>JARLTB010000156.1:3420000-4117500 GCA_030141615.1 Unio pictorum
TCATTATCATTATGACGAGAGTTTAAAATACAAACAATTTGTACACAATAAATGAAGTTCCTCTTGAGATCCTGTCAGCAATTTTATAGAAGCTCTTCAGAATCGAGTAATTTATAAGAGATGTGTCCAAATTCAAAAAAGGTTTCCTGCAGATACAGCTCTGCAGAATTATCTTCAGGTAAACTTAGAAGAATATCATTGTAGTCGGTTTTAAGTCCCTTGTCCATTGTACGATCTGTTCATTATGAATTAATAGGTGCGATAATGTATTAAATAGGTTAGACCATTCGAGAGGGACTAGTTTTTTCTATAGTCGAGAAGGTTGTACCATGTAGAGGGGTTCTTAATTCTACCATATTTCTGTCCTCTGGAAACGGGATATTTGAGGTATAATTTATCCTTTGAAGTTCCTTCTCATTTTCAAGATTTAGCAGTCGTCTGAGATATCGTAAATCTCTATTCAATGTTAGATGGCTTTACACTCTGTTTGCCGCATCGACCACACAAGACTTGTGGAGTATCTGTCCGACGTGACCTTACTTCTGACACTTCAAACATCGAAGTGGATTTGGTATGTAAAAATCAAGCCTGACCTGCAAAAACAAATTGTACAACATTGCGTAGTGTTGATCTGTTGCAGGTAAGTGTGATTGTGTGATTGTGTTGGTGTCCTGCAATTCTCCTCCAAGTTTGATACGTATTCGACAAATGGCAGTGTCACCTTGATTATTCAACCATTTCAGTGACTCCAACCAAGTCGCGACATTTAGATGAATTCAGTGACGAGTGAACAAGAGAAGTTACTCGTCTATCATGGACCACCTTTATTTTCTATATACTTTCCGTCTGTACTCTTCGCTCACACTCTACAAACACGCTATCATATTTCACCTTTATACTCATTTAGGTGTGCCGATTATCCCAGGTATAATATTTTTTACCATAAAAGGCAAACTGTTTTGATACATCTTTTGACTGGATGACCATGACGCGCGGGAATATAATCTTTTATCTTCCATGACGTTTTATTGTATAGTTATCAAAACTGCTCATCCACTCACTATGGAATCCAAGAAAGTGACACTTAAATCAAGTACCATGGATACAGAGGCTGGATACTCAATATGTATTGATCCATTAAAACACCACCTCTCAGGAAGTCGTCCTGGAAGAGAAAAAAGGGGAAAAAGGAGGAAGCTGTTAGCCAATGGTAGTATCAAAAGAAATACAAGGGATAAAAGGTAAAGAGAGGGTCAAAAAATCACGTTAAGACAATTTCGTAGACCTTGAGGTGACAAGGCGTTTGTCGAGACCCAGCCCATCCCACCAACCATCTAGTAAGAAGTAGAGGACAAAGTCGTGTGCTGCACTCTAATGCCTCCCGTTTACTCAGCTGTTATGATCTTTGTCCTCCCTCGATACTAGGTCGTAGCCTGCTGCCAACAGGTTGCGTACACTCTTACGACATGCAGCAAGGATGCTTCGGAAATATTCTACAATCCCAGACCCGCAGGGGGAGGTCACGAGAGGTAGGGAAAAATCCAAAATAGTTACACAATAATAGAATACATAATTTCCTTATTATTGGTCGTACTTCATATTCATTAACCACAATTAATATTGACAGTTAAAGTGTCAGATTTCGTGTCGCAATTGCCCGCTCTAAAACGTGTTTACCCTCCTGATCGATATGAGCTTGATTTTGACTTTCATCCAATTAATGACGACCATGATGGAGACTCGTGGTGGAATATTCTTGCTAAGTTTCTTCTTCAAGTTAAATTTATAACCAGCTATAGTAATAAATATTCAAATCATGTTTATAAAAATATGCAGTGTAGTTCATTTGGTTGATGTTCTATTTAATCCCCATAATAATTGTAAAACATGTTCATCCCAAAGTTGTTAATCGGAAGATGAGAACCTTTTCATTTCAATGTTTCTAATTATCATATGACCGGTAGGGGATCTTGGCAGCGTTCGTTACACAACCAAATTGTTGAAATCGTTTCTTTTCTCAAGAAAAATGCAGCCTACTAGAAATTATTCATAATTTCCTTGAACGCCTCTACTAATGACACTGAGCAGGTGTCAGTTCCTGTCTCATTCCAGCAAAATGAACAATTTATTGACTGATATAATGTTTCCCATGAGGCATTGTTCAAATGTTCGTTTGATTCCCACAAGAATCAAACACGCGATCCTCGTTTTTAATTATGATGGTAATTTTTTAAATTGAGTTTCAGCACAATATCCCCTTAAGTTTATATATATATATATATATATATATATATATATATATATATATATATATATATATATATATATATATATATATATTAATAGGTGATGTAATTTCGCAGCTTTCAAAATTAAAATGGGCTGAGAGCTATAACAAGAATTAATATTTGCCTTTTAAACAGAAGTAGCAATCGAATGACGTATATACTTGCTTGTAGGTGGAGTCCAATTGCAAACTAAACACAGCCAAATTTAATGTGAGAGTAAATCATCGTATTTACAGTTTGTTATGAGTAATAAGTACATTAAACAAAATAGACCCTGACATGCTGTTGCATAATGCGGTCTATTGTATTTGGAGTTAGACTTGACTTACACGCGAGTAAGTACGATACGTAACATTTTGCAATTACTGCATTGCTTCAATGGCGAAATATTTTTTCTTTGTTTCGATTCGAAATACATCTTCTAATAGGCAGTTTAATTAAGTTTGCTGTCGATGATTACTTTTGAATCCGTGGGCTCAATCAAAATTGAAAAATATTTTTGTTTCCTATCAGTAAATTATAGTTATTCCATTAAAACAGCAAAGCTGTTGAATGCATATCATGACAATACGTTCACTCATCAATCCATTCATCGTGTCAATAAGCTTACCCATCAATCCATCCATCGTGTCAGTAAGCTTACCCATCAATCCATTCATCGTGTCAATAAGCTTACCCATCAATCCATCCTTCGTGTCAATATGTTTACCCATCAATTTCAGCCTAAATTTCTTCAATTTAAAAAAAGACTTTATCTGAAACCAACTAAATGTATGCTTTTAGTAATTTTATCTTGCTCTTCCGGTTTACAATACTTATTTGAATTAAATACACATCAAATCAAATGTTGTACCACACGCGCATGGAGAAATCTGAGAAGCAATTATTGAACAGTGATACAGGATTGCCAGCAACAATTAGAGGCAGGGTTTGCAGGAAGACCATTTGTGCCAAATTCTTTTTATTATTAATACGGATATTCATCGGTAAAAATTGAGTTATGTCCAAGAGATTCTTTAATTGCAGATAGAATCAAAATTATAGAGCCTTTCACATATCGTGTTGACAACAATATGGCTGTAGAAATGTGATTCGATTGGTCGAAGAACGTATAAGGTATAGACAATTTCAAATGGAATAAATATTTCAATCAGATATACGTGTTAGGCTGTAATAAATGGCGTTGTACCGACTGCTATTATCATGTGCTGGATAACTTAATTGGCTCAACCTTTTTGCCAGAAAATTTCATTGCCTTGAAAGCGTCTTAAATTCTACATGGTTTGTTGTTTTGCTTGTAGCAATACGATTTTCATTTCAGGTAACTTTTATTTGTTTGGAGAAAAAAAAGTACTAAAATACAATTAAGAAACAGTTTATGTCACACAATCGCGTTAGACTTCAATCATCATTATATTGAATTATATTTGATAATTTATTGTTTGACATAAAATTTCAAATATCGAGACAAAAACTATTAATTGAAATATAAACAGTTTATAAGTTTTTAATATTTATATTTTTGTCAAAAAATAATATCCCCCACCAATCTATCAAACTACCTTTGTCTATAAACCAATTTCATCTAGTTTACTTCCTTCATTTCTTCATTTTCTACATTATACAGTTATTTGTTACATCATGAACAACACTATTCTTACGTCACTAACTCCCTCGCTTGGCCCTCACCATTAAAAGTGTAGTGCTAAGACTGGTCGGCCTGGTGTTAGGATAATGTGACTGGGTGGGACATCATAATACACGTCTGCGGCATGATGCCCCAGTGTTAGGCATCACAATAAACCGTCACGAGCTCGGCAAAGTAATATCCATTTATATTCATGGTGCAAATTTAGTTCATTTTAGTACATATGGATGGATCGTGAATTAATAAATGGCTAGATGGAATGTGTGTGTGTGTGTGTGTGTGTGTGTGTGTGTGTGTGTGTGTGTGTGTGATTTGGAATTTTAACGGAGCTTTAACAATTGTTCTGTCAGAGGGCGGTAGTGAAGCATCAGTTGATACCATATTGGAACAGATCATTCAACTTAATAATTATTAACCAACATATTCAAAGAGTTCATTTGAATCATGTTTGCACAGTTGATCGTAGTTAAAAAAAAAAGGTATATGTCCCACATATCCAAGTATCCATCCTTATTTACAAGTTTTGGGGTTCAACGTTTTACATTTAGTTGATGATATAGGATACATTGGCAACTACAGTTGATATAGGATATGTTGGTAACTACAGTTGATATAGGATACATTGGTAACTAATATTGATATAGGATACATTGATAATATCAGTTGATATAGGATACATTGGTAACTACAGTTGATATAGGATACATTGGTAACTACAGTTGATATAGGATACATTGGTAACTAATATTGATATAGGATACATTGATAATATCATTTGATATAGGATACATTGGTAACTACAGTTGATATAGGATACATTGGTAACTACAGTTGATATAGGATACATTGATAATATCAGTTGATATAGGATAATTGGTAACTACAGTTGATATAGGATACATTTGTAACTAATATTGATATAGGATACATTGATAATATCATTTGATATAGGATACATTGGTTACTAATATTGATATAGGATACATTGATAATATCAGTTGATATAGGATACATTGATAATATCAGTTGATATAGGATACATTGGTAACTACAGTTGATATAGGATACATTGGTAACTACAGTTGATATAGGATACATTGGTACATATGAGGCACGAAGTTAGCTTATGTCATATCAGGATTAAGTCATACTACTACACTGATATATATTTCTTCAAGTACATGGCGTAGGTTTTCAAGAAAGAGATCAGCACTATTGTTCAGTAAGGTAGATCTTCACTGGAACAAGCTAGCACCACTTGCTTTAAATATCATTCATTAGACTATTTTCTGTATAAAATATACAGTTTGAATTTTAAAATTTACATGAAAATTTAATTTTACTTTAAAATTTAGTTTTCTAAATTTGAATGTTTATTAAAAATTATATTGCAATTTATGTATCAATGTTATATTCAAATACATTATCAAATACAACTTATATTGCTTTACAATCAAGTGTCTACTGCGTTTTAAAGTTTCTGTAATTAAGGAAAATATAGCAAGTTTAGTTCTGTGGTCTCAAGAGCACATGGCCCAAACATTGCACCTTTTGCGCACACTTTCTGACAGCTGTCAAGCCCTGTGTATGGCTATGTATTAAACCCAGTAAATGTTTCTTTACAAAGCCATATCTAGGGCTCTGAATAAAGCCATGTATAGGGCTCTGAATAAAGCCATGTATAGGGCTCTGAATAAAGCCATGTATAGGGCTCTGAATAAAGCCATGTATAGGGCTATGAATAAAGCCATATATAGGGCTCTGAATAAAGCCATGTATAGGGCTCTGAATAAAGCCATGTATAGGGCTCTGAATAAAGCCATGTATAGGGCTCTGAATAAAGCCATGTATAGGGCTCTGAATAAAGCCATGTATAGGGCTCTCAATAAGGCTATAAATAGGGCTCTCAATAAGGCTATAAATAGGGCTCTGTATAAAGCCATGTATAAGGCTCTGTTTAAAGCCATATATAGGGCTCTGAATATAGCCATGTACGTGGCTCTATATTAAGCTACGTATAGGGCTCTGGATAAAGACATGTATAGGGCTATTTATAAAGCCAAATATATGGCTCTTAATAAAGCCAAGTATAGGGCTCTGAGTAAAACCAAGTTTATAGCTTTGCATTCAAGCCATGTATAGGGCTCTGAGTAAAGCCATACATTAGGCTCTGTATAAAGCCAGGGCTCTGAATAAAGCCACGTATAGGGCTTTGTATAAAGCCGTTAATAGGACTCTGAATAAAGATATTTATAGGGCTCTAATAAAGTCATGTATAGGGCTCAGAATAAAGCCATACAAAGGGCTCTGAACAAAGCCACGTATAGGGCTCTGAATAGCCATATTTAGGGATCTTAATAAACCCATGTATATAGCTCTGAATTCAAGCGATGCATAGGGCTCTGTATAAAGCCATGTATAGGGCTCTGAATGACGGAATGTATAGGGATCTGATTAAAGACATGTATAGGGCTCTGAATCAAAAACATGGATAGGGTTATAAATAAAGCCAACAATAGGGCTCTGTATAAAGCCATATATAGAACTCTGAATAAATCCATGTATATAGCTCTGAAGAAAGCCATGTATAGTGCTCTGAATTCAAGACATGTACAGGGCTCTGTATCAAGACATGTACAGGGCTCTGTATAAAGACATGTACAGGGCTCTGTATAAAGACATGTACAGGGCTCTATATAAACCCATGTATAGGGCTATGTATAAAGACAAGCATAGGGCTATGTATAAAGCCATATATAGGGCTCTAAATAAAGGCAAGTATAGGGCTCTGAATAAAGCCATTTATAGGGCTATGTATAAAGACGTGTATAGGGCTATGCATAAAGCTATATATAGGGCTCTAAAAAGGGGCTATAAATTCAAGCCATGTATAGGGCTCTGAATTCAAGCCATGTATAGGGCTCTGAATAAAGCCATGAATAGGGCTCTGAATAAAGCCATGAATAGGGCTCTGAATAAAGCCATGTATAGGGCTCTGAATAAAGCCATGTATAGGGCTTTGTATAAAGCCTTGTATAGGGATTTGTATAAAGACATGTGAAAGGCTATGTATAAAGCCTTATATAGGGCTCTGAAAAAAGTAATGTATAGGGCTCTGAATTCAAGCCATGTATATGACTCTAAATAAAGCCATGTATAGGGCTCTGAATTCAAGCCATGTATATGACTCTAAATAAAGCCATGTATAGGACTCTGAATAAAGCCATATATAGAGCTCTGTATAAAGCCATGCATAGAGCTCTGTATAAAGCCATGTATAGAGCTCTGAATAAAGCCATGTACAGGGCTCTGAATAAAGCCATGTATAGGGCTCTCTATAAAGCCATGTATAGGGCTCTGAATAAAGCCATGTATATGACTCTAAATAAAGCCATGTATAGGGCTCTGAATAAAGCCAGTTACAGGGCTCTGAATAAAGCCATGTATCGCTCTGAATACATCCAAGTATATAGCTCTGAATTCAAGCCATGTATGGATTTTGTTAAAGGCCATGTTAAGCCATATGCATGTATACAGCTATGTATCTCGCTATGAATTCAAGCCATGTATATAGCTATGAATAAAGCCATGTACAGTGATTTGAATAAAGCCATGTATATCGCTATGAATTCAAACCATGTATTGGGCTCTGAATAAAGCCGTGTATTTAGCTCTGAATAAAGCCATGTATATAGCTCTGTACAAAGCCATGTATATAGCTCTTAATAAAGCAATGTATATAGCTCTGAATTCAAGCCATGTATGGATTTTTGGTAAAAGGCCGCGTTAAGCCATATGCAAAACATTATAAGGTTTTGTGTCTGACACAAGCAAAAAGATTGTCTCCAGAGAGCAAAGCAATATTCTAATTATCTATGCGTTCTAATTTTATTTCTTCAAATCCACGGTTTGATAGCAACTGTTTCTCTTGAGACACTTTCAATTATTTTTTCCGACTTCGGTCTGAAGAATGATTGTTTTTAAATATCGAAATAAGCGTCTTCCTTTGAAGCTAAAAGCTAATAAACAGTGTCATTTGGCAGAGATTCAAGTTTGAAGTATCTGTATATAATCAAGGTGAACAATTGTCGGGTTGGAAATCAGAAGAGCACGGGCTATTTGTATGGTATCTACCATATTTAACTAATCCATATTAATCTTATCCTACGCTTTAACCGTAATGATTACTAATAACAAATTCAGATAATGTTGTTTTTATAGTGCACGTGGGAGCAATACATTTGTGAAAAAATTATGAAGGCTCCACCTAATCAGCAAGTCCAGAAAAGAGGAAACGAGCATAATGATCTTCTCCAGATCGATATAGTCTGGACAGTATATCGGTTGAACAATCCAGAGCTGATATGGACCTTTCCGGAAATACCGAGTCAGCCGACATCGGCTGGTACGTGTTTATCCCAATAGCACACCGGTACTGGCGACCAGGGATGGTAATATATATATTACCGTCCCTGGTCGCCAGTATGTAAGTGAATATGGGACTTGCAGTGATATTTTTGCTATATGTTGCTCCGTTTAGTCCACGATAAAAAGTGACTATATATATATATATATATATATATATATATATATATATATATATATATATATATATATATATATATACCGAGAAAGAAAGAATAGCGCTGTTCACTATATATTTGCAGAATGTAGAGCCAGCAGAAAATGGAAAGCTGCTACTTTGCAGAAGGTTGACATTTGCCTCTAGAACTACAAGTAAACAGCCTCTGCATCTTTCTAGAATAATATCTGAAGTGAATGCATATTGACTTGACTCATCAAATATTTGTGCACGTTGGGCGATGAATATGTCTATCGTTTATCCCTGATGAATCGAAATTAATACTTATTTCGTTGGAGCAGCCTATTGAGTTGCTTACAGATCGATTGATTGGTTGATTTGTTCATTGGTTTGACAGCACTTTTAGAACATTAATGGTTATAACACTCCATGTTACCTTTCGCAAGGACACACCGATGTGCCGGACACGGGCCAGTCTAAAGGTACTAAAACATGCGGCGTTTGGATTAAGTGGCAATGTCTCCGCACTCTATAGATAGGACTGAATGTCAAAGGGGCAAATATACACACATACTGTTTTTAAGGATGTGTCCGTTTAACTAGGCGAAACGATATGGTTTAATAAGAAAATTGTACGGAAGTGTTTTAATTTGTACAATCAAACAAAGACATGAAACCAGGATCTAGTTATTATTTATTCTTGGTAACAAAAATTGTTATTACTTCTATTAGTATGTTTTGCTTGCACATTTGTTTCTTCCTTTTGACGAATATCTTGGCTTTTCTTCATATTTGCCTGTCTTCTATAAGTTTCTGATTGCCCTGAGTCCAATTGATTTATTCTATCAAAACCTTCACTATCAGATTTAATTGTGCCTTTCGCTGGCTACATTTAGAAATCCAGTAGTGGCATACAAAAATGAAAATGGTAAAGAATCTTTCAATGTAACAGAACGCATTTTCATCAGTTTCGTCATTAGCGTTTACGTCCTAATGCCTGTAGAAGATGAAATAATTCATGTTTCCTTTGCTTCTCAGTTTTTCTGTACCATCAGCAAACATGTAAAATGTTCATTTCAGAGGAACGGGATTACAGTATGAAACACTGATCCACATAAAAAGATGAGTGGTTTTATTTAAACGAATTTTGTTTTATAAATGACTATTAATTTCAATACAACTGTGTGCAAAAAAAGTTAATGTTTTGTCATTACTACATCAAGTTACTGGTCTGTCTTGGAACTATTATAATTAAAGACTTATAGAGAGGGGATATTGGTTGTCAAACCATGAATGATTTAATGGTATTTTGTTTGTATAAAGTGATAGTATATGTTCTCTGCCATATAACTCATTTATTTCACTTGATATTTTGTTTTTCTATATGTGGTATGATGTCCTTAGTCATGCTCTAAACTCAGCAATGTTTATTTGGTGTTTTACGGTACAGCATTACAAAAGTACGTTATTAAGATGGCGTATGAATTAAAAGTACGTTATTAAGATGGCGTATGGATTAAAAGTACCTTATTAAGATGGCGTATGGATTAAATGTACGTTATTAAGATGGCGTATGGATTAAAAGTACGTTATTAAGATGGCGTATGGATTAAAAGCACGTTATTAAGATGGCGTATGGATTAAAAGCACGTTATCAAGATGGCGTATGGATTAAAGTGATTTGCCCATGGACACACCAAGGTAGCCAACACAGGTTGATCCGATGGAAGGATTCGAACTCGCACCCAGCGTTTTAACATCTCAGCTACGGAGCCACCTCTGTGCGCATTGCGAATAAGCTTCCCACTCTGCAGCATTTGCAGTAGATAATCACTTTATTCTTTCATCTTGACCATTACGTATAACAAACCGCTACTCATTACAGCTTAGCACAAAATAGCTTTACTAATATTTACTACTCATGCTGTCCTACATACAGTCGGCATCCTAATATAGATTCTTACGGACTATACTCAATAGCTACAAAGTGCTTTCTCACATCCAACGGATACCGCTCCGGTAGTCTAGTGGTTATAGCGTCCGCCGCGGAAGAGAGAGGTCGTGGGTTCGAGTCATACCAAAGACTTACAAAAATGGTACTAACAACTAATGCCTCGCTTGGTGCTCAGCATTAAGAGGTTAGTGTTAGGACTGGTCGATCTGGTGTCAGGATAATGTGACTGGGTGGGGCATCATGTTACATGTCTGCGGCATGATGCCCCCCAGTGCTAGACATCACTATAAACTGCTTCACTGCAGATATCGTAGCCATATGACTGAAAAATTTATTTAAAAAAAATCCTAAACACGCACACACACACACACACAAACAGCTGTTTATATATCTATGTGATTCATCTTTGTGCTTGCGTTGCCAGTTGATCTTGACGTTAACATGGTAACAATACACATTAATGTTTTACACAAGTATATGAGTGGAACAAATACTAAAGTTATATTGCATCATTTTATAAACAAAGTTAATTATAGTAAATGTGAATGTATGGTCGAGAGTTGATCTTAAAGAGATACGAATCCAATATACAATTCCTGTTTTAACCGCATCCAGCCTAATGAATCTGAAGTTGTCTAGAATTCCATAGAATATATTGTGGGACCTTGTGGAATTTTTGTGAGGAGAATATAGACAGCTATTATTCAGATATTGTTTTAAATATTTGTCTCTTCGCGAACAATTCAGCAGTACCTAGCCTATGTATATATTTGGGTTAATATTCTTAATCCATGTACATGATTAGATTAATACGTTTTATGTACATGATTATATTAATATGATTGGTCTATGTATAAGCTGAGGTTAATATTCTTGCTCTATATACATGCTTGGGTTGATATTGTTTTCTTGTTTATTATTTCCTTATATTCAAGTCAATGAATATTGTGACTCGAATTGCTTATGATTTCCCAGTTTCCAATATATTAAGTCGAACAAGCTTTATCAAACTTTCACAATTCCCTGTAGCACAATTACTTCACAATCCAACTCGTATGATTCTGCATAAGGCAGCATTGAATTATACAAATCATTCGTTTTCCCTGTTTTTCAAATAACAGCAAAGAGGGAAGTGCCCGAAAATAAATTGCTGATATGGTAGCCACAGCGATTATAATATATTGACACATTGGAGATATTGCTTGGATTTGTGAAGATGACTTTCAAACAATTTTAGCTGTTGTTTGTTAATTATCAGCCCGACTTCTGATGTAATTACACTTTCCGAGGAAAGCATTAATTGTTATTACAAAAAGTAAAACTGACATTTCGTGTATGAGGTCACCGTATATAACCGCACAAAGAAAACCCAAAACAGAAATAAGAAACTTGTAGCCAATATGTAATGGTAAGACTTTACATTTATCGATAAAGCTGCAGTCTTGACAGTTACAATCGGGAAATAAAATATAGGTTAAGTCCAGATACTCGTGTAATCCTGGGATTCAGTTATAAATAGATCTCTATAAATGGCTGCTGATGTTTGAGAACAGCAAACAATATCCATCCAGAGTTTGGTCATCGACTCTCGCTAGACTTTAAAATTATATTTTCTTGAATTTTCAAAACATGTTTGATTCGTCTAGAGACATCTTCGTCCCATCAATAAAGAGCGTCCGAAGATTAACCATGTGTGTGTGTGTGTGTGGGGGGGTGATATTTGCAGCAGCGAATCATACAATATACAAATATGATTTATTTTACGACGATGTTCTAAACATGTATGAACTTTTGTAATATAACGAGAAAAACGTAGCTCCCCATATACAAAATTTGGCAGTCATCTTGGAAACATTATTTAAAAATTAAAAGACTATAGACATTTGTCCCTCTCAGCTCTGAATACATATTAATGTTCATCGGATATTTGCAAATTAAATTCCGAAACCCATTGTGAATTTACCAACTTATTCGAGTTTTAAGACAGACGCCGATTAACGAGGCTCAAAATTTGACTGCAAAAGTTCATGTTCTTCAACTAGTTATACTTCAGCTTTTCAAAGAACAGTTTTCTAGGATTTCAGTTTTTTTAGTTACATTGAAAACAAATAAAATATAACTTTCAAATAAAACTGTTCTCAGTTTGTAAATAAACATGTTCAAAGACGCCCTACATGAAAAATGCATACATGATTTCAAACCCCTCGATATAAGTCAGCGTCAGTTCAACCCGTCTATTAGTTTCAGTTCAAAATGTTAAACCCTTGAGAGTCCTAAAACAGTACTTCAGTCATACTTTCGTAAGGAAACAAGACGGCATTTCTGACATATCATTCCATCAAATTACTAAAATAAATTAGCTTGCATAATTTTAGTTGATGGAGAGATTAAGGCAAACACTTATTTACGTCTGCCCTATATATTAAAGCACGTGTCCTAACGGTTGTTGTATCATATCCTAGTACGTGTACAGTACTTATTCACATGCGTTTGATGGATTTCTTGTTGGAAGCGTCTCTATGAAGACCACTTCTCTACCTTTAATATATGGACTAGACTTTGTAACAAACGTCTTTTCTATTTAGCATTCAAAAACGTTTAACTAAAACAGAACTCAATTAAAAAAATAATTAGTAATTAGTATGTAAATTAAAATTGGTCAATGGCTGATAAGTTATAAGTTATTATGCGCGTATATTGGCGGTGGCGTGATATGATTCGATTGAAAATTATATTTTAACATTATCCATAGAATTAAAATGGTTTGCGGTATTGTGAAAATAGTAAATCATATGTTACATGTATCTAGCATAGGATATTATTATGGGGTTAACATTGTTTATTAAATCAAAAGTGTTGATGGGATCAAACGGGAATGGTAATTTTCCGGTTTTATCTACAATCACAAACCTTGTCTATCAAACACACCACCTATAATATCCAGTAACCCGTTTTTGATTACTATCCAGCACACACACGCACACACACTCTCCAGCAATTGTACTTTCATTACCCACTTCTGCAATTCAAACATTGCCCCCTACTATCCAGCGAAAAGGATATGAGTGTTTATACACACATGATATACTTATATTCACAGAAACATACTGTCACGCTCAAAGGGGTAGGACGAATGGATTTTTGACCCTACTGAAGATATTTGGAGTGAAGAGGACATTCACCATTACGAGAGCTCCAATCGCTATGCTATAAGTCATGGGCTCACAATCTTTTTGGATACGACCAACAATTTCACCGAATATCCCACAACCACCATCATTAATCACCATCATTAGAGCTAAACTCACATCAACGTGAAAAATGTACATTTTGAAGATTCTGAGTTATTTGGGTTTGTCTTTGAGAAGAATGCCTAAAACGTTTAGAATGACAGAAATAACCAATACTACTTTCCATCTATTGTTCAATACCGAATCTAATCAATACCTAGTGCCCTGGAATTTGCCTGATGTTCACTCTTACGACACTGATGGTATACACCATGGAACAAAGAGAAGCATTATATGATTTGTAACAAACTAACTGTTCAAACCCGCTTGACTTTCCAGAAGAAATGGTGTAATATTGCCCATTTAGTATTGACATTTTATGCCGTTGTTTAAGGAAAATTGAGACAATTATGTTTAGTTAAATAGCGTCTAACATGGCTAATGCGTGTGGATTAAATCAATGAAAGAAAGTCATGCCTGTAAACAAAATTGTTATTATACCGACTCAATCGTATTTCTTGGTTAGGTGTTGCATTACCTGTGTGAAAGTGAAGACAGATGGATACAACATGCTAGAATTGGGGCGGGGATAAGATTGTAAATCGTTCTGTGGATGACCGCAATTTAGAAAGTCCCCAATTGTGCATTATTTCGAGGGATGTCTATATGATAGATGCCGCGCGTGTTTTTCTCATCGAAACCTAAAAATCTGTTTCTTCGAGTACACCATTTAAATATACGGAATGATAGAAATGTGGGAGCAGGTTTACAACCGATGATTCACAACAGAGAAACATTAGCAAAATTTACGACATGAATTCAATAAACCTATGTGCCAGTTTGTTTAGAGGACGACACATTGTGATGTGCTTGCTGTAGGTCTTAGACGAATGTAAAATAGAGGAATCAGATGCATCGATGTGTGTCATACGTGAACCTAATGCCCGTTTAAAATTTGACGATTTGTACAGAAAACTCCTAATTATTTAAGATTTTGTAACATTTTATTTAACCCTTGGTGTCAAAAGGGAGGTCTTGTCATTTATCGTAAGTGTTGTGTCTTGTGAAGGTATGATATAATTAATTCATTGTGTATATATGATGAGGGTAGGATCTAATTAATTAAACGTGTTTATCTAGTGAAGGCAGGATCTAATTAATTAATTGCGTATATCTTGTGCACAAATGATCTAATTAAATTCGTCTCGTGATGATTTATATTGTTTACATCAATAATCTGTGTACCTGTCTAAATGTATGTTCTTTTTTATTGTATAGTTTTGATACAGTTGGATGATGCCTTATCACTGATGTCAGTCATAAAACCACATACATAGCTAACTTCTATATCCACACAACTCCTGTCTTTAAATTCATTTCAATTATGCTAATCGTTTAGGTAATGGTACAAGATTATTGTCTTGGTAGTGTTTAAATTTAACAGAGTAACCCTTTCATTTAATTAATTATATTGTAATAACTAATTGGATACAAATTATTTTGTGTTTTTTGTAAATTTTATCCGTAAGTAAAAACAAAATCATGAACATTTAAAAAATTATTTATATTTTCTCAATTTATTTGAGATGAGACCAAGTTTAACAATCCTTAGTTCTACAATAATGATACGATTTTATTCATCCTCGAATATTATTAATGTATTTACATGACTTCATGTTTCTTTATATGTTATTCTAACTGGCTTTATAAGTATTTCCACTGCTGTGCAAACATTACCATAAATAACAAATTCAATTACATAGTTTTAATATCTTTTTATATATTGTTTTACTAAACCAGTATTATTATTTATAATAATGATTATATTTGTGACCAATAAGGATCACTAGTTGGGTTTATAATATATTCTACTGCAAACAAATATTTATTGTTTTAAGGTTTTACATTAATACCAGATTTGCCTCTTTTATCCAGTCAGGAAAATCGTTGTTTAAATTTACTTCGACTTGACTAAATGTACTTGATACCTAAAACCAGTTTATATTTTCAGCTATATCCTGTTTAATTTATGTATGCAGTTCAACAAACACGTTGATAAATTCCATTCTTTTTAATTTTCCTTTATGTTGTATTCACTGTCATTTGGGATACAAATTTATAAAGCATATTTGATCGGATCTATCAGTATCATCTATTATTGCGAGTTTAATCAGTTTTTTTTACTAAACTTTTAAATCCCTAACTTGTCTTCCGATTATTCTGTAAAAAAATATGCCCAAAGTGTTTGCAAAATCAATGAGCTTAGACTCGTAGTTTTTATTGCAATAGTTTTGCTTAGTTTAAACAATTTAAAATTCTTAAATTAAAAGAGAATACAGTGTCTTTCTTCAGTATTGGATAGTTTTGTATCAAGGAAATGTTGTGTCATTTAGTATAATATTTCTTTCTTCAGTTATGAATTTCCTGCAAACTTATTACACTTTTGTCATCTTCTTTTAAGTTTCAACATGAATGTGAAATCTACTTTAACGAACAAACATTGCGTGTCGTTTTACAGGTTTTCCATCTTACATATAATTATCTTTGTATTGTTGTCTTTGATTTTATTATATCCTCTACTCAAATACAAGTTAAATTTCCTTACATTTGATTTTTCCATCGTTAATAGTGTGCATTTCGGTGTTTCATTTGATTAATAACTGTACGCTCACGACGTAATTGGTTCTGCTTATATAAATAATTTATTTTATGAATATTTAGTGCTGCACTGGGAGGTCAGGATGTAACGCCATTACTTTAACCAGGATGCCAGCCCTCTTAAACAGGATCCACAATCGATGACACGATATTTTACATTGGTTCCAAACTATTATAAGAGTTGTTATATCCTTTCCAATTTCCTATCGCATAGTTTTATCATTAATAGTTAGTTTTGAAATTCATTATGACCAAAAACATATCATCTCGTTGATAATTCATCAATTCATCAATCGATTTATATTCATATTCAATCAATAGTCTCTCGTTTTAAGTTTTCAGTCTATATGCATCGTGATGAAGATAGTTTACCAGTCAAAAACGGTATGTCTTCCGGTGATAAGCATCATGGTATTTTGTTACTGAACCTGTTATTCAGTAGTTTCCGTCATGAACGAATGGACAGAAATTCATGAGTAATCATGTTGCTAATAATAATAATAATAATATTATTATTATTATTATTATTATTATTATTTCTTGAATGACCTTTTAGTTAGTTTTGTGTTTTTGTCCATCTAACATTAAAGTAAATTTTGAGACAACATTAATGTCATGGGACATCAGCCTATTTTTATTGGAAATGGTTTTACTCATCAGCATTTTACTTGCCTATCTCTGCAGTGAGACATTCCCGAGAAACATACTTACCCGCCAAACTAATCTCGCATATACAGTGGGTCTAAAACTAATAAAAATGCAGACTGCTTCACATCCCTACAATCAACAATATATAAGACATTGTTCAAAGCTTAAACCTTTAGCGGCGTGAAATACGAACTAGACTGGGTTTTTTAAATAAAAAAAAAGTATTTTACTGGTGTATCACTTACAAAGATGTACCACAAAACAAACTTGCACGACGTTTCTACTGACTAATTCTAATGAATAACGTACAAAACGGGTGACATAATAAGATAGGCAAGAGAAGGTAACAACTATATTCATTTCCAGTTTTATGTGGAGGCAATAAAGTGGAAATCATTCATTCATTTGAAAGAGACTGTTGCAGTATTTGATGGTGTAAACGTGAACAGGGAATTCAATATTAAGCGTTCATGCAATTTCAACTCAATTGAAGCTCATATGATCCTATTGTATTACCTGTTTAGTATTTTGCTACTAAATACGACGTTAGACATGTATTTTGCGTGATGACTTAATTCAAATATTCATTCTTGATACATCAACAGACAATATCCTTAATTGCTTCTAAATAAACTCTATTGATATTCTACCGGTACAGGTTTATGGAGATGAAAACGTGACCACATGAGGCTAATTCAACAACATACTGTAGTTATTGATCTATACTTCCAATATTCTTATTTATAATTACTGTACTTTAGGTGATATAATATTGTGAGGAAAACGTATTTGCCAATTTGATTACCTGGTCAAAAAAGTCAATGTGCATGACCATAACTGTCATTTATGTGAATTGTGCCATCTTCATTCAAACAGAAAGCTACACTTTTCTGACAGTAATGGAATTAAGGGAGTGTTATTCAAATAACAAATCTTAAGGGTCTGTTTAAGCCCATACTATTTGGCAATATATATATATATATATATACATATATTTATGTTTTCTTGTCACCTTTATATGGTAATCACAAGCGAACGACGTTACAAGAAAGGTTATGTTTCAAACATTTTTTAAGATGTGGCTTGGCGATGATAGACATTGATAAAAAAAATTGGCTTTGACAAAAACATGGATTTTTAGAATTCTTCAAACTTATAGAAAATTGGTTAATGTATTTGAATATCAAATATGTGAGATTAAGTGGCTGTTCTTATTAGGAGATGAAAATGTGGTGACATGTTCCAAACAAGAACAAAAACATCGTTTTATGGCGTGATGTCTTAATGGCTTGGAAACTGTTAATAGCGACCCCAAAAAGGAGAAGATTCTATGAAAACAAATTTATGGATGAACTCCTTTTACAATGATGAACTAGATATTAAATTTATTTTGTAAAATGGTTTGAACATAAAGTAATCTATGTTTGTGATATCCTTACAAATCAGGGACCTATTAATGACTTTGATAGTTTTAATGAAATATATGGTCTCAATACAAATGTCCTTGCATTTGCAGGTATAATTTAATGTTAAAGTTATCATGTAACAAGTTACAGTTATATATAATAAGTTATATATAATGACAGTGGTCAAACAATTAATCCATTTTCATTTTTTTGAAAAATTTGTTTTAACAATAAAAAATGTAATGCCTGTTATAAAACACGTCTAGAAAGAATGTTACACAAACTAGTGAAATGATACAGAAATCATTGCTTCACTTGCCATTGATGGCTCACAAAGTGCACCTACAGTAGTGCGTGGAACAGCAGTAGACAATAAACTGCAAACAAAATGCAAGGATCTCCCGGGCATGTGCTAAATAAACTTGCTAAAGAACACGCAGGTTTTAAAACGAGCTGATCCCGTTACATATATGCATACCTCAAACCTCCAGTTGATGATGGACAACTTATTTCTACAAAACCAATCACTTTGGATGCCAAAAAACATATCTTCTTCATGCGCTAGAAACTTGACAACATTTAGTCCAGGTTTCTTTTAACAGATACGTGCCTTAAAAAAGTGATAGGGTTTTTTTTATGGTTTAACGCCATTTTTCAGCACAATATAGGCTATACATGGCGGCCAGTATTAATGGTGGAGGAAGAAACCGGACAAACCCCGGAAAGAACCACCGACCCACGAGAAGCTACTGGCAAGCTTTCTCACATAACTACATTTGCCGAATCTTAGACTCGAACACACGCAGACAGAGGTGAGATGGCAGTGGTCCGTAACGGACAGCGCTTTAGACCACTCGGCCACTATGGGAGTGATAGGTACTTAGGAGCGCAATTATCAGTCGCATGGACTCGCATTCATTTTAGAGCAAATAGAAGGCAGTATTCAATTGAATGCAACTTTCATAAGGCCGATATAAATTATTCGCGTGCTTATTTTATACTTCAGGAAGCCAAAAAACAAACCAGGATGTTGAGAGAGGAATAAATATACCAATAAGTACGTTTCAAACTTATACTCTATTTATCACTTTAACATTTTTAATCACAAAGAATATAAAAAAAAACTCTATGACAGATGTTGAAGGCATGTGGACCGTCCATCCAACATTGACTCTCACCAAGAATCAGTTTGATATTGAACACGATAAAACCATTTTATGCATTTTCTTTTCAAACGATAGGAACATTAAGAATGAGGAAGACTGCTTGGTAAACATTGCGAATATTTCGACTGTATTTGAACACACTGGCTTGCTATTCCCAACAAGCAGGATTGTGTGATGCTATAGAATATTTTTATTATCTTGGCGTGCCACAGTGCGATACCATCAAAAAATATGTTTCTAGTACACAGCGCGGTTGTGGTTATAACCCAGCATATATTCAGCAAATGGATAGCACATCTAGTGGTTTTTATTATATTTTGTTTTATCAGATAACGATTGTAAATTAAAATCCATTAGACATCTTACTAGAATTGAACGCTGCTGCCGCTTTAGACGATCACAAGCTGGTTTCGAATCAAAGGTAGTGTAAACGAAAAGTATAATGACAGCTTCGTTCTGCTTATCGTGATTTCTTGCCATGAAGAAACACAGTCTCAAAAACATAATGGACATCCTGCAATAAAGTCGTTTAGTGTCATTTGCAGCAAAAGAAAATCCAGGTTAAGCCCATCTCATGCGGTTGCATGGAAACCTGCAATAAACAGCCAGTTGTTTTAGAGATATCAATTGTTTGCAACACAAGCTTTTATGCTTGCCAATAATATATACATGCTTGTTCTTACGATGCCTGTATTCAAGGCAACACATCGGTTAATGTAGTGTCTGTAAATGTATAATACACCGGGGAATCATTTCCTTGAGCTTATACGCGTGCTTTGCTCAGCTAATTATCAACAAGTTACCGAAATTCCCCTTGCATGATACTCTGTGATATTTCTTGCATGGATATGCCTCCAAAATACCGTAAATGACATTATCATTGTAATATGCCTTGTTGAGAGAAAACATCAAACGTTACGTGTAATATATTCTGTATGTGACGTATTTTATGTAGAAAGAATATTTAAAATAATAAGCGTGATACACTGTATATAATATGTGCAGTAGATAATGGCATTCTATAATATCAAGTATAATATTCTGTATGTGATACGTCTGCTAGGGAAAAGACATATATATATATATATATATATATATATATATATATATATATATATATATATATATATATATATATATATATATATATATATATATAGTATGTGACATGTATTGTAGGGAAAGGACATCCACAAAACAATGTATTATATATATTATGTATGTGACATGTCTTGTAGGGAAATGACATCCTAAAAACTATTTTATATATTATGTATGTGACATGTCTTGTAGGGAATGGACATCCAAAAAACAATGTATTATATATATTATGTATGTGACATGTCTTGTAGGGAAATGACATCCTAAAAACTATTATATATATTATGTATGTGACATGTCTTGTAGGGAATGGACATCCAAAAAACAATGTATTATATATATTATGTATGTGACATGTCTTATAGGGAAAGGACATCCACAAAATAATGTATTATGTATAGTATGTATGTGAGAAACAGATATTAAAGTCTCTCATATGTCTTGCAAGGAACAGACAACCACAATATCATGTGCTATAATCCGTATGCGATGCATCGTGTAGGGAGAGGATGTCCAAAATCACATGATATTCTATAGGTGATACATCTTGTACGAAGAGGACATACTAATCTTAAAAACTCTGTGTACTCTTGGTTTATTAGGCTAATGAAGTCTAGTGATAGGATGTAATAGTGGCTTTGTAGATCATTCCCAAAACGTTATTTGTAATTATAATGAAAAACATGTGCGTTAACATTTATTGGTATGTAGCATTGTAACCGAAAATAGTTATAAAAAACTTTTTTTTATCTGAATACGCTATCTTAAATACATGTTCGTTCGTGCTTGAGAATTACCAATATGTATACTACAATCAAATCCACTGACTATGCTATACTAAGAAGATTTAGAAAGGCTATAAACGCACCTGGGAGCCTTGATCAACATTTGTCCGATATAACCTATTTCAATCGATCTTTTTTTAATGGATCAGAAAAGTAAAACCAACTCTTATTCAAAATGAAGCGGATGGAATTAATCTCATTTTCGTGACAAATTAACAATTCTAAATGTTCTCAGATTATAAGTCCTGGAAAAACATTTAAACTATCATGGTTTGCGATACGGTACATACTGAATTACAAACAACTACCACCGTTTTTTATATATATATATATATATATATATATATATATATATATATATATATATATATATATATATATATATATATATATATATATATATATATATATATATATATATATATATATATATATATATATCGTTTAGCTGCATCATACAGGTAAAGTAGTATGGAACTAGAGTAGAAAAACTGAGTACGAACCAAACTTTTTTAATGAAAAATATAAAAGCATCAAATATGTTTCGTACTCGTCATCTTATTCGATTACCCCATTTCGACCCCATTATTAGTTCTTCGCCAATAGCAACAAGCAATGGCATCCTTGGTCTTGATAAATATCGAAGGTCCAAGACAAATATTTACTTGTCAAAAATTTCCCTAAATGAATACAAGTGAATGATGTGTTTCAAGTGTACTTTAATGACACAAACTACTTTGAAAAAATAAGCTCTCATCTTTTCTCGAGTATTCTGTAATAAGTTTAAGTTGTTTGTCATGTGTCAACAGACTAAAGGTTTCCATAGTTATGAGATATAACGAGCAAAAGAGTTAAAACATGAAAGCTTTCTGATTGCAGGTACATATCTCGAGGCCAATTAAGTAGTCGTTTGATGAGTTTGAACGCTACCTTCCTAACGGAAATGAACCCTCTTACTATCTCCAGTATATCGATTTATTCTGTTATTTAAATGGCACAAAGTTATATTTGATTCATATTTCTCAATGGAATGGGTGCTGGAAATAGAGGCTTCATGACTAAGTGGTTTTGTTTGTTTGTATATAGACCGCATGGACACTGCAAGGTAGGTTATGCAACAAAAGAAGTAAAATCGATGGTTGAATCATAATTGGAATTAGTAACTTTAGGCAATATTTATGATACATTTTAACACATGGTGTCAGCTGCTAGGTTTAATATGATACCAGTCAGCACTGGGAAAACTCTATCCATTCTAATGCAATCATAAATCGCCGACCTCTACGGGCTTAAAGTTAATTGTATAGAAAGTTGTTTCCATTGATGTTAGGGATTCAAATTTCGTCTAGCTTAGTAGAAAGATATTGCTCGTTGTTATCCACACGCTTCAGCGCGGAAATATTGTGATATGCTTTCTCTCTGTCCGTCTGTCCGTCAGTCTGACCATAAATATTTCATTTCCAAAAACTTATTTTAAGTTCATTGAACTGTGTATGGCTGTCTCTACGATAATCATCTACGAGGGAAGCACGGTTTCTGAGCTTCATAATTTAGAGTATCAGGGAAAAAAGAGTACAATAAATTGCAATTCGATTTCCGGTTGTTTTTTTAAAAACATTTGACCATTTTGTAATAACAGCAGATGTAAAAAGAAGGAGGATATAATATAAAATAAAGAAATATAGGAACTTCCCAGTAATAATATTTTTGGATAAAGTTTGTTTTATAGCTGAAAATAAATAACTCCAATTCTCTATACATAGATATTTTTTTATCAATACAGGTTGTGATTCATTGTTAAGGAGTACAGTAATTTAAGACAGTCAGTTCTATCTGCATAGTTTGTTGTAGGGTCTAATATTGGCTTGCACACAAATGTCACTGTTATCATTTGCGTTGTTGCTATCTATCATACTTAGTCGTGTCTATTTAAACACGTATCATTGATGAAAGCAAATCACCTGTTATGGTATGCATTATTTTGCAGTATGGCCATGTCATGCGAAAGAATTATTGCAGCAACAATTGTGTTCTTCATCGAACATGGGAACGTGCAAAGAAAAGTCACTTTTCCTTATTCTTGTTTTTAAATCAATGTGTTTACATTAATGTTATCTAATTTAATTTATCTTTCATTCTACATTTTTTTCTGCATATGAAAGGCTAACATATCTTAGATCCAAAGAGAATAAAGGACAATATGTATTGGAAATCAAATGCCAAAATTGCTTTACTAAATTGCTACATTGCGATATTCATTGGAAACAATGCTTAAATAGCTATGAAGAAATACAAATGCTGGTAAGAAAAGTTTTGAGACGACTATCATTTTACATAGATACAGTAAACAGCGGTTTTCTCACGTACTTTAAGTACGACTCGATTTTACTTTACAAATCTACTCTAAACAAGAAGAAAAAATGTTTAATTGTTTTTTAACTTCAACTCATGAGTCAATACCAGGAACTAGGTCATTATTAGATACAAAGTTTCGACTAATAATATTTACAAAAAGCCGAACTGATTTTATAGAAAAATGAACGTCTGAAAAATGTCAAATTTAGTACATAGCATTACATTACAAAAGCATGTAACGGAATGAAACCAATTTAAAACTAACAAAGAAACAATTAAATTAAATCAAATATACCTTACACTTAAACACATAAAGATGAAGAAAAATTTATTTAATCAACCTTTTTATTACCATTGATTAATTATATATGAGGCTTAAAAACATAACATAAGAAATCTTATGACTTTTACAAAGTGTACATCAAATAATATTTCTATACAAGGGAAAGTGTATCTGCTATTAAATTATATTTTCCTTTCTTTGGTGCTTTTTTAATTTCTTAAAAAGAAAGAAGAAAAAACACTTGATGATCACCGCCATGTTCGCCTTTTTGAATCAATACTGCTCCAACCCTTACATCAATCGCATCAACAGACTGTTAAAATGATTGACTGAAATTTGTAGCTGCAAGAACTTGCGCGCTTTTTAAGCATGTCTTTAACTTATCAAAAGCCTCCTGACATTTTTCAGTCCAAAGAAACGTGTTTTTCTTTCTCAATAAATGTGTCAAGGGTTCAGTAATTATGTAAAAATGGGAACAACAGTTTCATTAATATCCAGCCATAACCAAACATTGCATTAGTTGCTTTTTCCTAACAGGTACAGGGAATCAAGAGATATCCGTGACTTTAGCATCTAAACGTTTATTTGTCTATGTCCAACGATATGTCCTAGAAATGACACACTAGCACGGGAGAACGAACTCTTGGATAAATTAATTGTCAAACTTCAAGCATCAGAGTCTATCCAAGAATTTCCGAAATATCGCTAAATGTTGTTTCCAGCTGTAGTTGTAGATGATGACATCATCGATGTGAGCATCAAAATTATCTAGACCGGAGTTGATCATATTCATTAGACTTTGAAAAGTACTTCAACCCAAACGGCAGTTGAATTTGCCAAAATCTTTTCAGAAGGTCAAATTTAGTGACATATTTGGCATTTTCGATCTTAGCAATGCAGTTATAAATTCGTGGCAATATATATATGAATCTGTTCAAGTCACACTGTTCATCTTCCTATAATCAGTGCACATACTGAACGTTTTATCTGGTTTAAGAACATGTATACATGGTGAAATCCAGTCACTTTTACTGGGCTATATGAAATCATTCCCCAGCAAATACTTAATTCCTTTGTTTGAGAGGATTCGTCCAGTATGGGTGTTGTTTCACAAGTTTGGAATCTACAATTTCAACATCATGGAAAATTTTGTTTGTTATTGAAGGAACATCTGGAAATAAGTGCTCATATTACGAAAATAACTGTTTCATTACTTTCTTGTTGTTGCACATACGAAAGTCTCTAGTTTCTGAATTCCTATGATTTGTCACTCCAAACTCAGTAGAATCCGATGGTATTCCTTCACTTAAATCTTCACTGAGTGGGACAGGCTCAACTAAATTAATTGCATGTTTAACCTGGCTATCCTTCTTAATATACTAATACTCCTTTAATTTATTGAGATCCCAGGAGTTCTAGTATTATAATTTACCTTATTCATATTATTTGTAAGAGCCGTAATACCTAATCTGAAGACAATTCTGAAGAATGGGCAAGCGAGACAGTACTATATTACTAGACTCAAACGTTCTCTCCATTGTAGTTCTTTTAAACCATAATTTTACTTTTGACTTGAATTCTTGAATGTCGAATTCAAACATAATTAGATGGAAAGTTCCAGACCTACAATTTGAACCTTGATCAGATTAAACAGATTTGGGAAAGCCAAATTGAGTAAAAATCTGTATTAAAGCTTTTATTATTCTTTAAGATTAATATTCCTCAATGGATTAGAATCTGGAAACCTTGTTGATGCACACATTATGGTCAACATTTATTGGTTACCTGATTTGGTCTTAGGTAAGATTCCAACACAATCTACCATAAATCTACTAAATGGTTTGTCCATCGCAGGAATATGTTGCCGATGAGCCTTGGGTATCTTCTGATTGGGTTTTCCTGCCATTTGACAAGAATGACAAGATGAATAGTATTTACAACTATCGCTATTAATTTTTGGCCAGTAGAAGTGACAAGTCTAAATGACCAGCCAAAGGAGCGTCATGGGCCAGACTAAATATTTCCTGTTTGTAATATTTTGGAACTTCAATACGTTAGTTCACGGACCACTCGTCACCAGCAGGTTCCTCTGGGGTCCACATTTTCTCATAAGAATTCCATTTTTAATGAAATAACAGAACGGTACTTCATTGGCTTCGGTTTCCCTTATGGTCCTTTCAAACAATTAGGAGATCTCAGGATATTTTTCCTGTTCAATAAGTGATTTTCGTAATCACTCTGATTAGAACAAAGTCAATGAGTATTTAAAAGAGCATCACTGTGATCAATACCCTTTGTTTGATCCCAACATGGAGAGAAACTGACATCATCAACAGTCTGACCAATACAGGTGTCAGCTAAAGAAATAAACGAATGCCGTCAACGGCTAAAGCGATACTGTTCACACTGTCACGGGTCCTTGACTAAGTCTGATGACAAATATACACAATGTAGAAAATATTAACAAAGCCATACTTTACTCCCTGAATCAATACACTTTCGTTAGAAGAAGACTTCTCTGATAAAGGCAAAATACCTGACATTAAAAGACTCTTAGAAGCTCCAATGTCCCTTGAAATTTTAATAGATATGGGATTGCCCAACTTAACCAATAGTGGAATAGTGCCCTTCGACATGATTGATTCATAATTCTCCATAATAAAATGAGACTGGTGTTTATTAGACTGAAAAAATGTATTTTTTTTTCAATACATGACAGTGACTTTGACATCTTAAAAATAAGAGTATTTGGAATAGGTCTGTTTTGATTCTTGTATTTATTTTTCAAATTCGTAGCAATTATCATAATAAACGTGTCATTTTTCTTGCAATAGGTACATGCAGGAAGAAAAGGCTCTTTGATCAAGCTTATTAAAAGCTACATTTTCTGCCAGAAGATTGCTTATTTACAAAAGAAACTGTATTAGTTAAGGAATACTCGTCAGCAGCTCGAGCAGAATTTCTCAAGGTTTCAATATGATGCTCGTCAAGATATGTCTTAATGTACACAGTTTTAGAACCCTTCAAATAATACAACTTGTTTGAGACTTTCATAATCGAGTTCCGCTTGCTTGGCTAAGCACCATCCATAACCCCTTAAGATGCACTCCTTCAACAAATCATAGTCAAGAATCTCCTGTAATGACAGGGATGCATACATATCTCGGGCTTTGCCAAGAAGTGTACACTAATAATTGAGTCAAATGATCCCTTGGCTATTTCAAATATTCAGCAACTGTTTCAACAAAAAAGAAGGAAAATGTTCAGTTTTAGGAATAAAACCTAAACGAAAAATAAGAATAATCTAAAAATTAAAAAATATACGTCCTTGTAATAAAATGTTCTAATGAAACTGAGTTCGAATCCCGATGAAATCCAAAATGATAGGCAATGACTTATGTTGTAGATAGCGTTGTACTAATGTGTCAACAGTTCTTTATTGAATAACCTAAAATGATATTCAAGTATTTGAATTCTGTGTAATTTCGATAACTGTAGTTGTCCAAAAATGAATTTAGAGCACAAGTATTTACAATGAGAAATAATCTCTTAGAATCCAAATAATTTCAAGAAAAAAAAATTATACTCAAACTGGTCTTAAAATTTTGACGTTTCAAGTGTTTAGGCAATAACTAAATTATTTTTCAATGCATCAATAATAAATCTAGCGCAAAAAAGATGCACGAATGCTGTTCAATCTACCGGTCAAACCAGATTATTTTAATAATTGCTACATATTATGTATCATGTACTTCAAGTACGACCTCAAAACTGAACTTAATTTCTGGAAAATGTCAAATACAGTAAATAAAATTACATTATAATAGCCTGCAATGGAATAACAAAAAATAGAAAACTAACAAACAATTAAATTGAATAAAATATAAATTAAATTAAATATGCAGAACATTTTGCACACTGTAATTCATATAGTAGGCACATATTGACTTCGCAGAATCGAAATCGTCAATCCTGTTCTAGCCGGCATGTTAATCAGTTACTTAATCTGATCCGAAACCGTTGCATGGAAGTTTGTCAAATAGAATATAAATGTTGTCTGAGAGAGGCATCATTATCGAATAATTTTAACTAAATGCAAGTCTACATATAAATTTGTAACATTCATCGCAAAACATTGATCACTGAGATCAAAAGGAACAGGAACAGCTCCCGAACGTCAACAGCAATCGGTGTAATATTTAACACTCGCATTAAATAATGAAGAGAAAAGGGTTTGCAAAAGTTTCATTTTTAATTAGATAATTTTTTGGTATCAATGACGTAATATATACAAACAGAAGCATTAAAAACAAAACATTTTCAAAACGAGTATATTTAATAAGTATATTTCAAAATGAGTATATTTGAGTATAATTCAAAACGAGTATATCTGAGTATATTTTAAAACGAGTATATCTGAGGTATAGATCACCAAAAAAATCTTCAATAGGCGTGGAACAATAAATATAAGAAATATATGCGATAACAGGAATATTTGCTGTTTGGGTTTGTCATGCATATTAACAGAGGATTTCAGTGGCATTACATTATTTTATAATCGAAAACTGGATCTGAGTTGGCTAAATACTGGAACGTTCATTACTTTCCACGTGATTCATCAAATCACCATTATTGTGTTAGTGAAATGATATTCACACATGCCACAAGTTACATTACTATACCATTCGATTGATAAATCTGGTGAGATAAACGTTTTATTTCATGCCTGCCTTGTGATAGTAAATTATGGTCACAGCGGAAAAGCATTTTTCATCCTTATAAACAGAGATATCGTTTATATTACATTGTCTGCCGCTTCGCTTATTTCAGTTAATTGAAAACTGTAAATTAATTGCTGAAATATATAAATCCCGGTATTGATGGATTAATGATACGGTTAAATATCGTGTGCAATACCGGTATTCTAATAAACTTTTGAGGTCACTGTATCCTGTATTTACAAATATTGCAAAATAAAAGTTACTCCATAATTCTGTAATGACAATGTATTTTTAGCAATGCCTATCGGAAATTTTATATTTAACTGGATGTTGTACATGTAGTTAAATGTTATGTCATCCTTGTGATATTTCCAACTACAGACATAGCACTTTTCAGTCGTGTTCATTACTTGTTACTGCTCGACAATACACTGCATGTACGTATCTTTATATATAAAACGGATTTGCTCTTTGCTCATTCTTTGCTTGTTTCGGAACATACTGCTCAGTGAATTGGTGGGGTATTTTAATCCACAGATTGCGGTATATTAATTCTGCATTCAAATAATTCATCACCTAATGTTCTGATATCATATAGGTTTTAAATTCTTTATTTTGAATTCTAGTCACGTTATTTTTGGCGGGAATATCTTACCATTTGATATGTTCTCAAACTTAATATTTGTTGAACAGCGCATACTCTATTTAGCATATAAACGGCAGCTTTGTTATTGCCTCAAGAGTCATACATTTGATCAGTCATATAAAAAATAAAGAGCTACAATGGATAGCTATATTTTTGCCAACAGGAAAAATCGTTGATCGATATTGATCTTGGCGCGGAGAAGCCCGGTAAAAGATATATTGGTACAATGGTTGTCTCAAACAGCTATGTAGTTATTTGCAAACGTAACTTTGAGTATCATTATTGAATTTTAAAATATTGTATCTCATTCAGATACGTAACAATATCTGACAGAAATCAAAATACGCTACTAAATTTAAGAATAGGAAAGTAATATATTGGCAGGAAAAGTACCTAACAGTTTGGTAGCAATCGGTTTTCAAGGATATCTTTTTTTAAAATTTTTTATTTCGTTTTATGTACTAGAGATCGGTCAAGATCAAACTTAGAATAACACAATTGACAGGCAATCAAAAACAACAACAAACCAGTTCAACCAACATCCCCACCCCACCTTCAAAATCAACAACGTAACGCCCCAAAAATTGTATTTCATTTCGCTTTGTAGGGTACCCACTCAACAAACATATAAGTAACACTTTTAATTTGGTCTTGTTCATTGTAACAAGTGTATTATGGTTAAAGTGTACATTCAGACATTATTATACATGTTACAACATCATGTTTCATAATATGTAGTAGGAAATATGACATGTTTAAAAAAAAACATTTCACCGTCAACTGCATTATGTACTAGCGCAGACATTATTGTTAAGTCCACAGTTTTTCACTACTCTTTCTCATTATGCAAATAAATTAATTTTTACATTGCAAATTCATTACCTCCTTTAGGGTTTGGTATACAGAAAAGATTAAGTTTTACACATGGTTTGCAATTAAATCAATCTGGGAATGACCATTTGAACGAAGAGGTTATGTATATTGAACAATTCGTATTCATCAAGTCCCTGTTTCAATATCAGTAACAATACATAAGGGTGCCACATTGAGGAAATAGAGGATCAATAGTTTGATGTCTATGAAAAGTTGATATGCAATCTTATGACAGTCGTGCTTCGTAGTAAATAAACACAGCGCCAAACGGTTTCAATATACCATCTACAAATAAATGAGTCAACTTAAGGATATACTCATTTAGTAAAGGAACTGGAGAAAGTAATCAGAAAATATGCAATGTTTTTTTCTAAACCTGTATTTAAAGATTTTTATATTTGTTACTTTAGTCGTTTATTTTATTCACATGTAACGTAAGTTTATCTTTAATCTTGAAGTAACTCGTGGTTAAATTGATTTGCAAGGGTTTAACTTCCTAAAACGTTTTGTGAAATTTTCAGATGACAAAAGTGAGATTTGAATTTTCAAACGTCACCATGTAGCAGGTAGTGTGCTTACGTGTCGTTGAACATGTAAATTATTAAATATCACGTAATCCGCGTGTCTGTTTAATTTCAATATAAGTTTCTTTCGAAAGAGAACTTCTTAGATTAGATGCCTTTTCAGTATTTTTCATCGACTTAAATCGGTTATAACAAAAATCAAATGCTAAATCCTAGATTATATCGACAGTTTCTCAGATTTGAATGTCAGTAATTTTTCATTGCAAATAATATTTGTTGTAACATACCTGATTTATTCAAGTTATTGTTTTTAGAAGTCAGTTTACCAAGTGAATTTAGAGCTTATGCCATAAACATGAAATAAGTACTGAAGGTGGTGCCAAAGCGACTGGATTTTGATTTATATATGATGATGATTTCAACTGATATTGGACATAACTTTCTCCTCAGAGAAATTATGATCAGTGCAGATAGGCTATCATCTGAGAGAACATAAGAATAAAGTGAATTTAAAAAAATCGATAACATTTGTGATCTCCTAATACTGCAATATACAATTGTAGAATGTAGCTACAATCGATTATTTAATGTCCTATGACTTAAATGTATGTACACAATCTGGAAATCATCAAAAGAACAAAATTTGTTTTACATAGTTTAGCTTAGATCGCATCATTGGTACTGCGTAAACAGGACTTGAAGATTTAGACGTGAAAGAATTAGCGTTCGTCTAATTGCTGATGGAATGGGTAATTAGATTTTAATGCACGTCACACGTATCAGACTTCAAAATGTGAAGTTATTTCTCAATCATTTATATCGGCATAAGTGAAAATATACGAGAATACGGTAATAACAAATAGTACGTAAAAAGGAAAAAGGACTGATAGCGACTGTCACCATTACAAAAGCTGTATTTATTTGAGTTCCGTTACATGCGCAGTGGCTCAGTGCCTTGTTCATAAGCAATATAGTTCTTTCAGTAACATTAGTGTTTTTTGTATAGTTAATATAGCTTTATTATTAGCAGCAGCAACATCTGCAACGGCAAAGTTATAATTTCAAATGGATAGCTTTCACTTCGTGCAATGTGGCTTTTGTCTAACTATATAGTCTTCCTTAATGTGACTGATACTAACTAAATTGCATTAACGATACATGTGAAGGACCATTTTCCAATGATCAATATTTAACATCTTGCATTCCTACGTATTGTCAATATTCTACACAATAAAGTGCCCGCGTTTATTCAGAAGACGAGACGATTTTTCAGATCTTCCAGTTGCACGAAATAAAGTAACATCTCAATATAGTTCCGATGACGAAATAATCTTGGTGTAAATTATAACCCAAGTGACATAGTGATGTGATTGCATAAATTACAAACTTCATCGCTTATGATTGCAAGTCTGGTGCTGTGAATGACGTTGAGATGATATCTAAATCGCGGTAGATAACTCAAGTTGTGACCAGTCTTTTCACAATGCATTAGATAATGATCATGATAAAATGATTGACGATATCACCTCCAGTAATATAAGCTTACTGGAACAATCACGGTGCGCCCAAATTAACTAGCTTCCAAACTAATTATATTAAATATATTAAAACGACAGGATATTAATCACTGATCAAAATAGATTAATTAGTGAAGACTCGTATTTTTCTACATGTTAATTATGAAATTGTCTCAAGGGCTTCGTCACTCGCGATGAGAACAAATTAGACCTGATGAAATATTGATATTTATTGCAACGTGTTATGACAATTTGCAGTTCAATAATATTAATTATATTTATCGCATGAACAACAGCAGGAAATAAAACAAAATTGGGGCTTTAATTAGATTTTTTCTTGACTAACGATTCTGGGACAGATTGGTTAAAATCCCATGTTGACGGAATATTCCATGTTGATCAAGTCGTCAGAATAACGTGCACAACATTAAAGCAGTCTACCCCATAACGATTGAGTAGCAATGGTTATCTTTGGTCACTAAAACGTCATCTCACTTCTACCCCTTTGTATCAAAACAAAGTTTAACGAAATCATGGCGTGCAAGGAACTCTGATTATTTCATGTGGTACTATATCTATGTTAGCTTACGTTAATGTATCACGCATATGCTAACGATGTATACTTGTTTCTCTTAATGTAATGAATCATGCATGCAACGTTATGGTCCTCCTGGTAGTGTGGGTATCAACGTGTGGTATCACTTATTACCAGTGATTCTATTTTCTAAGAAGTATACTACTAATATGTTCATCAGAATACAACAAGGCCGAGTACTTATCTTGGTCTGGTGACACGATGTTATAACCGGATTAATTATGCATAAATTTAACGATCTAATCATAAATAATTCTTCTTTTTGCAGTAAAACTGATTAAAATATCATTTTCAAGCGTTGACCCACTTTTTAAGTGTTCCACTCCAAAGCAATATAATGTACAGTGATACCAGAAAAGAATGGATATGTAGATATGGTGTTTTGTTACAATTTATCGTTGAAAAAGATCAAAAAGAAGCATCCGTATATACAATCTTCAGTAAATTAAGATCTTCCTAAATGAAATTTCTACAAAGCATAATACATCTAGGTTCTCAATAATGGCTAAGAAATTGAAATGTTGTGATATCATATATCTTGCGATGTTCACTAATTCATCTTTATTCAATCTTCAAGTAAAAATTTTCTTCATGAATTAAAAATGCATATATATTCTGTTCTGGAAGCTTATAGGATATACAAGTATTGTTTAAGCGAAATTGTCGGCATTAAGGCCAACATAGCACCATCCCCTACACTTTTTCTTCATTTATCAACAAAATTTGCAATGGGGGGGGGGGAGAGTGATTATAATTAAAGATTATTAGTCTATGTAATATTTATAACTGAGGATCTCACGGCGACAATTACTGTATGGATGATTCCAAGAAAATTCCTTCTTAATCAGAAGCTTGATTCACTCAAACCCACAGGAAAGTTAACAGATGCCACTCTGAGCCACTCAGACGCTTCTTGGGCTATTGATTTCCCTTATCATTTATGCTGATATACTTAACCGAGACTTGAAAATATTGAAACTGTCCTGCATGGGAAATCGATCGAATTATTTTCTTTATTATAACATTATACGCAAAGGAAAGTATAGTGCAGCTAGAAAATGTAAAGATGCGACCAATTCTTATGAAGTTTGACACTGACTTCAGCTATTGTTTATCGTGCTCGTATAAAAATAAAGACTAAAAGTAACTACTCCTACATTATTGAGTTACATGGTCTAATGTAACAAAAGATTGTTACATTAGGTATGGGTAATCTCTCTCTCTCTCTCTCTCTCTCTCTCTCTCTCTCTCGTGTCGATCAATCGATATAAATGTTGGTAAACACAATAAAATAGATAATTTATTTTCAGCATCAATCGTAGCATCGATACAAATCACTGATTATTTTGACCTATGTCTCAAGAATACAATGCAACTACTTTTCCAGTTTGCATCCGGTCTATGTCATAGAGTATTCCTCAGGATACTTTTCGTACGATTTAGTAAACATTCCTTAAATTAAAGTAAACTTTACTTGCGTTTATTTCAGTTTTAATCGATTAAATAATGCTCTAATTGGCAACAAGAGTTGATTAGTCAAGTACTTTCGATTCTACACATTAACATATTCATCACCTCGCACCACATTAATCAAATAAATACATGTATGCAGATTGTTTCAATCTAATCAAGTGAAGGTTTTAAATTAATGACATTTAATAATATCTTCTGTGCAAGGCTTCTATTTTGTACAATTTGTTCTTTATTCCATTTAATGAACTTCAATCGCATGCCGAGATACCTTAGCAAATAAAAATATATAATAAAATATAAAACAAAAATTTATGTAAAAAGCAAACATAAATTTTTAGTTTAGTTTTCTTTAGAGGGTAATTCCATGCACTGAATTCAACCAATTATCAATTCTGAAGCCATTAAGAATATATTTGGTTTCGTTACTTTTCGTGCACTTTAAATTGTTATAGATAAACGATGGGTCTATATTATGACTACGATATACGGTGAAAATGTGTTATAAGAATGTATCCACTTACTACTACTTGCTTTTCTCGACTCATGACAAATGTCGTTTGTTACAAGAATTACAAGACATATGTAGCGTAAGTAAAACCTATGCTAAGAGGTAAGAATTTTTAATTGCTCTACTTAATAGTGAGTGAGCTACATGTATTTCATATTTTCTATTCATTATTAGCTATCTAGTTTCGCAACAGAATACTGCTTAATTAAACGTTTTGAAATGTTTATATGACGACTAACTTTATTCTGTAGCATAGAAAATGGTTCTCTTTTTGACGGGAATTCATAAATATTATTCTGTCCAAATCATTTTCGCAAGTCATTTTTTCTATCAGTTATGTATAAAGATAATAATAGCGCTCGATGATGAACGTTGATGTTTACAACAATGAAGAAAAGTAACTAATTTTGATCCGAATAGACGGTAAGGGAATCATTGTGCTAGACCAATGGTATGTTCATTTGGTAGTGTCACATCAAATGAAATGGTCCGATGTTTGGGATGAATAATTAGGAAAACATCTTTTCTATGTAGCCTTCAATCCGTGTCTCTTAGAATATGTAAATACCGGACATGTGTCGTCGTATGGGATGACACGAGTTAAAATATATAGTGTGGTTTTTTTTTAACGTAAGATGAAATATATTATGTACTTACGACAGAAAAGACGCTTTGTTTTATTATACACGTAACGTGCTCCAGAATCGAATCATTGACGGTTGAACTCACTTTTCGGTACACCCCTTTTCGTAAATTCACCTCACTTTCATTGATTTATCACATAAATATCTGGGATTTAAGACAGCTTTATGACGACCTAATCTTTTGCATTAAATTACATTTGTGACATTTTGTACATTATTTTACTCTATCTGACCAGAAAACGGGTCCGACTTAGCAATGCTTAACAGGTGGTTTAACATTGTTGTCGAGATGGTAATGGACACTTACTTTATAGAGACGCTAGATGAGTCAGACCGCTCCGGTGGCCTAGTGGTTAGAGCGTCCGCCGCGGAAGCGGGAGGTTCTAGTTGCGATCCGAGGCCGACTCATACCAAAGACTTACAAAAATAGGTCAGTGTTATGACTGGTCGGCCTGGTGTCAGGATAATGTGACTGGGTGGGACATCATGCTACATGTCTGCGGCATGATGCCCCAGTGCTAGACATCACTATAAACTGCCTCACTGCAGACATCGTAGCAATATGACTGAAAAATTGTTAAAGTTACGTTACAAATCCTAATCACACACACACCCAGATGAGTCGATTTAAATTTCTTCAGCAAAGCATAATGTATATGTCTGAAAGGTAGAGTAGTATCCATTTATTTATTCTGGATCACAAATGCCTCGTTTTTCTTGCGGTAGGTATAACTTCTGTTGGAACAAACAATCAAGGGTTGCATGAAATGATGGGAACTCTTGTACTTTTCCATGTGGAAATACATTAATATGTTTTTCATTTTCACGTGTGAAAATATATGAATGAAAAAGCATGCATTATATATTGCATAATATTCTATCTTTCACAGTTATATTAATAACACAATACAGTCATATTGTTGAATATTGAAAGATAGTTTTTACTTGAGAATTAGAAAAAGAGAATTAGCGTCCATTAAACATTGTATGAATGCAAATTTACTGCCATGCCTCTTGAAAATGGCATTTCTGAATGAAACCGATGTTAATATCAAAGCATATATGACTTTGTCATTTATCAAGATCACTTTTATATTCTTTTAAATTGTCTGGAATAATTCACACTAAGCAGGCTTTAAGTACGTCATTATTACCAAGAAGTGTGTGAATTGAATCGTCTGAAGAATCTTCTCTCCTGTAAGCTCATTGAGTACTGGCTGATACCCTATCCACGATTATCCTTTCCGGCACTGTAGTGTGACTTTTAAATGTGTTTAGTAATCTTGTACATGGTTTCCTGTGAAATGGACGCTATCTTGATTTCATGTTATACTTATCTATAGCAAATGTCGAAATTTATATACATTTCTAAAATATATACTGAGTTGTTAAGTTCATGAGGCATAGTGGTCACCTCGGATTATATAGCTTTGTCATGCTATTTATATTTTTAAAAAAAACAGTCTTCAAATACAAAACTTTAAACCATAAAACATGTCAAAAATGCTTCCATGTGTATATTTATTTATCCATTGTTATTACTACTGAATCCACGTTTAAACAGGAACCTCTCTTTTGAAAATGATGTAAAAATGATTCGCAATACCCAATTAAAGAGAATAACTTTGTAAACGGACAGCATTGCATATTTGTATGATCGTTTATAAATAGTTTGAATATTAATGTAATGTGTGTTTTTAAACAATATTGATCGATGATACCGAAGATTCGTATACACGAAATGCTTTCTAAGAACGTAGCTTATTCAATTCGCCTTTGCACGCTATCCTCAACAGGGCGAAATTTACAGGAAAATTATTTACCAAAACCAGGTTAATTTCCCCTTCAGGTATTACTGGTCATCATTAAAACTCTACCGTTTCGTTTAGACTTGATTTATGTGGCAATAAAATATGTCTTACATATTTTCCTAGTATCACTGTTTAATAAACACTTTTTTACAAGCAGCCTTCCAACTTATATAAGTTCACCATATAAAGCACGTTTCTAATTTGCAATTCCAACCCTACGCTTCTTTCTAGACAAAAAAAGGGAATTAAATGAAATTTTCAAAATGACATGCCGTAATGTTGTCATCTTGTTTAATCTTACGTAATATACGAGTTGTAGCAGGTCATCTAATTTTATCTCGTGGAGAAACAGCCTGACGCGTATTCCAATGAACCAATAGCTAAATAGCCTGACGCGTATTCCAGTGAACCAACAGCTAAATAGCCTGACGCGTATTCCAGTGAACCAATAGCTAAATAGCCTGACATATATACTGGTGATCTTGGGAGTAAAATTGTCCGACATGTATTCTACTGAACTTGTGAATAAATAAGCTGATATATTCCAGTGAACGTGTTCCTAAAGAGCCTGACATAAATTCTTGTGAATTTGTGAGAAATAGGCTGACACATATTCTAGTTAATTTGTGACAAAATAACCTGACTTGTTCTAGTGAACCTGTGAACAATGTCAGAAATGCTAAAAATGTTATATGGAACATTTTGTATTAAACATGTTTGCCATTTAATTTCAATACTTCTAGTTCTACTCTACCCATAAATTAAAAATTTCTGACACGGATTACTAATTTTTTTTTTATAGATTCGTAAATTCAAACATTTGAAACGAAATGCGTTTAATATAGGTGAGCATAGAATGTTGATTTTTTTTAAACGTTTGGTTTCAAACATTTCAAAACGTGAACAAACATAAAGTATCTTTAAATTCTTATATAACTCGTTGGCAACATTGATAAAATAAAAGTCAAGTTAAAAATAAATAATAAATATAAATTTTAAAAACTTGTTTTAAAAATTAGATATAACTAATAAGGTTCGTTCCATGAAAGTTATATAGTCACAACGCAATCCTTTCAAGACTGAAATATCCCGAAACATACTAATGTTTCTGTTACCATCAAAACTAACAGATGGGCACAGAAAACTAATTAAATTTCCGTAGACAGTAACTTGATTAAGTGGCAAATTGACACACTTGCATGATAAGACCGACAAATTACCCTTGCATATTATGAATTATCTATCCAAGTAGAAACTTTTTAAATGACGAAACTGATAACAAAAATTCCCCGGCCGAACGATATCAGTGACACAGATAAAATAGCCATGGTTGAAGGTTAGGTTACCTTTACAAATAATTAAGCAATAAGCAGAAGTCTACTGGTGAATTACGGAGCGGGGGTGATGTGGGTGGTTTCTATGGTAATTATGTGCAGCCAATCGGTGACCTTCATTTTTCTAAATATGGACCACTAATCACAGGCTGGTTCCGTAGCTCATAAAATCATTAACTGTCTGTGTTAATATGTCATTGTTATTATTTCATGAAACCATCACTTACAAGCACATCGTCAACGGCGCTCAAGCGAAAAGTATCCCTTTGTGCATATTGGGAATAAATTTAGCTCTGCTGTGTCTTGTAGGCCAAGCTTAGTTCATTTAAACCAGGCATTGTAAGCATATCTTTCATGACATTTTGGAAAAGCGAAAGCAACAATAAGTTGGTTCAAAAAGTGTGCATCAATTTAATTTGAGAAAACATTGTGTTTTTATTAACAGTGCAAGTAACTGCAGGTGACATTGTTTTCCTTCTGAGAGGAAGAGAAGTTCATGCTTCTTCCCTTTCTCGTTAATCCTCATTAATCCTCAATAATCCCCTTAGCATATTCTGACCTGAGTCTGATCTGGTGTTACCGTAAATAATGAACAATCACAGGGGTGTGATGCTTCAGTAAAAAAACAAAATCAGGCATGGAATGGACTTATCCAACTTTACTGTGGATTTGTTTCGACAAAATGATTATGCTGTATTAGTGTCTAAATCATTGAAGTTGAGAATAATCCGTTGTCAGCAAATAGCTCCAATAAGCTAATGCTTATTGTCAGGTAAATGCAACTACTACACTAAACATTTGTCCATGTCTATGTCAGTGTCAATGTTTATGTTGATGTCTATGTCAGTGTAACTGTCGATGTCAATACCTAAGTCAGTGACACTGTCAATGTCTACGTCAATGACAATATTTATGTCAATGTCAGTTTCGATGTTGATGTCTCAATGTAAATGTCTATGTAAATATCAATGGTAATGGCGACGTATATGCCTACGTCAATGTCAACTTCTACGTCAACGGCAATGTCTGTGTTAGTAGTTCGAGGTGATAGTTTGTAAAACAAATTAGGAAATTAGGACATGGTAAAATTCAAAGTAAATAATTATGGCAGCATGAAAGAATTCGTAACTTCACCGATTCATTCTCCTATATATTCTAGCATTCAAATTTATGAACCAACCAAAGAAAGAATATCGAACGGGTTAAATATCCATTGTACCACATCCATTACATAGCATAGATCAAACAGGGTGTCAAAAACATAAATAAGTTAAAAGATTTTTACAAAATCATAATGGTTGAGGTACATATGTATTACATATACTATTAATTTGTATATATAGTTTGAATGGATTCTCTAAAATACGGAATGGTCCTCTTCTCAGAATAGTCGCAAATCTAATCAAAGTTGGAATATACAGCCATATTTGCTGAAAACAAAATTATTCCGTAAACACATTGCTTCGAGATATTGTTTCTAATATCTTGTATGAAAAATAACATCTTGTTTTATAATATTTATTTAAAAAGCCAAAATTCATTTTATATAACTGTAATTAAACTTTATTACACTTTAAAATATCAAAATAAGTTTACATTATTTTTAAAACTGTAGGCATTCCTTTTTTTCATAAATGTACGTTATCATACAGTTATCCGTTCATGTCGTTGTTTATCTTTATGATTTTCGTTAAATTTATACAAATATGAAGATTAGACCGTTCTTGTCAATTTTCAAAAATTGAAAACGTGTCAGTTTAATTATTTATGTCCCATTATGGTTCAGGTGACAACTCATAAATTAGATTTGTTTCTAATCTTGTGAGCTTCAAATGATTTCGAAATTTCTATTTGCAAATGCAATTTTATATTCGTCACAATTATTGTGTTTTCATTAGTGCTATTTTTTAAAAAAATCAAAATAACACCAAGAAAATTAACCACATGTGTTTACCCGCAAGCTGGTTTTTATCTATGCAGATATTTAATTTTAGACTGTTTCTTATAATACAAAACTTTACCCTATTTTTTTCGCTAGCAGCGGTCGTGGCATTTAAAAGTTTTTAGTCAAATACATACTGGTGAAAAAAATTTACTCTTGGTTTAACTCATGCAATACGATGTATTGTGTGAGCAAATTCAACCTGCGATTAGTGAAGTTTTCACATAAACTATCTGCTTTCTTATATGTGCCTCACTATTAACTCTGTCTAGAAAACAGATCAATCCTTTAAACAACCATTTAAAGGTAAAGTCATGTCTTTATTGACATACATATTTAATTGTTGCTCCCAACATAGTTACGTTCGTTTGTCTGGAACCAATCAGTTTGCCTACTTGCATAATTAGAAAATCCCATTATAGAATAAAATAACTGAAGATATATTAAAATTCCGTGAATAATTCAGTCTAAAATCCATTTAGTTGCTAATGATTGAGAATGGAAATTGGCTAAAAGACTCAAATGAGCGACTTTGAAAGAATATTAAAATTTCAGCTATTTCTTCTTTTGTTTTTTAACCTTTAAAACATTTAAGCTTTATTCATTCTGAATGTTCTCCGTCTTCCGTTTGTAATCGGAATGGATGAATGGATATTTTGGGCATCATACTGCGTGTTTGGCACAAGACTTCCTGAATTTTAAATAAAGTCTAAAGACACTATAAAATTTACTGTGTTCTGATGGAATGTGGTTGAAAATATACGCAAATTCATTTTATAAATGATAACTATACATGTCTAACGAAACTCTAGAATGTCATTTATTGCTGCATTTAAGCGAAGACACTCTTTAAACAAATAAAAAATATATAAAATGAATCCATTTTATTCAGTGCTGCGCAAGAATTCTAAAAATCAGAGAAACCTAATAATTTGTTAATAACGCAAAGCTATCATATTGTAATCTTGGAAAACGATATCCATTTTAATGAAAGTCACAAATCAAAATCAGTGTAATGTCAGTTCTCTCTCTCTCTCTCTCTCTCTCTCTCTCTCTCTCTCTCTCTCTCTCTCTCTCTCTCTCTTCAATGTTCACAGTATATTTTTTTTAATTTTATCAAAATCGAGCATAATATTCAAAATGCGATGGTCAACCCACTGCATGGCATTAACAACGTACACTTAGCTATATTGGCGAGAATATCTGGACACTCCATCTATGGAAAGCAGTATGGTGTGGTGAAATTTTTCGTGAGCGCTACAAACAACAATTTTAAAGCGCGGACCAAACCTAGCCCTTTCTTGAAAAATAGAACCCTTCCCCAGTCCAATAATATGAGCACCAACGAAAATGTCATTATGTACAACTACACATAAAATGTATATTCACAACTATATTTAAATTCACAGTAAACTTGAGAATACCACGATTGGACTCGCAAAATATTTGGATAAACGAAGTTTGAAGGAACATGTATTGTGCGATACCATGAACATTGGTAGGGATAAGGTTAGTAGTAGAGAAGATGGATGCATAGATTTGCTAGAATCGTTAATATGTGTGAAATGCACATGTATAATCTAGGAGTAAAACAATTAATTTGTGTGGAATGCACATGGATAACCGAAGAGTTCCATCGTTAATTTGTGTAGAATGCTTACGTATAATCAAAGAGTAACATCGTTAAGGTGTGTGGAATGCTCACTGGTAATCGATAAGTAAAGGCTTCATGATCAGTCACTCCCACCAAACACTAAGTTTAAGACAAATATCGATCTGCATCCAGAGACCTCAACATATATATCTAACCTGCATACTACGGATACCTCAACAGACGTGTCTAACCTGCATACTACGGATACCTCAACAGACGTGTCTAACCTGCATGCTCCGAATACCTCTACAGACGTCTAACCTGCATACTCCTGATACCTCAACAGACATATCTAACCTGCATGTCCGGTAACCTTAACAGACTTGTCTAACCTGCATGCTCTTAGTAACTCAACATACATGTATAACCTGCATGCTCTGGATACCTAAACAGATTTGTCTAACCTGCATGTTCCAGACACCTAAGCAGACGTGTCTAACATTCATGCTCCGGATACCTCAGCAGACATGTTAACCTTCTTACTCTTGATATATTATCAGTGACAGCACATATGTTTAACTGTTTCTTTTAGATACCTCAACATACATATCTAACCTTCCTACTCTGGACACCGTTGCATATATTTCTGATGTGTTTATGCTATATACCTCTGCATACATGTATAACCTGATTACTCTAGACACTCATTCTCACTGTTTTCCAGTATAAATCAATTCATTTCTGTCAGATTCAGCTAATACTAAAAACAAGATGATCATTTAATGCTGATTTATGATGAAACATATTTGGTTCGAATTGAATAGTTTCGCCTTGCAAGACTCTCCTTACATAATTGATATATTGTACTCGCCAAGCTTGATAAAGTTGCTTGATTGCTTATGGAATGGACAAACCAATATGTTTTTGCCATACTGTACGCGGATCGTATTATAAAATGTTACGTTGCGACTTGTCAAGCAATATCGTTAGAGACATTTGCTGCAATTATTGGAATAGATGTTCAAAAATAAAAACATAAGCCTTCAACAGGATCCGCAATAAATTCTTCTGATAGGTTGTAACAAACATTTTGCCTACATTTAAAACACGATGCAATTTGAAATTGTCTGTTCTTAATCGGCTTCTTTATAATGAAGTCTCAAAAAGCCAAAGCAAATTGGTGCAGCCCGAAACATCTGAGTTCGTATGCATTAAGAAGTACCGCCAATTACACGAAATTCTAGTGCTCTAGTATTGGTCTAGTGGTTCCATAAAGTAGTAATGATTGTTAAATTGACAACGTACCACAATACCAAAAATAAAACTCTTGTGATAACGATTTAATACTGTCTATACTCGCTTAAAATTTGATCCCAGCTGTAAACTGTACATAGATTTAAAGTCACAAAATGTATCGTCAAATCTGAGCTTATTCATTTTGTTAAATACAATCAGTAGAACAGTCAACATAAACCCCGATCTGCTGGCGCATAACGCAACAGCAGATACGCGTTGATGGTGTTTGCAGTAGGAGTATGCGCGAGAATTTGAATCTTTAACCTACCCTATGTATTGTATTTCATCAGCTAGTATCAGGTGACATGCAAAAAAAAGAACCTGAATATAAATATATAAAAATCACCAGAAATACCAAATAATAAAAGTAACACAAATGAGAAAGTATAAAATGGCGTAATGGATCATATTGTTTCTAAAGAAAATTGTTAAGAAACTAGAAAAGTATACATATCGTGTGAAATGGCGGCCATATTTCTACATGGTGTGTATTTTAAAACCTGGTGCCAACTGATTTTTGCTCTTGGAAACTGGCATATTGACCTTCCACTCGATAGCGAGACTTACGTGTGCCATTCATGATTATATATACAAATACACGAATAAAATACATTAAAAGAACTAAAACCTTCGAATATTATCCAGCCGTTCCTTAATTGGTTCCCATTCTTATTCATGTATGTTAGTTACCAGAAGTATATACTAATACGGCCAAAGTTGTGGAGATTCTGGTAGGCGATGAATGAAGAATCCAAAAATCGATTCAATTAACCGCTGTTTGTGAACATAGGTGACGCAGTTATTGTGGTAGCTCGGAAAAGTAACGCGACTCTCTCTCTCCCTCCCCCCCTCTCTCTCTCTCTCTCTCTCTCTCTCTCTCTCTCTCTCTCTCTCTCTCTCTCTCTCTCTCTCTCAATTTTTTCTATCGCGTTATCATAAGCGAATATTAAACATTTGTTTATGGTTTCTCCTAAACTTTGCATCTTCAAATAAAGAAGATTATTTTCAATAAATCAAACATATATGTCAAACTCATTAGTAGAGAAACCTTCAGGAAACGAATATTTTTAGACAAGAGACCTTGATAAACTTGTAACATACTGTGTGATATGTAACCTTGGGCATGCGATCATAATAAACGTGTAACATACTGTGTAATATGTAACCTTGGGCATGTGATCATAATAAACTTGTCATATACTGTGTGATATGTAACCTTGGGCATGCGATCATAATAAACGTGTAACATACTGTGTAATATGTAACCTTGGGCATGTGATCATAATAAACTTGTCATATACTGTGTGATATGTAACCTGGGGCATGCGATCATGATAGTATTTATAGGTTCATGAGATGGTCTGGGTGGATAATCCAGCTGCTTAATTCATGAAAAATGGACTCGGGTGAAAAACTCCGGTCTTTCCAAAACGACTTCTCGGACACGAAGCGCATGCAGATAAACCGAATGTGGTAATTACATAATTACAAGTCTGTCTGATGCTAAATGCACGTGGGCCTCATCATTTGTTTTTATAAACGACTGTATGTGTGAACAACTCTATGAATATAATTCCCTGCTCTTTTTTAATGCCACTAAATTTACAGACTGATTTCGATTATCTCGTGGTGTAAGTGGAAGTCACTTCCTTTCCAAAGTACTTCCTTTCTTGACGCAAATATCAACTGTATCAATGGCAATTTGTTTCTATGTGAATGGCAATTTGTTTCTATGTGAATGGCAATTTGTTTCTATGTGAATGACAATTTGTTTCTATGTGAATGACAATTTGTTTCTATGTGAATGGCAATTTGTTTCTATTATTCATTTAATTTACCTAGTGCAAAAAGACGGATCTGCATTCTTGGCAAGGTAGTTTTAAGCAACAGAACGCATTCTCACTCTTCTTTTCCCCAAATCAGAATCATAAAATTTATCTAAAGTCTAACTAAAAGCAATAAAATATATTGGAGGCTGGTTATATGGTAATTTGGGGGAAGTTCGAAGAGGATATTCCTCGCGAAAGACATTCATCCTCTCTCGCATATCGACCCGTTCTGCTATTTCAAAAATACATACTTCCGACGAATGCACCATTCTCGATTGGGCGGGCTCTAGAAAGTAACGTGTCTTGTTTGAACAATTTTAATTGTTGCGTATGGACTGTACAAATGTTTCCGTTGAAGATATAGAAAGCAAGGTCAGAAGACAGTTTCTTGCACTTACATTTTGTTCAAGGATACGACAGGCTTTCAGTGGAATGGATGCCTAAAGTAAATTATTTTGACTGTGATTCGTATAATGTCTCCTGCAAAATACGATTCAGTTAGAATCGTAATACATGTACACTCCAGATAACTAACTAGTTAAGATTTCGTGATCTTGACAATCACTGGATTCCATAAATTACAGTAATAGTGTGGGTTAAAGAAATGTCACCAAGGTCAGTATAATTTTTTTAAATAGATGTTTTATATCGTTTTTGGTATATATGAAAGGAAATACACAAATAATATTCAGAAGACACGTCCTAACAATTTTGTTGCTTGCTTGTTTGGTTGGTTGGGTTTTTATTTGCTTGTGTGTGTGTGTGTGTGTGTGTGTGTGTGTGTGTGTGTGTGTGTGTGTGCGTGTGTGTGTTTCATTTTTAAATCGTTTTATCTGTTTGGTTTCGTAATTAAATTACACACGTGTAAGGAGCATTTCCTTCATTAATTGTTTTGTGCTTGAACTGAAGTAAAATGTCCTATAGTTTTAAACAATAAACTAACTGCTATTAAAAATTTAAACTTGACTGGACCCTGTTGCTTTGGATACCCTTATGGAAGACAGAATCTTACTTGCACGGACATCTGACCGTCACATGGTAGAGATCTCATAGAGAATATGGCCAGGTTATGCAAGACCACACTTAATTACGGTTAATGCTTAGTGTAGTATTCAACTAAAACCTTTGCACTGGAATGTTAATCAATCTCGTGCTATCTTTATTGCAGTCAGTCTTACAAATGATACAAACAAAGCAACGTTTCGATTAAGAATTGATTCAGAGTATCAATCAGTTAATCAACCTCTCAATCAATCAACCTCCCAATTATCAACCTCTCAATTAATAAAAACATCTCAATTAATCAACATCTCAGTTAATCAGATCTCAATTAATCAAACTCTCAGTTAATCAACCTCTTAATTAATCAACATATCAATTATTCAACAGCTCAATTAATCAACCTCTCAATTAATACATCTCAGTTAATCAACCTCTTAATTAATCAACCTCTCAGTTATTCAACCTCTCAATTAATCAACCTCTCAAGTAAACGGTGACCCGTTGTTTTATGTTATTTAATTATTCATTGTTAATAATAATCTCAATATTTAGTGGTACTATAGTTATGAATTAAATATTCATCGGACTTTTTCAAAATACACCAACCATTTTTTTGAAACCTGTTTGAATAGTTGAGTGGCATTGCAAGATCTAGCACAAGCGGGATACGTACATCGCCGTATAACCTATAACTCGAGAGAATATAAATGGGAATATAATTGGTCGTTAAGAAAGCAATTTACGGCAATTTAACGTTTATCATGCATTCACAAATATAAAAAGTGTCATCTATGACTGACAACGTATTTTTGGGAACTCTGGGATTGTTGTCTAGATTTACTGAAGTAGAGTGTAAAACCCTTTCTCCTAAAGTCGCTATCGGCCTACTCGAGTCAGCTAAGCCTGTATTAATAGCATTAAAAGTTTTAGCAACTAAATCCATTAGGCTATTGCTGCATCTGTCTTACTTATTTGGAGAGATGAAGAATTATTCCTAAAACGAGCAACTATAGAATTATCATTTCCTGATATTGCATTTCAAGAAATGTTGCATTCTTAGCGAACATTTGGGATTTGTAAAATATAATGCTTTCTATGATTATACTGAGATTGCATGACACCATATACCAGCTAGCTTGCATTGTATTCATAGTATTTATTTATGTTGACCTGATAGTTTTAAATGAAGCATATTAGTTTAATTTTAAATACAGCGTTTACGACTGCACGGTTTCAGTCTTTCAGTAACGTAGTAGCAGACACTATTGCATATTGTCTCTTACCTGTCCAATAAATTATAAAATCGATGGCGAGGTAATGTAAATCTTGTCGTCATTGTTTTTTGTATTTTTTTTAAATTTCTTTTGTTATTTCGTTAAGTTTATGACGAAGAGAAATCTTCGTGCATAATGTTAACGAATCAATTTATTGAATTTCCATTTATACACCTTATACAGATCGTGGGATTTCATCGACTCTGAAATGCTTCTAAATAAGACTATGTTAGGTCACAACTGCGTCACACTTCCGGCCCTTCTGAGACAGAATATAATGTAGCCATGAACTGCCATATTCGAGAATGATACACAAATTTCGAACATTGTACTTATTATGCACTGCTTCGATAAAACGGCTAGCAAATTAATCACTACAGTTTACGGAAGGGGGGGGGGGGCAGATTCAATACCACTAGTTAAGATAATATCTTTACTATTGTGTGAATATTATTACCATTAAACCAAACTGAAAACGCTGTTTTTTACTAGCTACCATCTATTGATATTACATTCCAAATTTGTATTGTGTTTAAATCGTTCAGCTTGCTCAGCGTTATAATCAGTCTTGTCAGTTAATGTTAAGCGTTCCTGAAGCTAATTGAAGGTAAGGAACTATGGTGAGCATAAAATTAGTTTTAATTCCGACTACACTGCAAACAAAACTTATTTAAAATTCAGAAAAGAAGGTGCAGGCTGACAAGTGTTAAATTAATTTAAATGCAGCCTTACATATTTTCTCCATAGCAAAAAAAATTAACATCTCAACAGAACTAACATTGATTGGTCTTTTTTTTTTCTTCTCCATTTTGTATAACGCCTGCGTAAAGACCTGGTGTACGGAAACTCATACACATCAACACTCCTAGATTTAAATAATGTTTCCAGCCTTAAACAGTCAGTTAACAAACCCAACCATAAGCATGATCACATTTCAGACTGGATTTTTCATAGACCCGAAGATAATATTATACAGTCCTCTCTGGTATCCCAAGAACTTGCATCAGATCACCTCTGCATTATATGCCATCTTGACGTATCAGTCCCTAACCCTCCAACAGTATTTGCTACTAAGAATACCCCTGTATGATATCTAGAACCAAACTAATGCATGACATCCAAGAAAACCTAACAACATGTTTACCTCCTACAGCAGAACAATGCAATGACCGCGTTCATTGCGTGAAAAACAGGCCACAGCCACCAAGAACGGAGTATCAATTGAACAGTGTTCTCCTTGGTATAGCAGTGTTATGGACAGGCTTCGTCCTGCTAAAAGAGAAAGCCGTAAAGCAGAGAGGCTTTGGTTTTCATCCAAACTAAATATTCATAAGCAAATATTTGAAATATATGTAGTTGCTAAGAAGAACGTCACAAACATGGTCCATGTAGCAAAATGAGCCCACTACAGTACTAAGATCACGGAACATTCCAGCTGCAAAGAGCTCTTCGAGATTACTAAGAAGCTAATGTCAAGGAACAAATGTACTCTACTTCCATTTACTTTCTCTCCAGTCGACCTTCCGGACCTGTTTGCAAATTTCTTCCGTGACGAGGTACAACCCATTTCAGAAAAGATTGACAACAAAATTTCAATTGACTCGTCACCATAAAGTTGCGATATAGAATTTCAGCGACAACCGTTAGCAGTATTTGAACCTGTCTCTATGGATTTAGTATGGTCAATCGTGATGAAGAGTTTACCAAAGTCATGTGAACTTTACCCAATTCCAAAATCACTGCTGCTTGAGTGCTTAGACCCAATATTGCCTTCACTAACTGATATTATTAATACCCCCCCTCTCTCTCTCTCTCTCTCTCTCTCTCTCTCTCTCTCTCTCTCTCTCTCTTTCTCTCTCTCTCTCTCTCTCTCTCTCTCACACACACATCCGGGTAATTCCCATCATTTTCAAAATTGCCATCGTAAAGCCTCTGCTGAAGAAACCAACACTCGACCATAACGATATAAAGAACTACAGCCCAGTTTCTAATCTCCCGTTCATATAAACAATCTTAGAAAAAGTAGTTATACACCAACTTGTATCTTTATCTGAATTCAAACAGTCTTTTTAGCAATGTACAGTCTGCATATCGCTCTTGCCACAGTAATGTAACTACTCTTCTGAAAGTAGTTAATGATATTCTCTCTGCTTTGGATAGTGGAAAGATTACAGTCATCACCCGCCTTGACTTGTCTGCTACAGTTGACACAATAGACCACGACATTTTTCTTCACCGTCTCCAGCATGTATTTGGCATTCATGATACAGCCTTACAGTGTTTCAAGTCCTACTTAGTCAACAGGACACAAATTGTACTACAAATGGAATACATTTCAGCCCAGTTGATCTATGTTGTGGTGTTCCACAGGGATCTGTTCTTTGACCTATTCGCTTCATTCTATACACTCACCCACTCTCAAGTGTCATAGATCATCACCCAGTGTCTCGCCAGTTGTACGCTGATGACACCCAAATATACAAGTCTAATCACCCAACTGAAGTTGATGTTACTATCCAAGGAATAGAGAGGTGCATTTCTGATGTGAAATCATGGATGACATGCAAAAAGCTGCAGATGATTAATGATAAAACTGAGGCCATTCTGATCAAAACACAATGACTTTCTCATCTACATCCTTTACCTCAAGCAATAATATCTCAATTGACTCACCGTCATCATACTGTTGCAATAGAGAATTTAAGCGGCAACCGTTAGCAGCATTTGAACCTGTCTCTATGGATTTTGTATGTATAATCGTGATGAAGAGTGCATCAAAGTCATGTGAACCTGATCCAATTATATCATCACTGCTGCTTGAGTGTTTAGATCAAGTATTGCCTTCAATAACTGATGTTATTAATACCCCTCTCTCATCCAGGAAATTCCTATCATTTTTCAAAACTGCCATTGTAAATCCTCTGCTGAAGAAACCAACACTCGACCATAACGATTTAAAGAACTAACACCCAGTTACTAATTCTCCCATTCATATACAGATCTTAGAAAATGTTGTTCTAACCCAACTTGTATATCATCTGAATTAAAACAGTATTTTTAGCAATGTACAGTCTGCATATCACACTTACCGAGATACTAAAAATAATCTTCTAATAGAAGTTAATAATATTATCTCTGCTTTGGATAGCGAAAAGGTTACAAACATCACCCTCCTTTATTTATCTACAGAATTTGACACAATAGACCATGATATATTAATTAACCGTCTCTAGTATGTATATGACATTCATGAAAACAGCCTTACTGTGGTTCCAGTCCTAGTTAGTCAACAGCACACAAATTGTGTCCGCAAATAGAATACACTCCAGCTAAGTTGATCTATGTTGTGGTGTCCCACATGGGTCTGTTCTTTGACCTCTTCTCTTCATTATATACACTCAGCCGCTTTCAAGTGTCATAGATCATCAGCCATTGTATCACCAATTGTCCGCTGATGACACCCAGATATACAAATCTAGACACCCTATTGAATTTGATGCTACCATCCAAGGTGTAGAGCAGAGCGGTGTATTTCTGTTGTGGATGACATGTAACAAACTGCAGATGAATGATGATAAAACTGAGGCTATTCTGATCACAACACAAAGAATTTCTCATTCACATACTTTACCTCAAACAATGAATATCAGCAACACCAACATTAAATTAGCAAAGTCAGTACGAAACCTAAGTGTTACCCTGGACAGAACTCTCACATTGCACCAACATGCATGAACATTTGCAAGCCTGCATATCTTGAGCTGAAACATTCGCCAGTATCTTTCAGATGATACCACTAAAACACTTTTGTGTTCATTATGTCCTGTTCGACTAAATATCTACTCAAGAAGCTTCAAAAAGTTCAAAACACAGCTGCTCGGATCATCCTTAGTGTACCACGATCAGAGCACACCTCACAGTTTGCTCTGTACCATACACTGGCTGTCCATCATATCCAGAATCAAACACAAAATTTGTTCTCTGTGCTACATACCTATCCAACCTCACCCATGTGTACACACCAGCAAGATACTTACGCTCGTCTTTGTACACTCATTATTCTCTCTATAAAGATGAAGTCACATGGACAACGTTCTTTTGTATACCAGAGCCCAGCAATGTGGAACGAATCGCCAACTGAACTTAGACACAGACACGATGATACCATTCAAGAGTGATCTTAAAACTCTTCTATTTCGACTGCAAGAACAAACTTAAAGACCTAATAATGTTTCCTACCTTAAATATTTTCAGCATCGTTTATATTTTCTAATTTCATGGTTGTTTGTTTTTTCTGTAATCATATCTATATACATGTATTTGTTTCGTGTTTTCCTTCTAATTTTGTAAAGCATGAAGAGCTTCAAATGATTAGGCGCAATATAAAGTCCTCGTTCTTACTATTGGAAAAAGAGAAACCAAGAATCGCTTCTCACAGTTACCTATATGCCAATAGTATGTTGATGTCACAGTTATGTATTGAAGTTTTCGAATTGATACAATTATTTTCTATCTACGCCACTTGGTCATTTCATTTTTTTTCTCCAACCCCCACCCCCCTCGCCCCAACCCTAAACCAAAATCAAATGTATTCGAAGTTCCAGTTTGTATCTATTAAGATCTCTCTCTCCCTCACTCTCTCTCTCTCTCTCTCTCTCTCTCTCTCTCTCTCTCTCTCTCTCTCTCTCTCTCTCTCTCTCTCTCTCTATATATATATATATATATATATATATATATATATATATATATATATATATTCAATGTCTTACTTAATAATTGTTCTGTAAAGTTGTCATGGTAACAGTTTGCATATACATAACGGAAAATGTTTACATCGGGTCTCTATTCTGACACATACTTCCAGATTCAGAATTTCAGTGCAGGCTTCTAATAATGAGAGAGAGAGAGAGAGAGAGAGAGAGAGAGAGAGAGAGAGAGAGAGAGAGAGAGAGAGAGAGAGAGAGAGAGAGAGAGAGAGAGAGAGAGAAAGAGAGAGAGAGAGAGAGGGAGGGAGGGAGGGATTATTCAGCATACAATTTTTATTGCCGCTTGTACTTACATAGCTAGTTGTAAAATTTATTTTCTTCCAAATTTTCTTCCTCGTTTTTATGAATCTATATTATATAAATAAATGCAATTTATGCGATTCTTGTTCACACTGTTTTGAAGTGGGAAGATATGTAATTGCAAAGTTCGTCTATCACGAAAAGACAATATTTTTAAACAAGTAATGCATTCTCTTGCTTAGACCGCTCCGTAAGCCCAGTGGCTAGAGCGTCCGTATCAGGTGCGGGAGGTCACGAATTCGAGCCCCGGTCAAGCCATACCAAAGACTTAATAATGAAGGATATTAACAGCTGCCTCGCTAAGCGCTTAACATTAAGGGGCATGATTCCCCAGTTCTACACATGATACTAAATTGCCACACTGCTGACATTGTATTGATATGACTGGAAAATTATTAAAGCAACATTAAAATATTCATCTGACACACGCGCACACTCACGTGTTTTAAGTCATAATTTCTTGCTCTTATAATAAAACGACAAGTTTTTAATGTAAATAAAATGCCGTGTAAGCATGGGCTGTGTTTACCTAATTTGGCAAGCTTAAAACTAATAAGCAGGTAGTGACGAGGAATGTCCGAGTGATATAAAACGCCATAGTCTCTGACATTCGAACAATTCAGTTGACGGTAAAACAAAAGGATACTGTAATCTTTTATATTCTTTTACCACGCATAATTCTTTTGTCACAAGTTTGTTTCATCCTCTCCAAAATTGAAATCACGCACGGTTGAATGCATGCTTTCATTAATATCTGCAAGGTAAAAGCCCAATTATGCTATAAGCTTTGCAAATAGCCATTGCCAGAGTAACACTGCGTCTTAATGAATATTTATCAATTAGTTTACGTCAAAGTATCCTAATTTTGTAAGGACTGATAAAACCCCAAAATTCGAGAGCCAAGATAAAACATTTTACATAATTATAAATACGCCGTATGCATGTGATTTCTTCGCTTCTAAGTAAAACTAAAACTCTATATCCAAGGTAATGGTGTTGGGATGAGAAATAACTAAAAGAGGCTTCCGCAAAAAGCTTGACCATTTGGAATAACTGTAATGAGTGTTGGGGCAAGAATGTGCCAAATGCGACCTTGTTATCAAAAACACAGTCTTTCGACTGTCAAACCGCAACAGAGTGTCTTTGATGGACACACTCTTCAAGTATTGACATCTTGTAAACTTCGTATTCATCAGGAGAAGATACGGACAGGATGTTAAAGTGACGAAAGGCACGAGAAGTACAGAATAATGGATTGCCCATAGGCTACAGTTTCCAAGCACAATATCTGGATTCAGACCAACAGTTGACTATGAGGCGAAAAGACGCCCCAAAGATCAGTCTTCAAATTAAAACAGAAAGAATATAAAACAGACTTTTTCTTAAAGAACAGTGCAATCATCTAAAACATTGATGTGAATTGAATGTTAAGTAAAACTGAACATCCTTCAGAGACTCTATATAGTATATACTCGCATACATCCAAAACCATCAATTCCCCCACATGTCAAATTCGGTTTGATGAGAATGATACGGAGACTACGGAACGAGAAACAAATGGCCTGTTGAGAATACAGCACTGACTAATCTAAGAAGGCAGCCTTCAATAACATCAGAAATAATGTCCGGTGCATATTCATATAGTTGCAAGAATTATGACTGTACAAAAAAGCAGATGAGATTCCGTCTTACACTGACAGGAATGACAAAAAGAACGTTAAAGACGCTACGAGGACAATCGCCGGTTCACAGTCATCAGTAACATATCCAATAATGTGTGCTCTCTAAGACAAATTACGACAGGGATTGGTAGAACATTTCCGTCCTCTAACAATATTCTCATATCAATGAAAGTATAACTTGGTCGACTGCCCGACGTGGATATCCATATTTCTTGTTGAACCTCCAGCTATGACTAACACTAAGGAAGCAATTGACTTGCCGTAAAACGGCAAAGCACATTGAGAATATATAATACCAAGAGAAGTCTGCACATTCGATGACTCGCACATGGCACAGAAACTGACTGAATTGTTCCAGTCAACGTGAATTCAAGAATGCATCTATCCTCCACTGCTACTAGTAGAAAAGCAACAAACAATCACGAAACAACCATTGAAGCAATTAACCCAGTTCTGTCAAAGTCGGCAAAATTGTAAACAGAATTATGTCTAACCGTCTCGTGCATTGTCAGTCAAAGGCTATTGTGGCTTCTAGAAAGGACAAGATACTACAGACAAGGTGTTTGTAGCTCACCATTTTCCAATAAATGTGATACAGAGACTACAGGCAAGGATTTTGTAGCTCACCAATTCCAATAAATGTGATACAGAGACTACAGGCATGGATTTTGTAACTCACCAATTCCAATAAATGTGATACAAACAGAACTGTGAGCTACATTCGTTCAGCTGACAAAATCCTTTGACACAGTCAGTCGTGTGGGACTGAAATATCTTGACAAAAGTTGGTTACCTAGATAAAGTTGGTCACCCAGATAAATTCATTGTATTGTAATTTATCGACAATTCTACGATGGCATATTTGTACGTTTACTGGACGACAATCAACCTCTGAATAATTCCCATTCACTATAATCGGGGAAGTCTTCAGTATGATGCTCTCTGCAATGTTTACAGATGTGTTCAGTTACTATGGCATGTATATCTAAATCAGATACCAGACTGATGGCAATCTCTTGAATATTTAGAGACTGCGGGCAAAGATGAAATTACTGGAAGTTACTGTTCGTGATCTGCTATTTGCTGACGAATTTTACCTGAACACCAAATCTGCGTCCGATGTACAACAGCTAATGGGCCATTTCTCTTCAACTTCTTGAAATTTAGCCTCACATCCAGTATCAAAATGACAGATAAGGCATCAACATACACCAGGAAAGCCTTACGTAGTGTCTACCATCACACTTAATGTCCAAAGTCTCTGCGAAGTCGACACATATTCATACATTGTAATGTACAGAATTGAAAAAGCAAGTGTGCAATTTGAACGACTACGAGCAAATGTGTGAGATGGCAAAGGAATCAGTCTAAAGGTTTACAAATCAATTGTGTTTTCGATACTGGTGTATTTATGCAAAAGCTGAATCGTGTTTAGATTTAAGCCACGAAGTTGAACCATTTTCATATGGGCTGCGTGAGGAAATTGATAATGATCATATGGCAGAAAACTGTCTCAGCCGCAAACGCTGGGTTCTGACACGAGCACGTGTTCCTATCATTCACGCTCTGCTGACAAAACCACAAATGAGAAAAGCAGGAAACGGTACCATAAAGTATGACGACCAAAGAAGATATTATAAGATGAATAGGGAAAAAGATCTCAGGGAGATCAAAATAAACACTTGAAATTGTCCTTCAACGTATTCCTTAAACACTTCAACCTTTAGTTTTAGGAATATCTCACACAGGATCATTCCACCTGACGTACTGTTCGTAACTACATATGTGACGATTGCATGAGCCCTCATACTTGTAAAGATATAACAGACCGTAACGATAAAGTCATATATGAACTATGTAGAGGCTACGCATATTAAAATCCCACCTTCATCTGCTGGAATACACTTTCAATAACCTATAACATACTAAATACTACATACTAATGAAAGGTACGCTAAACTGCAGTTAATTATAGTTTAGAAGTTTATAGAATAATTCCTTGCACTGGATGAACTTGAGTGTCTGGCGTTTTGTTTTACAACTTGATGCAATTGCAGTTTGTCTGACAGCTAATACAATGGACCTTTTAAGATTCTATAAAAGGTTTATCAGGGAAACTTTTGTGATGATTCATTTGGAACTATGGGTTACAATCTAACCAAAGCGGTGGATGTACTGCTGCTGTATATTTTGCCGAACATATCAGCTACATAAGACGCAAGCTATATATCAGTGATAATGAAAGTGTAAAGACTAAAATATCTGCACAACACTGTACATATTTTAAAAATAATATACTGGCCTCAGACTGGTCTTTTTTCTCTTGGATCGATTTATTTGAAGCTGAACTTGGTGTTTCTACAAATCTAGATACAATACTTAAAATAAATCTTCTCTACAATGATACACAAACTTATTTGTGAAATTGTTTGAGCAGTATATATCGATTGTATAACACTTTTGATCTTCGTGGAAATCACTATTTTACTTTAAAAGCTTCCCTCTCCTCCCCCCCCCCCCGGACTCTGTCGTGAATAAGATGATATCTCGGTAGTCGTTACAAAATTATTTCAGTCAATAATTGTAGTTTTACATTCAGTACGATCCATCGGGGTGTAATTTAGTCATATTCTGTTTATAATTTATCCAAATGGTATTCCATTCCATGCTTCTCGATGTACCACTGACCAATTTTTGTTTTGTTTGCTACACAATTATTCATACCACTGACCTATTTGTTTTTGTTTGCTGCACAACTATTCATACATCTTACATATTTTTATTTTGTTTACTACACAACTATTCATACCACTGACCTAATTTTGTTTTGTTTGCTACACAACTATTCATACCACTAACCTATTTTTTGTTTTATTCGCTACACAACTATTCATACCACTGACCTATTTTTGTTTTGTTTGCTACACAACTATTCATACCACTGACCTATTTTTTTTATTCGCTACACAACTGTGAATTCAGAAGATGATATTGAAGTCAAACGTGAAGAAGGTAATGGTTTCCGTTTCTGAGTTGTGCAAATCTAATCACGTGACAATATAAATCTGACCTTGAACGAGTATACAAACTCAGAAACGAAGAGACAGACTGATTTTAATACTGATTTAACCGTGACCATTTCTAGTTAAATGTTCAGCAGAATTGGATCGTACGTGCGTTCATGATAGTATCAAAGACCACAAGTCCGTTTTAGTATATAAGATCGTATGTAACTTTACGCCTAATATATACCTGTAAGTGCGGCATTCATGATCGCTCTTGACGATCCGTAACTAAAGGTCCTCTTCGGTAACTAAACTTCATTAAACTCTAGATAAATAAGAAAAGCCTTATTTGGGGAAAACTCTTTGAAATATAATTCCTTCCTCAGTCCGACATTCATGGATTTTTGTACTCTCATATAAACGTTGTAATAAATTCTTACTGATTGACCTTAGTTTGTGCTGAAATCATTACAATATTGAGGATCTGTACATCCAAAATACTATTCTCCTTTCAAAATTGTTTATGCTAAATGTTCTGCCATTTCAGACGCTTAACAAAATTAGAAGAAAGCTTGTCTGACATAACACATTTCTGGATGTTACTCCGTTTTCTGTATTTGTTGAGAGAGAGAGAGAGAGAGAGAGAGAGAGAGAGAGAGAGAGAGAGAGAGTTGTGATTTGTGTGACCGGTAATGTGTACTGCCTTAGTGCCTCTTCATAAATATAATCTTTTTGGGAGATTTCGGATTAAGAAATGGAAATTCCAGTCAAAGGCTTATATTAATTGTTTCTCCACGAGGCTATGAAGTGTGTAGGCCTAGTCTATCTGCATGGATCAGTAAATTACAGTAAATAATGTTTCACACAAAGTATGTAAATTTAGCTAGTTGGCGTTAGCTACATTTAATAGCATTAACCTGAAAATGTACTGAGTTAGGCCTGCATATAGGATAAAACTGACCATGCTGAATGAAACTAACGAGCGAAATACCAAAGAACTCGATATTGTGTGCGTGTGTGTCTTCTCAAAACGTCGTTAATTATGTGTTCTCAAAGATGGAATAACCTTAAGTTGCTATGTGTTTTGTTATATATTTGTTGTTGTTACTAGAACAACTACGTTAGGCACAGCAGAAGACAGCAATCTATTATTTTATAAAGTATTTCTGAGCGCATGGACACCTAGACTGGGATGACCGGTCTGAGATGACTAGACTGAGATCAGAAAAGTAAGATTAGTAAAACAGCTAGATTTCTTTGTCCCATGGGTTTGAAAGAAGTATGCCTGATGTGCATTTTTTCATGATCCTCTTTATCAATATTCCGAAAAGAAGAGGAGATACGATGGTAGAGCTAATAACCCGGATGCTCATTGTGTAGCTCCTTTTCACAAACTGAGCATCGTATGGAAATCTAACGTTGTGAACTTGTCATTGAAAATGATGATGTTTAACTCAGTATTATTGTATGGATCAGATTGCTGAACTCTTTTGACAATAAATGCATTGGAAAGAACACAAAAAGCAACAGAAAACAATGGAGGATTATCAGCATTGTTACAAATTGTTCTACAGATGGATAGAGATAATAAACTTCATTAAAATATTTCTTTCTTAAAAATTACAAGATAAAGAAAGGGAAAGCAAATGAAATTCATTCATCCTCTAGCAAATAAACTATAGTCTGGCTTAATTCACCGGACATATTGTTTCTCTCAATCCTGTTATGCGTACTTGTTTTAGAGTTCAGCATATAAAAATACGTGAGTATCTATATTTCGTAAGTAGTTTATATATATATATATATATATATATATATATATATATATATATATATATATATATATATATATATGATAATCAACGTTACAACAATTTAACCAATTGAAATTCAGTGTTATACATGCTATATTGCATACATTTATATTTATAGTTAATATTAGTATGCCAGTTTTGTAATGTCGTATCCTTAATTCTTTGCGAAAATAGTTAGAAAAATATTTTTTTGTCTCCAACATCTTGACTTACCCAGACATACCAAAGCAGAAGCGAAATAATATGTATTTGAGTTTGGTAGCACAGATGAGACGGTTGGTTTCAACTAATCATTTCAACATAAAACAGCACTGGTATGCGAGCGAGTTAAAGCATTCGAACAACCTTCAGCTAGCATGTAATACATCTCAAAATACGAGGTACAAAGTGAATGTCTTCCGCACTCCACGAGCGCGATCACATTATTGGGAGTTTAAAGAACACCGAAATACTGTTTGCAAAAGTTGAATTGCACTATTTCAATATTTCTACTAAATTCATGTCCTAAAATTTCAGACCTATTGCGAGCAAATGGTTTTACAACAAAAGAATGTTATATGATGAAAATGAATGGTCACAAGAGGAATGAAAGCCAGTGTTGCCTGATACTTTTTTCAATTCCCGCCCGTGTACCTTTAAAAAGCAGCCCAAAAACCGCCCAAATTTATACATTAAAATCTGTATAGTAAATAAGAACCATATACCATAAATTTAACAATATTATAACAGTGATAAAGTGATAATGGTGCCTCCTCCCTACAGGCTACAGTTACGAGCATTGATATGCTATTGATATGCTAGCTTAATTGAAATTTGAAATTTGAAGCGCGCTTCGTTCTTCATGTTCCGGAATCTCCAACAAAAATAAATAAATAAAAGAATAGCAAATTGAGATACATCTATGGAGATACATGTACTTCCAAAAAAATGGTTTCATTTAGATTTTTAGATATTATCGTCACTAGCGCCAATTTGAAACTGAATGCTGAGAATTTAATACGGCGGCACAAATCAGAAACCAGCCCAAAACACCGCAACCCGCAATCTAAAAAAATTTCACACAAACAAATTTTCGAAAGGAGCTCAATTGGGCGAACAAACGCGTATCTGGCAACTCTGATGCTAGCTTAATTGATATATGGAATTAGAAGCGCGCTTCGTCCTTCTCCGGAATTTAAAAATATGTTTAAGTATGTCAGTCAGATGCATCCAGAATAATGGATTTATTAAGATTTTTTTAAAAAAGATATTAGCGTCATTAGCGCCAATTTGAAATGGAGAGCGGAAAATTTAATAGCAATTTGATGCAGCCCAAATGAAGGCGACACAAATAAAAAACCAGCCCAAAAAACCGCAACCCGCAATCTAGAAAAATTTCTCGCAACCAAATTTAAAAAGGAGCCCAACTGGGCGAGAGGAAAAAAACGCGGATCTGGCAACTCTGATGAAAGCTATTGCCGATCGGTGGTATGCTACACTGGAAAAACCGAGAATACACATGAATGAATGTGTGAAAAGGTGTGCCACCATACAAAAAGAGAAGTCTGCCGATTTGATATCCTGATATTCTTATCGCGGTCCTGCTGACAAGGTGCCCACGTGCCTGGCATTCCCTTTATCGAGAGAAACAACCATTGTTGTTAGATGCTGTGCCTGACAGAGCTGTCTCGGAATCAAACAAACCGGATACTTCTTTTTTACAGAAGCTATAAAAAGCCAATTTAGACATAAAGTCTATGCACTGGCTACACATGTTTTGTTAACTCTGTCAACCACTACCATACATTTAGCACCAAAAGGAAATATGTCAAACCTTCTTTATTCTAACCTTGCCAAACACAGTTTTTGTCATTGTTTAATCAAACATGAACATGCAGTCAGATATGAAAAATCATGCATTTACAATTCATCGACTTTAATTTATTCCTTCACAAGTTATTCCATAATCAAATTTACTTGTGGCATATACTTGCTCTATTAATAGCAAAAATGGCCAAATTTCCATCACTGAAATTACCAATTTCGAACGAAACAAAGTAGTAGTAAGCTCCCCAGATCTTTATCAGCTGGGCGCTTTGTTTACCCATAGAAGTAATTTGGCAATTATTATGTCTTCAACGTTTAACCTCCTTTCAAAGAAAATGAGACTCATAAATGATAGCAACAGATGTCTAATTATTCATTAACAATAATAATAATAATAATAATAATAATAATAATAATAATAATAATAATAATAAAACACATTGTCAATCATGATGTTGGAACTGTATCCCAAATATTGGCAAGAACAAAACTTTTCAAATTAGAACTGATGAAAGTTAAAATTATCTATTTCACAACATTATTTGTGTATTATTATTTTCATACGACGTACATACAGTACATGTGTTAATATCTCAATACTATTAAATAGCTTTATCTTGTTTTTTTCTAGTGTACATTGTATCAAGTGGTCAAGCAGCAGCCATCAGTTAATGTTCGTATTAATGTACTGTGTTTACAAACTAAAATTACGTGGCTGGAGACCCCTTGGTGTGTGTGTGTGTGTGTGTGTGTGTGTGTGTGTGTGTGTGTGTGATCAACATGAACCCCTTTTGCCGTATGATTTTTAGCAAACCAAACTGTTGTATGTTCTTCTCATATCATACAAATTTAGAAAATGTTCTTTCTAAATATATATCCGTATCGATTATAACTATCTGTTTTCCGACTGTTTCCTGACGGTAAATGTCAGAAACATAATTTAACATGTAAGCTGAAGTAGGATCAGAATTTGAAGGCAGATGTTCTGCACGGCTCAAACCAGTGCAAGTGCCTATTTTTTTCTATTATTCATAAAGTCAGTCGAGACAAATTATATTTTCTCTCTGTCTAAATTGCTCCTTCAGATTCAATCATCGTTTCTTTTGGAAGCAAACTGCCTGAAGAAAGCTGAAACATTGAAGCATCATACGATTCAAAGATTCTTATAGCATTTGTTATAAAACCCTATGGTAGTATAATTCAAATATTATATATAGGGAATAGTTTCGTTTGCTACAATAATACCGGATATATTTAATCGTTCGGTTAATAAAATCTGATATTCTTATATACCCAGCTTATTACATAATTGAAGTATGCAAGATTGAACTCCGACTTCAGCACGTCAACAGCCTCTGAAATGGAAGAGCTTGACAACATGCACATATACGCACCTCCAAAAATAAAGATTTGACAACGGAAGTTCTCCCAAGAGCATGAGAAATAGTATGTTTTGCACACACAAAAACAAGTGTTAACACATGTTTACAATTTTTTTTTACTGAGTTCAAATTATACTCAAGGCATATATTACCATGGCTTTAGAAAGTCATAAAAATAAACAAGGTAGTGGGGCCAAGTGTTTGGGACTATATTGTTATTTCTAAATACAGACGTGTCTTCGTAGCTGGTCAGGGTATGGATAATGTCCAAAGTTGGATAGTAAATCACTAGATAACAGAGTCGCTAATGTAGTGACTTTGAGTGAGGAGGCTGAGCAGTGTGTTTGAAGAGCATCAATGCGTGCCGAACACTTTGATTCACTTTCCAATTTCAGAAAATTGCGTTTCCATTGGCTAAATCAAAGGTCACCAGAACATAACGCATAAGTAGGACAATGGATGTCTGATTTTAATCAGATTGTAAATGGGTACAACTTATATATTGAATTTACTACTTTAATCGATCCAAATCTTCAACAGAACAGTTATTCCAGACTTTAGAATATATTCTAAAATTGGACGTATGATATAGTATATATAGTTTGGCCAAAGCTGTCCTCCGAAAAGAGTTTTCAGTCGCGCGAAACTGATATATGTACATGCGTTCTAAATAAATCATGCTAATGTGATCAGTCCATACAGCATCAGAGGAAAATATACTACAAAGTATATATGTTTTTTAATGGAAGCAAATGCATATTGTCGAAAAAGAAATGCAGATAGGAACGTCGGCCTGTCTGTATTCGATTAATACAATGTATATTTTTGACGTGTTAAAATTAACACGCTTATAGTTTGTCCAGTCATTATTGTTTTCAGGATCCTTGTTCATAATGATTTGTACTCATGAAGGACTTATAGAAAACGTGGAAATAGAAATATCATTAGCAATTCTTATCGCAAGTGAGTTGAAGGTGTCCGCTATATCGCTGACAAAAAACAGAAATAATAAAGGACCTAGCACGGAACCTTTGGGAAAACAAACAATTGATGATAATGAAGTCCTATTAAAAGAATTCAAAAGCGATTTGATGAGCATCGCTTGAGCCTTGACTGAAGCTTTCCGGTAATTATATTATTTTGAAATTTCTAAGTAACCATGCAATCCATACTCGATAGAAATCTTTTATGGCATCAAGAAACATTAAAGACGTGATGTCGCTCGAATGAAGGGGAAAAAAACTCACTTATGATCAAGTTCAATTAATTTGCGAGGTTTTTAACGGCCTGAAAGAATTCCAGATCATTCCTTGTACATTGAAATCATTTTAATAATAACTATCCATATACACCATGATTAAAAGTAACAAATCCAGCTTCAGAAATATAGAAATAGTAAAAGAAACAAAGAAACACACTATTTCATTAACATATTCTTTTCAGGCATACATTTCCAAAAGCAGCATGCAGAGATCATGCAAGTATTTAAAACACACGGAGGATGTTGATATTGTGTAGCGCACCAAATTTTGGCTTCGAATATGACAAGCGATTGACTTAGACTCGTTACCAAACTTAGGAACAAATATAATATTTTCATGTCTCCAATGGTATAAATTTATATTTAATTCCTTACACCGATGAAAATCTCCAAAGATGTTTTTTTTTAATTATTTTATTTTAAATTAATTTTTACTTCAAAACACACAGAAAACGTCACCATCCAATCCTCCAGAAAGACCACACGAATCTGGAATTACATGTTGCTGAAAAAAATTTCTCCAAAAAAGGTATATTCCATGTCATCCAAAATAAATACGAAATTCGAAATCGCCACAGTAGATAGGGTTGTGTTATTCCAGGTGTTTGTCCAATTTGTCAAAAGTTAGATTTGATCAGGAAATATTCTGTGCACATTGCCGAAAGAACCCTTCAGCTGACTGCAACTCGGTAGGTGCGAGAAATACCTGTCAGTGTTTCAAATGTACATAGATATGTGCGGACATAAGTGTCTGCACAAATGTTCATATTTTAAAGAATAGGCGATCAGTCCCATAATAGTCAGTCAGTATCATATTTTAAAGAATAGGCGATCAGTCCCATAATAGTCAGTCAGTATCATATTTTAAAGAATAGGCGATCGATCCCATAATAGTCAGTCAGTATCATATTTTAAAGAATAGGCGATCGATCCCATAATAGTCAGTCAGTATCATATTTTAAAGAATAGGCGATCAGTCCCATAATAGTCAGTCAGTATCATATTTTAAAGAATAGGCGATCAGTCCCATAATAGTCAGTCAGTATCATATTTTAAAGAATAGGCGATCGATCCCATAATAGTCAGTCAGTATCATATTTTAAAGAATAGGCGATCGATCCCATAATAGTCAGTCAGTATCAGTACAAGTTTGCGGCTGAATTTTTGGACTGATTTAACTACACACCATGTCTGATTCAGCAATGTATCATAGTTGTTGATATGAGAAAAAATACAACTCGAGTTATTTTGATTACAACAAAATGTTTTATGACCTCTCTTTATACCGGATCTGTTTCCTATTTCCTATTTCTTTCTAAGACGTTCATAAACAACTAGGGCTATTAGACTCTCTAATGATAAAAGAAAAAAAGGTCCCAACAAAACATACCATAATTTACACATGAACATTCAAAGAAAGTTATTTTTATAATCACGTATTAATATATGGACGATACTTATTCGCTATTGACTGTGCATTGCTTGATTATATGTATCCAGGTATTCATCTGTATATGTGTATTATATGTTTGATGAGTACTTGTAAAGACTCGATATAATTTACTACAATCGCTTTGGTTGGTGTTCGAAACTCTTGTGTTTCAGTTTGTATGTTCTTCTGTTTAGATGTTATATAGATGAGTTGAATTTCGTTTTTAAAAAATTGATACAACTTTCCTTCAATAAAATATACTCAAGATTCTCTCTGATGAAACGTCAATGTTAGCACGTGTACACCAGTCATCCGATAAATAGGTTCACATAGATATTTAAAGACTAGTTTGGACCTAAACAAAAATTACTTGTGCTACCCCGTTACCTTGACAACGAAATCAAAGAAGGATAATACCTTATTGAGTTATCTTTCCAAAGGATGTTATATCCATCTCTGTCGATATATGTGTATCAAATGATGCATTATTAAATTCTACGTTATTCCCGTTTTGTTACCTTTTTGTTTTAATATTTAATACACTTTTCATGGTATTTTGTTTGCCCATTCACATTTTTCTGTTAAATAAAAGCTTGATTTATTGGATATTGTAAAACAAAGGAAAATAGTATCGATATAAATCGATATAAATCGTTCAACATGCTTTACTTTTATCCTTCTTCTGTACGATTATTATGTTCTTTGACGTTTTTGGTGTTGTTTTTGGTTTTAGTTTGTTGTGGTTGTGGTATGTTGTATTTTTGTTTTCAAATCACTACGTTTCTCGTAATTTAACAATAAACAGGAACCTAAACTCTGAATCAAATAGCATTTTTTTAAAGTCTCTTAGAATCCAGTTTCTAGAATATGTTGTTACAAAGAAGGTGAAGCGCTTTATAACGTGCAAAACTACGCATCTCCTAAAATGAAGATTTGAAAACGGAAGCGCTCCAATACACATCAGCAATTTGACGTTTTGCAATAACGCACATTAACACAAGTTTTGTGCGTGTGTGCGTGCGATTTGGATTTTTGACGTAGCTTTAAACGTTTTTTCAGTCAAATCGCTACAGTGTGGCAGTCATAGTGATGTCTAGCACTCGGGCATCATGCCGCAGATGTCCAACCCCGTCATATTATCCTGACACCGGACCGACCAGTCATAACATTAACCTCTTAATGCTGAAAGCCAAGATAGGCATGTATGCGACATGATGATCGTGTGATATATACATCACTATATGCCACACTAGATACATCATAGCGATATGAATGATTTTTTTAAAAAAAATCTACGTTAAAATCCACATCACAGACACAACTTATGTCAGCCTTTATCAGTGTGTGGGTTGGTAATAAAGAAACATAGGAATCGGCAATGAATAAAATGCCTTTACCGTAAGTCTCCCCAGTCCCACCACGACGTCTCTCTCTCTCTCTCTCTCTCTCTCTCTCTTTTTCTCTTTTTCTCTCTCTTAAAAACACTAGGGTAGCGTAGTTTCGAAAATTTCATGCGATGATGTCGCTGTCCATATGATTGGTGGCAAAATGTAGTTACACAAAGCAACAGAAAGGGGAAAGTTAGAAATATAAAATAAAAACAATGGTATGGTTGGTACTAATGTTAATTAAATCATACTAATAACTATGATGAACTGCAAATTCACTTATAAGTTTGAATTACTTCTCGATGGTTCCTCATTTCGTAAAGTTGAACACAATAAACACAACATCGTCAACTACTTTAACATTGAACGCTGGCTGTCACATATTGTTTCAATATGCTAGCCGCTATGTGAGAGCCAGCGTTCAGTGTTAAAGTAGTTAACGATGTTGTGTTTGTAGTGTTCAACTTTCTTCATTTAAACCATCTTGTTTAAATCATGAGTGTGTCTTAAATTTATTTAACCAATGTGAATGAAAATAAAAGTTAAAAAAATTAAAGGAAACAACTTGTCGATTCGTAACTTGAGCTTATTCGAAAAAATTAAGAATTACATCTTGTACTGGATTCACTGGTTATGGCTTAGCAGAGTTTATTCGTTCCGTCAATACACAGTTGCTTGTAATCAATATTAACTGTGTTGAAAATGCAGTCCTCGTTTCCTGATCATTAGAAGTGTGTGTGTGTGTGTGTGTGTGTGTGTGTGTGTGTGTGAGAGAGAGAGAGAGAGAGAGAGAGAGAGAGAGAGAGCACGCGACTGAGATAATTGTATATGAACAAAAATATTCGTTGTTAGATGTTATTCTAGTGTCCACGTGTAGTTTGTGTGTTTGCTTAGTATTTGTCTATTCAAGGACTGATCAGACCCTAAGACTGACTGACAGGTATCAATCTATGTACCGTCGTGACCAGTTAGTAATTTATTGACTAATTCTTTATTTATGTTTCAGATCGTTGGAAAATTAATTCAAGACTCAGCACAGCACACATCTTCGTTTTTCATTAAATGATATGGAGTGATTCACAAGAAGGTAGCTTTCCCACAGTCTTAAAGTTAATATGATGGTTTTCATTTGAAACATTACCATTGTTTTCATTTCAAGAAACATAACAATACAAAATATAACAGACACTGAAAAGTTGTAGATACATTTAAACTTGGTTTAAATGGAGTTGTGTTCAGAATACTTCAAATTAACCTACTTTCAAAATGTTCATATTGTTACACACATTGATATTAACTCAGTTTCAGATCAGTGAAACTGATTAGTGTGCCTTCAGCATATTTTCATCTTTCATCTTGATATGGTAAAAGTATTTAAGCAAAGTAATTTTACCAGTCATAATTTAAAATGCTGTAGATAGATAGATAGATAGATAGATAGATAGATAGATAGATAGATAGATAGATAGATAGATAGATAGATAGATAGATTCTCTAATTAAACACTTAATTATGTCTTTGATTCAATGATTAGTCAATTAAGACATATTATCGTGCACAAATTATTACAACATTTATATTCTTCATTGCATTGGTTGGAAAGAAATGTTTAGACTTTTACCAGTGAATTATGTCATATGAGGTACTATTTTAAACTTTGTTCAAAACACTAAAACTTCATTAACTTTCATATCGGATCGTTTTGAAATGATATAAATATAACGCCTTTTCAGGTGATGTAAAACTATGCAATGGTGTTACTGTGGCCCACTTTCCCGCCGTTTGAAGTCTCCAAAGTTTGTAATGTCTACCAGTCTGCCGTATTGATTCTGATACTCGCCGCTATCATGGCACAAGTGTTGGGTTGTCAGTTTCCATCATACATGCAGACGACAGGCACCGAACCTTCTTGGCATATCATCTACCCCGAGCAAAAAATCTCAGCGCATTTTAAAGAGGGTATCATGTCGTACACGGAGTGCGACAAGAACAGCAAGGCATGCACCGACTATGAACGTACTTGTTACCGAAATTATGGCAACGGAACATTTCTTGTTAAACAGGCCATCAAGTCCAAGCGTTACACTTATGATGATTATACATACCAGTGTATGCAATTCTTGCCACGAAGTCGAAACGTGATTCAGTTGAAAATATCCAAGTTACAAAGCTTCATAAGCTCATCCTTATGTCAAGACACTTTTCTTTTACTCGATCAATATCCTATGATATCCAAGGAGCTATTTCACGAGAAGACATCTTGTCCATTCAGTGGGGGATACGACTTTCAATTGTATGAACCCGACAATCCGTCGTCCCCAATATGTGATGATATTCTGCTTCCTCTGCGTGTCGAGAGCGACTGCCTGGATAACGAGGGATTATATTTCTATTTTCGTAGAGGTCATTGCATCGAGTCATATACTGACATTGACTTTGATAGTGTTATAAAGTTACACTGTATGGCTATGTGGGAACAGGATGATCAGATTTTCTCTATTGTACGGAGAGATGGCAAGTTCGAGACGTGGTGTATCAAAGCCAAAATGAAGGATAACAATCCTTTAGAGGTAGTGGTTTCCTTTTCTGGAGGTTGTAGCAGTTCTAAAAATAGACACAGTGGGAAAACACTGATCCTTCAAGATTTCAAAAGACATTACGTAGAAGGTGTATGCGCAGATGAGGCTCCGCTGTGTCGATATGAAAGGAAGTTCTGTTCTACTAGTGCACGACATAAGTGCAAGTTAACATGTAGTCTATGCAGACCAGAAGATGAGGATAAACCATGTACCTTTCCTACAACGTTTCATGGAAAATGGGAACGTTTTGATTCTTCTAAAGATAAATTTCTTTTTATCGGCAATACCTCATTTAACACAGAGTTAGATAAAATGAATTGGACATGTGTACAAACAAAAAATTCTGAAAGCATGAGAAAACGAGTACTAAAGTTAAAGTTTGCGAATGGCTGCTATCCAAGATACATTTGTCTAGATTTGCAGCTTCCATCTATATCAGTATTGCGTTATAGAACTGGAACTCAACTAATATGGCCAATAGATTCGCTTGACGAAGTATGTCAAGATCGACAATTTGAATTTAGACCAATCGACTCAAACCACGAACTTGAAGTCCCGGCGAGTCGACCTTGGCAATATTTCGTGCGGGAAAATCCAACGTTCGTTTCGTGTGCCTTACCCTGGTACATTCCTAAAACGATGCCGTTTGAAATGTTCGATCGCTTGGGGAAGGCAATTGAGAAAGGATGTATGCTCAGCGGTGTGTTTGCACCTTCTCATGTACTTCAAGTATCTTACTTACAGCACGGGGTTGTCTCCCGTTATAACACGTTCCAGTGCCTTGCATCTCTCAAATTCATTGAAGAGGACGATGTTTTGATAACTAAAAACCAACTTTCTGGGGATTATATCCGATGGACATTTCTAGAGGATGATCAAAGGAAAGTCATAATTTATTTACACGAAGGTAATGGGTTTCTGGACGGCCCGAGCAGACAAACATTTTATGAGACCCCACTCGCTATGATTATTAAGTCGGAGAATGTGACGTGGTGTTCCTCGGCAAAGGAGACTATAATGCAGACACTTTTTGTCGAAAGTGACAGAAAGAGAGCGTTAAGACCCTCCAATACAGCTTCATCTCCATCGGTAAATAATTCTTCACCAAAAATGATGCCAGTTATTCTACATATAGTGTTTCTGATAATTCTGAAATTCATAAGGCGATTTACGTTCGAAGTGTAAAATACATCGATTATTCATTTTAATACATGATATAAGTTTAGAAAAGTATTAAACAAAAAACAAGCATACTGACTAAAACAGATCATTGTCTCCAGAAACAGACTGCCATGTGAAAACGAAAAGCTCTCCAACAGTAATTGATTTTTAGTCACTTAGCGACTTTGCTAGGATTTATCCATTACCGTGGTATTGGGCGTATCGATTTTTTCAACGATCTGTTTAATATTGATGAAAATTTTTGTATGGGCCTTTTGCCGATCAGTGGTTATTTTCCTCAAAGACAACATGTTCATTTTGCAGTCTCGAAACCTGTATACAAAATAAAATCATGGAGAGTGGCATAAAACTTAGTTTCTGCCTGACTTTCAAAACAGAAAATTCGTTTTCCAGCCGAGAAATTCACGACAGCCCGATATACAAACAAGATACAAAAATGCAAAAATTACTCAGTAATATACTTGATGCAACGTCACCGTCATAAACGCATACGTGTCATACATTTGACTTGGTGATTGGAAATACAAAAATGAAGGTAATTGATGTGATCCTTTAATCTAAAGGTTGAAGTGAATAGGGTAAGAAGCACACGTCATAATCCTCCTTTATCATCCGTAATAGGCTGTGTGAAGATTTCCTCGTTTTTCATGAACACGCATGCAAATATGTCATCAACAACTCAGTCTAACAAGCTTCTGAACATCAATGAAAGTGCCGTTTTATCTATCGATAAGTGACTGTGCATAAAGGATAAACTTTAACAGGCTCTTTCAGGCGGCCTGAAAGGTTCTGTTGGGTCACAGTGGTGAGAAAACTTGACTCTCGCTCGCAATGTTCGGTTTATGCATATTCACGAGAAACTAGGATATCTACGTAGAGGCAGTCATGGGTGATAAAAGAGCATAGCGTGTTTTTGTATGTGATTTGCAAGAATGAAAACTATGTATAGATAACGTAATTATATAATACGGACTTACTCCATGTCCGCAAGGACTATTATATTATACTGGTGTAAACGAAAAGAAGAACCTATAAATTTTAATACAGAAAATTTAAACTGTAGTATGCTCACAGAAATGAAACAAATGATTCATCTTAACCGAACTGCTATATAACAGCGAAACAAAAGGTTTTACACGTTCTATTCTTCATGGACTGTTAGGCAATTTTGTGAATAGAAGTAACCAATATATGTATTCATTTTTTAGTACACCAAATTATGCCTGTTGACGCTGGTATAGGAGAGTGTAGACCAAACACTTGTTGTCACTGTTCTATGTAATGTTTAATTGTTAGTCATATACAGTCACAATATATATATATATATATATATATATATATATATATATATATATATATATATATATATATATATATATATATATATATATATATATACTTTTTGATTTACATCGTTTGCAATGTACTCAAGGAGTCGTGTATACAGTAGAATATACGCATTTAAATGCGCTTTGGTTGATTGTATGAAAGCCGCAAAGAACCCGATTAACTGTTGAAAAGTAGTTCATCACAGACCAAAGGCTTTATTAAATGTAAGCCAACCAAATTATAATTAATACGGTATTTTCTTCATGCTAATCTTGCATGCGAAATGTAACGAACTTTCACTTAATTCTTTGAAAATAGTTTATAGTGCTCCGAACACACAAGATTTACAGATTGAAAATAACCGACCAAAACATAAGGGTTTATTGTTTTCCTGCATCGAATAGCACACTTCTGTATTCAACATAATTATTTGATACATTTCAGAAAGTAGATTATACAAGAGAACTGTTAAGAAGGTGATGAGTTCCAAAGATATCATTTATGTCGAACATACACCGGAGATTTTAATCCAAAGTAAAGCGTCAGTGGTGATACCTAACAATAAACAATAATCAACATTTCGCATTATCACGACATGACACGTGTTAAGGAAACACAAATAATATTGTATTGATTTATCATTACATGTTATTACGCTATTGTATGGATTACATAAGATTACATTTTTGTATTGATTACATATTATTACGTTATTGTATTGTACGTTATTGATTACAGATGATTACGTTATTGTATTGATTACATATTATTACGTTATTGTATTGATTACATAAGATTACATTATTGATTGGTTATATATTATTACGTTATTGTATTGATTACATAGGATTACATTATTGTACTGATTACATATTATTACATTATTAAATTGATTACATATGATTACATTATTGCACTGATTACATATTATTACATTATTGTATGGATTACATAAGATTACATAATTAATGGGTTATATATTATTACGTTATTGTATTGCTTACATATATTACATTATTGTACTGATTACATATTATTACATTATTATATTGATCACATATTCTTTACAGTATAGACCTGAACAGTATGAGACAATGCATCGTTTTCAGAGGTTTAAAGTAAATTTTGTCGTAATTTCTTTATTGTTTAAATTGTAAACTACATGACTTGTTGAAAGATTCCTGTTTACATTTGAACCTACTTATAATTTGAATGTTATTACAGATGTTCTGTAATTTGAAGATATTACCGCAACATTAACTGTTGCAAGTATAAAAATTGTTTAAAAAAAACGATTAAAGAGATCTGTGTTAGAACCAATTGTACTATTCTTGTAACCACCTCCTCCCATCCCTATCTATAAAACTTCTAGTTTTGTAAACTTCTCCTCCCATCCCAAACAAATAAACTATTAGTCTTGTAACCTTCTACTCCCATCCCAAACAATACAACTACTTGTCTTGTAACCTTCTCCTCCCATCCCTACCTATAAAACTTCTAGTCTTGTAACCTCATCCACCAATCCCAAACAATAAAACTACTAGTCTTGTAACCTTCTCCACCCATCACAAACAATAAAACTACTAGTCTTGTAACCTTCTCCACCCATCACACACAATAAAACTACTAGTCTTGTAACCTTCTCCACCCATCACAAACAATAAAACTTCTAGTCTTGTAACCTTCTCCACCCATCACAAACAATAAAACTACTAGTCTTGTAACCTTCTCCACCAATCACACACAATACAACTACTAGTCTTGTAACCTTCTCCACCCATCACATACAATAAAACTACTAGTCTTGTAACCTTCTCCACCCATCACAATCAATAAAACTACTAGTCTTGTAACCTTCTCCACCCATCACAAACAATGCAACTACTAGTCTTGTAACCTTCTCCACCCATCCCAAACAATACAACTACTAGTCTAGTAACATTCTCCTACCATCACAAACAATAAAACTTCTAGTCTTGTAACCTTCTCCACCCATTACAAATAATAAAACTACTAGTCTTGTAACCTTCTCCACCCATCACAAACAATAAAAATACGTCTTGTAACCTTCTCCACCCATCACAAACAATACAACTACTAGTATTGGAACCTTCTCCACCCATCCCAAACAATAAAACTACTAGTCTTGTAACCTTCTCCACCCATCCCACACAATAAAACTACTAGTCTTGTAACCTTCTCCACCCATCACAAACAATAAAAATACGTCTTGTAACCTTCTCCACCCATCACAAACAATACAACTACTAGTCTTGTAACCTTCTCCACCCATCACAAACAATACAACTACTAGTCTTGTAACCTTCTCCTACCATCACAAACAATACAACTTCTAGTCTTGTAACCTTCTCCACCCATCACAAACAATACAACTACTAGTCTAGTAACCTTCTCCTACCATCACAAACAATACAACTACTAGTATTGTAACCTTCTCCACCCATCCCAAACAATAAAACTACTAGTCTTGTAACCTTCTCCACCCATCTCAAACAATAAAACTTCTAGTCTTGTAACCTTCTCCACCCATCACAAACAATACAACTACTAGTCTAGTAACCTTCTCCTACCATCACAAACAATACAACTACTAGTATTGTAACCTTCTCCACCCATCCCAAACAATAAAACTACTAGTCTTGTAACCTTCTCCACCCATCACAAACAATAAAACTTCTAGTCTTGTAACCTTCTCCACCCATCACAAACAATACAACTACTAGTATTGTAACCTTCTCCACCCATCCCAAACAATAAAACTTCTAGTCTTGTAACCTTCTCCACCCATCACAAACAATAAAACTTCTAGTCTTGTAACCTTCTCCACCCATCACAAACAATAAAACTACTAGTCTTGTAACCTTCTCCACCCATCGCAAACAATAAAACTTCTAGTCTTGTAACCTTCTCCACCCATCACACACAATAAAACTACTAGTCTTGTAACCTTCTCCACCCATCACATACAATAAAACTACTAGTCTTGTAACCTTCTCCACCCATCACATACAATAAAACTACTAGTCTTGTAACCTTCTCCACCCATCACAAACAATAAAACTACTAGTCTTGTAACCTTCTCCACCCATCACAAACAATAAAACTTCTAGTCTTGTAACCTTCTCCATCCATCCCAAACAATAAAACTACTAGTCTTGTAACCTTCTCCATCCATCACAAACAATAAAACTACTAGTCATGTAACCTTCTCCACCCATCACACACAATAAAACTACTAGTCTTGTAACCTTCTCCACCCATCACACACAATAAAACTACTAGTCTTGTAACCTTCTCCACCCATCACAAACAATAAAAATACGTCTTGTAACCTTCTCCACCCATCACAAACAATACAACTACTAGTCTTGTAACCTTCTCCACCCATCACAAACAATACAACTACTAGTCTTGTAACCTTCTCCTACCATCACAAACAATACAACTTCTAGTCTTGTAACCTTCTCCACCCATCACAAACAATACAACTACTAGTCTAGTAACCTTCTCCTACCATCACAAACAATACAACTACTAGTATTGTAACCTTCTCCACCCATCCCAAACAATAAAACTACTAGTCTTGTAACCTTCTCCACCCATCTCAAACAATAAAACTTCTAGTCTTGTAACCTTCTCCACCCATCACAAACAATACAACTACTAGTCTAGTAACCTTCTCCTACCATCACAAACAATACAACTACTAGTATTGTAACCTTCTCCACCCATCCCAAACAATAAAACTACTAGTCTTGTAACCTTCTCCACCCATCACAAACAATAAAACTTCTAGTCTTGTAACCTTCTCCACCCATCACAAACAATACAACTACTAGTATTGTAACCTTCTCTACCCATCCCAAACAATAAAACTTCTAGTCTTGTAACCTTCTCCACCCATCACAAACAATAAAACTTCTAGTCTTGTAACCTTCTCCACCCATCACAAACAATAAAACTACTAGTCTTGTAACCTTCTCCACCCATCGCAAACAATAAAACTTCTAGTCTTGTAACCTTCTCCACCCATCACACACAATAAAACTACTAGTCTTGTAACCTTCTCCACCCATCACATACAATAAAACTACTAGTCTTGTAACCTTCTCCACCCATCACATACAATAAAACTACTAGTCTTGTAACCTTCTCCACCCATCACAAACAATAAAACTACTAGTCTTGTAACCTTCTCCACCCATCACAAACAATAAAACTTCTAGTCTTGTAACCTTCTCCATCCATCCCAAACAATAAAACTACTAGTCTTGTAACCTTCTCCATCCATCACAAACAATAAAAATACATCTTGTAACCTTCTCCACCCATCACAAACAATAAAACTTCTAGTCTTGTAACCTTCTCCTCCCATCCCAAACAATAAAACTTCTAGTCTTGTAACCTTTTTCCTGCCATACCTACCAATACAAATAGTAGTATTCTAACCTCCTCCAACACCTACCATTACAACAATATTAAGTCTTGTGGATCTCCTCCTCTCACCCATACCAATGAAAATACTACTCTTGTAACCCCATATCCCTACCATTTAAACAAGTAATAGTCTTGTTCAGTTCCTCCTCCTATTTCTATCAATGCAAAAACTACTAGTCATATAAACCTCCTCCTCGCTTGCAAACCTCCTCCTCATATTCCTATCACTACAACAAATACTAATCTTGTAAACCTACTCCTCATATTACTATCAATGCAACAACTACTTGTCTTGTAAACCTCCTCCTCCCATCTCTACCAATACAACTACTAATCTTGTAACCTGCTCTCATTCGTAATAATACAACTATTGATACTACTACCATTATTTGTATTGCTGCTTCTGTCATATCGGTGGCATCCTCTTAACAGTTATTCTCGTGAATAATTATTATAAAATCATGGGGTATTGAAGGCTGTGACCCATGAATGTAACCGACAATACCGACATTTCACACTGTTATTGAAGTCACGTCTTTGAGATTTTGACGTGACAAATACAATGTTTGTTTTAGTTTTCATATATGTTTTGCTTTACTCAACTTGTACTGTCTTTAAATCAGTTAACAATCTGTTTCTTATCTGTGCTCGGATTTGTCGTGATTTTCCATCTCCGACAATATGGTCCTGAACTCGACCTTGCTAATTATTTCATCATCGATAGCCACTGAGTATTGTTTACTGATTGTATTGATACCCTTTATGCCGCCGCTAGTAGTTCCGAACAAACATGTATTCATAAATGTAATTGTATCGAAATTATTTTGCTAACACAATCAGAAAAAGTTACCATAGATATAGCCCTAACAATAATCCCGACTAGTGTACCAATGATGGTTCTTGTGGTTGTAATTCCAGCTTTTAACCACACAAACGCGTTTTTGTTTCACGATTAACGCGGTTTTATTCGTGATTTTCTAGCGTCCGTAGCACCGAGAGTTATTCATAGGTCTTCTATTAATAAAGCGATCGCGTAGTAGAGTTGCTCGACAGGCCGGTCTTGACCAGGTGCAACATGCTCACGCATTTCTAACAAATTGCCCTTATTTACTTTTACAATGGTCATACAATAATAGAATATATCTACATGGGGAATACGTACATTTACGGCAATTCTGCATTCTTGACGTCTGGCATTACGTTCATATTTGATTCATACCGATTACACCATTAAATAATTTCGAAACGATCTTTCTCGTCTTCGTCCAAGAACTGCTACACGTACAAATGCGTACTTGTTGAAATAACAGTTGGTACTTTGCTCTTTGTTGTTCCGTTAATATAGATTTTATATATTCGTTGAAAAGTGTAAGCGGGGTGTATTCAGAATTGAATTCCACTTCCTCATTGTAAAAACAACGACTGAATGTCTTCTCGTTTGGTGGTACAGTCAGTGATTAGGCGTTAGCATATATGATAATTCCAAGCTGGCCTCAAGCTAGTATTGGTATATCAGGGTGGTCGCAAGGGTTGATTTCTATTTGACTTTTAACAAGATTATATTTAAATATGCAAGAGTGTTTGTTAAGACCCCTCTGAAGCAATTATTCGTCAACGAGTTAAACAAAAATTAACGATCGATATATTGATCCTTGTTAGTGTTTTAATCACCTCGTACACACGTTCCGCAATCTAGTCTACGCGTTTTGAATCCATTTATTCGTATGTAATGATAGATCTAATCTTAAACACAAACGCCAAATACAGTTAAGTACCCGTACGGATAAATATTAAGTCCTACAAAATGATTTTAATTTTCGGCGACCAACTACACCTATATTGTATATATGAACGATTCTTGAATCGTATCGCCTTTAGTTCCACGCGTTACTCACCACTACGTACAGTATTTACCATTAATGTCATTCCATCGCACCTGCCACTAAAACTGGCTAAGATTGTTGAACAGCATCCTGAGTCGCGCACCTTTAAGATGTTCAGTTTAGTTATATCAAAATCATCTCCGAAAGCGCCGAAAATAAGTCGAACATTAACTATATTCATCTTTTCTTCTTTTCATTCGCAGGTTAATATGATTGCACACCAGGTGCGTGCATGTCTGCGATTTATTAATAAGTGTGTTGTTTAGTTCTAGCATCCACATTATGATTTTGTTGTTGTTGTAGGGTTTAATGCCATTTTTCAGCACAATATAGGCTATACATGGCGGCCAGTATTATTGGTGGAGGAAGAATCCAGGAAAACCCCGGAAAGAATCACAGACTCACGAGAAGCTACCGGCAAGCTTTCTCACATATCCACATTTGCCGAGCCTGAAACTAGAACCCACACAGACAAGAGGTGAGATGGCAGTGATCCGTAACGGTGAGCGCTGTAGACCACTCGGCCACTCGGGGCCCCTCCACATTATGAACATAGTTTTGAAAAACGCAGCAGATCTTTAGAGTATTTGATTTCCTTGTTTGTACTTATCACATCCAGGATTTGAACGATAGCCTCGCAGCCTGATAATAATAGCTTGAAGCGTCCCGCTAGTGCGTGCTAACCTTTAGCTTGAAGCGTCCCGCTAGTGCGTGCTAACCTTTAGCTTGAAGCGTCCCGCTAGTGCGTGCTAAGCTTTAGCAATATAATCATATATTTGCCCGTCGAGTTTGCAACAGTATTCTTCAATAAATGTATGGCAGATGACTTGGTCTGCCATGGGCTATAACGTCCCTGGTTAAATAATAAACAACTTCAGGTAGTGCTGCTAGTCCATGTGAATATGTATTTAATAAATGACTGTGTGACACATGTATGCAACCTAACGAGTTCCCGATCCTGTTGTCAAATACAGGTTAACAATGTCGGTTTCACGTGTGCATGACACCATCAATGCAAGTTGATTTCGCATAAAATACACCTCTTGAGTGCTTAATTAAATTTACCATTATATGTAACTCAAGATTGGTTAATGGACTCGTGGTGTTTTGAGAGTTTACTGGGTAGTCAAAGATATCTGCCCGTTTGTATTTTACGACCTCCCATCTTTTCTGGAATTCCAGATGATATGCCGATGTTTTTTCAACAGCTTTAGCTGCAGCTGCTAACAACGCTTGAATCGTTGCAAGGAATGGACAATATTCCACCTGTCATTTGCAGTTTTATCACCTCTGATATGGATACTTTTAATGTCTCCGATGTATTCTTTCTTTTAGCTGCATTACGTGGTTTAAGTTGTGTTTAGCTCTATCACACTGGGACGATTACATCTAGCATTATTGAGAAAAAAACACACAACCCTTTCTTACAGCGCTTCTTATTTTCACAATAGTTTTCACGGAGGCCGACCTTTTACTTCGTGATAGGACAATATTTTTTTGAAAACGTAACAGTTTTAGGTAACACTCTACGATTTTCCAGAGGCGCATCAAAGGACCCTCATTTGATTACCAAGAACAGAAACTTATCAGAGAATTACACCAATGCAGCTGTAACCATTTGTGACAAGCGGTGGGTGGGGACCGGCGCAAGGATTTTCTGCATAAAGAGACCCACCCACACATGCATGAAAGTACATGTCGACCACAAATTGTTTAAATAACTCCATGAATTCAAGTGAAAAGTAACAACTCTGGCAGAACATATGAAAGTCATGCTGAAAATGTGCAGACCAGTATTGATGTACTTGTGTATAAGAGTACATCAAATGAACAAAAGTTACTTTAGCTTTCATTTTTGTGTTCGTTTCAAAGTGTAGCCAACTAAGTAGTGCATGTGACCTCAAAATCAAGACATGTTGAGGGTTAGACAAAATGCTGATTGCAAAATTGTATAAGAAGGGTTAAACGGCAAATTGACGAAGATTGTAATGAAATTCAACAGAGTGCTAGAACTGACATTTAACTTGGAACACTATTTATGATGCCTAACTTAGTGCTTGGAATAAGACTTTTCCTGGTCCTGACATAATTCACTCTCATTCTAATGGACAAACAAGGGCTACATGTCAGTGCTGTAAAGAAGTTAGAAAATTAAACTCGATGGCAACCACTGTTTCTACTCATCTGGAAATACAACCATTTCAGGTATGCCCAATTTGCTTCTGGACTGCAACATTTGCTGGTGGTACTCCTGCTTTACCCAAAATAGGACTCCTGAACTCCTAGTTTTAAAATGCAAGTGAGACCTCGGTGGCTTTGAAAAATGCAAGACTTGATCAGATTTAATTGCTTTTAAGTCGCCGCGAGAGGCCAACTTTATAGGCCCAAACAAAAGCCTGGGTAATTTTTTAAACGACTGTGACATTAAAGCATGATGGCAAGGTCAACTAACTGTCGAATAAAGTCCAGGTCGGAACTAATCGCTAGCCGACATAAATGATTAGACATGAAAATTAAAGCCTGGCAGCAAGATCAATTGATTGTTGAACCAAGTATGGGTTGAAACTGCCAGTTGGTTGAAATAATGATCTAACAGGAAAATTAAAGCCTGGCTGCAAGATCAAACTAATTGATGAACAAAGTATGGGTCAGAAGTGTTGACATAAATGATTAGAAAACAAAGGATTTGTTAAAGCTGGGACCAAGAGCTTCTGTCAACACGTACGTTTATTTATTTATCTCGACGTCGACATAAGCATGACAATTTTGGAAGTAATGGTAGACCAAGGAACTGGGACATTGCTTTTTTGTCAAAATAGACGGCTTGTCGACATAAGTGATGTTGATATTGCTTGCTTTCCATGCTATCACTGATTGCATTTGGGAATTAGTAGGATAAGCCACTGATTATGTTTGTCACTTTAATTATGTTACCTAAATAATAATATTTAATACAGTGTTTGATTGGTCAATTGACCTGACACTACCATGACCACTAGCTCCGTTGTGGTTAAGATTTGCATGCTATGTAACTCTTTTAAAATTCCACACACACACTTTATTTGATAAGACATAATTTACAAGATAATGCAAGGTATGTTTAATTTCAAATGATTGTAACAATTGCAACAAACACTTCTCCAAAGATGACATCAAAACACAGCACATAAATAGGTTCTCAAATAAATGCTTGTGGACATAGTTGTGATTGTAGATTGACACATTTCACATTTTAATACAAGAGGTCATTTGGCATTTATGATGATTATACTGAAAATGAAGTAAAAAAACAGAACAAAACACAAATTTCATTTTACAAAACTTATTTAATTGGTATTTATTTCTTAAAGTGTTACCAACAGATGACATTATTGACATTTTCATGGATCAAAATTTCATGGAATATGATTATGTATGGTGTACTAAGAATTTTTCTAAAGAAAATTAAAATATATCATGTTTTATTAAAAGCTGTGAATTTAAAGTTGCTTCAAATATCTGGGCACTAACTTCCTTTTTACACCATAAAGTGAGCGATATATTAAAATGTGAATACCAGTTTACAGTTTTTGGGGTGATTTTCTTCACATTCGTCAAAAAAAGGTAGCAATTCTTCAAGGATTTTCTGGAAGATAAAAAATATAGGCCTGACCCACATGTTAAAGTGGGTTCACGAGTTTTCCAGGTGCAAGTTGGAAGTTATCAAGAGAGACGTATAAGCTGAAATGAAATATGCCATGGTGGATAAAGTGGCTAAAATAAAATTAATGCCAAGAAATGGAACAATGCAGTTCCTCCTAATATCACAGCCATGCTTTGTCCTTGTATCTCAGCTTCTGGTTGGTAATCAACCATTTTTTATTTTATCCATAACAGTCTTACTTATCTACATATATACAATACTGTACATTATGAATTAAAATCCAGTAACTATGTAGATGAAATAACTGACACTTGTCACTTACACTGAAAAAACATCTGCAAGAAAAGGTTCACTATTACTCCTATTGCCTGTACCATCCAGCACCTAAAGCATCATTTTAATTTCTGATATTGTATTGACATCAACTTTTTTAACATGAAAATCTACAAATGTTTACACAGACTGCTACTCTACTATGACTAGCTTTCTAATACAATTCCAATGTATAGAATTCACTATTGCAAGTTTGGTTTCTTTCATATTTCATGCTTTCTATAGTTTTATCAATATCTGTTCCCTTCAATTTGTCTTTCTATACTAATCCTTTAAAACTATTTCCCAATACAAATACATGTAAGTCTCTGCTGGTCTAGCCCTATCTGCTTCCTCGGAAATAACTGCCCTGACTAGATCCATATGCATTAAGTATCATGCTTTGTGGCATTCTGCAATGACATATAAGTGCTTTGGAGAGCCATTGCAAATTCTATACTTAAATTACGCAATGCATTTAATCTGAAGAACACAGTTAAAGTTGGTTTTCCCGTCACTTTATATTAAGCAATGCATTTGATCTGAAGAACACAGTTCAAGTTGATTTGCCCATCGCTGTCAGCAATGTCTGTCAACAATAATATGGCCATCCCTGTCCTTGATTCGTAATCGTCCATTAGAGTACCTTGTCTCCTGTCTGCCATCTGGGTACACAGTTTTCACTGTGCCATCAGGGTACTCCCTTCTCTGGAAAGAAGCAAAAATCCAAATAAAACAATTATATGGCTGCATGTTTATCACTCAAATATTTAGTATTTTTAATATCTGCCAAATAATCCTCCTTGCTTTTGGCTTCTTCTTGAAATCCCAGACTTTTTCCAATTATTGACTCATTGCAACCATTTTTCATGCCAAGTAGGGCTCTAACATTTCTTGTGCTTGCATTATCCTAACAGATTGCACACTTTGTATTATATACTTCAAAATGAGATAAATAAGGCTCTATCATTTCTTGTGCATACAGTAACCTGACCGATTCCACACTTTGTATTATATACTTCAAAGTGAGATAAATAAGGCTCTATCATTTCTTGTGCTTACAGTAACCTGACCGATTCCACACTTTGTATTATATACTTCACAATGAGAAAAATAAGGCTCTATCATTTTTTGTGCTTGCATTATCCTAAAAGATTCCACACTTTGTATTATATACTTCAAAATGAGATAAATAAGGCTCTATCATTTCTTGTGCTTACAGTAACCTGACCGATTCCATACGTCATTTAATATTATTATATACTTCATAATGAGATAAATATATCAGTGGAAGAAAAAAAATATTGCCACAGTGGCAATATTAATTTTATAACTACTTTCTTTCCCATTCAGGAAATACATCTGCTTTTATATATGCTACTCAAATATGTATTTTCATATTTTGGCATATTTCATTTTTTTTGTCAAGATGAACAGATCTTAAAATGTATCTTAACCCTACATCCTCTACAATACATTTATATAATCAATAGGGAGATGCCCATAAAAAACTCCTAAAATAGACTCCAATGAACAAAACTTAGGCTTCAAGTATTACTCTTTTACAATTAGTTTTCCACAAGAATTATGCCAATTATTAGTGACTGAAATTACATGACCTGTTGCTATTCAATATTCTGTGTCACCAATAACATATTATATACATTTTGCACAGTACAACAATGGATGCAATATTTGGAAAAACTCTCAACGCAATCATAATCATGTTTGAAAATGATGGAAAAATCCAGCATTGATGAGTTTGATTGCAAACTGAAAATAAGTGACAATCAAGAATTAGGTGCAGCAATATGTTACCAAACTAGACTGCAAGCTTGCACAACCCCAAAACTCATGTTGTTTGAATGCAGAAATAAACAAAATAAAGAACCCAAACCTACACAAGTAAATGCACAATCATTAGATGTGTGTGTGTGTGTGTGTGTGTGTGTGTATTTGTTTGATAGGATTGTTAATGTAGCTTTAACAATTTTTCAGTCATATCACTACGAAGACTACAGTGTTGCAGTTTATAGTGATATCTAGCACTGGGGCATCAAGCAACAGACATGCGGCATGATGTCCCACCCAGTCACATTATCCTGACACCAGACTGACCAGTCCTAATACTAACCTCTTAATGATGAGCGCCAAGTGAGGCAGCTGTTAGTACCATTTTTTTTTTTAGTCTTTGGTATGACTTGGCTGGGGATCGAACCCAGTCTTCTGCAGTGGGTGGAGGCGGATGCTCTAACCACTGGAGCGGTAAGCTCTTTTGTGCAAATACTTCACACTCTGAAATCTCTTGAACGTGATTTTTATAGTGATGTTCCTACAGTACCCCATTCCAAACAATATTCACTGTACCAACCCATGAGTATCAAACTCAAATGAAACTTTCTTCAACCACATTTTCCACCACTCTAATAATTTAAAAAAAACAAAAACTTATTCTTCTGTCAACCAGCAGGCAAATGATGCTAAAAATAAATAAACACATAATTATCTGATATTTCTGTTTAAGTCTGACAGTAAAGTTTTCTTTAACCAGGCCTGCAGACAAGTATCTCAAGTCTGACAGTAAAGTTTTCTTTGACCAGGCCTGCAGACAGGTATCTCAAGTCTGACAGTCAAGTTTTCTTTAACCAGGCCTGCAGACAGGTATCTCAAGTCTGACAGTCAAGTTTTCTTTAACCAGGCCTGCAGACAGGTATCTCAAGTCTGACAGTCAAGTATTCTTTAACCAGGTCTGCAGACAAGTATCTCAAGTCCAACAGTCAAGTTTTCAGGCAACTATCTCAGGATGACAATAAGGATTAATCATGTTGTTTTCATCTTTTCTTTTCTTTTCTTTTATTACCTAATTGCTGCTAAAAGTTGTATACCATGTATACCATGCTGCCACACAAATGTGACAAAAATCACAGTAGGATTGGCTGATGCTTTCTAGTTATCAAATGTTTGAAAACTTAGGAAAAACATAATGACTGAACAAATTATGGGTAACAAATGTCCCATGTCTGACACATGAAATAGCTCTTTGAGGTCATTTTCTGCACATGCTAGCAAAAAATGGATATTTTGGAATCTTTGCTTTCTACTATATTTTTCACCTCTATGACAACTGATCTAACATTTAGAAATATTTCATTTCATATTTGTTTCAACTTTTGCTGTTCTGATATTTTCAAAAGACTGATTCCTACAAAACTGCACTGTTATTGTAACTTCTCTTTTTATTTCTTTTAAAAATGTTCCAGTGGTTTCATATCAATAGACCAAATGATAGCTTAGACTAGTTTCCCATCAAGAGACTACCCAAAAATAGTGACTAGTTTTGTCAACAGACTAACTAAAAACTGTGACTAATTCATTGTCAATGAAATATCTCACAACACTAACAAATTTCATGTCAAAAGACTAATTAATATTGCCTAGTTTCATGTCAAGAGTCTAACTGACAGCACTGACAAATTTCATGTCAATAGACAATTGACAGCACTAACTAACCTTATTACAGTATGAAATAACAGCATTTGATAGAAATAAACAATACCTTGTAATCCTGTGTATGTATTTCCCTCTGTCCATTAGGGAACTCCATCATTTTGTCCCCATTCTTGTCGACCCTAATGATGGTTCCATCTGGGAAGATGCTCTCCTCAGAGCCATTAGGAAATAGGTACTTCATGGTCTGGTCTGGAAAAGTGATCTCCTTGGTCCCATCTGGATAATGCTTCTCCACTTGGTTACTATAAGTGAGAAATAGGTCACAATTAGAAATATGTGGGAAAAAAATTATGAAACAGCAAAGCTGAGGCTAGATAAATATAAAGAATTACTTTCCTTGAAGACCAAATGCCCATGAAAAGTTCACTTTGTACAGAGTTAAAAACATGAGCCTATCTGATGAACCGTTTCATATTTCTCGTATTATTCATAACAAATTTGAAGATTAAAGGCAGACATAACATAAAATATCAACAGCCAATCTGATTAAAATCAGATCTATATTTTCCTACATGAAGATCTGACAGGGACCACTTAGGGGTCATGTTTTGGTGACCTTTGTTTTTCATAATGTTATAAACCAATCAGATGAAGTCTTATATCTTGACTTATGGGAGACTGAGCAGTATAAATAAAGAGCAACAAAGTGTGCCAAACAATCTGATTCATATTCAGATTTCTGAAAGCTGTATTTCCATTGGCTAATTCAAAATAAGGTCACCAGAACCTGACCCCAAAGCAGCTGCTGTCAGATCTTCATGTAGTATAGAGGAGGTCTGAATTTAATCAGATTGTATCAATATCTTCCATGCTTTTGCATTTAAATCAATCTTGAGGAGGGTGAATATAATTTATTATTTATTTCATTCAAGGTGTTTGGATGAGGCTGCTTTTTTTTCTTTATATTATTTAAATTCTTTTTCACTGGTCTGTACTCATAACATGTAACAAAGCATTCAGAAGACAGCACGACTGTGCAAGGAATCAGTCTGAAGACAGCAAGGCTGTGTAATAAAGCAGAAGACATCAAGGCTGTGTAATAAAGCAGTCTGATGACAGCAAAGCTGTGTAATAAAGCAGTCAGAAGACATCAAATCTCTGAAATGAAGCAATCAAAGGACAGCAAATTATATTTATAGTACTCCTCAGGATGCATGAAGACATACGTTTATCACTGTACAAGTATCAGTGTCCCAGAAACTGACCTAAACTATTGCACAAGATCATACAATGTAGATCATAGTGACCTACTTTCAAACCATGGTTTTATGACTGTACAAAATCGTCCAAAAAACTGACAAAATTCCAATCTGTTACAGAGCACTATATTGCAAAAAGTAGTCAATGACCTAGATGTGGCAGTACAATGCTATACAAGATGTATGCACAAACCTATTTTAATGACTGTACAAGCAATGGCATCCCAGAAAGTGACCTAATATAACAAGTGTACATGACCTATTTTTGCTATGGTGATGCAATCTCACAAATAAAGTTTGAAAAACTATCTAAACACGATGGTGGTTAAAACATTGCTCTTGAGTAAAATACCAAGGTACCAGTACCTTCTCATGAATTGGTGGTTCTTTCCAGGGGGTTTCCGGGTTTTTCCACCCCCATTTAAACTGGTCGCCAGGTATAGCCTATCTGGCGCTGAAAAATGGCATTAAACCCTACAACAACAACAATGCCAGTGGAAACGTAAAGCTAGGGAAGCACTTTCAGGCTTGTGACCTAATAAAAGTGGTATACAATTCCCCCTTCCCAATTGCTACAAAGTAAAAAAGCTCAAATATCAATACTTTAAGAAAAAAAGAAAAACATTTTCCACACAACAGGGCTCGAACTAGACTATGAAAATTGGGAGAAGTGACTTCACCCTTCAGACAAAAAAGGAGTATGTGAGAGAATCCAAGGAAGAATTTTGACATAAGTGAAATAAATATAATTTTCATTTGTAGGCATAAATCAGTGCTCAATGACAATTTTTTCAGACACAAGCTCAGGAAAAATTAACTGTAAAAAAAAATCATTTACCCTAACTTAAAATCCACCAGCCCAACAATGCCATATTTCTTTACTATTATTCTGACACACGCAGCCATTCCCAAAAAATTAAGAAATTGATCCCTTGTGAGTTTATTCACAAGACAGCACAAATCATTCACATTAGGCTGACAACAAATGTGACTTCTGACAAATTCATGATTTCTTCATCCAAAAAAGTGGAATTATGAATAATACAGACATACTTATTAGCATTACATAAATACTTATTAGCATTACAGGCAAATATACTTATTAGCATTACAAGTAAATATACTCATTAGCATTACATACATCCTTATTAGCATTACAAACATACTTATTAGCATTACAGACATAATTACTTACTATCATTACATATATACATGTACTTATATATTAAAATTACATCTATACTTACTTATTAGCATTACATTATACAAAGACAAGATAAAGCAAATCACCTAGAAAAATATGATCTTTAAATACACTTTATTCAACATGAATATGGAATATATATTTAAATACAATTTATTGAAGTCGAATATGGACTATATATTTAAATACACTTTATTCAACATGAACAAGAACTATATATTTAAATATACTTTTTTCAACATGAATAATGACTATATATTTAAATACACTTTATTCAACATGAATAAGGACTATATATATAGAAAAGCAGATTCTATATTTTTGAGGAATCAACTTTGGGGTTTCACAGAAAATGACATTTCATCATTAGTAACATTTGTTAATATGTTTTTTATTGGGTCATATTTTCTTTTCATTTGGATGGATCATTTAACATTAGGTGTTTACTTATTTAATGTCAGCAAGCACCAAATCAACAAAACCTGGATGAGTGAGACTGAGATCACTCACTTACTCTGAGTCACTTAGATGCTTTCTGTAGAATTCAATTTCAAATTCTGATAGTTTTGTTTTGATAAAAAGTTTTTTAAATTTTAGTAACATATTTATTGGCTAAATGGTATCAATCATACAAATAGGAAAGCCCTCCATGCCAGGGTGCTTTCTTTATCATTTGGTCAATTTCTGTTCAGTGTTTTTCTTTTAAAGAATTCATTTAATTTTTTGTCTTTTCTTTTTTAGTAACAATGCCAATATTTCATAATAAACTGATATAATCTGTGCAAACATGAATATGATTCATGCTAGGATACTATCTGTTAAAACAATTTCCAAGAAAACTAATCTGATTAAAATCAGACCTCCACTGTCTTATATAAAAATCTCACATGTACTGCTAAGAAGCCATGTTCTTGTGACCTATGATATCAGCATAATTGCTCATTTTATCGGTCAATCAAATGAAGTCATATATCTGCACATTTGGAAGACTAAGCAATGTGACTAAAAGGCATCAATGTCTGCCAAATGATCTGATCCACTTTCAAACATTTGAAAGCTGCATATCTAATGGCTAATTCAAAGGCACTGTACTATGAATCCTTGCAGTCAATGTCAGATTCTAATGAAGGACAATAGAGGTCTGATTTTAAACTGATTGTTGAGAATGTTTTTTATTAAAAATTTAGTAACTGCAGCCATATTTGAAGGTGGAATTAGCATTTGTTCAAAATGAAAAGCCAGTTATACCAGGATGGTGCCAAACTTGTTCAAAATAAGTACAGATTTTTTAGAATTAGCTAATTTAAGGTTCTTCTATTCTTACCATTAGCAGCAATAGCTATTATGCAATTAGTATCAACTATATCAATATCAAAGTCTATCATTCCAGACTGCTTTCTATCAGACTTTGTCAAATCCTGTTCTTCTAAAAACGGTTGTTCAAAGGTTTCTCGATTTTCAGCAATTGTGGTCGCATTTTATGGCGGATTGTAATCAACTGTATGTAAGTGTATGCCCTTCATGCCACAAGGCATTTTGTTAAATAGTCAAAATGCATTAGCAATTTTCAAGACATTCCTAAGGTTTATCAACTGTAGTAATGACAGCCATATTTAATAATGGATCAGTGTGTCACTTTGTACAAAACTAAAAGGCCTTTATACCATGATACTATAGTTAAATATGGTCCTTTTGAGGAGAAGTAATTTAAAAGTATTTCTAGTTGTAGTAATGGCCATTTGAAAGTGGATTATGCCAATCCAGTGGATTATGCCAATCTAGTGGATTATGCCAATCTAGTGGATTATGCCAATCTAGTGGATTATGCCAATTTGCTATCAGAACGGCCATTACCAAGATTAGAAACCGACACTTCAGTATGAAAATGAAAGACTTTCCAACCAGGATACTTTCTCTTAAATTCTGTTGAATTCTACTGAGTGTCTTTTTAAAAGTTGTTTGTAGGGTTAACAACTATTAGCAATCCATACTGGATATAAATCTTACGGGCCTTGATACCAGGATGCTGCTTGCAGAATCATATGCAATTTGATCACAACAGTTTTTGAGAAGCAGCTGTAAACAAAAACTATCAATAGATGATACACAATGGCAGATGCACAAATGATGATACCCAAAAAAATCATACCATCCCCAGTGTTATCCAAATTTTCAAGCAAACATTTTCCTAACAAATACAAGCCAACTCACTTGGGAAAATGAAGCACTTCCAACCCATCTGGATAAGTGGTGTGAGATGTCTGGGTTTCCGCGTAATAATAGGTCTGGAAAAAATAGAATATAAATTTTTTTTACAATGGTGTATTTATTAAAGTATAAGTTACATCACCTACCTCATTTCTTCATTTTCAGTTCTGCAGCAATATAACATTCATGTGAATAATTTGTCTATATACTGTGTATTTACTTGTATGTACTTGTGTGTGTGTGTGTGTGTGTAAACATAGTAATTTTAGCTTGTATCTTACATGTACATAATAGAAGGTCTCAAGGCAAATTAGTTTCTCATTTGTAACCTAATTGCCCTCTGTTGTTGTTTGCTTACTAATGACCCTTTCACCATTCAATAAACATAAATGAATGCTTTTATATTAATGTACTATGCAGCAAATTAAATGAAAGAACCTTGGGTTTAAAATATAATAAATCAGATTAAAATTTATTTTACTTTCACCTGCAAAATTGGGTTAAATAATATAAGTACTGCATTGGCTTATGTACACCATACATTTTAACTCAAACTGCACAGACTGACAGATCAGGTCTGATATTCTTCAAGCTTTATGAGCATGAAGTCAATTTCACAGTCCCCCAGTTTGGACAGTCTAGATTTTTAATTAGAATTGAATTCACAGAACAATGATACCTTTTTATATCCCTCTGTAACATTCCCAAATTTTAATGACATAGGAGTACCCTGTGGTTTAATGACATTTTTCAGCACATGATAGGTTATACATAACAGCAAGTATATTTGATGATGGAAGAATCCAGGAGAACCCCCTGAAAAATTACTCCAACCCCAATGGACAGAGGTGACATATGAGTAATACATAGAGTCGATGCCTTGGATGATTTGGTCACCTGATTTTGAGGTTTTAAACTTGATTCTGAGTTTCTTGTTCGATATGCTTCAAGAATATGGGGTTTGGGTTTATGTTGTTGCCTGAAAATGTATGTACATAGAACTATGCCTGACCATAGTGCCTGATAATATGTACAATGAACAATGCCTGACCATAGTGCCTGAAATGATATGTACAATAAATAATTGCTGACCATAGTGCCTGAAATGATATGTACAATGAACAATGCCTGACCATAATGCCTGAGGATGTGTACAATGAACAATGCCTGACCATAGTGCCTGAAATTGTATGTACAATGAACAATGCCTGACCACAGTGCCTGAAATGGTATGTACAATGAACAATGCCTGACCATAGTGCCTGAAATAGTATGTACAATGAATAATGCCCAACCATTGTGCCTGAAATGGTATGTACCATGAACAATGCCTGACCATAGTGCCTGAAATGGTATGTACAATTAGTAATGCCCAACCATAGTGCCTGAAAGTTTATGTACAATGAACAATGCCTGACCATAGTACCTGAAATGGTATGTACAATGAATAATGCCCAAATACTGTGCCTGAAATGGTATGTACAATGAATAATGCCCAAATATTGTGCCTGAAATCATTTTCAGAAGTAGTAGCAATAATATTTTCAAAATAACCACCATGCTTGTATGTTTTCAGTGCCAAGCAAATTTCAGCATATTCCAGTCAATTTTAGACTTTAATCTCTTAGCTTGTAAAGGAAACACTCTCTTTGTTTTCCCACATGATTGAACCACATGTCTGTTACTTCCTAGGGACCAAGTAAGAGAGGGTGGTTGTTTAAACTCCCTGTAATCTTGCCACACAATTGACACATTTTCAGTGGCAGCCTTTAACAGATTACATAGACTCCATGATAAAAGTATTACTTACAGAGCCAGCCCATGCTCAGTCTCTACATAAGCACCTGCACATGACAGCGAAGCCGAGATAAATGACCTGGATGACATTTATGATGACAAAATCATGAAAACTAGGATGGTAGAGGAGTTCAGAACTTTATGAGACGAAGATGAATTCTTGGTCTTTGTACCAAACAAAATTAGATAGTGATATTTTACAGAATACTCAAAATCAAAGAAATGTGGACATGACTTTCATTGTTTATTAGTAAAATGTGTGGAATTCACATATTATGGGATATTGTAAATGGGATCATTCTGAATTATTTTTATATTGGTATGTGACCTACAATTGATATCATGGATTTATCCATGGATTTAAAATATCAAGAATTATGGATTTTAATAGATTAACTAGAACAAATTGTAAGTTTTAATGTATGTGAAAAAAATACCAGATAATAATATATATATATATATATATATATATATTTGTATTGTACACTGCTTTTGTTGTTATTTTTCCTCTGTGTGTGTGTGTGTACGAAAATATGTACATACGTACATATTGAGTTTGTATCATTTATTTTTCCAAATTGCAGCTCTGAATCAGTGGCAAGTCACCCCTTTTGACAGATCTCACATGCAAATACAACCCAACTTTTAGCAGTGTCAAAGAGAATTAGATTTCTCAAGTTCAAAAAGGGGGGGGGGATTGACTTATAAGCAAGCACACATGGTAGTTTATGAGATGTAGCATTAACACAAAGGGGCCTTGAGTGGCCGAGTGGTCTAAAGCGCTGTCCGTTATGGATCACTTCCATATCACCTCTGTCTGCATGGGTTCGAGTCTAAAATTCGGCTAATGTAGTTATATGAGAAAGCTTGCCAGTAGCTTCTCGTGGGTCGGTGGTTCTTTCCAGGGCTTTCCTGGATGCTTCCTCCACCAATAATACTGGCCGCCATGTACAGCCTATCATGTGCTGAAAAATGGCATTAAACTCTACAACAACAACAACAACAACAATACAAACTTATGCTAACAGACAGACAGACATACCATGGACAAAAGACCATCACATAAGCTCTTCTGGTCTAAGGTCACTCAATGAAATAGAGATGATGATAACTGGCAAGTAGAAAATGTTATTTCAAAACTGAATTTTAATGTGCGGATATCTAAAATGGCAGACAGTACTCAAGCAGCTTGTGATAGCAGTGATGTCGATGCTGATTATGAAAATATACACAATTGTGAAGATGAAATCTATATTTTTGGCAACAGGGATCATGATCTTGTGACAAAATTGAATGAATTGAGTGAATGGATGATTGATGATTGATATTTTCCACTCAGATATTGACGATGATGAAGACATATGGTTTTTAAGCTACATCACTGCTCATACAATTCACCCAAATACTTATGTTACATCTGTGCATATTATACTATTTACTGCATTTCTGGAAATGAACCAAAATAAAAAAGACATACAGAGACAGAGAGAAAATTTGTTCTGAAGTTGCCTGTAGCCCTTACCACTCTCTGATCTGAGTAGATTTGCTTGAAGTCACCATTGAAGAAAGACACAATAATGGCCATCCCATCTGCTGAAATTTCCTTCCTTGTGCCATTGGAAAACAAGATCTCACGGGCCCCTGTATTGTACAGTCGCTCAATCTGTTGAGAAATTTTTAAAATAAATTAGTTCCTGTCATTTTTGCTTTAAATTAAATCTGATATCTGAGGAGAAAAAATACTTTACATATAGTATGGCATAATAAATTTGACATTATACATCCATAGCATTACTTCTCGCTACAACACTGTACTCCTTTGCTTGCTAATTAACTTATTAGATGATGTGTTGGTGGATAAGGTTGGGGGGAGGTCATTTTCAACACATGATTCGCTTCACAAGGCAGCCAGTATAACTGCAGGAGGAAATATCCATTAAGAACTGCCAACCCATGGGAAGCTACTGGTTTGTTTTATAAGTTAAAGATGTTTTAAAGAAAATAGCTGTTAATTAATATACAACTATTTATTTATGTAAATAAATAAAACTATTTAATTTTTAAATCATAACATTTAATGATTATAAAAGAATACAGATTTTATGTGCTTTTCATTATGTATTGTTTAATAAAATACCCACTTTGGGGAGGTAACTCTTTAAGAGAATGAGAAACAACTTATGATGCTAAAAGTGTAAATTCCTTCAAGCCAATGTGGCATGCCAGCAGTTATGCTCAACTTGAAAGTATCAGAGGCAGGCACCTACAAAGGCAAATGCAGCCTGCTTTACAATATATCCGATAAATGTTTAACAGTCTATCATGTTTATTTGATGTTGTTATTGTTGATTTGGTGTTTTACAACACAACAACACAGATTTTCAGTGCCAAGTGCCCACAGATTCAAACCTGCACCCCTTCAGTTGCAAGTCTAGCAATCCAACCATAAAGCCGCTGTGATTCTGACATTTATATGAATCATGAAAAGGATATTTTCTTTGCTAATACTGAAGTTTTATTTCTCAGTCTCAAGTTTCTATTTCAGTGTCTTTTTTCTGAAATGTTTTTGAGGGATACATTTAATACATTTATGTGTTTTCATTATAGTTATCAAATGTTAGTATCTTCAACAGAACTGTCTTCTTAATGCCATACAGCTTGAGTTTACTGTTAAGACATTAAAGATTACAAAAATGACTTAACTACTGCTATGGCAAAGACCCCTTTTTTAACACATATTCTCCACACTCTGCTCTCCTCCATGGAAACTTGTAGAGCCATATGGTCAGAGAATGCAGAGATTTAGTCTATAGAAATAAATAAAATAATCACAAAATTATCATCAAAATTAAAAACATAATGTAGATATCCTGTTGAATAATCCTTAATACATCTGCAAATAACAAACTCCTCAATGGATTGGATGAAAGTACATATTTCCAATGGATTTTGGAGGGAGAAGTGAACAATGTTGTCAGTTCACTGCAAAAGCTTAGAACTTGTACCACTTGTTAGCAAGTGGTGGCACACTGTAAAAAGTTATTGCCCTTTGTCTATAAAAATATAAAAAAGACAAATTTTTGTCTCTGGGAGGCTGGATTCGGGAGGTAGTATAGTTTATATTACTAAATTTCCTGTGAATGAGGAGTGTATTTGAAGGAGAAAAAGTAACAAATGCACCCAAAAAAACACTTACAAATTATAGTCCATATAATACCTTAATAAAACCTACACGTATCAATTATACCATATTGAAACATGAACTCTGATGAATAACTCCACACAGCATAAAAAATTAACATAAATATTGATCAAATGTAAAAAATAATATTTAAGAGCTGTATTAAGAATCTTACTTCACTTATTCCAGTATGGATGGATAGAAAATGTTAAGATCTTGAATGAAATTCCAGAGGTTAAAAAAAAATGCTACTTGATAATTTGAAACTAAAGCTTAAAACTGGCAACAACAAGCGGTAGTCAAGCGAGGTAATGGGCAAGAGAATTTTCTATATTCTATGTAAAACAATACTCAAAAGACTAAAAAAAAAATTTTCAGGAAGACTGGATTTGGTCGGTAACAAACTTGTTTTCACAATGTTAATGTGATTGGAAATGCATTTCAAAAAAGAAATCCTGGTCAAGGACTGGATCCTTTTAAAATGAACAAAAATTTACCAAAATATTCATAAAAGTTTAATTAAAGAATAACATAAGGCCTAAGTGGGCCAGCTAGTGCTCATCTTTTTCAAAAACTTAACATTTGACCATTTCACTAAGGTACTATGATCTTAAAACTATCTTCAGTACATCAAAATTATGCTGACTGGACCTATTTCAGTACATCAAAATTATGCTGACTGGATCTATTTCAGTACATCAAAATTATGCTGACTGGACCTATTTCAGTACATCAAAATTAAGCTGACTGGATTTATTTCAGTACATCAAAAGTTATCAGTAACATACATAATCTCCTGTTGATATTCAATTTCATCCATGAGCTTGATGAAAATAACTGATAAAAAAATATGCCATCAAGTAAGGTGGCAAACCAGATTACATGATTAATATGTGTAAATCTTGCTCATTGTCAAACCCATCCATGATGTCAACTATATAAGCCTGTATTTTAACTCTGAAAAAATCACATCAGAAATTTGGTTTCCTGAGTGGCAACAAGCCCAGAAATTAATTATGATGCAGCCTCAGTATGCATCCAATATCATATTAAAAAAATACAGCTGTGAAAGTGATAACTCAGAGAATCAGATGCAAGATCGTCTCATTAGTATCATACTGAGTTTTCCCAGTCTGATCAAAACTGGATTACAAATATCGAGAGTTGTAACAAGGTTCAGCAGTCACGTACAAAACTACCTAATTAACATGCATGTACCACACTCATTACCAAACTCATCCAAGATTCTAATGATATTGACCCACATTCCAAGTCTGATAAAACCTGAATGAAGAATCTGACAGAATGGTAAGTACTTGTAAATAGATGGATGTTGCATGACATACAACAAATGTCACATGTCAGATGCAGTACAATACAAAAAGTTTACTGGTGAGCTAAAGAAGACAGGAAATGGGTTCACTAAACTGCCGTAGTGACCTTTATGGAATCAATAAATAAATGGAAAAATGGGAAGTGACAATAGTTAACACTAAATGCCCCATTCTACACTTGTGTTGGGTTCTTAAATAATGGTACATCCTTGAAATCTGCTACATAAGAAAGGTGCTGTTAAATCAGAAATTAAAGCCTTTCCAGAGCTTGCTTGTGATTACAAAATGGTGACTTGCCTTGCCATCAGGATGTTGTGTCTCCTCATAGCTGCCATCTCCTTTGTCAATTGCTGATTTGTCCAGGCTTATCCGACTGGCACTCTTCCGTGGAATGTTGCCACCCATGACACTTCCATCAGTCTCAGAGTAGAGGCTGGTGCTTTAGTAATAATGAGAAAAAATCAGATTGGCTTCTATCATGGCCAAATAATGCATAATAAAAGACATAAAATTGTGTGATTTTTTCCAAACAAGTTTTAAAAATGCTACAAGTTTTATTTTAGTGAACAGATCTTGGGAATTTTTAATAAATAAAATCATAAATTCTGACAGAATTTATTTTTCCAATCTCACACAAAGATTGCTGAATTGTAAAAATTTCTCCACTGTTTACAATACCAATTATACTGTGATTCTTCTTCCATAATGGGGAGACAACCCAGACTTGTGGAAAATATATCATAATACTGTCTCAGCTACCACTTACAGAACAGTTTAGACAATGAATAAAGTCATAAACTGACCTTTGACTATAAAATCCACCTTTAAGTCACTGATTTTTTCAAATCATTTCATTACGTAAACGTCTTTCCATACAGTCAACATAGAATCCCCTGAGTAAAATATTTGTTATTTTATTCTAGTTTGATCGTGATTTATAACCCCAGATTATAATGCTTGACATAAATTTCATCACTGCAGGTAACAGTGCTTAAAAAACAGAAAACACAATACAAAATAAAGTAAACAGTATATAAACATGGAAGTTGTACAAAAAAACAAACGGTACATTAACTTTGCTGTTACACATTAAAAAAAGGTAATTATGCATGATTTGTTCCTGCTTTCACAACATGCTTTATGGCAGCATTAGCTGTGCAATGACCATATTTAAAGGGAAATCAGACATCACAGAACACAGGAGTGAAGTCAACTTAAACATTAAAACTGTTACATTAAGTGAAAGAATAATATGCTGAAAACGTTTCCATTCGTTCATTCATAATCAGATTAAAGGATAAAATCATGACAAAGCAGATTTGCTGTCTTCCATATGCTAGTGTTAGAAAAATAAGCAATGACTTTATCCTTTAACCTCCATGAACCTGATATGTTCCATCCCTGTTCAAACTGTAAATTTATTAGTAATATCTCATTAATCATAAAGGGTGGAGCATAATCTGATTTGGAATACAGTCTATACAGTAATAACAAGCCAAGTCAATTATGTGGCTTTGAGTCTCTGGCTCAGTCAATGTGGGTATGTGAGAAAGCTTGGCACTAATTCCCATGGGTTGTGGTTCTTCCTCCACCAGTTATACTGGCTGCCAGGTATTGCCTATCTTGTACTAAGAAATTGTGTTAAACCCAAAACAACATCAACAGCAAATCTTGATCATAACCCAGCCAACATCTTGAAAACAAAAAGGTTTTTATCAGAAATAGTGTTACTAGATTGTTGACAAGCTCAGTCAATCAGATGCAAGGTCATGCGCTTGAGATTTACTCTTAATCACAGTAAGCCATGATCTTGAGCCATTTACCAACTTTAATACAAATATCAAATATGCAATTTCTATGAGTCCTTCAAAACTGTCCACATTGGACAGATGCAAGAACACCTCATAAAATATTCACAGGTGTCATTTATTAGAGACATAAGAAATTAATCATATAGATCAATTATATAATCAGTATAGGTCATAATTAAAATCATCCAACATCTAGATGATTTTAGCCATTGTACCAAATATGATCAAATTCAGTAGTAATAAAAACTGAATCAAGTGAACCTGAATTTTATGTTTGTCCCAATGAACAGAATATTTAAATAACTATAGCTGTATAATGCACAGATGCATGCACTAATATTACTATTGTACTTACTCTTGAGCAAATGCTGACATAGAATCTAGATTTCTTGGAGTATCCTCAGTGAGAGAATTTATCACATTAGTACTTGTTGGCTGATCTGTTGTTTTTGATGAAGCTGGGTACAAATTATGTATACCCAACAATGAACCAGTCTGATCATTCTGTGTCTTTTGACTAACATTTTGAGATTTATTTCCTTTGGACTGATTTGTGGTGTCTTTTTTGCTGTGGGAATTTTGTGTAACTTGACTAGATCCCTTGCCACTCTGTGGACCAGAAGGAAAAGATGATTTCACATTCACTTTTGTTGTCTGCTGAGATTGCTTAAGACCCATCGATGAAGACTTGATACTTGAAGCTGAACTTGATGTTTCTAATTAAATAGAAAATATTATTATATCTTATATTTATTTTATTCTAAAAGATAATATCTTGTTGGCAATTCAGATGAGGATATCAGCACAATTTATCCACTTATCTCTTTCTTCTTGTAATTTATTTGCAGTGTACAATTTAACATATTCTGCAGTCCTTTTAAAATCTTAGCAACTTTGACTAACTCCAAAGAGTTGTATGCTCTGCAGACCCTGAAATGGGTAATTTTGTCAGTGAAATGCAAACTGAATGCAGAATGAAAGCCAATGAATGCAAATAAAGTGCAGAATGAATGCAAATGGAATGTGGAATGAAATCAAACAAAATGATCAATGTAGTTTAGTAAAACAGACTGCACAGATGCAAAAGTCAGAATGATGAATAATAAAACACAAATGCATTAAATGAATCTATTTGAGAACCAATCATTTCAACTGTTATTTAATTTTCATTCTTGAAAACCCTTCTTCATACTAACCCAAGATCTGATTTTTTACAATAACACCTTTAGACATTTTTCTTGTAGAGAGAACATTTATTGAAATCCACACATGTGGTTGTACTGTTGTACTATCTTTATTTAAACAAAATCTAATCGGAAATAAAATTTGCTAGCAAATACTCAACATTTATATTTTTACACTCACTATAGCTGCAGTTATATATGGTCTTATATTTTGCATTCTATGCATTTGCTATTTCTATAAAATACAATTTTAACATGATAAAATATGAAAGCTAGAGTTATATCCCTTTAACACTCTTAAAAATGGAAAAATTGACTTTAGTAATAAATGAAAGGAAACAAAGAACTTAAGTGACAAACATAAAATGTAAATGCATTTCTCAGACCTAAACAAACAATGAGGATGAAATACAAATGTGAAGTGAATGCAAACAAAACAAAAACAGAATACAAATGAAATAGAAAAAATAATTGGATTTGGTAAAATGACCAATTTCAAGGTCTATAGGAAAGAAAGTGACAAAGATGACATTATAGATGTTTCGCTGAGGTACAAGAGATGGAAAATCATTCCGTTGTGTACATTATCTTGTTAGCTTATGATAATACCTCCGCAGATTAAAATGAAAAGCAACCAAAATGAGTCAAACATACTATCTTGTTTCTAATTGTGTTGCCTAAAACTTGCATGTAAAACTATTGAAAATTCCTACACATTCTGATTGCAAACCTAAATACCCCAACCCATCGATCAAATCAATGGATCAAAATTACCAACCCATGTTTCAAAGTATCTCCAAAGTTGTATACTCAGTAGTTTGGTCAAACGTTTGTTGACAAGTATTTGAAAAGGATATTATTATTGAATTTTAGGTTAATGGAATTCAGGAGTGGGGATTGTAATAAAGGTAAAATAACCCATGCACCAGTAATTCTCATGCAGAATTATTCTTCTAAAATGAAGAAATCTAGAACTGAACATAATGATTTTTCACAAGATTGACTGAAAGTCAAATGAGATTATAACTGTTTCCTTGAAAATTATTTCATTGATAACATTTACAGGAAAAGTGCTTGGCATAATTAAGCAGATAATTTTTGTAAATCCAGGTTACAATGAGGCCACAAAAAATCAATTACAATGAGGCCCCCAAAATCAGATACAATGAGGCCCAAAGAACCAAGTTACAATGAGGCCCCCAAAATCAGGATTATATCCAATTTTTATTATAACTCACGAAATATAAGAACCACAGGAAGGAACCATATTGCACGAAATATAAGAACCACAATAAGGAACGATATTGCACATGGATTTTATATGGGTGGGTGTAAAGCTGGAAAGCAAATTTTTTAGTAAATTATGTTTCTCTGAGAATACTTACCCGATCACATTACTTTAGGGATATTAGCCTGCTACCTCGCGAATCCAGCCCTACCAAAAGACGAAAATTCGTCTTTCCTGTCTATGTCATATAGACAAAGGGCAATAACTCTTGCCCCTTACCTCCCCTTGCTACCCGCTAGGTGTCGCTTCTTTAGTTTTTAAGCTGAGCGGTATATAAAACACGAGGATGCTCGCATGGCGGGGTGGTTGGGAAGGTTTCTTAGTAATGTGATCGGGTAAGTATTCTCGGAGAAACATAATTTACTAAAAAATTTGCTTTCTCCTTTGAATACGTTCCCCGATCACATTACTTTAGGAGAATAAGTAATAGGAGGAGGGAATGCGGAGCATCCGACCTCCACCCCGGGTATCCTCTAGGGAATGATGGCTGGATTCCCCATGTTAATGATAACCCGGTCTCCTAATTTTCAATCATCAACACAGCCCAGGGTCACGTGATATGTGACCCCTTTATACGGTTAAGAAGATAGTTATTGAAATCTTCTTACCTACGAAAATTTATCTGGCGAATCCAGCGAAGCTAATAGGCTGTGCTGATTGTTGCACATGGGTCTGGTGGGCGTCTGGGCTGCCCAACACCGGACCTACTAGAATCAATGTTTGCCTCTGCGAGTACAAACTTGAAGATAAAACTGTAGAAGGTTGACTCTGCATGTCAGCCAACAGCTTCTATAAGGTGACTGATTTGCGAATTCTCAGAGTACGCCGAGCGTATAACCCACTACAGCCATGAAGCAAGGGCTTGAATGGTGATATCTCATATCCCAGCTATCACCAGAAGAAAGAGGTGCTTGTATGTGACCTGACTCACCTCTATGCATTGAAATGGTGCTAGAGTGCACAAACAGGATCTTACATGGCTGTTGATCCTGACTTATCTATAAAGAAAGAGAGCTAATGACGACTCGTTGATCGCCAATGTATGGTAATCTGTTTTGGACTACGAAGCCTGGCTGCGTCAAGAGGACCATCAAACCCTCTGATCGGAACGGAAGAGAGTTCGGGTCACTAGAAAGGACATGTAACTCGCTCACCCTGCATGCTGAAGCTAAGACTATCAAGAAACTCAATTTTGTATGATAGTAGCTTTAACTAATCGTGGGTTAAAGACTCAATACTGTCTGAATTGAGTCATGTTAAAACCCAGGACAGATTCCATTTGGAAACAGGGTGAGGGATATAAGTCGATTGAATTTTTAAAATGTCTAAAAGATCTGACAAATCTTTGTCATGGCTGATAGCACATGTACCAGAATGGCGGAATGTGTCTGATATCATGGAGCGGTAGCATTTGAGAATAACTGAAGCCAGCTGTTTCTCCTCGAAAAGCCAGAGAAAAGTTGGCCAGTTGAGGGATTGTGACACTCAGAGGAACAATGTGAATGATATGGTACCAGTCTCTGAAAACATGCCACTTGCCCTCGTAAACCTTCAGAGTAGAGGGCTTCTTGCTCTCGAGATTCTCTCCGCAATCAAAGATTTAAATTGTTTGTCTTGCAAGGTTGTCTGGACAAGAGCCAAGCTTGAACATAAAGACGGTCCGGACAGGGGTGGAACACCCCTGGCCGCGGTTGCTTGTGAATACTTGTGCTGACTGTAATCTTCCTGGGTAGATCTATCGCCTAGATTGAGTAGATCGGAGACCCAGGAGTTGTTCCATCTGAGAGGGGCAATCAGAACCATCTGACAGTTCTGACCCCCTTAACTTCTGGATTAATTTCAGTACCAAGACCGTGGGAGGGTAGGAGAATGACCACAACCCTTCCCATCTGATTGATCGAGCATCCACGACCCAAGCTTCTGGGTCTGAAACCTGTGAGATGAAAGGTGGACAATTTGCTATTCCACCTTGTTGCAAAAGATCAATCATCGGACGTCCCCAAAGTGTGTCAATTGGAAGAAAGTCCGATTGATGGAGTGACCATTCTGTGTGAATGACTAGATAGAGTGTCAGCCAAGACATTGAGTCTGCCAAGAATGTGTCTGAATTGTACATTGAGGTGGAGATTGTCGAACCAATGTAGAAACTGCCAGTTCAGATTGCACAGGTCTGGTGATTGGTGTCCCCTTGTTTTGAGGCAAGGCACCACCACAATGTTGTCTGACATAATGAGGGCAGTTTGTAATAAGAGTTGATCCTGCCCAAAATGAAATGCATTGATGACAGCCGTTATTTCTGAAAGGTTGATGTGGAAAGGGGCTCGCCCCTGGCACCCACGTGCCGCTGACAGTATCGAAGTCCGGCAACAGGTGGGCACCCCAACCGTAGGTATTAGTGGCGGAACATACCGTTATCCCCGCTTGGGGTATCTCCAGAGTAATCCCTGTGGACAGCCTACAGGGGTTGTGCCATTGACTCAAGAATGATCGTATCTCTGGCGTGAGCATGACTGTTTTCTAGGATCGAAGGGACTTGAAAGGGCGCAATTACGCTAGCAACGTCCTTTGTAAAGGGCGCATAAAAGGACGGCTGAGCGGGATCAAGTCTGCTGCCGCATTGAATAATCCGAAGATCTGCAACTCTCTCGCTAAAATGCGCATCCTGTCGGAAACGGACTCTACGAGTGCAATTATCTGGATGATCGCAAACTCGAGGAAGCCTTACCAGATTCAGATCGGGAGAAACTCCACACCCAGATGGACCAAAATCCGGATTGGACAGAGATCAGACTTTATCCAGTTCACGAGAAAGCCTATATGATGTAAAGTGATATAAGATCGTTTCTGCCTTTGAGCCGAGTAGAACTTGACAGATGTTTCTAGAGGATGTCGTCCAAATATACTGCCGACGCAATAGATGAAGTCGAGCGGAACAGGGTGACAACGTAATCCATAACCTTGGTACTAGCCCAAGGGCTTAAATTTAGGCCAAAAGGTATGACATGGAACTGATAAACCGAGTCCCGACAAGCACAACGGAGAAATGTCCGCTACTTGTGGGATAGGGACGTGAAATGTGTGTCGGTCATATCTAGCCAGCTTATGATGGGGTTTAAGCGACGTGCCCTTCAGACATGCGTCACGACGTATCAGGTCTAGGTTGGCAGAAGCAGTCAGCGCATTGGCCATGGAATGGTGAGCTGCCCTGTTAAGAACCCTTGCTAACCGGGCCGTCGATTCCCAAGCATGTTCATTGCCAGATTTTTCAGCGATCCTGAAAATGGCTAGGGAGGCTAGGTCTAACAGTGAAGACGTAGCGACTACATTTCGAACCATCTTGGACGTGGCATTGAACACAGTTTTGTCCACTTTATAAGACAATGCCGCAGACATATGGACTGCTGCCATATTTTATCCCGAGCCAGGACCTCAGTACTGAACGCATCGGAGTGAGTTTTGTACCATCGACCTGAAAACGACGCTGGTACTTGGCTTTCAGAAAAGAATGCCTTAGCATTTCCTGGATCCCCTATACGTGTCGACAGACTGTCATTAATTTCCTTAATTTTTGTCGACTGAGGAAGGAGGCGGAAGGATAGAGTCTCTTCCCCCTCATCCAGATCGACCGACGCTCTAACCTTATAGTCGGTAATGGCAGCAGGAGGTGGAGGGCATTCTGAAGGGGCCTTAACACCCTATAAATTTCCTCCACTGCGGCTTTGAAGCTGAACTCAGTCCGTTCCATAGTTGGATCTGCATACAGCTGATTTGCCTGCGATTCATCGCACTCACTATGTGCATAATCTTGCTCTGGTAAAGCATCCATATCGGGGTAATGCATACCAGGTGGCATAGATGACTCGATTCCGTCATCTCTGATAAAGGCATTCACTCTCCCTTGTGGATGAGCTGTTAGCCTATGGACGGCCGGCAATGCCGAATGAATTGATTGGCATATGTTTGGCCTGAATGTCTGCGACGGGCCGGCTATGACCGGCACCGACCGCTCGAATGGTCGGGTTGGATCGAGAGATTCATCGCCAACATCTGTGTCATGGTAGTGATATGTAACCGGTAGTACGGATTGACAGACGGAAACATCACTATAATCATCGTCAATCCGATTTGTGCGGATTGCGGTATGATAAAAGTCCCCGTGCTGGTACAGCGGTACGGTCGGATGACTGGTATATGACTAAAATCTCCATACGGTTGGACGACCGGTGCCTGTTGGGCTGGACGGCCGGAGCCGGATGGACTGTCAGTGCCGGCAAGTGTCGGCTGGAAGCTTGGCTGGACGACCGGTGCCATTTGGGTTGAACGGTCATTGCCGGATCGACGCCCGGTGCCGGTTAGTGCCGGCTGGAAGGTCGGCTGGATGACCGGTGCCATATGGGCTGAACGGTCATTGCCGGATGGACGCCCGGTGCCGGTTGGTGCCGGCTGGAAGGTAATAATAATTACATAATGCTTATGTAGTGCGGCCAGCACTGTGCGCCCATCTACCATTCGCTCAGAGGGAATGTTGGTTCTGGTACGGCTTGCATATCTGTACAGCATACCAGGTGACCTAGATGAGGCAATTCTGTCATAATTGACACTTTCACTAAATATCCCTTGTGGAGAAGCCATGAACATATGGACGGCCGGCACTAACGGCTGATTGAACTGGCGAATGGTCGGCCTGAAAGTCCTGTTCTGGTAAAGCTGCCATATCTGGGTAGCGCATACCAAGTGGCATAGATAACTCAATTCCGTCATCTCTGATAATGTCACTAATTCTCCCTTGTTTTAAAATCACACCGTCACGTATTTGACGTGACGGGAGGTTACACCGGCAATACCGACTGATTTGTCTGGTATATGGTCGACCGGAATGTCGGCGAAGGTCCGGCTATGACCGGCACCTGCCTCTCGAATGGTCTGATTGGACGGAGATACATCTATAACATCTCTCTCATGGTAGTGATATGTAACCAGTAATACAGATTGACTGACGGGTACATCACTATAATCTCCGTAAATCCGATGTACAGCCGGTGCAGGTTGATGCCGGCTGGAAGACCGGTGCCATTTGGGCTGAACGGTCGTTGCCGGATGGACGGCCGGTGCAGGTTGATGCCGGCTGGAAGGTCGGCTGGACGACCAGTGCCATTTGGGCTGAACGGTCGTTGCCGGATGGACGGCCGGTGTAGGTTGATGCCGGCTGGAAGGTCGGCTGGACGACCGGTGCCATTTGGGCTGAACGGTCGTTGCCGGATGGACGGCCGGTGCCGGTTGATGCCGGCTGGAAGGTCGGCTGGACGACCGGTGCCATTTGGGCTGAACGGTCGTTGCCGGGTGGACGGCCGGTGCCTGTTGATGCAGGCTGGAAGGTCGGCTGGCCGGTCGGTGCCATTTGGGCTGAACGGCCGGTGCCTGTTGATGCAAGCTGGAAGGTTGGCTGGCCGTCCGGTGCCATTTGGGCTGAACGGACGGTGCCTGATGGACGGCTAGTGCCGGTTGGTGCCTGCTGAAGTGCCGGCTGAACTGACGGTGTCGGCTGGACGGCCGGCTGGACGGCCGGCGAAAGTGCATAATAAAATGGATCCAATTGATCCAGCCTAGACTCCATGCGTCCGGACTTACAGGCCCGAAAGCCATGCATGGACCTGCGGTGAAATTTACATCCACTGGGCAACCTAAACCATGTCAACATAATTTCCTCCATTTCCACATTGCCAACACCCATTTTGCCATTCATGCCTTCGTTGTCGACTTTGCTACTGAAACGACAAAAGAAGAGAACAAAGCACAAATTAAAAAATTCAGCATATTATTAATTCGATAATACTATAACCGTTATTAACGGAGTAGTCAAATTATTCCGTGCCATGTTAACTCTTAATGACCACACTAGTTATCGCCGTGAGCGTGTTGCAATAGGTCGTTCAAGACGAAGTCTACTGAAACGAAAAAGATGATAAACAAAGCACATTTAGCAATTCAACACGCTATTAAGTCGCTATTACCATAACCGTAACTAACGGAGGAAGCGAAATGATTTAGTGTCGCGTGAACTCGTGACTACAACACGAAATTCCGCCATTAAATAGTCGCAACTGGTCGTTCAGAGACGAAGTCTACTGAAACGGAAAAGAAGATAAACAAAGCACAAATTAACAATTCAGTACGCTATTAAGTCGCTATTCCATAACCGTAACTAACGGAGGAAGCGAAATGATTAAGTAAGTGTCGCGTGAACTCGTGACTACAACACGAAGTCCGCCATTAAATAGTCGCAAATTGGTCATTCAAAGACTTTTTTGAAGTCTACTGAAACGTCAAAGAAGATAAATAAAGCACAAATTATCAATGCAGCACGTTATTAGTCGCTAATATCGTAAACGTTACATACGGAATAAGCGAAATTATTGAGTGCTACATGTATTACATGCTAGTACCGCTATAAGCGTGCTTTTAGACCACGTTGCAACCTGGTCCGAAGTCTAGAAAAGGTGACAAAGTCATTCAAATTGGAAAATATTGTAAAATAATGTATACAACCTGTAGAGGAATGATTATCCAACACAGTAATTCCAAATTTAACTTCGGATGGTCAGAATTTACACTAAGATGGCTTGGATTCATTGGAGGTCTAATTGTACGTGTTTTCGCGTACAGCGAAGCTAAAAAACTAAAGAAGCGACACCTAGCGGGTAGCAAGGGGAGGTAAGGGGCAAGAGTTATTGCCCTTTGTCTATATGACATAGACAGGAAAGACGAATTTTCGTCTTTTGGTAGGGCTGGATTCGCGAGGTAGCAGGCTAATATCCCTAAAGTAATGTGATCGGGGAACGTATTCAAAGGAGAAATGCAGTTTAGGCCCATTACTGTGATACATTAGAACTGTGTTCATCGATTATAAATGCCACACCATAGTACCTGAAAATTGGCCCAAATGCACAATTAAGCTGGACAGATGTACATAAATATAGACAGAAAATTTAAAGAGGAATGGCAAGGGTAACACTCTATGGGGAAAAAAAAAAAGAAAAACTCTTTGACTATTTTTAGAAGCACAATATAAACATAGGGAATTCTACATTATTTCTAATAATTTCATGTTTGGATTAGGTTCAGGCGCTCTAAAACTTTAAAGGTACCTCTAGTGGGATCCTTATCTCTTGTAGAGGTTTTGGAAAGTCCTCCATTTTGTACTGGGGCTGAGGTCTGACTACTGTATTTTTCATCCAATTCACCATTGAAATTGCTGCCTGTGGGAGTGCTGCTCCTTAGCACTGGATTTGGAATACCTTTTCCTTTATCCTGCTGAGTTGCTGGGACCTGATTTTAAGGTAGGTAAATTACAAAAAAATTCACACATTAGGATTCTCTGAGATAATATCAACATAAATGTAGGAAAATAATATCTGCTACAACCAAAAATCAACCCTCCCAGAAACACAAAATGAATTCGTCTTTCAAATTATATACCATACAGTCTATAGATGTAGTATTGATAGGAAGAAATTCTGAGATATATTTAAAATTACCACCCAAAAATCTTGCTAGGTGATGCTACAGTAGCGCTCTACAGTTTTGTATTTTGCATAGGGTTAGAATTTTAAACGAAAAGAATTTACCATGATTTCTTAAATGGTATACTGGCTATATAAAAAAAAGACTTTGTATATCTTAAATGTTGTTAGAAGAACTTTTAATTCCCTTTAGTTTGATGTATGATTGATTTGTTTAATTTAGGTTCTAGAGTATACAGCTTGGGTTAACTTAAGATGTGCTTTTAATAAATAAAAGTCTAGGGAGTCCAGCTTCCAAACATTCTCCACTCTCTGTTTCTTCATCAAAATATAAATCCCCTCATCCAAATTTTGTGCTTTCTTGGGGCCAGCCAGGACATCCATCATAGATGAGAAGATGAAATAGGAGTGGGAGGAAATAACATGATTTTTCTTATTCTTCCAGTTGTCCAGAAGTAACAAGGAGGACAGAAAGATCTGGGAAAACAATGTTAGGTGAATGACCTTCCCATGACATGACTCCATTAAATTATGAAGTAAATTGCTTGAAATTTAATCCCTTGGAAATATTTTTCTTAGTGACATGAAATTTGCCAAATTTAAAAGTTTGGAGCCACTTTTTAGCCAAAGGGGCTATTGTATGCCATGATGCAGGGACTTAAATATATGCGTAATATTATATTGGCCCAAATAAAAACTTAAATATATGCGTAATATTATATTGGCCCAAGTTTTAATCTGTACAAACATGACAATAAAACAGATTTTACATGTTTTTATTATATTTCAAAGCACAAGAATAATTTTTTATAAATATAACAATTTCATTTATATACACATGAAGTTCTGTGTAAAGCAAATGAAATGCAAGAATAAATAAAAATGTTTTTTTATAACTGATAATACAAAATACTTCTTAGTCTTTATAAACAATGTCACTGACACTTCATTAACATCCGTCTCATTTTTTTCTCAAACCATTTCTTAAATGCCTTCCTAAAATAAAATTTCTTAACACTGGACCCATCAATAGAAATTCTTATTAAATTTTCAGAGTAGATACAACCATAGAAATTTGTAAGTTTGTTTTGATAACAGATTCTGGTGACTGAACCCCCTCTCATCGACTGCAGTAAAAATAGGGATAACAAGTAATCTGGTAGCTGCCTCGGATGCAGCTGGATATAAATCTTTGTTTTTCAGATCAGCTATATTCTTTGTGCTTGATACAGACTTGTTTTATAAAGCAAGTTTTTAATTTTTCATTGATATAAGCAGCTCGGGCCCTTTACAGTTGAGAACTGGCATCCTTGTAGTGGCATCCTTTGTTACTCAGTTAAGTTCAGATCACAAAAATGAGTTATCAAAGTAAATAATCCCTCAAACACTAAGCAGTCCCAAGTGAATCTCACAGGCTCAGTTTGCAATAAATGTAAATTAACGCATGCAAATGACACCGAATTATTTTGCCGATATGTTCAACAATAGAGTATATGCCCAGATTATTCCTTATTTCCTACTAATCACAATTAATTGCTTCTCAGAACCGACTGACAGCTTGCAGTTAGCTGCAATCATGTTCGAATAACATATTATGCACATGATGTTGATCAAAAAGGGTCATAACTTGGTTCAAGGACTCATCAATGCAAGCAACATAACATGCACATTGGATTTATTGGATTTCATGAATGATCCATTCTCTTCTTCCAGAATCAATAAATTTAATGGTCATATATTCCCCCCCAAATTTTTTTTTAAACTACTGAACAAAATTACAGCAATATTTCACGGCTATACCAAGCCTGAAGCATGCTATTTACCTTGATCTGATCTTTCTGCAGCCACTCAAGCCGCTTTCTCTCCATCAATTTAATTTCTTCCTTCAGTTCATTATTCTCCTGTTCCAACTGTTCAATTTTGGCACGTAACCGAGAATTGTTCGATGTCCAACGGTTTTCCTTTCTTTTCACCTCTTCTTGTAGTTCTGAGAGCTGAAAAGTAAACCAAAATCTTATTTCTATATATAAAAGACTGTATGTAATAAGTAAGTCCTATATAAATGAAAAGATCAAAACATAAGGTAACTTATATACTGATACAAAAACAAAAGATCTTTTCAGCTTAAGTTTCTTTTAACTGTTTGTATTAATTTGTTAGTATTTTTTTATACATGTTTTATTGTTTCAAGACTCACACCTATGTTACTGCATTTTTCTCTCAAACACACAGATGCACACAATATCCATATTCCAGATTATGGCTCTAACTAGCAGTAATAGCAGCAGCATGTGGTGATAAAAGCTTTTACATTATTAACTTTAATGCTGACATTCTTTCATCTTTGTACTACTTTTTTAATATTAGGAAATACATCAGGAACACTTGATAGTGAACATTTCAGGATACTGCACACTAAATGATGTCTGCTGTTCTTTCTGCCAAGTAATTTTCATTACATATGTCTCACATACACCCAAACAAAACCAATATTAATTTCATCTGAAGTCTAGCGGATAAGAAATTCTTGTGGACTTTTTATTTACTTGTGTGGTGACATAATATTCTGTTTTTTGTGTGTCAGCATGCCAACAGCAAAATCCCAATTACACAATGTGCAAATTGCAGTTTATAAAAATCTAAACATAATGGCATAATTGTCCTTCAAGTTCTGTTTTCTTTACTTTACTGAAAAAAGTTTTGAATCATCTGCTTTCCTTTTTGACACGACTAGAAGCTGAATATTATGAAGATCTGCTTTCCGTTTGGACATGACTAGAAGCTGAATATTATGAAGATTTGCTTTCCTTTTTGACAACTAAAAGTTGAATATTATGAAAATCTGCTTTCCTTTTTGACACAACTAGAAGTTGAACATTATGAAGATCTGCTTTCCTTTTTGTCACAACTAGAAGTTGAATATTATGAAGATCTGCTTTCCTTTTTGTCACAACTAGAAGTTGAATATTATGAAGATCTGCTTTCCTTTTTGACACAACTACAAGTTGAATATTATGAAGATTTGCTTTCCTTTAGGACACGACTAAAAGCTGAATATTATGAAGATCTGCTTTCCTTTTGGACATGACTAGAAGCTGAATATTATGAAGATTGCTTTCCTTTTGGACATGAATAGAAGTTGAATATTATGAAGATCTGCTTTTCTTTTGGACACGACTAGAAGCTGAATATTACGAAGATCTGCTTTCCTTTTGGACATGACTAGAAGTTGAATATTATGAAGATCTGCTTTCCTTTTTGTCACAACTAGAAGTTGAATACATGTATTATGAAGATCTGTTTTCCTTTTGGACATGACTAGAAGTTGAATATTATGAAGATCTGCTTTCCTTTTTGTCACAACTAGAAGTTGAATATTATGAAGATCTGCTTTCCTTTTGGACATGACTAGAAGCTGAATATTATGAAGATCTGCTTTCCTTTTGGACATGACTAGAGTTGAATATTATGAAGATCTGCTTTCCTTTTCGACACAACTAGAAGATGAATATTATGAAGATCTGCTTTCCTTTTGGACATGACTAGAAGTTGAATATTATGAAGATCTGCTTTCCTTTTGGACATGACTAGAGTTGAATATTATGAAGATCTGCTTTCCTTTTCGACACAACTAGAAGTTGAATATTATGAAGATCTGCTTTCCTTTTGGACATGACTAGAAGCTGAATATTATGAAGATCTGCTTTCCTTTTGGACATGACTAGAAGTTGAATATTATGAATATTAGATACAGTGAGAGTGGCAAGAGGTTTGTACAATAAAATATGGTAGCCCTGATTTCAAACAAACCAATCATACTTTAGAACTCTATATCCCTGTATACATGTGATTTATTTAATCTCAGAACTGAACTGGATGCCTGTGATAAACAGAAAATTGCACGGAAATGTTTAATTTAATTTTTAATTTTAAAAAATGGATTTTTATAAAGAAAAATGTACACTCGTATAAGGGGTCAAAACAGAAGAAAAATATGGTAAAAATGGGACATTTGGCAGCTATGCTGAAACACAATTATCACTGTTTTCATTAGTGTATACAGTAATGTCAATGATAATGTCTGTTTTCATTATAGTGTACACAGTAATGTCAACGATAATGTCTGTTTTCATTAGTGTACACAGTAATGACAATGTTAATGTCTGTTTTCATTAGTGTACACAGTAATGACAATGTTAATGTCTGTTTTCATTAATGTACACAGTAATGACAATGTTAATGTCTGTTTTTATTGGTGTACACAGTAATGTCAATGATAATGTCTGTTTTCATTGGTGTACACAGTAATGTCAATGATAATATCTGTTTTCATTAGTGTACACAGCAATGACAATGTTAATGTCAAGGAACAAATGTACACCACTTCCAACGACCTTCTCTCCACTAGACCTACCAGACCAATTTGCAAATTTCTTCAATGACAAAGTTCAAACCATCAGAGATTCGCTTGACAGCACAATTTCAACTGATTCGTCACCATACAGGTATGATGCAGAATTTCAGCGAAAACCGTTAGGAGCATTTGAACCTGTTTCTATAGATTTAGTACGGACAATTGTGATGAAAAGTGCACCAAAGTCTTGTGAACTTGATCCAATTCCGACATCACTGCTGCTTGAGTACTTAGAACCAATATTGCCTTCACTAACTGATGTTATTAATATCTCTCTCTCATCAGGGGAATTCCCATCATTTTTCAAAACTGCCATCGTAAAGCCACTGCTGAAGAAACCAACACTGGACCATAACGATTTAATGAACTATCTCCCAGTTTCTAATCTCCCTTTCATATCAAAAATCTTAGAAAAGGTTGTTCTAACTCAACTTGTATCTCATTTGAATTCAAACAGTCTTTTTAGCAATGTACAGTCTGCATATCGTCCTTGCCACAGTACGGAAACTACTCTTAAGAAAGTATTTAATGATATTCTCTCCGCTGGATAGTGGAAAGATTACAGTCCTCACTCTCCTGGATTTATCTGCAGCATTTGACACAACAGACCATGATATATTACTTCACCGTCTCCAGCATGTATTTGGCATTCAGAATATAGCCTTACAGTGGTTCAAGTCCTACTTAGTCAACAGGACACAAATTATAACTGCAAATGGAATACACTCCAGCCCAGCTGACGTATGCTATGGTGTTCCACAGGGATCTGTTCTTGGCCCTGTTCTCTTCATTCTGAAAACTCAGCCGCTCTCAAGTGTCATAGATCATCACCCAGTGTCACACCAATTGTACGCCGATGACACCCAAATATACAAGTCTAGCCACCCAACTGAAGTTGATGCTACCATCCATGGAGTAGAGGAGTGCATTTCAGATGTGAAATCATGGATGACATGTAACAAGCTGCAGATGAATGATGATAAAACTGAGGCTATTCTGATCACAACACAAAGACTTTCTCATCCACATCCTTTACCTCAGACAATAAATATCAGCAACACCAACATTAAATTCTCACAGTCAGTACGGAATCTAGGTGTTAATCTAGACAGTACTCTCACAATGCACCAACATGTCATGAACATATGCAAGGCTGCATATCTTGAATTGAGACGCATCAGTTCCATTTGTAAATATCTTTCTGTTGATGCCACAAAAACACTTGTGTGTTCATTAGTACTTTCAAGACTGGACTATTGTAATTCAATTCTGTCTGGTTCATCACAATATTTACTATAGAAACTTCAAAAAGTTCAAAACACAGCTGCACGGATCATCTTTAAAGTACCTCGATCAGAGCACACCTCACCACTGCTCTGTACCCTACACTGGCTATCAATTCGATACAGAATCAAACACAAAATTTGTTCTCTGTGCTATATTTCAATGACAGACTCCAGTCCAACATACCTATCCAGCCTCACCCATGTGTTTACATCAGCTAGATCCTTACGCTCTTCTTCTGATAATCGTATACTCATTGTTCCCAAGGTAAAAACAAAGTCATATGGACAACGTTCGTTTGCATACCAGGGCCCAGCGATGTGGAACGAATTGCCCATTGAAAATAGACACAAAGACACAGTGGTCCCTTTTAAGAGTGCTCTCAAGATTCACTTGTTTTGACTTCAGGGACAAACTTAGCGACCTAATCATGTTTTTGTATCTTATATATTTTCAGCATGTTTTTATGTTTTTATGTTTTCCAATTTCATTGTTTTTGTCATTTGTTGTTCTGTAGTGTAGTCATATCATTATTGATGGTGTAAAGCACTTAAGAGCTTTTAAAGATTTGGCACTATACAAAGTCCTCATTATTATTATTATTATTATTAATGTCTGTTTTCATTAGTGTACACAGTAATGTCAATGATAATGTCTGTTTTCATTAGTGTACACAATAATGACAATGTTAATATCTGTTTTCATTAGTGTACACAGTAATGACAATGTTAATGTCTGTTTTCATTAGTGTACACAGTAATGCCAATGTTAATGTCTGTTTTCATTAGTGTACACAGTAATGACAATGTTAATGTCCGTTTTCATTAGTGTACACAGTAATGACAATGTTAATATTTGTTCAAGACTAAGTCTTTGTTTAGGACTAAATCCATTTTCAGAGCAACCATACTCACGTGACATTGCTTTACTGATTTATCAAAGTCATAATTGAATTTCATTTTCTTTTATTGATCATCATTTTGTACTTATATTCTCCATTTACGCACTTTGCATTCATTTTGAAACTGTGTTTTCCATTTACATACTTTTCATTCATTTTGTATTTGCCCTCCATTTATTTACACACTTTGCATTCATTTTGTATTTGCATTCCATTTATACACTTTGCATTCATTTTTCATTTGCATATGCCCTTCATTTATGCACTTTGCATTCATTTTGCATTTGCATATGCCCTCCATTTACGCTCTTTGCATTCATTTTGCGCATTTGCCCTCCATTTACAAACTTTGCACTTATTTTGCATTTGCCCTCCATATACGTACTTTGCATTCATTTTTTCATTTGCATATGCCCTCCATTTATGCACTTTGCATTCATTTTGAATTTTGCATTTGCCCTCCATTTACACACTTTGCATTCATTTTGCATTTGCCCTCCATCTATTTACACACTTTGCATTTATTTTGCATTTGTGTTCTCCATTTACATACTTTGCATTTATTTTTCATAATAAGGAGTAAAAATCAATGCAGACTAAGTATATTTTCTGTTCATTGTTATGTCTCCATACTTGATCTTACTCCTATTTATTTTCTTGTGCAAAGGTGTAGTAGAAATCATAGAAAATAAAAGTGTAGGAGAAACTATGGAAAATAAAGGTGTAGCAGAAATTATGAAAAAGGTGGTCAATTTAAAGGACATATACATCCTCATGTTATAAAGGCCAAAAAATCTGATCACCGATGTGAATGATGTTGATAACATCTAAAACCCAATTAGAGCTTAATTAAGGACATCTTTCTACATTTAAACCCGGTTAAAACTGCCAGCTGGACAAAATTTTAATTAAATAAAAATACCAATAAAATTAATAATAATTTGAGACCTATAAAGAACACTTTGGATAATAAATATTAGAAATAATGTTATGTGGAAAATACAGCTTCATGTAGCTTATTTTCTGACAATTAGGCTAGGTGTTGACATCAAACTAAAAAATTTCTAAAATATTTAAATTTATGGCAATAGGAATACCAATATATATTTGCAGGTCAGGGAGCAAATCTAAAAACAAAACAGTTAGTCCTTAATCAAATTATCAACGAATATTTCAAGCAGTTAGCCATACCTGAGTTTTAAGCATTTCGATCTCTTCTCTTTCCTTTTTGTCTGGCATGGACCTCACCTGCTTCTGGTACTGGTCAAAAAGTTTCCTCTCATGTCTGAGAAAATGAAAGATATGCAAGTATTTGATGACAAAAAGTAAGCAAAGTTTCTACAGCAATTAATTATAGTAAATATACAGTTTGAACCTGTAATTGTATCATACCTGACAGCTCACAACATACCATACAAAAAACAACTTTTTAATCATAAATTACCTGACATGTTTAAGTTTACCAGTCTTGTTAACCCCTTCATGGGATGTTGTTCTCTCGAGTTTAGGGGTGTTCCTTCTTCCTAGTCACTGAAATATCCTGCATACTCCAAATTATTTGTTTGGGGTTTTTTTTTTTTGTTTTTTTTTCACATTCTGTTTCCCATGTAATACTAACTTTGATTACATGAATCAACTAGGCTAAGCAGAGCAAAGCAATGTAATTATTAATTTCTCTTTGATCATGTCAGCAGTCAGCTGGTTTCATTGTTTGAAGTTTGTCAAGATGGATTATACTATGGAGAGCTGAAGAAATTTGGAAACGATCAAACATGTTAATTGATTATGGTCAGGTTACAAAATATCCTAATCAGAAAGAAAAAAAAAACAATAAACATTACATTAAATCTCTCTGAAAGGTATGTTCTGCTTCACTACTTTCAAGTTGTGAACTGTTCCAGTGGCCTAGTGGCTAGAGCATCCACCTTGGATGTGGTTGGTTGTGTGTTTGATCCCAGGCAGATTCATACCAATGACTTACAAAAATTGTACAAACAACTGCCTTGCTTGGTGCTCAGCATTACAAGGTTAGTGTTAGGACTGATCAGCCTAATGTCAGGATAATGTGACTAGGTGGGACATCATGCCCCAGTACTAGACATCACTATACACTGCCACAATGCTGACATTGCAGCAATGTGACTGAAAAAATGTTAGCTTTGTTAAAAATTAAAAAAACACAAAACATGCTTCAATTTGTAGAGGTGCAGTCCAATCAGTATAAAACAATGAACATTCCTCTGACTCTCTCAAAAGGTATGTTCTGCTTGGTACTTATATATGACCTAGAAATGATCGAAGAACCCAATATGTTTCAGTCAAATAAGTTCCTTCAATATTACATACTGTATCTGTATGCCCAAATAGGTGGCAGTCAGATAGAGTGATCTCTCCTTGATACAAGGATTTGAGCTAAGTCCCATGAATACTCAAGTTCCAACTGGACTGGGATGCATGCTCTCTATATGGATATAACTGCAGGTAGAATGGGCAGGTTATTATGATCAGGTAAGTACCGTTACTCGCTTATAAGTCGAGGTTTTTTACTTAGAATTTGACTCATACAGTGTAGGGGTCGTCTTATAAGCGAGACATTAAAAAAATAAAAAAAATTTGGGGTAATGTTGGAAACTCTAGATGTTTGCAGTACATAAAAATACTGTCAATTCATATATTTTTACGTTTTCAAGCCACTATTCCTATGCAGTAATGCATATATGGTATGCATTTATCCATTTCATGACGGTCTTATAAGCGCAACATAGAAATATTTTTTTAATCAGACCCTAATCCCTCAGCTTATAAAGGCAAACATGCTTTATGTTTCTCCAAGTTCACAATCTTTTGATCGAGATACTAATTTGACAATTATGACCTTAATCCCTTAGATTGTAAAAGTAGCACTGCTTTGTTTTCCCCAGTGGACAATCATTTGATCTTGCAGCGCATTTGATACTTGTTCAATGTCATGTTGAGTCCCTTTGATCATACCGCACCTGCTCAGTTGCGGCAACCCTTTAATGAGATATCAAAGACCGCATAGTCACATGCTCTCACAGAGTCTCTACATAAATAATGGTCCAAGTTTATGAATTGTTAGTGTTCAGTCAGTTACTGTGTACTTTGTCACTTAGATATCATACAGCATGAATAGCTAAACTTAGGTAATTTCACCAATATGGGGAAAAGACAACGTAATGCGTACGATGGAGCATTTAAGCTAAAAGTTATAGACATTGCAGAGAAAAATAACAATAGCGCTGCAGAACGTGAATTTGGTGTGTCGGAGAAACAGGTGTGTGACTGGCGCAAGAAAAAGTCAGTTATAGGTGATAGTGCCAGGCATCTGAAGAAAATTCAAGTAATGGAAAGCCCTTATGCAAACTGGGAGCTTAGTTTAAACGAGTGGATTCTAGAGCAGCGTCAAAATGGGCATGCAGTCAATAGAAACGCAATTAGACTTAAGGCCCTTTCTACTGCCAAGGATAACGGCGATGAATATTTTAAGGCTTCAGTTGGATGGTGTACGCGATTTATGCGACGGCATGGACTTTCAATTCGACAATGTACTCACATAGCCCAGAAATTGCCTGTTGATGTTGAGGAGAAAGTGGAAAGTTTTTTAAAATTTGTTATCAATGAGAGGAAACGGAATGATTTTGATCTGGCGCACATAGGAAATATGGACGAAACTCCTAAGTCTTTTGATATGCCGGGAAATTCAACTGTACACCCAGTTGGAGACAAAACAGTGACTATAAGGACTTCGGGAAATGAGAAACAACATTTCACAGTAGTATCAAGTTGTTTAGCAAATGGTACAAAACTGAAGCCTCTACTTGTGTTTAAACGTAAGACGATGCCAAAAGAAAAAATGCCAAGTGGATTCGTTGTAACTGTTAACCCTAAGGGGTGGGTAGACGAGGCAATTTGGTTGGTGTGGATCGAAAAAGTATGGAATGCTAGACCAGGCGCATTGTTGAAACATAAGGCATTGCTTGTGTGGGACATGTTTCGGACACATTTGATGCAGTCTGTGAAACAGAAGTTGTGGCGACATAGAACATACCAGCTGTGATCCCTGGTGGCACCACGTCTGTACTGCAACCATTGGATGTTGGTCTAAACAAGCCATTTAAGGCAAATATGCGTAAACAGTGGCACAAGTGGATTGTAGATGGGCCCAAAGAAAAGACAAAAGCAGGAAATCTGAAGCGTCCAGGGATTGAGTTAGTAACTCAGTGGGTGTGTAATGCATGGGAGGAAATTCCAAATGAGATGGTTGTGAAATCATTTAAGAAATGTGGTATTTCAAATGCAATGGATGGGACAGAGGACGACGAACTCTTCAGTGATTTAATTTGTGACAAGACTAACACCAAAGCACCTGCAGATGACAGTAAAGACAAAGAATCGGAGTCAGAAGAGGAATCAGAGTCGGACGATGTTTACGATGACGGGACGACATTGGAGGAATTTAGAACTTTATATGGTTACTCTGATGATGAGGATGAATTCTTGGGCTTTGAACCAGAGGACATTAGACAGTGACATTTATAGCATACCAGTTTTATACCTGTATGTGATGTATAATCCAATTCATGGATTTATCATATAAATGGATTAAAAATGTTAAGCTATATGGATTTCATTACACAAAGATGGACAAAATGTAAGTTGTAAATTTATTTGTACATATTCAACTCAATAATACAATTGTATTTATTCTACATTGGTTTTTGTTTTTATTTGTCCTATTTATCTATATGTCTATCTATCTATCCAGTTTGTCTCATTTATTTTTCCTAAGTGCAGCTCTGACTCAGTGATGACATGTCACCCCTTGCAGGCGGATTTAATTTGCAAAAAACACCTCGACTTATAGGAGGGTCATAGCTGAATTGGCTTTTTGAAGCCATGACAAGGGGGGGGGGGGTCGACTTATAGTCGAGTTGACTTATAATCGAGTATATACGGTATTGTTGAAGAAACATATTTTACTTTAAAAAATTGCTTTCAACTTTAAATGCATTACAAGATCATAATACTTTATGAGAATAGGTAAGAGGTGGAGGGAGATACATCCTCTTATTCCAGAAAGATCATCTCCAGTTACCTATAGTATGTGAGACAGCTTTGAGACCTGAATGGAGAATATGTTGGGAAGTGGCTTCAAAAGGAAACTTTTTTTACCTCCTGCAAATCCAATCATGAAGCCATGTCAATATGAAGCTGTCAAAATGTAACCTGTTGCGCCAATGCTACCAGATCAAGTTAAGCCTTTTCTGGATGAAAGATCTGAGATAAAGCAAGAGACATGGACTCTTCATGCCATAGCATGGATAATGACAAAAAAGTTTCACTCAAATGCAATCTTGTAGTGACAGCCCTAACTTTGTGAACCAATACATTTATTTTTATGCTTTAACCAAATTTGTCCTGGACAAAAGTGTCTGTGGTGATGTGTTGTCCTTTCCATAAGTGAGGGATAAGATGTGTGATCTATTTTGGCTAGGTCCTTCTCAAGTACCACTGTGGAGTTTGCACTCAGTCCTGCAGATGACCTTAAGATGAAGTGTCCAGAGTAGACAGGAATTTCATTACAAAAAACTGATTCCACATAAACAGGAGTTTGCTCTTTGCAATGAAGGAAGGGGACATCATGAGTGATACTGACCCATCTTTTTGGAACTGCATGCAGTTCAGAACTGCTGAAAGAGCATGTATTTCACTGAGTCTACCTGCCATAAGGAATAAGGAAGCATGTTTTTTATGAGTGGTGAACCAATGAGGCTCTTGAAAGTGGTTCAAATGGTGTCTTGTTCAACCAGGTTAGTACCGATGATAGATTTGACTTTGAACAAAGAGCCAATATGTTTGGACATGTCTAATCAAAATTGGACAGGTGACTGGATAAGTAATTTGTCTCACATCCTTGATTCCATTATGACACTTGGAGCCAGTGATCATGGAACAGTAGCCTTTGATTGTAATTGGTCAAAGAAATCCTAGTAGGAAGTTAGCCAATATCTTTGCATTTGTATAATCAAAATTGGACAGAAGATACGTAGGTCTTTTTGTGTGATATCCTCTCTTGCATGATGATGCTGGGTATCAGTGATCATGGATCCTGAGTTATTATTATTAAATGCACTGAAATGCAATGCAAAGCTTTTGCATGATTAAGATGATTTCTGGCAAAGATAAAGGTACAGTTATAGTTCCAATCTAGTAATACAATCTAGTAACAAATGTAACGGCTATAAATGAAATGACTGAAAAGTTTAAAGTGAAAATTAAACTTTAATGCTAATTAATACAGCAGAATCATCCTTGCATCAGGAGCTATGTTAGAGCATATATATTATTCATGTTGTTAATAAATGAATTGTGAATTGTCCCTTAACCCTGAATACATAACATTAAAAAAAAAACTATCTATACCTATCTGTACTACTTTGCATATATAATTCAAATGTTAAAACTTCAAACAATTGGGTAAAAATTCATATCAAGCTCACTAAATAATACACTTATCAATCTCTGTAAAATCGTGTCGATTTTGCCTGAAATTTAAGACATCTAATTGAAAATAAAGACACAGAAACACTTGTGAGAGTTCATTTTGACATAAATTTTGACTGGTGTAAGCTAGTGAACCAGCTCTGTCCAGTAAGTAAGCTCAAGAATTTATATTTTATGAAGGATAAAAATTTATCTACCACTCAACTATTGGAAATTATTTTACAACAGATCCATTCCTCCCATTCTGGACAACTGCTGCACAATTTGGGGAAATACAACTGAGAGTAATATCGAAATGATCCACAAACATAAACCTAAGTCTGCAAAAATTTAAAATAAAATAACCATTTGATACACCATCCAATTCTGTTCTCTAAACTGACTTAGCTGAAATTTTAATAATGATTATCCTACCACAAGTCAGAATTAATTTTTATTAATGTTTAAAGAAAATAATGAACTTTGTCCACAATATTTACCTGGTATGATTCATTTTAAGTCAGAAGGATAATATCGTAATTTAAATTTATTACAAATGATCATTAAAGAACACCATTTCCTACCCCAAAAAAATTGAAAAATCATTTGCTTTCTCTGGTACTATTCGATGGTTTGTTTGTTTGATTAGGAGTTTTAACGAAGCTTTAACAATTTTTCAGTCATATTGCTACGATGTCTGCAGTGAGGCAGTTTATAGTGATGTCTAGCACTGGGGCATCAAGCTGCAGACATTTAGCATAATGTCCCACCCTGTCACATTATCCTGACACCAGGCCGACCAGTCCTAACACTAACCTCTTAATGCTGAGCGCCAAGCGAGGCAGCTTTAAGTACCATTTTTGTAAGTATTTGGTATGACTCAAACATGGATCGAACCCACAACCTCCCACTCCCACAGCAGACGTTTTAACCACTAGGCCACTGGAGCGGTTGCTATCTGATGGAATGAGCTCCCAAAAATTATTAGATCAGAAACAAAATTATATGAACATTTTCATTGTGAATATTGAAATGCATGCTCTCCAATTTACTGTTAATATCATATACTACTTTGTGCATTTATACTTCTGTATTATTGTTATAAATAGCATGTATACACATTTATAAACTACACAGACCCAGATCTGCCATCACATGATGAACTAGGAGACCTGGGTCCATGAAGTTTGTTAGGAGTAATCAGTAAAACAAACAACACACAGGCTCTTGCATTGTTTATGCATTTCAACCAGATTTTAAATGAGTGCACAGAATTAACAATATTACAATATACACTTTTTACACAATCATTACCCTCTACATTTTATTTTGTAGTACTTCATGCATATATTGATTCAAAGGATTCAACAACATACAATTCTTCAACTTAACATTTTTCAAATTTTATTTTTCTCGAGCAACATTAACCCAATACTGTACTGAAGTGAAGATGAAAGTTACTGCATACACAAACTGCCTGTTATGAATACATACTTCAATTTTCTCATTTCTTCTGCTTTGAATTCTTGAAGCCTTTGTAGCTCCTCTGACTTTTCTTTTTCAAAATCTGTAATTTCTTTTTTTAATTTTGTTAGACCCTGAAAGAGAGTGCAATAATGTAAAACATGTCAATCTTGATATCTGGACAATAGCAAAAGAATGTGCTCATCACTTTTACTTACAATCTAGGATGAAGATATTATATTTCAAATCATGATAAAAGCATTCCTCTCTGATTATCTCAATTATGGAATTGCAAATGTATGGTGCAATGTTTAAACCTGCTAAAAATTTATATATATATATATAAATAATAACACACCACTCCCTCGATAACTCGCGCACATTGGGGTCAAAAACATCGACCGCACTATAAGTGAGGCATGAGTTATTGAGAGACCTATAATTAAAACTAAAAAATCGATACAAAGGCAAAAAGGGTGGCAGATTTTATAGTGTTGAAAACTCACTTTATAATCGTGCTGTGATTAACTGTGAATAAATAATCTCTTCATAACGGTGTAGTTTATCCTCTTAAAGTAACATTAATTTCAGGAAAAATTACTGTATATTGAGGAGTTAATCGAAAACATTCCACGTGGTTTCCATTTGCTTAACACTTGTACCGCTTCACACATTGTGTATTACGTCACTAGTTTTTGTGCTGAATTGGATACATTGTAGATTTATTGTTTGATCCAAATTAGACATATTTGTTTAATACAAAAGATTGACTATCTTTTCGAGAAACAATGTCTACCGATTGATTGATACATATTTTTTATTGTGGTAGAAGTAGTAGAAGTAAAATGAAAAACAGAAAACAATGGTTAATCATTACCAACATGAATTTAGTGGGTATACAAATTTAAAACAATGTAAATTAGAACACAATAATAAAAATGCTGGTTGTGATACGCTTGACAAATGACAATAGAGTTTTGGAAAAAAATCAGTTCCTTTTTGTTACTCCCTGATTTCGCTGCCAGCAAGCAAAATCGTTCCTTGCTTGATTCGATGCAAAAGACATAAGTGATAAACAACACAGGAATCTTTTAATGGATTATATTAGTGCAACAAACACTTCACCAAGTTGTTGATCAAAACAAAGCTGGCAGGTAATTAGGTTCTAACAGGAAATACAGGTTTTGATGTGACGATTGATTGACTCTTTTCATGTTTTCATAGAAAAGAATGTGTTGCAATTATAATGTTTACATTGAAATGGAAATAAAGGATTAGGATGTGGTTTTCACACAGCAAGATATTTAATTGCTGTTTATTTCATTATTTGTTGCCACCAATTAGTATTTACCGGACATTTTCATTAATTGCTATTTCACCAGACTGTTTATTTACGGTCTTACGGTTCATTTACGGAATGTTGATGACTATTTATCAATAAATAAACCCTAACATAATATGTGATATCTTATTTAGAATTTGCAAATTTCACAATATGGAATCAGTCTTTATGTGCATTATTCACAATTTTTGATAATAAAACCAGAAATGTATAAAGGTTTAATTGACCAATTCTTATCGTAATTTTTTTTCACGTTTAGCATATTTTGAAAGATTTTGAAAATATATTGTTTCTTTGTGAAAAAAATCAGGATCCACGCCAGACACTGCGTTATAAGCGGGTTCGCGAGTTATCAGGGCACGAGTTATCGCGGGAAAGGTGTGTGTGTGTGTGTGTGTGTGTGTATATAACTGAATGAGATGCTGCTGCATATTTTAGTAATGTGCATGCATTTTATGTATTTTATCTGCTAAAACTTGTTTCTTTATCAACATGTTTTGGGAAATAGTGACTAGCTAATCAACTCTACTCTTTTTTTTAAGGGTTTTGCTGGATTTTATGTTCTTTTTCTGTACTGTTTTAATTCTTTTTTGTTTGATATTTACCAAAAAAAAGTAGCATTCTCATCTCTGCTCCTAACTTCCATTTCCATGGTAGATTTATATGGAATAGTTCCAAGAGAATATAAAGTTCTAATTCATTCATATGAAAAATGAAAACATTGTTGAAGTTACATAAGGTATAAAGTCTTTGCACTTTCTAGACACTATAAAAAGCATTTAAGATGTATAGTTTTTGTGCTTTTTAATCACTATAAACATTTAAGATGCAGCTTTTGCACTTTCTAAAAACTATAAAACAATTAATGATACAAATCTTCTCCTGAAGTGATCTAGTAGCTAGTAGCTAGTGCCAAGGATAAATGTTTGCCAAGTATTTTGTTAATCAGAACTTGGCTAGTTCCAAATTTTGTTCAACATCAAAAATGGTTAATTTGTATTGAGTACGCTAATAAATCTGACCTTCATAAACTTTTCTAAAGAATTTCACTATATTAATTAATGTTTATGGGAAAATAATATTTTATGACTATTTTTTGATAATTCTGCTAAGTGATTTCACCACAAAATTCTGAAACAGTTTTGATTTTATTTCAAATACTTCAAATTATATTCACAAAAATTATTTATTCATGTCTCCTACAAGAAAACAATTTCACTGAAAAGGAAGTATCATTTCTTTTTAAAGAAGATTGAAGAACAAGAATATACCTCTTCTCTTTCTTTTCTCAGTTTTTCGAGGTTGGCATTCTCTTCTCTAAATCTTTCAATTTCTTTCTCCAACTCAACCAGTTTATCTCTAAAGAGTTTAGACTGAACTCCATCACCAACCCCTGCCTGAGATGCAAGCTGCAGTTTCTGTTGATCCTTAAAAATATTATTAAATTCTAGACTTTAATGAGATCAATAACCATAATCAAGTCTCATTATCCCCCTTGCAAAGAAAAGACTGACTTTACAACTTAAAAAATTTCACACTTGACTTCCTGTTGATGATCTTATTGATCACCGATATCTTTCTTTTATTGTTATGAATATACAAGTAAAAGTTCATACAGTATATGAAGATTAGTACTGGTGGTAAAGGTTATAATGTACTTTAGCCAATACTTCTTTCAGTGCTGCAAACCAGACATCAGTGGAGATTAATAGGATCAATGTTGGGGTTTGGACTGAGACAAGAAAATCCCAGTCAGCATAGCCTCGTGTGGAGACAATGTCATCCAGTGACTGGGACTTCTTTGTATTAGAACAAACACTGACAGAATATTTTTTCACCCAATTTTTTTCCAACTAAGTTAAAATATCTGCACCAATGCAATTCAGTTAGCAGAATAAATAGAGGATATTTGCTTGAAACAAGTGAATAAGGGATATTTTTCATTACCAAAAGGAAAAAAAAAAAGAAATCTTGTTTTGTTGTGAACCAACAAGAATAAAAAGCTGTGACATAATACCAATGTTTTATCTTACACATGATGTTTATCTTACACATGATGGTTATCTTACACATGATGTTTATCTTACACATGATGGTTATTTCACACATGATGTTTATCTTACACATGATGTTTATCTTAGACATGATGGTTATCTTAAAAATGATGTTTATCTTACACATGATGTTTACCTTACACATGATGGTTATCTTACACATGATGTTTATCTTACACATGATGTTTATCTTGCACATGATGGTTATCTTACACATGATGTTTATCTTACACATGATGGTTATCTTACACATGATGGTTATTTTACACATGATGTTTATCTTACACATGCTGGTTATTTTACACATGATGTTAATCTTACACATGATTACACATGATGTTTATCTTACACATGATGTTTATCTTACACATGATGGTTATCTTACACATGACATGATGTTTATCTTACACATAATGTTTATCTTACACATGATGGTTATTTTACACATGATGTTTATCTTACACATGATGTTTATCTTACACATGATGTTTATCTTACACATGATGGTTATCTTACACATGATGTTTATCTTACACATGATGGTTATCTTACACATGATGTTTATTTTACACATGATGTTTATCCTACACATGATGTTTATCTTAGACATGATGTTTATTTTACACATGATGTTTATCTTACACATGATGGTTATCTTACACATGATGGTTATCTTACACATGATGTTTATCTTACACATGATGGTTATCTTACACATGATGGTTATCTTACATCATGTTTATCTTAAACATCATGTTTATCTTACATATGATGGTTGTTTAGAATCCTGGAGTAATGTTGTTTACAATCTTTCAGAGGCTGAAGATTGAAAAAAAGGTAATTTATATGGAAAAGTGAACAACTTCATTAAAAAAAAAACTCTTCATTAATAATAAACCCAAATGTGATTATAAAACCAGAAATCAGAAGGTAAACAGCACAATCAGCTCCCCCCCTCTCATTTTCACAATGTCCAATTGGGATGGCATCATCCTTCTAAAAAACAATTGCGGTCATTCAGTAACTAGCACCCTAGTTTATAGTGCGGGGACCCCATTCTGCCTAAGTTACTGACGACAAGGTGTAATACTGCCCTATCTAATTAATATTCTACAGACAGAGTACGGGTAGATGGAAAAAGTTTTAATATAGGGCTACATCTGTAGATTGGCCCTAACAAAAGGCACTTATAGGTCTAAAAGAAAATGCAAACATCAAATTGCATCAGAATCACAACTCATTCCTTAGCATTGTTGGTTGCAAAGATTTGTAGTGGAGATTTAAAAGTGATGAAAAAAAAAAGAAACAATGGTGTCAATCTGGACCTGAAAAGAAAAAGCTTCAAAAGGTACATCCAGATTAGAACTAATTAATATGTGTAATAGCTGCAAAACTTTGGTGGTTACCAGAAGTTTCAAGGGCCAGACAAGTGGATGGACACAGAATGTGATTACTGAAGGCTCTCAGATCTTGATGCAGAATCCTAAAAAGAACTATACTAATTAAAAAATGCATACATTTTACAGATGTGTAATACATCTGTACTGATGAGAAGATATATATAGAAGCTTTTTGACAGATCTAATTTTCCATTTATGCAAAGTAATCTATGAATTTTAGCTATCTACCTAATCAAAATCAAAGCTGAGTACTAACAAGAAAGCAGAAAGAATTAACATCACATTATAAAAACATTTATAACAGAATTTATAAAAGACTTATCAGCTAGAAACATATGATGCCACAAGGTATAAAAAGATAAATCCATAATTAAAACAAAAAAAACCCCCACACTATCTTAAACAGTTTATCTTATTACCTTCTGGAGCTGTTTTTCTTGCTGAGATTTAAGTTTGGGAAAGAGTCTTTCTACAAGCTTGGAGGTGGGTGGAGTGTTGTCTGGAGCAGCAAGCGATGACACTTTTAGTTTCTCTTCTGAAAACAAAATGAATACTACAACATGATGTCTAGCACTGGGGCATCATGCCGCAGACATGTAGCATGATGTCCCACCCAGTCACATTATCCTGACACCAGGCTGACCAGTCCTAACACTAACCTCTTAATGCTGAGCGTCAAGTGTGGCAGCTGTTAGTACCATTTTTGTAGTCTTTGGTATGACTCGGCCAGGTATTGAACCCATGACCTCCCACTACCACGGCTGACGCTCTAACCACTGTTCATGTAATGAGGTAAATAAATACTTGCTTGTGCATTTTGCCTTGTGTATTACCTGTTAGCACCTGTAATTTAACAGTTATAATACAAGAAATACAAAATTTATTGAATTAGTCATAAAATTCTTTATTTTGATACCTAATCCAGTCAGATATCTTTAATATTGGCAAAGCTATGTTTCTTCAAAATCAAGTTTGCTTTACAACTCCAAAGTTACTCATTGCTTAGGGTTCTATGACTGCAAAGTTACTTAAAGATAAAAGAGTTAGTAACTGAAAGACCAAAAAAAAACCCTCTTAGTTCAGTTTACAGCCAAAAAATTAAAACTATGTAAAGAATGAGCACAGCTTGTGTTAGCTAATGCCAAAATTGTGAGATATATTTGACTTACAAATTGAATCTTCTTATAATATGAAGTACAAGACATATGGCAAATAAAACAAATTACAAGCTCTGCAAGGATCGACATGCACATCGTCAATGTCTGGCATATAAATAGCCATCAGTTATAAATCATGCAGGTAAGAGGTAAGAAAAGGCTGTTTCAAATCAGTTGACTATCTAGTTTTCATTTCTACAATTCCTAATCATCAGTTCATATGCCCCAGAAATATTAAAGATACATTTCTTAACCACATCTTGATCAACACTTTTTTGTACCAATGTAAAGTGCAGACTTCATGAGCTTTGTCAATAAGTATAATTTGTAATAGTAAAGTCTAATTCTCTCTTGACCATTTCATGTTTTCAGCAATTTTCTCATAAATGAGGAAAGTATTTATCTACTTCTTTTTTTTAAAAAAGGGATACTAAACTAATATTTCTGATAACATCAAAACCGAACTTGCATGTAAAGGAGGGAGGAGTGTGCTCTGAATGCCAGTTCAAATTCTTTTAATTTCAAATTGTACTTCCCTTTCTTTGATCTCACCTTCTATCTGCCTCTCACTCTCCTTGTCCTCTTTTCCTCTCTGAAATGGCATCTCTCTCTCTCTCTCTCTCTCTCTCTCTCTCTCTCTCTCTCTCTGATGAATATTGTATTTTCTTTTTCTCTCTGCATTTGCCTCTCCTCTTACTCTTTCTGAATTTGCAATTACATTAGTTCTTTCTGAAGCTGAAGTTTTGATAATTCTAATTCCATCTGGTTTTTAACTGTTATCACTTTAATTTCCTATCTAAACCAGAGACAGATGTACTAATCAAACCCAAAGCACTAACATCCAAAATTTCCCTTCTCACCAAATTTTGGACCAAAATATTTTTTCTTTCTTATTAAAAATCCTTTTACTTCTAAAATATCAAAATGCCTAGCAAGATCAAGCAGCACATCCTTTTCACAGACACCAACCCTTCCTGAGTAGTATTTGAAACAAAGTTTATAACCTAAGATGTGAATGCTTGTTGGTTCCACTAAAGATTTCTCAAATACGTGAAATATTAAATTTTTTACCAAGGATAACAACAATTCTGAAACAAGGTCAATTTAAATTTTAAAGATGATTTTTACTATCTTTAAATATTTTAAAGAAATTCAGATTTTGGATGAGCCGCCAATCACCATTATGACTATATGGTCTCCAACTAAAAAAGCACATTGCCTCAACAGTCAAATCTTCTCATTTTCAATTACATGCAAAATCTTGAGTCACTAAAGCTCCACTCTAAGTCTGATTGGAATTAAATAAAAAGGGTCAGTGCTTGAGTGTTCACAAGCCAAAAGGATGCAGTTCATCAAGGGCCATAACTGTGTAAGAAAGTTTTACAAATTTACCCATTACATTCATCTGACACCTTGTTGACATGAAGTTTGCGAGAAAATTTGATTGGCATCAAAAAATGTAAATGCTCACAAACTACAGGCTTTGCCAATCTAAAGTGAATAAAGTGCTAAACCTCTTCAAAGTATGGTCAAATTCTGGTCACCATCAAAGAGATATCTTTTTAAGCTAAATGTTGTTGAAATCACACAAAATGTATGAAGGCTAAAGTCTACACAAGATTTTGGGATGCATTATACTAAACTGATCAAGAAATCAAATGTACAGTTTCATCATGACATTAAACTCATCAGAGCTTAAAAGTTTAAATCAAAATGAAAAGTATCAATGTTTGATGACCACAAGGTTTAGATTAGCACAGGCAGTGCCAAGATGATCATGGGCACACAACTCAAGAAACGTGTATAATAAAATCGTCGTCAAACCTGTATGAGCTCTTGCTGGAAAAAAGCTTCATAAAATTATGAAAGTTATCCAATTTTGTTCATTTATGTGTAAAACAAACAGTATTAAAATTGTAAAGAAAAAAAGATGTTTTGAACAGCCACTATATCTATTTATTGTACTTTAAGAATTTAAAAAGCTTATGTAACAAATTCTTACTTTTTACAAAACACCCAAACAAAAATAAACTGTATATACAGCATTTACAACCTGTATCCTTTTTCTTTATTAATGTTTATAGAACTCTGGATGATATACATGTAATGGATATAAATGGAATCAAAGAACTTGTTGATAACTGAAAGAATTGTACAGTTTATAAATCTGAAAATTCAAGACCATGAACAGGGTACTAAATAATTTTTAATCAAGGCCATACAAAATGCTATGAGGAACATTATTAATTACTAGTTTCTAGATAAATATCCAAGCTGTTTCAGTTTTTAACATCAAATGTCTCTCTGAAAATCTGTACAGTCGAGATTTTTCCTTATTTAAATTGGTAATGTTCTCCTACCTGGTTACATTTGTTTTCAGCCAGGATGAACTCTGAAGAACTGAATGTGGCACTTTTAAGTCGGCCACTTTGTAAGATTTAGAAATATAGATCTTAAATTATCAGCACTTAGTACCTGATGACTACCACTTTCAGCTGCAAGGTTAAATGCACAATCTTTTTGGCAAAACATGATTAGTAGCATTGGATTGGTTTGCTTAGATATGCCTCAATCAATAACAGTTGCCTTGGATTTATAGGTACTCTTCTCACTGTCCACACTATGTTGACATGATTATGGTAGCTAGGCAGAAATTACATATTTTCCGTTTTCTTTTTACCAATAATAGCAATTTTTGAAATAATAAAAGAAACATCAGTGAAAAAAAGGAATCAACAAACCTGTTTTGCCAGTAATTTGTGCTTTACTCTCTTCACCTGCATCTTCCATGATGCTTGTCTCCTTTGTTTTGTTCCACTTTGCCCTTGACACTTTTACTGCGGGCATGATTTCATCCCATGCTTCATTATCATCAAAATCGTGTGCATTTTTAACACCTTTTTTTGTATCTCCAGAATGTCTTTTCAGATCTTTGTGATTATGATTATTATCATCATGATTATCATGATTATCATCATCATCATCATCTGAATCAAGAATGCCATTACTGAAATTAACATTATAGCTTTTACTTCTTCCTTTCTCAGAATCACTTTCCTCATCTGAATTAATGTAACTTAACTTCTTATTCAGCACTGTAGCCTCATTTTTACCTTCAGTCCTTGATATGCTAGAAGCTTTCAATTTATGTGTTGATATCTCCTTCGATATCACAATAGGAGCCTTTGCATTAGGAGCAAATGCACTTGTGTCCAAAGTAGCACCAAGAATATCAGAATTATCCACAGTGTCGGATGAACCTGAAAATTTTTGTAACAAGTAATTTGTGTCCAAAGGTTGTCCTATACTAGTCCTAATATCTCTCCCTGCCACTTTTCTTGTCAAGATCTTCATAGGTGATCTGACGTCAGAATTGTTTTTAAGATCAGCTACTATATCAGAGTCACTATCACTCTCTTCATCAGAGGAATTTTCTGACTCCCACTCTTCATCCTCCTCCCCCTCATTTGCCTCATTCTCATTCTCCTCCACTTCCTCCTGCTGCCAATCCTCATTTCTTCTCTCCGAATCACTATGACTCACATCATCCTTCCCTGTCAAACTAGACAATTTTTGAGGAAAAGCCTCTGATGGAGTTTCAGTTGAGGATTTTGTAGTAGAGGTAATAAAGACACTAGAAGAGATTAAAAAAAGACATTATCAACATCTTCTAAAAAGGAATGCAATTCAATAATGCATCTGAAAACTTAAGTTAGTCCCATGTGAACTGAAATCATGACAGTAAATTAGTTGATTTTAACCAAATCCTATTTTTACTTCTTTTTCAGTGATTTCAAGTTGTTGGTAAATGTTGTGGATTTAATTAACTGAAATTTAATTGACTGAAGTCAAAACATACCCTGTCACTGAGATAATAAATATATATATTTTCATTCAATCATTTCCTCTGGGCTTCATTGCTCATCCATTTGTTTGTTGTACAGTGACATTAGCTTGAATCGATTTAACTTCAACTTTTATGCTGTTAATAGATATGAATCTACCTTGCAATTTCCGTTGTGTTTTTCACCAACTTTGCATTAGCAGAGCCTGTATGTTTGTTCTGAGAAGACTGGGCCTCCACTGGAACCTAAAGACAAAGAAACTGAGAATCATACTGCACAAGTAATTCATGAAAAAGCAAAGTATGTCTGCTCTAAGACTCACCATCAAAAAGCTGTGGGTATTGTGATACCCTCTTCTGGTTTATCATTACTTTCAGTGAAAATATGCTTCACATAGTATATTTTTTCTCCTAAAAACCATGAGAATTTACAAGGGTATTATTTCTGGCTTCCTCCAGTGGAGTATTAGTGGGTCAAAAGTTAATCTATACAAATGTCAATGACTGTACTATTATCAAGCCTTATGTATGACCCCTCATTCAAATGTCCCTCAGTATAAAGTAGATATGGTGATGAAACTGCATAAAGTAAATATGGTGATGAAACAGAATAAAATGGATATGCATAGCTGCCAACCCCAGCGTACAAAAATACTGACTACTTGTGACAAAAATACTGATTTTCAGGAACAAATACTGATTTTTTTAAAATTTTAATGTAACTATTTACAACTGTTACATATACAACCATCAGTAAAGTAGGACAGTGCTTTACTTAATTATTTAATGTCAGAGATGCCCATGTTGCACACTTGTACCTTCTGGATGGGCACCATGTTCAAATCGGATGGCCATTCAGAATGTACAAGAGTGCAACACACTCAGACACAGGCTGTTTATAAGAGCCTTTACAACACCTTGTTTTTTCTCCTTCTTTCAATCATCAATTCTAATGTAACAACTTTTATTGATGATCTCAATTCTGTGATTTTCTGATTGAACTCGTTTATGTTCAAGCATACATGTTATCCTTTGCGATTTTACTGTCTGGAAAAGCAAATTTTGTAGTAAATTATGTTTCTCCGAGAATACTTACCCGATCACATTACTTTAGGGATATTAGCCTGCTAACTCGCGAATCCAGCCCTACCAAAAGACGAAAATTCGTCTTTCCTGTCTCTGTCATATAGACAAAGGGCAATAACTCTTGCCCCTTACCTCCCCTTGCTACCCGCTAGGTGTCGCTTCTTTAGTTTTTAAGCTGAGCGGTATATAAAACACGAGGATGCTCGCATGGCGGGGTGGTTGGGAGGGTTTCTTAGTAATGTGATCGGGTAAGTATTCTCGGAGAAACATAATTTACTACAAAATTTGCTTTCTCCTTTGAATACATTCCCCGATCACATTACTTTAGGAGAATAAGTAATAGGAGGAGGGAAGTCGGAGCATCCGACCTCCACCCCGGGTATCCTCTAGAGAATGATGGCTGGATTCCCCATGTGAATGATAACCCGGTCTCCTAATTTTCAATCAGCAACACAGCCCAGGGTCACGTGATATGTGACCCCTTTATACGGTTAAGAAGATAGTTATTGAAATCTTCTTACCTACGAAAATTTATCTGGCGAATCCAGCGAAGCTAATAGGCTGTGCTGATTGTTGCACACGGGTCTGGTGGGCGTCTGGGCTGCCAACACCGGACCTACTAGAATCAATGTTTGCCTCTGCGAGTACAAACTTGAAGATAAAACTTTAGAAGATTGACTCTGCATGTCAGCCAACAGCTTCTATAAGGTGACTGATTTGCGAATCCTCAGAGTACGCTGAGCGTATAACCCACTTCAGCCATGAAGCAAGGGCTTGAATGGTGATATCTCATGTCCCAGCTATCACCAGAAGAGGTGCTTGTATGTGACCTGACTCACCTCTATGCATTGAAATGGTGCTAGAGTGCACAAACAGGATCTTACATGGCTGTTGATCCTGACTTATCTATAAAGAAAGCGAGCTAATGACGACTCGTTGATTGTCAATGTATGGTAATCTATTTTGGACTACGAAGCCTGGCTGTGTCAAGAGGACCATCGAACCCTCTGATCGGAACGGAAGAGAGTTTGGGTCACTAGAAAGGACATGTAACTCACTCACCCTGCATGCTGAAGCTAAGACTATCAAGAAACCCAATTTGTATGATAGTAGCTTTAACTAATCGTGGGTTAAAGACTCAATACTGTCTGAATTGAGTCATGTTAAAACCCAGGACAGATTCCATTTGGAAACAGGGTGAGGGATATTAGTCGATTGAATTTTAAAGTGTCTAAAAGATCTGACAAATCTTTGTCATGGCTGATAGCACATGTACCAGAATGGCGGAATGTGTCTGATATCATGGAGCGGTAGCATTTGATAATAATTGGAGCCAGCTGTTTCTCCTCGAAAAGCCAGAGAAAAGTCGGCCAGTTGAGGGATTGTGACACTCAGAGGAACAATGTGAATGATATGGTACCAGTCCCTGAAAACATGCCACTTGCCCTCGTAAACCTTCAGAGTAGAGGGCCTTCTTGCTCTCGAGATTCTCTCCGCAATCGAAGATTTAAATTGTTTGTCTTGCAAGGCTGTTGACAAGAGATAAGCTTGAACATAAAGACGGTCCAGACAGAGGTGGAACACCCCTGGCCGCGGTTGCTTGCGAATACTTGTGCTGACTGTAATCTTCCTGGGTAGATCTATCGCCTAGATTGAGTAGATCGGAGACCCAGGAGTTGTTCCATCTGAGAGGGGCAATCAGAACCATCTGACAGTTCTGACCCCTTAACTTCTGGATTAATTTCAGTACCAAGATCGTGGGAGGGTAGGAGAATGACCACAACCCTTCCCAGCTGATTGATCGAGCATCCACGACCCAAGCTTCTGGGTCTGGAACCTGTGAAATGAAAGGTGGACCACTTGCGATTCCACCTTGTTGTAAAAGATCAATCATCGGACGTCCCCAAAGTGTGTCAATTGGAAGAAAGTCCGATTGATGGAGTGACCATTCTGTGTGAATGACTAGATAGAGTGTCAGCCAAGACATTGAGTCTGCCAAGAATGTGTCTGAATTGTACATTGAGGTGGAGATTGTCGAACCAATGTAGAAACTGCCAGCTCAGATTGCACAGGTCTGGTGATTGGTGTCCCCTTGTTTTGAGGCAAGGCACCACCACAATGTTGTTTGACATAATGTGGGCAGTTTGTAATAAAAGTTGATCCTGCCCGAAATGAAAGGCATTGATGACAGCCATTATTTCTGAAAGGTTGATGTGGAGAGGGCTCGCCCCTGGCACCCACGTGCCGCTGACAGTATCGAAGTCCGGCAACAGGTGGGCACCCCAACCGTAGGTACTAGTGGCGGAACATACCGTTATCCCCGCTTGGGGTATCTCCAGAGTAATCCCTCCGGACAGCCCACAGGGGTTGTGCCATTGACTCAAGAATGATCGTATCTCTGGCGTGAGCATGACAGTGGGATCGAAGGGACTTGAAAAGGGCACAATTACGCTAGCAACGTCCTTTGTAAAGGGCGCATAAAAGGACGGCTGAGCGGGATCAAGTCTGCTGCCGCATTGAATAATCCGAGGATCTGCAACTCTCTCGCTAAAATGCGCATCCTGTCGGAAACGGACTCTACGAGTGCAATTATCTGGATGATCGCAAACTCGAGGAAGCCTTACCAGATTCAGATCGGGAGAAACTCCACACCCAGATGGACCAAAAATCCGGATTGGACAGAGATCAGACTTTATCCAGTTCATGAGAAAGCCTATATGATGTAAAGTGATATAAGATCGCTTCTGCATTTGAGCAGAGTAGAACTTGACATGTTTCTGGAGGATGTCGTCCAAATATACTGCCGACGCCATAGATGAAGTCGAGCGGAACAGGGTGACGACGTAATCCATAACCTTGGTACTAGCCCAAGGGCTTAAGTTGAGGAAAAAAAGGTATGACCTGGAACTGATAAACCGAGTCCCGACAAGCACAACTGAGAAATGTCCGCGACTCGTGGGATAGGGACGTGAAATGTGCGTCGGTCATATCTAGACTGACAGCATACCCGTCGGATGGTTTGATCACGCCATTGCCACATTGACTTTCAGGGTGGTTGAGGCGGCTCAGGTCGATGAACGGCCTCTGGATAAGAAACAGCCATGAATAAAACCCCAGCTATTGCAGGTTTATTAAGATATAAATATATATATATAAAGGCATCCTTCTCCCGATCTGACGATACATCCATGAAGAGGGGAGAGGAGGACAGAGGAGGGGATGGATAAATGAAGTCCCAAGTCCCTCCGAAATGACCTGAATCACCCAAATGTTCTAAGGTAATAAAGTGGTCCAGTGGTCCTGAAATTGCAGGTGGCGGCTGCCCACAGGTAGGCAGTCCACTGGCGGTGGGCAGGGTATGTCAACGTCTAGAGTTAGGAGGCGTGAAGGCGGAGAAACTTTGGTTCTTGCCGCCTCTGTATGGTTGCCGTCTAGCTTGATTAGACTGTTGACTCCCAGCATTGGGCTGGGATCTATATTACATATTTGATTATAAGGATCACTTTTCCCCGGTCCGTCCATCATCCCTCCGCTGTGTCAGGGGATGATTGTTTTGAAACACCTGCGAAAGTTGGGCGATGAGTTGGAGGGGCAGTTCCTGAGCTGCCTGCCTCCAAACTTTTTCAATTTTCCCCCAAAGTGTAAAGGTGTCCCAAACTGAGACATCCGTAAAATCCGAGTACGATGGGGCCTGCGCGACGTGGACCACCTACAGACGTCACATCGAAACAGGTCGAAGTTGGCAGAAGCAGTCAATGCATTGGTCATAGAATGGTGAGCTGCCCTGTTAACAACTCTAGCAATCCAGGCCTTCACTTCACAAGCATGATCATGGCTGGATTTGCCTAATGAAGTCAAGTCTAACAATGAAGACGTATCGACTACGTTTCGGACTAGCTTTGACGTGGCATTTGAGATCAGTACTAAAGACGTCTGATGAAGTTTTCGTATCAGCTACACTAGAACGTCGCTGGAAGTTAGCTTCCTGAATTTTTTTTTTTTTTTTTTTTTACCGACTGGGGAAGAAGCAGGAAGGACATCGTCTCTACCTCCTCATTCAAGATCTACAGATGCCTGAATTGTGTAGTCTTAAATGGCAGTAGGAGGTTTTGGGCATTCTGAAGTTCCCAACAACCTATAAGTCTTTTATTCTGCAGCCGTGGCGCTAAGCTCAGTCCGGTCCATGACCTGATCTGTGGACGGCTGAAAGTGTTTCGTCACACTCACTGTGTGCTGAGTCGTGTTCTGGTCAACTCAGGCATCCATTCGCAGCGGAATTGTCATCATTTTTAATATAAATCTCCATAATGCTTGTGTAGTGCGGCTAGCACTGCGCGCCCATCTACCATTCGCTCAGAGGGAATGTTGGTTCTGGTACAGCTTGTTCATATCTGTACAGCATACCAGGTGACCTAGATGACGCAATTCTGTCATAATTGACACTTTCACTAAATCTCCCTTGTGGAGAAGCCGTGAACATATGGACGGCCGGCACTGCCGGCTGATTGAACTGGCGAATGGTCGGCCTGAAAGTCCTGTTCTGGTAAAGCTGCCATATCTGGGTAGCGCATACCAAGTGGCATAGATAACTCAATTCCGTCATTTCTGATAATGTCACTAATTCTCCCTTCTTTTAAAATCACAAAGTCACGTATTTGACGTGACGGGAGGTGTACACCGGCAATACCGACTGATTTGTCTGGTATTTGGTCGGCCGGAATGTCGGCGAAGGTCCGGCTATGACCGGCACCTGCCTCTCGAATGGTCTGATTGGACGGAGATTCATCTATAACATCTCTCTCATGGTAGTGATATGTAACCAGTAGTGCAGATTGACTGACGGGTACATCACTATAATCTCCGTAAATCCGATGTACAGCCGGTGCAGGTTGATGCCGGCTGGAAGACCGGTGCCATTTGGGCTTAACGGTCGTTGCCGGATGGTCGGCTGGTGCCGGTTGATGTCGGCTGGAAGGTCGGCTGCACGACCGGTGCCATATGGGCTGAACGGTCGTTGCCGTATGGACAGCCGGTGCCGGTTGATGCCGGCTGGACGACCGGTGCCATTTGGGCTGAACGGTCGTTGCCGGATGGACGGCCGGTGCCGGTTGGAAGGTCGGCTGGACGACCGGTGCCATTTGGGCTGAACGGTCGTTGCCGGGTGGACGGCCGATGCCTGTTGACACAGGCTGGAAGGTCGGCTGGCCGTCCGGTGCCATTTGGGCTGAATGGCCGGTGCCTGTTGATGCGAGCTGGAAGGTCGGCTGGCCGTCCGGTGCCATTTGGGCTGAACGGACGGTGCCGGATGGACGGCTAGTGCCGGTTGGTGCCTGCTAAAGTGCCGGCTGAGCTGACGGTGTCGGCTGGACGGACGGCTGGACAGCCGGCGAAAGTGCATAATAAAATGGATCCAATTGATCCAGCATAGACTCCATGCATACGGACTTACAGGCCCAAAAGCCATGCACGGACCTGCGGTGAAATTTACACCCACTGGGCAGCCTAAACCATGTCAACATAATTTCCTCCATTTCCACATTGCCAACACCCATTTTGCCATTCATGCCTTCGTTGTCGACTTTGCTACTGAAACGACAAAAGAAGAGAACAAAGCACAAATTAAAAAATTCAGCATATTATGAATTCAATAATACTATAACCGTTACTAACGGAGTAGTCAAATTATTCCGTGCCATGTTACCTCTTAATTTTTAACACTTGTTATCGCTGTGAGCGTGTTGCAATGGGTCGTTCAAGACGAAGTCTACTGAAACGAAAAAGATGATAAACAAAGCACAATTAGCAATTCAGCACGCTATTAAGTCGCTATTACCATAACCGTAACTAACGGAGGAAGCGAAATGATTTAGTGTCGCGCGAACTCGTGACTACAACACGAATTCCGCAATTTAATAGTCGCAACTGGTCGTTCAGAGACTAAGTCTACTGAAACGAAAAAGAAGATAAACAAAGCAGAAGTTAACAATTCAGCACGCTATTAAGTCGCTATTCCATAACCGTAACTAACGGAGGAAGCGAAATGATTAAGTGTTGCGTGAACTCGTGACTACAACACGAAGTCCGCCATTAAATAGTCGCAACTTGGTCGTTCAAAGACTTTTTTTGAAGTCTACTGAAACGACAAAGAAGATAAATAAAGCACAAATTATTAATGCAGCACGTTATTAAGTCGCTAATATCGTAAACGTTACATACGGAATAAGCGAAATTATTGAGTGCTACATGTATTACATGCTAGTACCGCCATAAGCGTGCTTGACCACGTTGCAACCTGGTCCGAAGTTTAGAAAAGGTGACAAAGTCACTCAAATTGGAAAATATTGTAAAATAATGTATACAACCTGTAGAGGAATGATTATCCAACACAGTAATTCCAAATGTAACTTCGGATGGTCAGAATTTACACAAGATGGCTTGGATTCATTGGAGGTCTAATTGTACGTGTTTTCACGTACAGCGAAGCTAAAAAACTAAAGAAGCGACACCTAGCGGGTAGCAAGGGGAGGTAAGGGGCAAGAGTTATTGCCCTTTGTCTATATGACATAGACAGGAAAGACGAATTTTCGTCTTTTGGTAGGGCTGGATTCGCGAGGCAGCAGGCTAATATCCCTAAAGTAATGTGATCGGGGAACGTATTCAAAGGAGAAACGTGTGCAAAATAATGCACCAGCAACAGCAGTAACTGAAAGAGCAAGTTTAATTTCTAAAATAAATTTAATAAATCGAATTTTGATCGAATTACATTAAGGTTCTCTGGTATTTATATACGTCATAAGTTCAGGCTGAGTTGTGTGTGATGAAGCAAGAAGCTGATATTTATTAGCATATGCACCTCCATGCCCAATAGCGAAATCACATTACACGATTTGCAAAACGTCAAGCTTTCTTCTTTACAATATGGTTTCACAAATCTACACAAGACAGCACAAATGTCCTTCCAGTTTTTTCTGCTCTTTTTCCTGGAGAAAATTCTGAATAAATCAGTATAAAATGGATACTGTCATAAATTATTATAAAGTTGATATGGTCACGAATCAGTATAAAAAGTCATGGGTATGCATCAGGATATAGTTGGTATGGTCATGAATCAGGATGAAGTTGGTATGGTCATGAATCAGGATGAAGTTGGTATGGTCATGAATCAGTATAAAGTGGGTATGGTAATAAACCAGTATAAAGCAGGTACAGTCATGAATCAGGATAAAGTGGAAATGGTCATAAATCAATATAAAATGGGTATGGTCAGAAAACAGTATAAAGTGGGTCTGGTCATGAATCACTATAAAATGTCTATGGCCATGAATCATTATAAAGTGAATATGGTCATGAATCAGTATAAAGTGAGTAAGGTCATGAATGATAATAAAATTTGTACACTAATGAATCAGGGATGAATCAGCGGATATTGTCATGAATCAGTATAAAGCAGGTATGGTTATGAATCAGGATAAAGTGGGCATGGTTGTGAATCAGAATAAAGTGAGTATGATCATAAATTAGTTGTTGTTGTTATTTTAGGGTTTAACGCCATATTTTAGCACACGATAGACTATACATGGCAGCTAGTATTATTGGTGGAGGAAGAACCCAGGAAAACCCCCAGAAAGAACCATTGACTCATGAGAAGCTACTGGCAAGCTTTCTCACATAACTTCATTAGCCGAATCTTAGACTCGAACCCACGCAGACAGAAGTGAGACGGCCATGATCCGTAATGGAGAGCGCTTTAGACCACTCGGCCACTTGGGGCCCCCATAAATCAGTATAAAGTGGGTATGGTCATAAATCAGTATAAAGTGGGTATGGTAATAAATCAGTATAAAGCAGGTACAGTCATGAATCAGGATAAAGTGGGAATGGTCATAAATCAGTATAAAGTTGGTATGGTCATGAATTAGTATGATCATTAATCAGTATAAAGTGGGTATGGTCATAAATCAGTATAAAGTGGGTATGGTCATAAATCAGTATAAAGTGGGTATGGTAATAAATCAGTATAAAGCAGGTACAGTCATGAATCAGGATAAAGTGGGAATGGTCATAAATCAGTATAAAGTGGGTGTGGTCATAAATCAGTATAAAGTTGGCATGGTCATGAATTAATATGGTCATAAATCAGTATAAAGTGGGTATGGTCATAAATCAGTATAATGTGGGCATGGTCATTAATCAGTATAAAGTGGGCATGGTCATGAATTTGTATGGTCATAAATCAGTATAAAGTGGGTATGGTCATAAATCAGTATAAAGTGGGTATGGTCAAAAATCAGTATAAAGTTGGCATGGTCATGAATTAGTATGGTCATAAATCAGTATAAAGTGGGTATGGTCATAAATCAGTATAAAGTGGGTATGGTAAAAAATCAGTATAAAGCAGGTACAGTCATGAATCAGTATAAAGTGGGTATAAATCAGTATAAAGTGGGTATGGTCATGAATACTATTACATTTTGTCTCTTACTACTTACACATTTAGTTCCTGGCTTATATGAAATCAGTGTTATGTGAGAAAGCTTGCCAGTAGCTTCTCGTGTGTCGGTGGTTCTTTCCGGGAGTTTTCCCTGGTTCTTCCTCCACCAATAATACTGGCCGCCATGTATAGCCTATCATGTGCTTAAAAATGGCGTTAAACCCTACAACAACAACATATGAATCAATGAACATATGGGTTTCATATCATTACATACACTACTGTTGTACTTTTATTAACTATGATTCAAATTACTTCAGTATAAGGTAACACTTCTTTATGACAGATCTTAGATTGCAACCAATTTTTTACCATCTAGGGGACAGAGATAAGTAGAGTATAAACTGAATTTGTTTAATTTGGCTACATATAACAGTAACACAGCTATAGCAGCAAATTAACAATTTTCATTTAAAAGTTGTTTATGAATTTTCTTCTTCTTCTTCTTCTTCTTCTTCTTCTTATTATTATAATTATTATTAAAGTTTCAGCCATGTTATATATACATGAGTCAAAGCAAGCGTCCGTAGAATGGTGACATAACCGGATGAAACTGAGCTTTTTAAGATCAGGAGATTGCTGGAATACTCAGGAAAAGGTGGTGTTAATCCATTTGTAACAATGAAATGTGTTCACCATACCTACCTTTAAGCCCAGCCTGGCTCTGAATGCATCTTTGTCAGCAATCCTGACCACTAGGGAGGAGTTACTGCAGAAGGACATGTTGTCTGCAAAGTGCTCAAGGATCTCAAACTCCTCTAAATCAACTTTATCCAGCTAAGGCAAATGAGAATGCAATAATTAGAAAAAAAGAGCATAAAATACAGCAAAGCAATGTGATCATATCATGGGTTAAAAATATTACCTCTGAATATTTCCAACTGGAAATCATTATTTCATGTACTGTCTCCCTGATTAATAAATCTCGCCTTGGACCATTCTATGATTTACTATACCTGAACATGTCATTCAAAAACCTTCATAACAAGAACTTTGCTAATTGCCTATGTCTCACTTGCTCCTTCCAGGCACAATCTAAAAACCTTGCCAAGTTGGAAGCATTAAAAATAAATCAATGTGACCTACTTTTAATCATAGCAAGTAGTACCCTTCAAGATGAATATACCCATCAAATTTTCATAACAATATACAATAGAGTTTGAGAAAAGAATGCTTAATGCAAAAACTTAACATAATAACTGATGCATAAAAATAGGTCACTAAGACTAACATTTGTCCCTGGTGAATAGAGACACCCATCAAGTTTCATGACTGTATAACAACAGTGTAAGAGAAAATAAGCTCAATGCAAAACCATAACACTCAAACCTATGCCAAACAAAACAAAAGAAACAAAAATTATAACAATGCCATCAGAAAAGTTATCCCTATATATTGTCTAAACATTGCAGTCAAGGCTGTCGCTCGAAATCTTTAGTGACAATGATGACATGGTATGCCTCTTAAAAAAAGAAAAAAAGAAAGCCAATTTTTCAAAAAGCTATGTTTGTCCTAGAATACTTACTCAATTAAATTAATGTAAGGAATGAAAGCCCTGCTAGATCCCAAACCAGCCATAGCCAAAGACAAAAATTTGTTTTTTCCTGTCTATATTTTATATAGATAGCGGGCAATGTAATTCTTACACATTACCTTCCCTTGCCACCTACCGGTGGTGGTCCTTTTATGTTGACATGACCATCATGTATTAGGATGCTCACAATGTGGGACGATGGGAAGGTGTTAAAGTATTATAGGAAAAACATACCTTCATAATTTAATGTAAACTTTGCTTTCTCCTTCAAAAACATTCCCAGATCACATTAACATTAGGAAAAAAGGCAATAGGCAGAGGAAATGTCATACCTATACCTTAGTTAACCTCCGAGGGAAGAAGATTGGATTCCTACATGAAAGTTAACCAACTCTCCTAACTTGTTAGCAGCACAACCCTAGGTGATGTGGTTATGTCTGCGGCATGATGCCCCAGTGCCAGACATCACTATAAACTGCCTCACTCACTGCATACATTGTAGGTATATGACTGAAAAACTGTTAAAGCTATGTTAAAAATCATAATCAAACAAACAAACAAACAAAAAATGCACATTTTATTGCATTAGGAATTACTGAGACACCTTCCATAACAGGGGTGATATATAAACAGGCAGTGTAGAGCCATGTGATTACCGAATGCAAAAAACTAAGGCAGTATATGTGAAATAATTCATGTGATTAAGGTCAAAGTAAAAAAAATGAATACTGCCCTAAGAATAATTCTTAATACATCTGAAACTAACAAAGTATTCATTGAAAAGTAGTATAAATTTCCATTAAATTTCAGGAGGCAAAGTGAACAATATTATCAGTTCATGAGCAAAAGCTTAAAACTAGCAAAAACTGCTAGTTGCAGGGGAGGTAATGGGCAAGAGTTATTACCCTTTAAATATCAGACTGTAAAGATTAATTTTTTGTATGTTTGGGAGGATTGGATTTGAGAGCTAGTAGGGATTATATTCCTAATGTTAATGTGATCAGGAAACATATTTGATGGAGAAATGTTTAGCTGTGCATGTTGCATATATAACACAAAAGGTGATGCTGACACATACAGAAAAATGTCACATTAAGTCCAGCACTGGAGGTATTCAAAGCACAATCATGCAAGCTATTACGAAATAGCAATACTCATATTTAGCTACAATAAACTCACTTTTCTAATTCCATTTATGAACATTTCAAAGCTGCTTCCAGCAAAAAAGATCAAGACTCGGGGTAAAGTTTAGCATAAAATAAAATTAATATTCATATTAACAGATTAGTAACTGTTGTAGTAGTTGCAGAAAAGGAAGCAATTATAATAGTTCTAGTAGGAACAGCAACAGTAGCAAATACTAGCAGTAATAACTGCTGCATGAACAGTAGTAGTAGTAGCTGCAATGGTAACATTAGTAGTAGTCATACAAGTAGTCATAGATGTATTAGCAGTCATAGTAGTAGCAGTCATCACTGCAGTAGTAGTAGTAGTAGTTGTCATAGCTGTAGTCATAGTTTGTTTGATTGTTTGATTAGAAATTTTAACGTAGCTTTAACAATTTTTCAGTCATATCACTACGATGTCTGCAGTGAGGCAGTTTATAGTGATGTCTAGCACTGAGACATCATGCCGCAGACATGTAGCATTATGTCTCACCCAGTCACATTATCCTGACACCAGGCCGACCAGTCCTAACACTAACCTCTTTATGCTGAGCGTCAAGCGAGGCAGCTGTTAGTACCATTTTTGTAAGTCTTTGGTATGACTCGGCCGGGGATCGAACCAACGACCTCCTGCTTCCGGGGCGGATGCTCTAACCACTAGGCCACTGTAGTCATAGTAATAAAAGTATTAGTATTAGTACTAGTAGTAGTAGCAATGGCAACATCAGATGCAGTAGTAGTAATTGTAATAGTAGAAATCATAGCATTAGCAGAGTAGTAGTCATAGAAGTAGTAGAATTCATCATATCAGTAGTAGAAGTGGTTGTAGTAATAGTAGAAGTCATTATCATAGTAGTAGTAGTGATAGTCACTGTCACAGTAGTAATAGTAGTCACAGACATTGTCACAGTAATAGTAGAAATAGTAGTAGTCACTGTCATAGTAGTAATAGTCACAGACATTGTCACAGTAGTAGTAGTCACTGCCATAGTAGTAATAATAGTCATAATCATTGTCATAGTAGTAGTAGTCATCGTTATTATCAAAGTAGTAGCAGTACTACTACTACTTTGATAATAACAATGACTACTACTACTATGACTTCTAATATTTTGACAATGACTATGACTACTAAGTAGTCATCGTCACTGTCAAAGTAATAGAAGTCATAGTCATTGCCATAGTAGTATAGTCATTGTCAAAGTAGTAGTCACAGTCACTGTCAAAGTAGTAGTAGTAGTCATAATCACTGTCAAAGTAATAGAAGTCATAGTCATTGCCATAGTATTAGTCATAGTCATTGTCAAAGTAGTAGTCACAGTCACTGTCAAAGTAGCAGAAGTAGTCATAATCACTGTCAAAGTAATAGAAGTCATAGTCATTGCCATAGTATTAGTCATAGTCATTGTCAAAGTAGTAGTCACAGTCACTGTCAAAGTAGCAGAAGTAGTCATAATCACTGTCAAAGTAATAGAAGTCATAGTCATTGCCATAGTAGTAGTCATAGTCATTGTAGTAGCAGTCATTGTCATAGCAGTAGCAGTCATAGTAATAATAGTATTAGCAGTAATACTAACAGTAGCAGCAGCAATGGCAACATTAGTTGCAGAAGTAGTAGTCATTGAAGCAGAAGTAGTAAAGACAGTCATAGTAGTAGTCATAGTAGTGTATAAGTTGTCAATGTATTAGTAGTAGTAGTGGTTATTGTAGTAATAATATGAGTAGTCTTAGTAGCGGCAGCAGTAATAGTAGTAGTAGCAGTCTTAGTATTAGCAGTAGTAGTAGTAGTTGTAGTAGTAGTCTTAGTAGTAGTATGTCATCATCATATTAGTTGTAGTAGTGGTTGTAGTAGTAGTATTAGTAGCAGCAGTAGTAGTAGTTGTAGTAGTATTAGCAGTCATAGTAGTAGTATAAGTTGCCATCATATTAGTAGTATTAGTGGTTGTAGTATTAACAGTATGGGTAAATCTCACTAGTAGCAGTAATTGTAGTAGGCAATGTCATTATCATAGTAGTCGCAGTCATCATTGCAGTAACAGTAGTCATTTACCTCTGCAGCTTTATCATGTTCCTTTAAACTGGCAATAAATGAGGCATCATCAGGTATTGATCCCGGTGACACTGGCCTTCCAGATCTATTTCCTTCCTTGCCCTGACTGACAGCTACTGACTGGGTGGGCACTGCATTGGTTTGTTGCCCTGGTTTTCTACCCTGTTTCCCACTTGTGTCAGCATTAGATGCAGTCTGTTTCTCCTTGATTTGAGCTGATGAGACAGCTAGCTGAGCACTAACTGGGGACTTTGGGGTACCTTTTTTAAGAGACAGCTGTGAACAGAATTGAAAAAACATAATAAGCAGAAAAAGAATAGTATGAGGCATAACGATATTTGAAATGTGTTAAACTAGGCAAATAAATTGCTGACTATGTGCTATTAGGATTCTTTTGTCTTACCATCTTTTTTTTGTCAAATTCTTCCACTAGTCAGATGAATACACATACAATGCTCCGTCATTGTAGAACACCCACCTAACTCAAACCCCTTCTTATAAGGTGAACACGTGATTTCCATATATCTTTTTTAGAAAATAACTTAAAAAAGACACGTTTATGTTGCACTTAAAAAATTATGACAGAAATTGAGATATGAAAGCTTGTTATTTCACTAGTTTCATTATTCAAAACAGGTTAATGTGCACAAATTTGGATTGACATCATTAAATTTTTAAATCTGAAAAGGATGTATATTTTGAAAAAGTTTTGTTAACAACAGTATTTTTTCAATAAACAACACAATAAAGGATGAAATAACAATCAATGTAAATGTTGGCAACTCTGAGAAATAAAGTAAATACCAATCAAATGAATCTTTTATTTGTTTAAATTTTATCTCTCAATCTAGTTTTAATTAATCATTATAAATGTGATATGTCCTCTTCTATTCAAATATAAAAAAAGGGAATCAACCATTAGGGCTGTAAAAAACCACGGAAAACTTACTCATTGTGCCATTTAACAGGTACCTGGGTACTCGTTAGAACATGAAAGACATGTACAACCCTTGACCAACAAATTGTTCTCTACCTTTTTTTAATATTTTGATTGGCTGCGGAGACCAACCATGTAATGCACTACTCGATCTGAAACGCCCACACCATGTTAGCTGCGAATGATCAGACTGCACGCTATTTATTAGGGAATTTATTTAGACAAACCTTTGTACCCAGACGCATATATGCCAACCATTATGCTTTTGGCATAATCAGTATGATTTTTTCACTAAACTATGTGTTAAGTGAAAACGTATATGGATTACGCTTTTTTGGTATTTCCACCTTCCAAAACTCTTGTTTATATTAACATTCTGTTACGTGTATTTGATTTGGGTCATTTATTTTTTATTTTAATTGTTTGTTTGTCAGATTCAAATATGACATTTTAAGTTTAAGATTCATTCATTGGGAGATATTTTTTTTAGAAAGTGGGATGACATGTACTCTTAAGAATAAACACCTGGTGTTGACCTCATTTCTGACCTGGCTTCAGAGTTGTAAACAAGCTTTTAAAATGATTGGTTGATTCCAAGGACATTATGGAGCTTTGTTATAAACATCTTTCTATTTTTAGTTGGGTCATACAGTATGTACAAGATTTTTTGAACGTAAATTTGTTCTAAAAGATTCTAGAAGATCACGTGACCCCTTCCTTGTTTACGTAAAACAGGTATATAAATTATGTTTTGGAGCGAACAATGCAAATGGCCAGATCCGGGTCAAATTTCAGCAATGATGTACTTTTGTTTCATCTGTCAGCAGATTAAAGGTATAACAAATGCTATGCTCACGATTTTTGAAAAAATAAATCATATTCCCATCTATTTCATGCAGGTATACCTCGATGAAAGATCATTCAAGTTTGCTGGGCCGGCATGTAAGCGGCTAGCCCATGCCAACATCAAAGGGTGTTGGCGAATTCCAACTTTTTGATAGGAAATGTGCTCTGAACCTACACCCCAACATGAATGTCCAAATATCAAAAATGGGGTGGCAAGGGTCAGAGTAAACTCGGACTACTGAAACCAGTGTGCTGATGATGATATATGATATTTCGATAGTATTGTCGACAACTTATTTTTGTTAACAGGTACTTATCATTATTTTCAATGCCCGGGATTTTTGCAACGGCCGGGTACCCGATTACCCAGGTACCCGTTGACAGTCCTATCGACCATCATGACAATGCATTCATGCACTTCCACAAGAACCTGAATTCAAGTGCTTACTCCACAATAAAGATGGATTTCTCCTGACAACTGTTAGGAACCCAATGGTCCTGACAGATAATGGTACATGCTAATTAACAGATTTATTGTCTCCAGGTGATTATAATGCATGAAAAGATCCAGGTGATGCCTTAGCCTACTTTCTTCTTACAACTACACATCACATACAACTCCTAAGTATTTCTTCTGGTCAATGTGTAAATTGAACATCAAAATTGACAATGATACTTCCAAAAACAGTTTTCAAGTTCTAAGTATTTCTTCTGGTCAATGTGTAAATTGAACATCAAAATTGACAATGATACTTCCAAAAACAGTTTTCAAGTTCTAAGTATTTCTTCTGGTCAATGTGTAAATTGAACATCAAAATTGACAATGATACTTCCAAAAACAGTTTTCAAGTTCTAAGTATTTCTTCTGGTCAATGTGTAAATTGAACATCAAAATTGACAATGATACTTCCAAAAACAGTTTTCAAGTTCTAAGTATTTCTTCTGGTCAATGTGTAAATTGAACATCCAAATTGACAATGATACTTCCAAAAATAGCTTTCAAGTTCTAAACAAATTTTTTTCTTTTCATTAATTAAAAAAAAACATTAGTGTTCCAAGGCCATGCATCTAGTATGTGCCAACTGTTTTTATTAGTACAAACAATATGGAGTTGTACTTAATTACTGCCATTCATTACCAATGAAAAAGTATATTGTTCCATTTAAAACTACTATCTTGAGAAACTAACCAGTGCAAACATACTCATGTGCTTGGCTCTGCTAATGTAATTCTGGTTATGAAGTTTAGTTTATTTGTTTGCTTATGATGGTTACACATGCTTTGATATTGAGGGGGAGACAACTCTTACTTCACTGACACAAAATTTGTGAATACTACATGTCAACTTGGTTTACATAAAAAGCCTGTTATCAATTCATTGATTTTAGATGAAATCTTCACCTCTAACATCCAATATTATTAAAATCCATTATGTGCAGGGCAATGAATATTATAATTTTTATGTATCAGCAAAACTTGCTAGCACTGCTCCTTCCCATCCACCAACCATTAGTATCAATTATATTTTGTGTCCTTTTCACTATCTCATGACCTTGCTTATGCGGTGTTAAATGTTGATGGACCTCGCTGTTCACGAGTTAACAAGGTGTATACAGACTTAAAGCCATGAAATATGTTTTATATCATCATCAAGGTTAATGAGTTATCATGCTGATAAGACTTCTATGAAGTTACAACTACTTTATTTACTATAAGACTAGTTATATTTGTTTTCCTGTTATATCATCAATATTATTCATTAGGCAGTCATGCTTTCTCTCTGTGTGTGTGTGTGTGTGTGTGTGTGTCTATGTATGTGTGTGTGTGTGTGTGTATGTATGTATGTGTGTACGTGTACATATGTGCAAGTTTAATGACACTTCAGCACAATACTGGCTAGATGTTTCCCCAATTGCAAGTTCTAAACAAATTAAGATAAAAAACACCAAAAAATAAACTTGAGGAAGATAAAAGATAAAGCCTTTCAAATAAATGTAATCACAATGAAGAACAAAACAGAAGATAAGTGGTAAAGATGTTAAAACTGCAAAAGCTTAGAAATCGTGAACAACAATTAATTTTGTTTCTGAAAAATGAGGACAAATCAGACATAGTTAACTCGGGTATAAACTTCTTACCTTTTGATCAACCTGAAGAGGTTTTGACTGTGTCTGAGTTTTCCCTGAAGCACCTGCCTGGGTTAGACATTTTCCCTGATTGCCAGCTTGAGTTTGCATTTTACCCTGACCACGAGCTTGTGTTTGGGATTTCCCCTCACTGCTAGCTTGCGTGCTTGTACTTTTGGATGATTGTGTTTGATTCCCTAAAGACTTGCCTTGTGAAGTTTGAGAGGTACCAGGTTTGGCTGCTGGTTTGGATGTCAGTGTTGTTTTCTGATTAGCTGAAGACTTCTTGGCAGGGTGTGTATGTGCTCTTGATTCTCCCTTTAATGCAAATCTTGATAAACCTTCCCCTTTTTTAAGGAATGGCCTTTTCTGTTGGCTTGGAGATTCATTATTGGTCCACAACTGCTTTAGCTGAAAATACAGAACAATTTATCAGCAAAACTTACCTTCATAGTACTACAGAATTTTTTTATCATTTCCTTGACTAGAATAAGTATCAGTGAAAAGATTTACTCTCTCTTCTTATTCATTAATGTTTCAAATATAAGAAGGCTTCTCATCGGTTTTTACATGGACATAATTTGTTTCTATAAAGGAGTCATGAATATTCAACTTGGAAATTTTCATCTGCACCATTACACTATTACTAAAAGAGAATTCAATGTCTGTTCAACTGTGAATGATGAAACTTAGAGCTTTTCAATTTAAACAAATAGGATATCAAGGAAAGACATTTATTTAAAAATATACACTAGTTACTTTTCTACTCAAAAAGTTCAAATGAAAATGATAAAAAATTCTAAATTGCATCTATGGGTGATTGTTGTTGTTGTAGGGTTTAACGCCATTTTTCAGCACATGATAGGCTATACATGGCGGCCAGTATTAATGTGGAAGAAGAACCCGGGAAAGCCCCCAGAAAGAAACACCGACCCACGAGAATCTACTGGCAAGCTTTCTCACATACCCACATTAGCCGAATCTGAGACTCGAACCCACGTAGACAGGGGTGAGATGCCACTAGGAGCCCCCGCATCTATGGGTGATAAATCCACATTAAAAGTGCCTTCTTTGGGTTCCAAGTCTATATTTAATGGAATAGCCCTTATCTGCATATTAGTTAGCAAAGTCAATTAACAAATAATCTTAAGTTACTGGCTGGTCTTTAAAGAACAAAATATAAATCTTACACTTTTCAATGTTTATTTCCTTTGTACAAGCTATGAAGAATTCAGAAAGCATTTTATGACTAAAGTCTATCTTGCTTTTGCATGATATTAAAATGTTTCTTTAATCAATAGTTTTCATGGTCAATTTCAAGACATGCTTAGTCAACTTTAAAAGAGACTTGGTCAATTTGATATTCTAAAACTTAATGGTAAAATCTAGGGCATAACCGATTAGCATTTTTCTACTGATTTCCGATTCTGAATTTTAGGCATGAAATTTTTCCGATTCCAGATATGATTCAATTAATCGGAAATGCTAAATCCGTATTTTTTTCCTAAAAAATTTCATCTTCCGTTTCTGGTATCTGGTTTTGCCGTGTCTAGCATGTTACTTAGTACTTTACCATATCCGGCTTCATTTCCAGTTTTCACCCGCCAGTTCAAATAGATTGTCTCACAGCGTGGTTGTGTTGACCATGATGGACTTTTCTGACTTCTTATTTAACTTTATTAACGCACTATCGAATGACATGCAGTGTTAGACACGGTGCTATAGAAATTCAACTTTATTATTTTTATTATCCCAATCGGTCGTTCCTGCCTTGTCCGACTCCGATTAATTGGAAGTTCATACTATCCGGTGGAATCCGATTTCCGGATCAAAAGTCGGTTATGCCCTAGTAAAATCTTTACAACCTGATTTTTGTAAATCAGGAACATTCAAAACATTGTTTCAGAACAAACTTAAGCCCTCTTTGTGTAAAACAAGATTTAACACTTTTGTGCAAATTTTATTTCCTAACTTTCAAGAAATTTGTATTTTCCAAAGAAATTATCCACAAATATACTAATAATGGAACTTATTGCAAGAAAGTGTTTTCAGGGTTCCTGCAATCTCTAAGAAATATAATTACATGACTTTTCCAAGACCTTTTTATCAATTTAACATAAATTTAACACAAAAACATGTTTTAAAGCCGACTTGGGATATACTTCATCCTATCGGATAGGTCATTCTCTCTTTTGAGTACCATGAGTACAAAGATTTTGAATGGCAGTAAGATTCTTGGACTGACTATACAGTTTTAGGCGATCCTACTCTAACAAAGTTAGGAAGGCTGGTAAAACTTTTGCATCGACAGACGAAAATGTTACCGGATAATGCAAAATAACCAATTTTCATGACTTTTCCAAAACTTTTGAATGACTTATTAAAATTTCCAAACATTTCAAGGTCCTTAAAATGCTTTTCTGTAATTTACAAATTTTTCCAGGATTTCCATGACTGCTTGAACCCTGTGTTTTAATCATGCTGGATGAAAACTCTTTTCCAAATTTAAAAACAATGATTCATTCGTTATTTACTAATAGCATTCAACCCAAACGTATAAAAGATATTTGCATTCCCATTACCCTTTCCTCTTCTGCTTTCATCTCTTCTTCCAGCAGCTCCTCAAATGTCTTTTGGCCTTGAAATACAAAGAATCATGATTCACTGCAAATATAACTACAAATTGGTGAAAAAAACATCTGCACAAATACAAACAAGAAAACAGCTGACAAAAGTATGGCCAAATGCAAGCCATGAAATATAGGTCAAAGTGACCTATTTTTCAACCTTAGCTGTCATACTCCTCTTGAAACAGTATATACCAAGTCAGATGAATGAGAAAATAGCCAAAATGCAAACCATGATCTCAGCTGTAATGCCTTACTGAAAAATTGATGTGAAAATGGACTTTTTAACAGACATCATTAATCCATAAACTTGATCATGTTTCAGTAATAACATCAATATCACCATGAAGCATAAAGAAGAATAAAAAAAATCATGTAGAAACTATACTGTAAATATAGGACACTTTTTATTAGATGATATTTAGTACACCAAACGTACAATTGAGCAGTATTCCTTTCTGAAGTCATTTATAATTTATATCCCTATCTCCAACAAACCTGTATTACTTCAAATTATTTTGAACGCAAATGTGATCAACAGAAAGAATGAATTCAACTGATGAAAGATGGTGCCCACAAACATTAATTAACAAGAAAAATTTGGTAAAAGATATAACTTTTACCTCCTTTATTTGCTCGAAGAGAATGCTATTGAAATGTAATCAATTATTTTTGGTATGCATCTAATAATCATTGTCCTTACCAGTTAGCCCGGACTTGATTGGTCTCTCATCTAGTGGTATATCTTCTTCTATCTATGCAAAAACAAAAAGAACAAAAAAATTACCCTTACATTATGGAGACAGCACAGGTAGTAAATTGTGTCTATGGCTTTGCCAACTCAAAGTTCCATAATGTAATATACTGATAAATAATTCACATCTTTGCACATTACCATTTCATTCAAACAAATATCATATCAGCAAGCCTTCAACATATTTCAAGTCTGACTTTATGAGACCAGTTTATAAACCAGATGGAATGCCAATATTAGAATCACGTAGCCCAAGGAATGTACTTGAATATGAAAATGTTGGCTTTTGGAAATCTCTTTTGAAAGTGGTCTATGTTTCTGATAGAGAGCAATCTCACCACTTCCAATCCCCATATCCATTCCTCGTCGTGGGAGACAAGGTTGCATAATTGATAAAGTCTCAGACTCTTAATTCAAAGGTCAGTGGTTCAATACTTGCAAATGCCAGCCAAGTTTGACTGCTTCAGTGTGTCATTGGGAAACGCACTTAGATCCCATTACTTCTGCATTATATAGTCAAATAAAGTGCTGTCAGAAAAACAAATAACAACAATCCCACCTGCCTAACAAAACTTTCAGCCCCATCTACCCATCCTATCCCTACAGTTACACAGGAACCAGAACGCAAAATGTGTTACATATCTGATGTGCCATCTGGCTATGACTATATAAATAACTTTAGATTTTTTTTAACAGGGTTCATACAGAATTCTCAATGATAAATTTAAAGACTTTTCCCAAACTTTCAAAGACCACAAAATTTCCAAGGCCTATTTTCACTAACATTTTGTACACAAGAAAATAACAAATGCAAAATACTATAATTATATAGTTTAATGATGAAATGAAACTGAACAGGTCATCAAAAGAAGAAAAAACAGAAAACTCAACTACATCCAAATCTAACAACCTTGGACAATTTTATTTGTGATTATGGAAAGAAATTCAAATGTTTGGGTTTATTTCAATTTTCAAAGACTTGTGAAGACCTCAGGGTAATCTGCTCGATTTTCCAAAGCTTTCAAGGCCTTGAAAATGCTTCCTCATTTTTCCCAAACTGCCAATGACCGTATGAACCCCGCTTTAAAAATCAAATTTAAATTCAACAAGATACCAATTATGCTCATTTTTTCTTATGATAAACAAGATATCAATTATGTTCATTGTTTCTGATATATATATATATATATATTAGATCATTTACATATGCATACAGATATGCCAGTCAAATTTCATATGTCTACACTGCATAGTTTTAGTACCATCTTGCGTCTCTAGACAGATAACTGGGGGGATATACAGACAGGACCAAATCAAGATGTCCAATATGCCAGCAGTGGAAGCATAACAAGCTGTGGTGGCAAACAAATCAAGAGTTCATACAAAAGTCTGTATTAAAATCTAGGGATGAAAGAACATATTAATCAATTTTTAATCCAAATTTTATAAGTTCATTAATTACCAATTTATTTTCAATCTGAGTCAACTCTTCCTCTTCTTCTACTGACTCATCTCCCTCCTCATCTTCAGCCTCCTCTACATCATTCTCATCTTCAAACTCTTGTCCATCTTCCTCATCTTCATCTTCCTCACCCATCTCTTCTTTCTCCTCCTGATAATCTTCATCCTCCTCATTCCATTGGCCCCTATGGTTCAGAATCTGTGTGGATTGAAATGACTGGGTCCCTATTCCCTCATCTGTTTCTGTGTCTCCAGACACCTGGATTAACATCTTGGAATCATTCTGCAAAATGTGGCCAAAGAAAACTGGTATCACAAACTACACATCATGGTGATAATGACATTTGTTATTGCAGCTTGACTACTGCAAAATGCATGCACAATGGGTAAAGTTTTCATAAAAATATCTGAAGAGTTAAAGAGTGATAAGGAAACTGGTCAATGACTTATATTATCACGTTATATAACTGTGACCTTGCGTGGGGTATGACAGTGACTTCTTCCACTATTAGGGAAAACTCCACATCAGTATCATATTTTAACTTGTATCCAGATTCTTCAATGCAGAAGAATTGTTTGTTTTTTTTACTTACAAGAAATTTTATCCTTAAATATTGATGTATACATTATGTTCGGCAGTACATATGTGCATAAGATGGTGGACTATTTTACTTGTGGGCAACTGACAATAATTGTCATCACGGAAGGGTTTTTCACTTTATTCAGTACTGTTATAATACAAATGACAAAAGTCTGCAATGCAAGAGTCACTTCACTAAGTACTGTTATAAAACAAACGAGAAGTCTGCAATGCAAGAGTCACTTCACTAAGTAATTTTATAAAACAAATGAGAAGTCTGCAATGCACGAGTCACTTCACTAAGTACTGTTATAAAACAAATGAGAAGTCTGCAATGCAAGAGTCACTTCACTAAATACTGTTATAAAACAAATGAGAAGTCTGCAATGCAAGAGTCACTTCACTAAGTACTGTTACAAAGCAAATGAGAAGTCTGCAATACAATAATCACTTCATTCAGTACTGCTATAATACAAGTAACAGGAGTCTGTGATGCTTCAATCAGTACTATTATAATAAAAATAATGCCTGCAACACAAGTCACTTGCAAATTGTTGTCTATTCACCATAATAAAAAGGGCATTTTTCTTCAACAGCAAAATACCTTTTTTTCTCTTTCAGCCACACTGACATTGACCTTTAACCTTTTAATTCCTAACTGGATTAGGGTTACCCCTAGTGTATGTCATCCACAAACTTTGGTAGCTGTAGACTTTAAATAACATTGTGTGGAAAAGAAACTGTTAATAGGATGATGGAGACAACATCATAACTTAACACACTCTTCCGTTATTTATATAAAAATAACCAAACTACCAAGATCAATTTATACATAAAAAATGTATGTATACAATTAGATCAGTTTTTCAAAGTGACTGCTTCTAGCTGCTCAACAATTAGGTTATCATAAATGGGCTGAATATAAATAATCTACCAGGTGAAAAGACATTTCTCTTCCTTTCTTGACTGGAGTTTTGACCTTAATCTCTGGTCTCTTGTAATTCTGAGAGCCTCTCACTTCCCCACTGGCTTCAGAAGCTGACTCTGGGATAGGGTAGACTCCCTCATCTGTGGTCACTTGACTCCCTGTCTGAGAGTTTGTGTCACTGAACAAATCTGGGTTTGTATTATATTCATCAACATCTCCATTACCAACATTTGTGTAAATCACTGGCTTGGGAAGCTCTCCTTTAGGCTGAAACAAAAGCCATGAAATGTATGCCATTACTATCAATTGCCCTTTCTAAATAATTACAGTTTATTTCTTTTTACTTCAAATGATTACAAAGATTACAAATTTAATAAATAATTACTAACTATATACTTGTTCCTAATAATTTAGTAATGAATTGCTCACAATGACTTTCTTTTAGCCTAATACATCAAGTTTTCAAACATACCTATTCCAACAATTATATCTTTAGTGTTCAAAGAAAAATAATTTTAGACACAGGTCAGGGCTGGTGACTTTAAAAAAATCACAAGCTGTGACTGAAATTCCATAAAGGCATGACTCCTATTTTCATATGCCCAAAGCGGTACTATATTTCTTGCTTAACAGTTTAACTTATTGTGCATTTCATTGTTTAATTTTACTGCCAATGGCTTATGACATTTTCATTTCTAGATTTTCATTCTTCCCCAATGTAACAGTACAGCAGCAATATCCTATCTTCCCTAAGAATTCAACATTTCTGTATTTATGCAACACTTAAAAGTTATAAATGTATAAGCCATAAAGCACACAGAATAAAGACTGCATATTTAGAACAACGCTCATTAATAGACAATTCTGTCATTTTCCTTGAGAGTCCTTCAAAATACAAGTTTCACTGAGACTAACCTGTGAAGATGAAATCAAGCTATTGGCAAGCAGCTGACTCCAATTCATTCCAACAGGCAGCTGTCGACGTGGAGGTGTAGACATGGCAGGTTCTGGGTTCAACAATGTCTGCTTTCCACCTATAAAAGAGGCACATTTCATGCACAGTCACAGTACGCATAGAATAAAACATCCATCAAAAAGGGATTCACATCAAACAAAGAAATGCACCATGTCAAATGACACATACCGTATAGACACACTTATAAGTCAAGTCAAACTGCAAACAACAAAGATCATGATCTCTAATAGCATAATGTGCCTGCAGATCATGATCGTTGTTACTTGTTCAACTGATTACACCTAACTACATTATTGTGCTGGCAGATCTGGGTCTGTGTAGTTTACAGTTGGGCTCCTCTTATAAGCAAGTATATATGGTAAAGAATTCCTGAAGGAGGAAGTCAGAATGAAAATGCAATCACAATTAATCTAATGTGAAGCTCAGAGGTCTCGCTAGGATTTTATAACTAGGAGTCCAGGACTCCCATTTTGGTCAAAATAGGAGTCCCACCAGCTAAAGTTGCAGTCCCATCCCAGACAATGTTGAACTTTGCAGATTAGAATAACATTTGGTGCCATCGAGTTTAATTTCCACATTCTTTATATCAATGATATGTACAAATGTGTCAGCCTATTCTACATGGCAGGTAATTCTGCACAACTATACACCATTTCTGTAAACATTGGATTGCACGTTTTGGTTGAAAATTAAATTTTTCGTTGAAATGCCAGAAAGAGTCCAAAGTAATGTATTTCATTTCCATAGCCTGATGCATAAACATTACATATTTTCAAAGCCATGTGCAGAATAGGCCGCCATATCTCCAGTTGTGGAAACATAGGGGCGATATCCAATTCATTCAAACTACGTATCATTTTGAATATAATATTCTGGTGACAAAAATTGCCACTTTTCAATTGGTAAGTATTGCAGAATTTTATTTTCGTCAGTTGAATACAGTATTGGTTTTGCGCCAATATTGGTTACCTTAGATGTACGGAATAACCTGACAACAATGTAACTCTTGTATAGTCTTTCAGGGTCAGACTGAATTTTGTCAATCCAAGGAATGGTCTTATTCCAAACACTAAGCCAAGCATCACACACCTTATTACACTTTGCTTCTATTTCCATCCAAACTGTCAGTTCTAGAAACTTCAGCAATCTTCTATATCTCATTACAATCTTTGTCAGTTTGTCTTTTAACCTTAAAATACTTATCCAAATTTGAAAATGATGTCGCATGCACTATTTATTTGGCTACAATCATAAATGAATACATTAATGGAAGCTAAAGTTCTTTTGTACTCTTATAATAACTACAGTTACATCTTGGGATCTTTCTGTCTCTGAATTCAGTCTTGTAAATTTCAGCACATTTTCCCACACAAGCTTCTAGTTGAAGTCTTTTGACTTGCCACCCAGCTATTGCAACATGTTCTTTTGGTGTACTCTTAAAATACAACAGGCACATCTGAGGGTATTTTAAGTACTGAATTCTGTTATTGTACCGTATTTTCCGGCGTATAAGTCGAGACTTTTTGACTTGAAAGTTCGGTCTTCGTCTTATACTCCGAATCGACTTATATATGGATTTTGTCATTGAAATTGCATCGACTTATATATGGATTACAGTATCCGGTATGCTATTGATATTGCTCTATAATTGGCATAATCGAAAACAGGTCACATAGAAGTACAAATTCATGTTAAATTACTATGTCAATAAATTGTCATAAAATAATATGACTGCATTATATTTGTAAGTTTTGTCATTATTTATTTTGCATTCTGCGTGTTTTTTCTTATTTCTCAAACATAAAATGAAAGAAAACAATTACCGGTAAAAACTTTACCGGGCCGCATAGTACACTTACGGTCTATACTCTATAGTGTACTGTACTAATTCAAAGCATATTGTTTGTTCCTTAAAAAAAAGATATGAAATAACTGGTCCATTAATATTTGATTTTCCAGTATAATGTTGGACACACGTGAGCAATTACCGGCATAGCTTTTTTTTTATTGATCCAATTGATCCTACAAAGAGATGTAATCCATATTAACTCGAGCGTTTTATGATTATTTATAAAATAATGTAGATCATGCATTCTACTGAATCCCCCAAATCATATGTTTCTACAGTATTTTATCATTTTAGCTGTGCTGATATTTACAGTGACATAATTCAGTGGTTAAAATACAGCCAGTTCTGCCTGCTGTATTTATTAGAGTACATCAAAAGAACATGACGCAATAGCTGGACGGCAAGTTCAAAGAACTTTGACTAGCAGCTTGGGTGGGAAAATGTGCTGAAATTTACAATGACTGAATTCAGAGACAGAAAGATCCTGAGATGTACATGTAGTTATTATAAGAATACACTTTAGCTTCCATTATTTAATCTACGGACATGTACTATTTCATCATTCATTATGTACACCCGTTACGTAATTTTTGTTATTTTCTTTTCATTGAATTCAGTCACATAATGATCTGTGACAAAATTATTGAATATTTTACATCCGTGTGTGGATATTTTCGATGGAAATATTTGTATTATGGATTCAATGTATGTTACAAGATTCGCTGGTGAGTACAAGGTGTTGATACTCTTTTCATGCAATAGATTATACATGTATATATAAATTAGACACGTGTATGTACCAATGCATGGTTCTCTGAATAAAGTACCGTAATTGTATTTGACAAAGTTTCTCAAATAAATTACCGTAGGTTTAAACTTTCAACTGGAAGGAATGATCATAGCTCTTGTTGCAATGGATATTGCCGGTAATATGGAATATCATACGACGATACCATCAATATTCATGCAACCGGAAGTTACTACCGGTAGTATAAAATACAAAGCCAAGTTATTGGCCTGGCCTCGTCTTATACTCCGAATCGACTTATATATGGACGAAGGATGGAAAATTTACAAAATTGGTCAATTCGACTTATACTCCGCATCGACCTATAGGCCGGAAAATACGGTAAATATCTACATGTACAGCTAAAATGATAAAGAAATCAACACATTCTCCCTCAGTAGGTTGTTGAAGTAGGACTGGCAAATCTTTGAATTTGCCACCCATCTTTTTGCCTGCATACAGAGGTCTCCTGCATGGGTAATTTTCTACGTCTCATATCAAATTTTTGCATCAAAATACACGTTATTAAACATTTACAAGACCTCTGAAGCTAACATCCACTTTATCAACCTTAGAAAATAAAAGATACAATGAATACTGAATTACATGTACTTCACACATGGTTCATAGATACTTGGACAGGGTTTTTTCAAGGTATTTTCAATGACTTAACAAAGTTTTCAGGATTATTTTGTCTTATGGAAAATAATCCTTCTCCATTTGTCACTGTCTTAACTACTGGCAATGTACATCATTTGATCCAACACATATTATCTTTATTTATTCATTCATTATTGTTGGTTAGCATGTACATAAACAAAATTCTTAATTTAACTTTTGAAATAATGTATTCAGTTTTAATATTGTTTCTTCCATTAGGTAACTCCAAAGAGAATATGACAGAATTCAACAAGATTTTCAACAAATTCAAGGACTATTCAAGAATAAAAACAAGTTTTTGAAATGTATCAGAGGTCTCACTAGGATTTTAAAACTAGGAGTTCAGAACTCTCATTTTGGTAAAAATACGAGTGCCACCCGCAAAAGTTTCAGTCCCCTCCCAGAAAATGTTGAACTTTGCAGATTAGAAGAAATGTTGGTTACCACTGAGTTTAATTTCCACATTCTTTATCACAGTGACACGCTGGCATGTACAACCGTGTCAACCTATTATGAGTGTCTGGTAATTCTGCACAACGATACGTCATTTCTCTAAACAATTTGATGATGTGCTGTTTTGGTTAAAAATTAATTTTTGGCTGCAATGCAGACAGAAAGATTCCAAAGTAATGTATTTCATTTCCATAGCATGTGCAGTCCATCATAAAAATATAGAGATGTGGTATCCCGTTTGTCCAAAATTAGTATTATTTTGAACAGAATATTATGGAAACAATTGCCACTTTTCAATTTGTAAGTATTGCAGAATGTTATTTTCATCAATTTAATTCGGTGTGGGGTTTGCGCCAATACTGGTGACTTTAGATACGTAGAAAAGCCTGACAGCAGTGTAACTCTTTTGCTGGTTCTTCAGGGTGAGACTGAATTTTGCCAATCCAAGGAATGATCTTATTCCAAACACTAACCTAGGCATCACACAACTTTCTTACACTTGGCTACTATCCCATCCAAACTATCAGTTCTAGCAACTTTAGCACTCTTCTGAATCTCATTAAAATCTTTGTCAGTTTGCCATTTAATCCCAAAATACTTATCCAAATTTTCAAACGACATTTGGTCCAAGTCTTGATGTGCCTTGATTTCTAGGTCATGTGCACTATTTATTTGGCTCAAATCAGAAATGAACACAATAATGGAAGCTAAAGTTCTGATGTACTCTCTCTCTCTCGATATATATATATATACGAGACAGACAGAGAAAAATACACACTCGAATTAGTCAATTGTATTGCAAACAAACAGAACAATAATTTCACAAATATATATATATATATATATATATATATATATATATATATATATATATATATATATATATATATATATATATATATATATATAAATTCACCGGATGTTTACATAAATAATGTAAGCACCATTTAAAATATTCTGACTGACTATTCCAATGAGGAAAAAATGTCAACAGGTAAATTCAAGTTAAAAAACACATCATTAACAGTAACCAATTAGTGGCAGTAAGGTCAACCTGCAGTTTCTTAACCTTACATTTTTCAGCCTATTCATGAGGGCTGGATCTGGGGGTAGCATAGCAAGTTATCCTGATGTAATGTGTTAGAAGCAGAACTCCACCTGAGTGAGTGGTCATCTACTACTGGTAGTGGACACTTAATCCTTTACTGCAGGTATCCATGCACCAGATTAAGTGGGCAATCTGTAATCCATGATGTGTTAACTGTATATCCCCTACCAACTTTGTTGACAAGGGGATAGTTAAATAAAAGTAAATCAGTCCTAGCATAAAATGTCTCAATAAAATTAAAGCGTGAAAGACCTTACCTCCCCAATGATCATTTCTCTGATGTGAAATGAGACTCTGAACCCTCTGCTGTTCCAATTTTAGCATCTCTAGCTGTTGCTGCTGCTGCCTCATCAGGACTTCCTGTTGCTGAAGCTGCCACTGTCGCAGTTCCTTGAATCTTTGTAGTAATCGAGCTTGCTCAATGGACTGATGCTGTTCTAAAAGGTCCATGTTACTTTCTGGAATCAGGAAATACACTGTATAAACTTTGCTTAATCTAAACTTCCTACACATAGAGAAAAATAATATACAGAAATATTAATTTTTGACCTTTTAAATTATATTACTGATTTCTGAACTCTTCGATTCAATGTCAATCTATGAAAAAAAATTGCATGATATTTCTGTAAAAAATCCACCTATGAAAGCAAAGGCACTGATATTTTTTAATCATGCACTCAAATTTTTTCAACAAAATTCATATGTATTCACATGCAAAAAACTGGGGTGGGTATGTTACAAACTCAATGACTGACAATACTACTTTCCCTATCTCTTAAATGTTATCGTGACATTGGCTGTTCCTATATATCTTACAATCTTGAACTGAAAATGTAGCATTCTGTAATTAAATAGAATACCTGTAAGCAAACTAGAGCAATGCTTAATGAGGTAAAGATGAACAGTGAGAACCTTCAAGTACAAAAAGGTTCTTAGACTTTTGACACTAAAGAGCAGGGCTGATCACCTCCCATGGCTCGATGACCCCTGACTTTGTATTTTGAAGTCGGACAAGTACAACTTTCTAAAGTGTTAGTCCGGTTCAAGTGCATGTTTACTATTTTAAAGCAAAACAGTCATGTGCCAATGTTCATACTTGATATGGCCATTCATGCCCTCTGGTCATAATGAATGCTTGAATCAAACCCCATTTATTCATTCAAATCCTATTATATTATTAGGAGTGCTCATTGATAACTGTCTCAGGTGCATGATTGCTACTACTGCTAGACTACTGTACATACAGGGCTAAGTGACCCAATTATCAGCCAGTGTAATGGGCAAAGCGAACAAACTGAAAGTCAATCAAAACACTTCAAACAAAATGAAGTATCAATTCTGTAAATGACCTTGTTCTATTCTTGACTCAACACAGATACTCAGAGTGTATCACACATTGTTTTCAGTCCACCGAGACAATGCAATCAAATTCATGCAAGACACTTTATCAACTCATTAAATGACTGTAAGGAGTCTTAAGTTTTTAGTTGATTGTGGATCAACTTCGACATCAGTACTGCATTTGAAGGAAACAATTATGATAAAGCAACGGCCTGTGTTTGCATTTGTACAACTAAATGTATCATATGATCACTTTAGCAGACGTTATCAAATCAGATGATCTTGTCTACATGGATAAACTGAGTTTAATAAATTATTCTCACAAGGAAGGTTGTAAGGAAGATCCAGAAAAGAAAATTTCATTTGAAAGTGGGAGAATAAAATGTAAGGCTGACACTGAATCTATGGTAACTCTTCTTCCAAAGAGACACAAACCAGACTAAAAATATCAAATTATATGATGCAACCAAAAAAAAGAAACAAAATTCAGCCACATTAATTTGATCCATAACTTTAAATCATCAACTCAGAAGGAATAAAGGTTTGCAGTTACTGTAACCAACATCCCTAAATGGAACAGGTGGGACATTCAGAGAGTGTATTTTAACTGGAACTAAACAAATTAAGGATTTAAAAAGGCAAATCTCATGAGAGTTTTGGACTCATTAAGTTTGTGCAGCATGGTACATGTATATACATGATATAGCCAACATGTGCAGCATGGTATATACATGATATAGCCAACGTGTGCAGAAAATCCCTGAAGTCAGAGTTTCTAACATACTCCAATAAGAAAGATCAAAAGGAAAGACCATTTTTAACTAAAGAGAACAAAATGAAAACTAAATAAAATGAGTGCTCTCTTTAACACAGCCTATGCCCAATATGGAAACCATTTTCTGATTTAATATGAATGTGTCATGAAAAGTAGTCTTAATCTTTGTGCTAATTATAAAGAAGACTTGGATCAAGAAACTCTGATCTGCCTATTGATCAAATCTTGAGAGAATTTTAGGAAAAGTCTGAATTACAGTCAATTCCTTTCCATTCCACTGATGGATGTACTTATGCTACCATAATTACTGAAATAAGAAACAAAGTATACAAGATACCTCTACAAGAACTACAAAATTAAAACCCTTTGAAGAAATGAATACATTGTACATTGGTTCAAGGATTAAAATGTGTACATGTTATTGAACATAGTCATTAGAATGACATTTTGGGGAAAGTGAAAATGAAGGTGGGGCAAGAACATTTTCAGACACAACTTGCAGGGATTGTGCTGGACTTCGCCAATGTTTCAAATTGCTATTTTCTTTCCTTATTGGTGACAAAATATATCGTATGGCTACTTTTTGCCAACAACATTTATGGCCCTGAAAAATTGTCCATACGGTCTTAGGTTTTGAGTGGGGAAATTCATGGGCACCATGACAGGAAGCAGCAAACTTGGATATGAAATTTCACTGGAAACTACTGTTACATAAACAAATCCTTAGTTCATATTGATAAACCACCATAACACGGTATTGTCATATCATAATCTGCTTATGTTAATGTCTGGCCTTAGTACATAAGACAACCAAAATAGTCATGCTACCTAACTAGCTATAATTGACCACCTCTGAACAACTGCAACTAACCAGATGAAGGCAATTTTTTTTTTATCTTTTTGAGAGTGTGTGTGATTTGGATTTTTAACGTAGCTTTAACAATTTTTCAGTCATATCACTACAATATATGCAGTTTAGCAGTTTATTGTGATGCCTATCACTGGGGCATCATGTCACAGACATGTCCAACCCAGTCACATTATCCTGACACCAGGCAAAACAGTACTAACATTACCCGGTAACCTCTTAACGCTGAGTGCCATGTGAGGCAGTTGTTAGTACCATTTTGTCTTTGGTATGACTTGGCCAGTGATTGAACCCATGACCTTTGTAATCTGAGGCGGAAGCTCTAACCACATGGCCACTGGAGCAGTCCTTTATCTTTTTGAAGAAAGTACCAGAATAAGTAGTTTGCTGAAACTCGAAAGATAACTGATTACCTTCAATGCACCAATCAATCTGTATATATACTAAGCAAATATTAGAAAGTTACATCTCAGTCAATGTTCTACAATTATCTGATGTTGCTGCAGCAATAACAAACAGACATTCTGTTTAGTCCTTTAGCAGTGCTTTCAATTAACACATGCACCTTCAAGAAGGCAAGCCGCAGACCTCTGATCAAAGGAAGTCATCATCAAACTTAAATAAAAGCACTGTTTCATTTTTAATAGTGAATGGAACATATTTATTATGCTATGAAAATGTCTTTGTTTGCAACAAAACCAGTTCATGCTTATGATTGCTACCAATAGCAGTGCAAAAAACAAAAACAAATTAAAGTTCCAATATTTTGAAACAACAGATATCTGACCGTCAAGTTAAATGAAGCTAAACGACTCACAAACTGTATCATTTTTTCACGTTTTCATTTCCTATGAGTAGTTTCATCCCCTATATAGCCTTGGCATTATAGTAGTTGTCTCTGGCTGACCAAAATCTGGGCCACTTTAAGTACATGTACACAACTACACAGTCACATTCTACTAGAATAATGAATATCAGAATGAAGTATTTGTTTGTTGACAATGGGATGAAGATCAAAAGAGGAATAGCATTTTATATATTTGTTAGTTGTGTTTTCTAACAGGATTTGACTGATACATGAATTTTGTAAAATATTTTCTAAATTACTAGTACTCGAATTCATGGATTTTTTTAATAAACATGACAGTTGTACATTATTTAAGTGGAGTACTACATAAATGTAAATTTTCAATATACAAGTGTATTTCAGACTACTTGTCTTCTTTTAATCAAAATTTCCATTCTCTCTCTCTCTCTCTCTCAAATCATATCACTGATAACAGGTTCTTAACAGTTTCACTTGACTGTTTAATTTCAGTTTATATTCAGTCTCCCTCTCTGCCCCCCCCCCACATTACTTATCTAAACATCAGCTAATATTGACAATATCACCTTGATCCCAAGGATGTTGAGATAAAAAGATAGATCTGTATTATGAAAATGGCAACATTTTTTTTAAATTGGTGACAAAATATTGAAGTTGGCGAATTTTGGGGGGGGGCAACAATTTTTGCCAATCCTGTGCTTGTAATCGACAAGTGGTCAAAAATATATTTCATCAGCTGTGAAGAGAAATATAAATCTTCTTTGAAAACATCAACTGTTGATAAATCGTCTTAGAGACAAATGTTTCATTTTTAATTAAAAAAAATAATTTTAAAACAACAATTCAGTACATGCAATACCTTTATCTGTCAAGGATGAAAACAGACTGTTCAACTACTATTACTGATGGAATTAAACATGTAATTATTTCACAGTTCCAAGAATAATCTTACCCAAAATTTAAAACTAGAAAGAATATTTTTAAAACAGTCTTACCAAGTTGACTTTTGTTATGCAGTGACTCTCTCTGACTTAACATAGAATTTTGCTGACTGAGAATTGACTGCCTCTGACTAAGCTCCCCTGTGATTGACCCAGCCTCAGAATTACACAGATCTCCTGCAGCAGAACCCTCATCACTCCCAAACTGTCTTTTCATCCTCTCAAAGTTGACGGTGTGCATGAACATTTGACTGGGTATGTCAGCATCCATTACTGGGCCACCAACAAAACTACTGGAGTTTGGACTGGATACCAGTCTGTTGCCCTGGGAAACAGGTGAATCCACCTCCTCCATCTTGGTTGAGATGCCTGGCAAAATGTATTCCAGATGGCTAGTTCAGCCAAGAACCAATATTCTTTTACATAATTGAAATTTGTGCTGAGAATAGTTTTTCTTCTTTTAACAAACTCATTAGTTTGATTAGCTCTTCTTCAATGAATTGGATATTGATCTGAAATAACAGAAACAAGTTGGTTACTTTTTCCATTACTTAACAGATCTAGCCAATGAATTACCAAACCATTAAAATAACTGACAAGACCTAATATTGGGCAAGAAATAAGATATACAATACATGTACATATATTTAATTTTACAAAATGTTGGATTAATACAACAATACAATAAAGACATTGTAAAGTAAGAAATATAAATGTCATAAATAGTTTGATAAATTTCCCATTGATTTGGATCTATGTACATGAGTAATTGAGTCATGCAAAAAAAATCTTGGTGATTTCAGTTGAACTTTCATTATTAAATTCTTTTTATTTATTCATTTTACTTTTTCAACAATATCTTATTTAAAAGCATATTCATTGATTGAACACCAGCTTACATGTTTAATGACATCAATAAAATGAAACAATGAAGATAAATATTTTCCAAATTGAATTACTTGTCGGCAAATTAAATAAGTCTGACAAGTTTTGAGCCAGACCAAGGGGACTATCAGTATTCTGCAATGGGACTACCATCTGTTCAAGTTAGGAAGTGCAACTGCTGACAACTATATATCATAAACTCTTCTGGGTTTTTCAAAACCAAGGAAACTTTATCAAGGAAAATCTCCTGTAATTGACAAAATAAGAATGCAAATGAATAGGTTTGAAGCTACAGTAACTGTTATAGATTCAGGTGCCTTCCTGCATTTATAGGCTTTTGCATTTAAACTTGGCTACAAGGTTTTGGTTTTGGCAGTTTACAATAATACCATTTGTTTCTTAAATTAGTCAGACATTGTAAAATATACTCCAACCTATTTTTAGGTCATCCTGTTATTTTTTATGAACAATTTAAGTCAAAATCTGTATGAAATGGTTGCTAAACAACATACCAAAGCACAGTGGTATACAGGGAGTGACAAATCTGATACTGACTCACTGAGTTACTAGCCTGACAACGGTATTTATACAAAAAGGGTATCATGAACTTGTGTTTGTATCATTGCACATTTTTTATATAAAAAATTGCAACAAGTTGTATTTTCTCAACAATTTTTCTTTGGTTACCTGGGCTAGTCCAGCAGAAGAACTTCCTAACAATATTATACATAATATAAGTCCTTATATTAATAAATATAATTTGGAGGTAAACCATTACTTTTTACTTATGTATTAAGATTAAATAATCAAACATATGTATCTGATGATAGGTCCACTCCCCATTTTCACATATATCCTCACTTATAAGTCAAACCCAGCTTCAAACTACAGAGACCCAGGTCTGCCACTGTATAATGCTCTAGCAGATATTTTCTAAAGATATCTTTGATAATAAGCTCACACATATATGCTCACTTATATATTTTTTCTAAAGATATCTTGCTAAGAAACTCACTATTTGACTCCCTAGTCTTATCAAGGAAAAAATATTTTATTTTAATATTTATAATTCTAAATGTAAATAATTTGAATAGCATTGTAACTTAATGTAAAAACTATTGGATAATGTCACTTTTGCATGATAGTAATACAAACTGAAAGTTGCAATAAACAGATCAAGGATAAAAATATCAGATTTTACAAAACAAAGACCAACTAATGTTTAAAAGTTTTATTACAAGTTCAGTTATAAATGCAGTACTGTATGGGTTCTCAATGGAATTTCAAAAGCTGTAGTCTAGGTCTTCCAAGCTGAAAAACTCATACTACTAAAGATATCAATCTATACACTCTTATTCAGCTGTACTGCAATTATGATCAAGGGACCGTCCATAAATGACATCACGCACCTGAAGGGGGGGGGGAAGGAGGGGGATCACACATGTGTGACAATGTGTGATGAGGAGGAGGAAGGTGTTAGAAAAAAATCTGACCTCACATCAAAATGTGCAACTTTAAATAAAAGTACCACTTAATGTTTTTTAAACATATTAGTTTTAAAATAGGAACTACGGCTTTTTCTGGGGAGGGGGTAGCAGAGCTTTGTGATGTCATATTTAAGGGGTCTGACTTTTTGTAATGTCGTGCAATGAGGGGAGTGGGGTAATAAAATCAGCCAAATTTGTGTGATCTCATTTATGGATGGCCCTATAGTCATAATTCTTGTGCTCAAAAGGATTCAATTTACAATTCTTTACTTTCTACACATTTTGAATCAAATGAATGAAGAAAAAGAAAAAAAAGCAAGATTCATATTGTGATTAAATGTAGTGACTTTGTTTTAAATCTGAGAACCCTTTCCTTCCAAGAGTGAACAAGTGTTGGGTATTTGGTCAACACAAGCAGATTATTAGTAGTTTGAGGTACCAAATGTGTACCTTAGAAGTATACTGTTATCAACAAAAATGTTGCTACATGGTGGTTACTGCATTATTTGAATATACGAATGATGCATCTTATTAACAGGTATTGGCTCTCCTGTACAAGGAAGCAAACTCCATACCTATGCAACTCCAGAAGATTTTGAAAGGGAAATTGAAATGAAGTCAGACCAGAAAAACAAGGAAGAATATTTCACTTGTGACATATGTTTTTAAAAAAATGAAGAACTAAGTGTCTGTACATTATTGAATAAATTTTCAAGCTTATATGCTGCATTCATCTTGTTTGTGTGTTCATATATTATCATTACATTTCTTATAACAACATAGACCAGAATACCACACAATTTTGTTTTAAACAAATGTTGCTGTTAACTTTCTTGATTGATACAAATATTATACTAACATTATTCATTAAGGTGGTAATTATTCTCAAACTCGGACCAGGCTGATTTGGTACAAATTGCTGACTGATTCAGCCCAGATATCTTGCTGATTCTCCAAACTTCCAAGTTGATTTGGACTATGTGAAATATTATTCAGTTTTGTAGTGTTTAAACGTGACGTTTAAATTTGTTGTTAAAGATGATTTTTTCATTATGTTCCAAGTACATCAAGCAGTTCAAAGATGTATTTAAGGTAACAAAATCCTGTTTGTATGCATGATCTTGGTGTTGTTATATATAATAAACTAAGTAAGCCTGATTATTTTGCATCAGCAATTTAGTAGTGAAATACTTTTTAAACTTCTCGTTCAACATTAAATAGTTTGTTTTATTGAGAAATAATAAATTTACAAATACCAACAGATAAGAAAATAAATAAATTAAAATATGTTGATATTATTAGCGACTGCATTTCCTGAGTAGGCATCAATTATGCATTTTATCGAGGTCAGGTATCATTCTTTATAGATTTAATAAATTAAGTAATAAATTAAGTTGAAGAAAGACAATAATAAATAAAGCCTTAACAACCATCTGGCGACATCTCAGAATTAAGATCCTTCTCCCAGGGAGAGTTCTCTATGGGCAGAGTTCTCCATAATTCATTATCAACAATGAAGGTGTGTACACGGTGTCTCACATGATGTCACATCTGCTATTTGTGAGGGGAATGAAGCGCATTGTTTTATTCAAGACAGATCAGGAGATATGATCTGTTTTTCATAAATTTCTTTGTAAAAATGAAAGGTGAAAATTTTCAGAAAATGAATATGAACCATATGCATATAGCAAATTATATAAAAAGTTTGTACGTATTTCAGTTTTGCAAGTTTGTCCCCTGTAACCAACGAAACTAAAAAATAGGTCCATTTCTTTTGCGAGAATCTGAACTTATTAGAGAAAAGACATAAGGATAAGTAAAGACTGACAAAACATTGACCTTAATTTGCAGAAAAACGTCGTTATTGGTTGTAAGTTGTGTGACATATTTCTGAAAACACGCTACATTGGCAGTAAGAACATGCCCAAAACATAAATATCAGCGTCGAGGTCTTACATGCAAGACTACTTTTCATCGTGATCATACTTTTAACAATTTACTAAAAATTGAAACATTTCTATATTTTAGAAATGATTTCAGATTTTGAATATTCAAGACACATAGTAAACACAATGTATGATTTGTAAGTGGAATTTTTATTATTATTTGTATATATAGTTTTGTAAACCGTGTTGAACTAGCAAATATTTCCACATTACATGGACCCACTGTTCTTCTAAATGATAAATGTAACAGTAGTGGGTATCAATACAAACGCTAACGATGTTTATTCCCTTGCCTGTGTTTATAATTCATTGGGACGATAATCGTATTCAGCGCCATGGGACTGGACATGTTACTTCCTGTGAAATATGCGAACGAAAACAAGCTAAATCCACAAATAAAGATTACGCACCCTTATTTATGTGATTTATAGTATGTGTATAAATTCACAACTATTTCCAGCGTTCTCAAAATATCATGTTTTTCGCATAATTATTTCCCGCAATACTGGTTTCCAGTGGAGTGTTTACAAAATTCCGCCATTTTTGTTGTTATTCTCGTTTTATTCACTCGCTCGTGCGAGACTTCATAATATATTAACACAAACTTCTTTCGAAATAACGTTCTAAATTGTATGAAATAATTAATAAATTTATCTTTAACTCTTTCACAAAACTATTTAATAAAATAATTTAATATCCATAATTTAGAATGAAAATATAATTGAAAACCAGTCAGACACCAAAACAAACAACAACCACAAAAGCAAACAAACATATATAAACATTATGGCTGACATCCGTTACGGATAGCTCAAACAAGTTTCCCTCAGCTGACACTGAAAAATAACTGTGAATTTGTAAATGAATCAAGGCTCATTATGAAAAAGATCTGTCAAGAATTACTAATTAATCAATTGAAAAAAAAGACCTAGGTGTAAAGTTTCACCACATATTCTCAATTCCTTTAATTTCTGCATTTCTGGTAACTATTCATAGAGCCATGCTATGTGGACCCAGAACACAAATAATTTTACTATATATTCTCTACTTTTGTTTCGCAGCACTGAACTTTCCACTGTGTGACAATCAATACAAATCATATGTTAATCTAAAATACCTTTAAAAATGACTCAATGGTAAAGTTCTTGTCAAAGGTTCATCGGCATTTCTTTGAGAGGCTGGACTCTAAAAAATGCAACCTGCAGTGAAATACAGATTTCACTTCTGAATCATCACCAAGGCTTTATTACTCACTGCATGCTGTCGCCGAAATACACAAAGACAACATCACCGTAAGTCCATATTCTTTAAATCCAAATCCAAAATGCATAACTATAACTCTTCTATCAACATTCGCATAAGAGAGGGAAAATGATGTAAAAATATACTAGAACTACATTCGTGGATACCGAACTGGGTGTACTAACTGTGACCCGATTCCATATCTTTAATATTAAACAAAGATCGAGTTTGGTTACGTCTTGAACAAAATGTACTCAAACTTTGGTCAAATCATTTGCAAGTTTGTATTGGGGTGGGTGGATATATATATATATATATATATATATATATATATATATATATATATATATATATATATATATATGTGTGTGTGTGTGTGTGTGTGTGTGTGTGTGTGTGTGTGTGCCTGCTTTATTTTTAGGGGGTTGAGAGAGTTGCATGTTTATTTTAGTTTTTAATATTTTAAAGGTACTTTGCTGCATTCTCTCTATCTGGTGTATCGTTCTAGGGTTTAAATGTTCTGTCGCAAGTCCAAAAGTATAGCCTATTCCGAATGAATTCCATGTTGAATATGCTAATATGTCAATAGCCTTAAATGAGCTGATACACCAACAGTCTTGCTGCATCACAATGATATAATCTGCAGCGGTCTTTACAATTTTTTCAAGAATATTATGCAGTTAAGATCTAATTGGGTATTAGGATGTAACACATTTCAAAGAAATACTCCTGTTATAGTACATGTATGAGTGGAAGAATACCAAATATTTTTTTTAAAACCTCGTATATGATACTTTTCTTGTAGTTTATTTATTGATTATGTGTGATTTCGTACCCATCTGTTTCACTACTGGTGTCAAGACCGAGGGCCTGTCGTGTACACGTCCCCGTCGACGACTTAATAACCAAAAAAACCTATAAAAACCTCGGACACTTTTGGTCAGTCTCACACAACGTCAACATGACATCCCTTAAATCTCATCTTCTCGTCAAATTGATTTGTGCCTTGTACGGCATCAGTCGCGAGACTACTCAACAAATACATGGTCGCGTCTTAGAAGCCAAACTCAAAGAAGTCTTACGATGGTTTACGGTGACAGATCGGCAATTACTGCAAGCCATCATTCAGATTCATCATCAAACCATGCGTTTTTTGGAGAGAGAAAAAATAGCATTGACACAACTGGGCGATCCTCTCATCGACACTCAAGCTAAAAAGCAAATCATTTTGAACCCTTTGGGTAGTGGTTCTCTAAGACGTGTCATCATTTGCTCCATCATAAAATGGGATCCCAATGCTGCCAAAGCCCCCCACCCCAAAAAAAAACACTCACAAAAAAGACCAACGGACTAAAAGAAAATAGCAGTGGTGTTAAGACCAGATCACAGAAAAATTGTCTCCAGAAAAACAAAAGCCCATTGAAAACAGCTTCTACTCGCAAAAGAGGTACTTCGGCCTTAGTACAACCTTACATTTGAATACCACGACCTGCAGTGACGGTGACTGCACCTCCAGTAGCGTCGGGTTCTTCCACTTCTCCGTTGCTGGTGATGCCTGCCAAACCCAATATGACACCCGTTCTTCCTCAGATGTCCAAAACGTCAAATGAAAAGGACAGTATCGTCATCCGGAGAAGAAGAAAAAACCGCTTAACCAAGCATCTACGTCACCCCAAGAAAAGACACAGTCGTCCAAAGAAAAAGAGGAGCAACCAAAAGGGGAGGATTCTTTTGTGATTTTAAAAGACACAAAGACTCAACAACAAAAAAAGATGAAAGGGCGTGTGCCAAGTCATCAACATCAGTGTATTTTTGGTGCGTGCGCCGGAATCAACCAACAAACAAAGATGTCACCATCCCTTAGTAAACATATTCCTTCACTCCTCAAAGGAAAGCAAAGGAAAGGACTGCCTCATCGCTTAGTCAAACATGGGAACATGTTGTCCGTCCTGTCCAAGGCTTCTCCACCCATGTGAAAAACCTCATTTAGACAGCCACCAAAGACGTTATCGATACCGTGTGCGAATGTTGTTTAAATGTCCTCAATAACACGATACCTTTATCTAAATGCCAGAAACAATCCTTAGCCAAACATCAACACGTCCTTCGTCAAATGGTATAAGATGAAAATACCTATCCGTCCAAAGAAACAGATGTGGTACAACACGGAAGATTTTTACCCATGTTAGGAACTCTTGTCAAGGGAATAGTAGGACCCACGTTGGTACACCTGGAAAGTGTTTTAACCATGTTTCCAGGAAGAAAAGGAACCTCTGGAGTACAAAGATCTCAGACGCGACCATTGGAATCAAATGGAAGGAAGAAAACTGGCTTTAGTGCTTTACAAAACGATTGATGGAATACCATCATTGGCAGGAGCAAAAGACCCCACATTTGTCCAAAAGAGAAAAATCGCAGGCGTGCGGTCAGCTGTAGCAACGAATGCATCTCTTTCATCAGAAAGCTGTAGATGAAACAGCTCTGAACACTCTGAAAGATTGTAAGGCTCTGATGAAAATTCCATCACCACCACGATTGCCTGAGGAATAAGAGACACGAACATTCTTTTCAAACACCCGCCGAAGCTCCCATTCCTGGTAAGATTGCAGTGTTCTTGTTTACCCCTTCCCCCACCCTCCATCGAGAAGTACTTAAAGTTTGGGTTAAAAAGATTATGTCCATTCCTCCTTCGACAGAAGTCAAAAAGAAAGAAGGGAAACCAGAAGTGAAAAAAGAAGACCAAAAACCATCCCATTACTCACGTGTCAAATTGGACACGTCAAGCCCTTTCCAAACCACTATTTCTCTCCATCCAAAGTAGCATCAGAGAAATGTTGGTAACTTATTAACAAAAATGGAGAAGGTGTTAGTCAGCATTCACTTCTATCCAGCCCAACCTGCAGGTTATGGAGTACAGAAATTGTATGGTGCTGCTAAACCCGACGGAAACGTCTCTGCTTACCTCAAGTGCAACGACGGTTACAAGAACAAGCCACGTACACTTTACACAAACCCATACGACATAATATTTTAAGAAGTCACACACTATTGGAGGGTTTCGATAATCATTGACAAGCCGATTCAGCCGATGTAACTCATTTGGCCACCTAAAGTCGTGGGTATAATATATTTCATTTGCATCATCGACGTCTTTTCCAAATTTGCCTCGGTCGTGCCATTAACTTTTAAATCGAACAGACAGTGAGTTAGTGCGAGCCCTCAAACTGGTGCCGAAACTCAATGATCATCATTCTCTTCGATGTCAAACAGACAAAGATACTGAATTGATTAACCAAGATTTCCAATAAGAATTAAAGAAACGTGCCATTCGTTTTCTTTCACCACCGAGAATCACGAAACTAAGGCCAGCATTGCGGAACATTTTCAACACACTTTGGAAGAACGGATGTGGAAATATTTCACGCATCAACCCACTCTCAAGTACATCGACGTCTTACTCTGCTTGGTTCAAGTGTACAACCAATCGTACCATCGGATCATCGGTCGTGCCCCGCATGATGTGACTCCCGACAACGAAGTTTCTGAGCGCCTGTTTGGTATGTCTTCGACGGAGGCTGTCTCCAAGAAAGGTGGAATGTTGGGAGCAGGAGATTCGCAAAACTTAACACACTTTCGACAAAGGTCACTTTCCCAACTAGACGACCAAACTATTTCGTGTCACTCGATGAGTGCTTGGCCGTCATCCTGCCGTCTATAAACTGGAAGACATGAACGAGGAAGTTTTTAAAGGAATGTTTTACTTGCCCGAGTTACAACGCGTGACCTAAAACAGAAGATGAAGTGTAAGACATCAAAAGCATTCTCGAACAAAGAACCCAAAAAGTGGGGAAACGACGTGTTGAAGAAGTTAAAGTATGTTGGAAAGGATATCCTCTCAGTTTTGATTCTTGGATCGACGCCTTACAAGTCATCGACTATTTAAAAAAAATCTGACCCTGAAATATCATTATCTACAAAGTACCCTTCTAGGATTTTGTTAGTTACTCGTGATAGGATTCTCTGCTGTGATCCTGATCAACACAAATGCTATAACTAGTTTAACTAATGCGCTACTTTGTTTAAGCCTGATCACATTCCATAAACTCGTTGCCTTTTAAAACGTACACATTATCATTCACCATGTTACCTCAATTTACATACTATTTTCAGCGATCTCCGGAAGCAGTAGGTGTGTCATTTTTTAATAATATAGTTTTAACCCGTTTCATATACTTTATATTTCGCAGATATACAGTTGTACTGCTCATACAGTTGATGTTCTATATCTTGTGGATAGTATATGTGTCACCATGCTTGTCGTACAGAGATAATTCTCGTATTTAAAATATGTACTAAATATCCAATGTCTTTTGTGTCTTCCAGTTTTGAAGAAGAAAAAAATGTCACCCCCAAAAACTGCATGCCTATTTTAAACAACGCATACGGTAAGTTAGAAATGTAGTACTTTTATACGATTGTTTTTTATTTCCAAATTCTGACTGTCTTGCCGAGTTTACAGGCATGCGTTCCAAATATATCAGTTGTCAAATAACCGAATAGATTGTCACAAACGTTTGATCTGTTTTCGGTCCTACTTGCTTCAGTCTTAGTCATGCCTATTAAAATGTGATGGGTTTTGCTGTATCTTTCAAACAGTTTTTGGTAAACTTCAGCCAATTTTTTGTTTTATTTTAAGTGAAGTACTTCCCTTTTCTTATATTTAGCGGTCTCTTAAGTTTTCAATTATTCACTAATTTTTCTGAATAGCTAAACAAATTGGATAGTTTCTTTACCAGCAGATCCTTAACGTGACTGTTGTAAAATTCGTTTCCCTCTTCAAATTGTATCTTTTCAGGTTTTCGCTTTTTTATGATTTTTCCTTAAGGTATCGTGTATGATATCTTCTTCGCTTTTGGATATTTAGCCCATGCGTATTTTAAGAACATACTTATAATTGTCAAAGTGAAGTCAAATCTTATGTTACCTTTAATGTGTTTGCACGTTACCAACGTCTCCTTGCCACTAGTCAGTCAAGTGTTTTATTTAAACTCTTTGCCTCGATATATTTGCTCTCTTCCTTGTATAATGTGTAGGTTAACTGAACAGTTAACCATTACATTCAGCGAAGTTTTTAAATATCAACATTTTCCCTGCAACTGATGAATATTTATATACGCATAGAGACATTGATGATCGTAGTAATGTGATGTTAAATAATAGTCTTTACTTTGCAAAACGTACATTTGGTGATGTTATAATGTCTTCAACGCGTTTCTTCAAAACGGTTAAAAATTATCCAGTGGCTGCTTCATGCTTGTTTTAATCAAACTTACCTGTTTGCTTAATTAAACAATTTGCAAAGTTTGTTCAGTTCTTTCAAACGCAATGTTTACGAGACCTCTGAGTTGCACTGTGAATTCAACCTGCTAAAATTGTATGTATTTACTCACACTGCATACGTAAGATATTCATTCACCTTACAGCGCTATTATAACCCTCTTGCTATCAGAATATATACTGCTTTTCTTCTTTCTTCAAGTTAACATCATTAAACGGAATCTGCAAATCTGCATCTCTTCCGTATATTTGTTTTATGGTCACTACAATAAAATTAACACGTTTATTCTCTTAAATGTTTTTCTTCAACAAAACTAACTTAAAATACGCTTTTATCCCGTCCATATATGTAAATAAACAGACTTTATCTCTTGATATTCAAGCTCTGTTTTTAATTTCAAAACCGTTAAAATGGCATGTCTCCACTCTGAAAGCTGCTGGCTCGTTCTCGAGCATAACGCAAGTTTTACAAATCTTAGCATTTTAACTGCATCAACTCCAAATTACTGAATTATATATTAATCATTACTCTGTTTTAAAACTGGACACTTCAAATAATTGTCGATTGAGGATTATTAGATTTCGGATCCTGTTAGTCTTAAATTTCTAAAAAAAATTTATACAGTTGGGCATACACATTAAGACACAAAAATATGACACGAAAATAAACGTAAAATAAACAAACACACAAAAAAGATGAATAGACGAACAAATTTAAATTCGTTAATTTTTTTATACCACATTTGTGAGTTACAAGAAGAAAAAAGAAACACACACAGTCTCTTGAAGATTGTGATCTCAAATGTAAGGAATACGAATTTATTTTTCTCTCCTTCTCATCAACGTATTTTATCAATCACTTTGTATAATCTCATTTTCTTTCTCATCTTCATGTTGATGTATTCTTTTCTTTTTCTTTTTAATGTGGCAAATATTACAAGAAATATGAATAATTTATCACAGAAGAGAAGTGTCAGGTAGATCATATAGACAAGCTTACCTCTGTACATTTTGTCTTGATACACTGTATGAGATTTTGCAACTTTAAGCAAAATGTGAATATATTGTTAATACAGGCTGGTGCAATATTACATTAATACAGGCTGGAACAAAATTACATTAATACAGGCTGGTACAATATTACATTAATACAGGCTGGTGCGTGTTAATATTATTATATAAATGATTGCAGACTTTTGCATGCTATTTACAAAGGCTGTAGTTAGGCCATCAACCTAACTATGATTCAAATTATGTTTTGTTTTGTTTGTTTTTCTTTCTTCATTCACTTATTTTATATTTTATCTTGCATTTTTTAATTCAATGACGTCCTTAATTGATCTAGTCTTTGAGTTATTACGTTATGCTACCAGCTATAATAGCAGTATGACTGTATTATACAATATATATAATATACACCAATTATTGCTGCAGGTTATCAGCCACAAATAACTTCCTGTATAGTTTCCACACACCAAAAATAATCAAATGTTTATGTCTGAGTCAATAAATGTTGCAGCCTAGAATTGTCAGGAGTTGGAGGATCACAAGAAAAGACGAGATGTATTTAAGTTTCTTAATAATAAAGATTATTCAATACACTTTCTTAAAGATAAACGCTGTATGGAAAAATGTTAAAATTACACAAACACTCCCTGTGGATATAAATGGGGATTTTATTCAGTTTTTATTCTGGCATTCAATGAGTAGCAGTTATATCATTTAACAACAAGTTCCGTTAACTTTACATGAAATAAATAAAGATAATTCTGCGCTTAACATCTCTCCATCAGCAATAATTGCCATCAGCTCTCTCTCTGTCTTCAGATTACAATCTACAATCTAAATTGAATGAAAACAAAATATGATGATGCAAGACTTCCTTGGCAAGAGCTAAACCGGTTTAGGTTTAAACTGGTGGGCTGTTGACGGGCGAGCGCGTGTGTGCCATACTAACGCATTTACTAATTTCCTATTTTTGGATTTATTAAATTTATTGTAGAAAATAACATTGTTGACATCAACATATCTTGAACTCCACCCTCCCCCATGTCAACAATTGTCAAACTTCTTCAAACCCCTTCCCCTTATTTTGTTGACATAATTATTGGATCCACTGCATTTTAAACATTATCATGTTACATAACTGGGAGGATAATTCAATATTGTGTTGGATCCAGATATATTTGTAATTGATTTTAATTAGCTGTAAGTATGGAACATAATTTAGTAGATGTACATATATCGAGAGAACTTACTATGGGATTCACAGGAATACTTGGACAAATTACTCGCATAAATCTTGTGTTGGAATTTTTTCACAATTATTGAAAATGTAAATGTGGAACCAGATAAATCTTCTGTAAAAATATAGTTTTCAGAAACCAAATTAAAAGATAAATATTCTGGAAATTTATTATTTAATTGTTAAAAAAACCTAAATATATATGAGCTGAAAAATTAGATAATTTGAGAACATACCTGCTTGAAAAGAGTTTGAAGTAATTAATGTTCCAATATTTAATGTATTGAAAAGTGGTTGAAATACAGATCCAATATTGAAAGTAGCACATATATGTCTTATCATGTCCATAAACTAGCAGATGACATCCAAAACGCTTTAATTACCGGTATAATGATGTTGATCAAAACAGGATCTGCCAGTTCATGGTCAAATGGTCCCTTATTAATGTTTGCAATCAAATCAATTAAGAGCACACTGATCAAGCGAAGTACGAAAGAAAACGGTGATGACAATACGTTTCATTATATTGGCATAGCTCAAACAGATTTTGCATACTGATGTGTCCGACACTCTCAGCATTATTGCTTTCAATTAAACTTCTTTTTAAAAAAAATAATAATGTGCTTCGTGTCATCGTTACACATGATTAGTATACATTTTAATAATAATGTGTACACAGTTTAAAAAACATGTAAAATTAGCTAATCCGCTAATTAAAATAACTTATTGTTCCCGTGTGTTTAGTATAAAAGGTTCATTTAGTATAAAGATAACTTCTGCATAAATCTATCTTGTTTTACAAAGGCATTAACACTGCCACTTGTACCGGTATTAATAGTTCTAAATAAAAACAACTCTCATTGTCACTCGTCTCATACATACATACATACATACATACATACATACATACATACATACATACATACATACATGTATGTATATATATATATATATATATATATATATATATATATATATATATATATATATATATATATATATATATATATATATATATATATATATATATATATATATATATATATATAATGCACAAGAAGAATATCGAATGATTAAATAGTAATTCCCTTATAACTAAATGCCCAATTCTTGAATACGATTTATGCAGTCGTAGCTATTTGAATCCGCATGGTAGGTTAGTGTGATCTTTAATTTCATATGTATTTTGTGAAATTCATTATTTCGGAATAATTTCAGCCAATTAACAGTTTGATTATTAATCATGGCTTGTTAATTTTGCTCTAATCTAATTTAAAATCTATATTCAATTCTTTTTGTTAGCAGATATGTATTGTCAGGCATGTGAGTTCCAATAAGAAAGAGAAACTACATAATTATTATAACTTCTGGTAGTTGGTCCGAAATGGCCCATAATCTGGGCCGAATCAGACTTGTCCCAATCAGCATGCTACATTTTTAGCTTGCCAAACTCAGGACAGAATGGTTGCTGGTTTGAATCTTACCATCGTTCTAAGCTGTGTCAACTATCATGGCGTGTCTTTCGGCAAGGAGCCTTTACTCCTATCGCCTACACACTAAATGGCCTACTTGTATTGCTGTGCCGTAAATAACCAAACCAAATTAAATCGCCATTTATATTTCTTAAAGTTAAGATTGAAATATAGTATCAGCAATAAATTAATAAAATGCCAATGTGCATGTATTACTTTAGTCCGATAAATCAATTCCCCAAATCTGTCTGGATACTTACTGATGGACGATATCACGATGTGGGCCTGATTTATCAGTCTTGTATTACTTCAGAAAAGGAAATTTAGACGACAGAAATTGCTTCAAATTTCTCCAGAACACAAAATTTATAACTAAAGTAAAGTAGACATAAGTCAATTAAAATTACAAAATATGATGGTGTTTCCATATATTAACTATGGAATCTGATTTATTATCGTGAGTGCTTAAATAAAAGCAGGACCATAGAGGGTGATCACATGCCTCTCCTAGTTCTTGTTCAAACAAAATTTTTCTGTTATAAAATTAAAAAGTGTTGTTCGGCCAGGGCCCCTGTACGGAATCGGGCCCAGGGGGATATCTTTCCCTGGTTGCCCACCCTTACCCATCCTTGTCGGCCCTGCATATGAGTCTGATGTTTTACAATTTGTCAATATAGTACCATGACATTTTTGACAATACGTAATCACCTTATCGATTCTGTAGCGATAAGGTGATTTAGTGTTGTCAGAGATTCCATTTTAATTTATTGATAAAACGTCCGACTGTACCGATAAGTAGACAACAAGTAGGTCTTTGCTTTTTTTCAATACTGATAATGTCATTTCGTGTTCTCAGAGATTTAATTATTTATACTTTATTGATAAAATGTCAGACACCTGTGATCCTTGTGTGACGTCTTATTAACCGTGTAAATCCGTTTCGGAATTGGTGCCTAAGTTACAATTGCCAAGCCACCATCACCTATTTAGGTGACATTTCGTCCACGTTGAATGACATTTCATTTAAATAGGTAGGAACTCTGGCGTAGAATGTACAAATAAGTTAACTTACAATGCTAATATGTAGGTGAGCATGATGCCAAGAATAAAATATTACGTATCCTTCATGATGTTGAAAAGTTCCGTGAAAGATCTCAAAACCTCTAAAAATCAGGGTCACGTAATTTCGGGATAAGTCTTAAGGTTCAACGTGCTGTTAACCCTTTGGCAATACACCCTGTAATTTGGCAAAACGACACAAGATGAGTACAGCAGAAGCAATAACTCTATTTAATTATATTAGCATCTACATTGAATTGTGATTATTACGATAAATAAATACATTATCACTATCGGTTCAAAAGTTAACTTCGTCGATTCGCATTTACGAGTTGTGTTAGAGGAGGTTGCATCTCCGATTGTCATTTCATGCAGATTCATTAATTAGTAGGATGATAAAAAGTAGTGCAGCACACACAAAAGTTTTAAATCACATGACAAAGAGAAAACAACTGTTTGAACCCTTTACTATGCACGATGGTGGGGCCGCACGATTCACCCAAATCCAAAACCTGCCCCAATCCACCACAAGCATTATGTAAATCAGATGAAACATGCTCAAAACCACAAGAAAACATTGGAAAGAGTACTATCTTGTTGAAACAGACGACAAATTATGCCGCATTTATTATTTACATCGAATGGACATGACGAAAGGGAGATAAATGTTACTGTATTCATCACCATTGCTGGTTATCAAGTCAAAAGCGGACCCAGTCAGTATGTTCCAAGTACAAACGGCCTCATTGTGAATAAACGAGAATGACAACAGTAACATATGCATGATATTATAAATATGTTAACTTGTATTTGTTATTGTCTTTATTAACATTTTGATAAAGCATGTTTTGATGCTGATATAAGTGGAGCTTTTTCTAATGCTTGGCATTTACTAACCCTTAGTGATGTCATCATGCGTCCAATAAGAAGCATAAACCCAAATGTTAATGGTGAGAAAGATGGTGCCCGGATCTACCTCAAAATATCTTTTATCCACGTAATCCGCTCAAGTCCGCTTCACCATTGACCGTATTGTGGTATTCGATATAAAATGCCGGAACCAAATGTATATTACAACGTCAACCACTTTGCAGTAGTCACATTATAGAATGTGGAATAAATATGAAGTGACAACAAATTAAAAAACACAAAATATCGTCTTTTGGATTGTCTACCTGAGTGATTGATTTCATGAAGATGATGCAGCTGATGATGACAACAATTATGATGATGAAGCCACACAATCACGTAAACAACTACCATTAAAAGTTCATCAACTATCATGCAATGGGTCCAAGGATGGTAACAGTAATTATTGTTATGATGCTGCTGGAGATGATGGTGTCAGAGATGATGATGTCAAAGAATATGCTGATAAATGCATAAATACAATAGACAGTGTTATTTTTAGCCATAATGGATTAATGATCTTATGGAGAATGAGAATGGTACAGATCATCATGAAAATGAAGTTTTTAATTGTGAAAACAGCGAATGTTGTATGAATCAATTGAAGCAAACTGATACATTTTTAAACAACGAAGACATTTTATCAATTCTCACTAACATCAACAATTGCCCAACTGATATACCAATTAAGACAGTGGTCTAATATTCAGTCAAGATGACGCTGAGTTTGCGAAATGAGATCTGGCAATGTATTTAAAATAATATCCCAATTTCACTTAAGTACATGTACATCAAAAAGTTCATATGTCAAAAATTTAAAATGTGTATATAAAAAAAGAAAAAACAAAGCAGAACTATCATGAGTAAGCAACATCTCAGAATCAATAAATAATAAACTTAAGCAGGTTGCTGATTGGAAACAACACAAAATTCCTGAAGTAACAGATTATATAGTGTAACTCAAGGTCAGTTTATAGATTTGCGTCGCACAATATATGGCTCCGGCAATTATAAATTATTTGGCCCTTCATCTTCATAATTATGTAATTGATGAAACCATTTGGTGCACAAATACATCAGCAGAAAAGACAAGAATCTTTACAAAATTTTACAAAAGCAACTAAATTCCAATGCATCTGGCCGATAATAGATGCTATGAATAGACCTGTGTTATATGATCAAATATGAGATCTATGAATAGACCTGTGTTATATGATTAAACAATGGGATTTATGAATAGACCTGTGTTATATGATCAAATAATGTGATTTATGAGTATACCTGTGTTGTATGATCAAAGATGAGATATATGAATATACCTGACATGTGTTATAAGATGAAATGATGTGATCTATAAATATACCTATGTTATATGATCAAAGATGTGATCTATAAATATACCTGTGTTATATGATTAAAGATGAGATCTTTGGATATACCTGTTATATGATTAAACAATGGGATTTATGAATATACCTGTGTTACATGATCAAATGATGTAATTTATGAGTATACCTGTGTTATATGATCAGAGATGAGATCTATGAATATACCTGTGTTGTATGATTAAACAATGTGATTTATGAATATACCTTTGTTATATAATCAAATTATGTGATTTATTAAATTCAGTATACCTGTGTTATATGATCAAATATCAGATCTATGCATATACCTGTGGTATATGATCAAAGATAAGATCTATGAATAGACCTGTGTTATATGATGAAACGATGTGATCTATGAATTTGCATGCTTTATATTAAACGATGGAATTTATGAATATAGCTGTATCATATTATCAAAAGCTGGGATCTATGAATATACCTGTTACATGACAAACACATTAGACTGAGACAGTTTATTATGAGTGAACATTTGTATGTCAGTGATCGTGGTGGGGCATTCATGTTTAATTAACACAATTATAACTTCGTGGTACATTTAATAATCTTTTTTTCTTTTCTTGGCAGGTTATCTTGGAGGTATAACTATTAGCATGAGTTCAGTAGGATGATGGCTCATCTCTTGCTCTGCACCAGAGTGGAGGATACAATTCTTGATTTTCAGATCTTCAGTCATGGTCTGGCTCCTACCTGTATAGAATACACCAATGTTTTGGCCCGAATTTATGATCATGATGTACAACAGGACATGTTCTTCTTCGTCCAGCATGAACCTGTTAGCATAATCTACAATAATCAGACAATACAACAACCAAACAATAACAAAAAGAATGTCTCATATGTACGACGATCATCTGTTGACCTTTTTGATGAAGCTGCATTGGAATGTTGTCAGAGAAAGGATTTTGATATTTTATTCAGGGTGTCCCTTATTCCAGTTCTTCCATCACTTCGGTGTATAGTGGATGTAGATGCTCATTTGGCAGCACTGATATTTAAGCATTTTAAGACTTCAGCAGTTTTCCGACATAGATTTATAAAGCTCATAAAACAATGGTTTCAGTTTGAAACTGCCTTGGATATGAACCTTGTAACTAAAATTGACAATATTTATAGTGTGATATTGTATATGCCATACCTTATTGACATTAGAGTCAAGGGACCCAAACTACAGCTGAGTCTTGGATGGTAAGTATGAAGTGATAATGTATATGTCATACCTTATTGACATTAGAGTCAAGGGACCCAAACTACAGCTGAGTCTTGGATGGTAAGTATGGAGTGAAAGTTTATATGCCATACCTTATCGACATTAGAGTCAAGAGACCCAAACTACAGCTGAGTCTTGGATGGTAAGTATGAAGTGATAATGTATATGTCATACCTTATTGACATTAGAGTCAAGGGACCCAAACTACACCTGAGTCTTGGATGGTAAGTATGAAGTGATAATGTATATGTCATACCTTATTGACATTAGAGTCAAGGGACCCAAACTATACCTGTCTTGTTGTTGTTGTAGGGCTTAACGCCATTTTTCAGCACAAGATAGGCTATACATGGCGGCCAGTATTATTGGTGGAGGAAGAACCCGAGAGAACCCCCGGAAAGAACCACCGACCCACGAGAAGCTACTGGCAAGCTTGCTCACATAACTACATTAGCCGAATCTTAGACTCGAACCTACACAGACAGAGGTGAGATGGCAGTGATCCGTAATGGACAGCGCTTTAGACCACTCGGCCACTTGGGGCCCCATACCTGTCTTGGATGTCCATATATCTTTCTCTTGTTAATGTTGAGCTCATCTCCCAACAAAAGCATTTCAAACCTCCTCCTTCTCCCCACAACCACCCCCACCCAGTTGTGCCCCATGTAAATTAGTCAAAATTCTGCATATCTACAGACTGCTACCATTATTGTCTTAATGAATAATGTCCATATCTTGAATGATATGAGAGGAAGTGAATGACATGATCCTCACATGGATCAGTACTGTTGTACCGTACATGTTCATTTATGTGATGAGTGTGTAAACGACACAGATCAAGATCTGCTGTCACATAATGTTCCAGCAGATCTTGGTCTGTGCAGTTTGTTCCAAGTAATCAGTTATGTTAGAGCAGATCGGGTTCTTTACGTTTATTGTATGCAGTATTACTCAACTTATAAGCAGTGTATATGGTGGAATACACTAATTGTCACAGAGTTGCACTGAAACAATATGAGCCACAAAATGTTATTCAACCGTTAAAGTGACTACAGTTTTGTAAAACGGGGGAGGTGAATGCATACTGTTTGATAATTGAGGAAAAGTAGAAATAATGCTGGGTGCATCAGAATTCTTGCTATATATTTTATATTTGTGGTGTCATCTTGCCTGCATTGGCATGGTGAGAGCAATGATGCTGTCAGCTTCAATTTAAGGTTTTATAATTGTCAAGTTTTAAAATGTTTGAAACTGACATCTTCTTTATCAGTGGCTTCATTCAATAGAAACACTTTGATCATACAGTTTTCCATCACCATACAGTCCTATAGTATACTGTTGCACATCATTCAATACAGGTATGGTTATAAATCAGTTAAATTGTTGATTTTATCATTTCATTGCTACTTAATTGTTTCTATCAATTTTAGTTTGTGGCTAATGAGTATGAATTATATTGCTTGTGGCTAATGAGTATGAATTATATTGATTGTGGCTAATGAGTATGAATTATATTTTTGTGGCTAATGAGTATGAATTATATTGTTTGTGGCTAATGAGTATGAATTATATTGTTTGTGGCTAATGAGTATGAATTATATTGTTGTTTCATGCCATCGAATACCCTGTTTTGTATTACTAGTTGTGACAGTCTTGTTAGAAGAAATGGCAGGTCACAGGTTTGAACCCTGGCCCTGTTATACCAAAAATTTATAAACATGGTACTCACAGTTGCCTCGCTCAGATATTAGCATTAAGATGCCAGTGTTATGACTGGTTCGTCAGGTGTTAGAATACTGCTACTTGGTAAGACATTGTGTTGCATGTATGTGGCATGATACCCCAGTGCTAGACATCACTATAAACTGCCACACTGCTTACATCTTATCAGTATGAATAAAATTGTTATGCTACATTAAAAATATAAATAACACATACCGGTAGTCGTATTGGAACATATTCTTCAGTCCAGTAAAGTCTCTTTTTTGCTACCTCTGCATTAAGCTACCACATATCATTTATGACCTTAAGCATCTTGCATAGATTGATTTTATAATATATACATGCAGATGTGAGCAACCACCTACTGAACTCGATCAGTAAACCAATGTTTTTTGCAAAATACGTGTTTTGATTCTGCTCTGAAGAACCACATCACAAAAACATATAAATATTACTGATGTTTTTTTAATTCTTCATAGCAATGACAACTTAAGATATTTCACATGTAAAGTGAACATTTATTCTAACCTCTCAAATAAAGTTAAGCCCTACTACGGGTTTCCTATTTAGAGCAAGTTAAATTTTCCAGTACTTCCCCAGATTCTTTTTTTGTAAATATAAAAGAAAATTCTGGTTATTTATACATTTTCATGAAAAACTTTTATCTGTTGGTTGTTATGTTTTGATTTATCCGGTCCTAGATGAGACACGAACCAGTCTACTTGTGTTCTTTTTATTACTTTCTAGGTGTAAAAGAATCGAATGCTTAGTTCAGAAGAGGGTTTATATGGAGGAGATAATGGCTTGGTTGTCAACACTTGGGGGAGCATTCTCCTCCATGGGGGATTACTTTGACCATTTTGTAAGTACATATGTGATGAAATTAAGTTCAATCTGTTTGCAGAGGCTGTCAATTGATATAAAAAAAGCAACTGCATGATTGGAACGCTGAATTAACATGGCATTAGTTACATGTATGAGATATACTGCCTGATGTAATTATAGAGATAATCTTTTATCCGTTTTATCACCTTGTGTTTTTGTAAAGAAATTATTTAATTCCTACAATCCGTATATTCCCTTATAATATTGTGTAACTCTTCCTTTTTGGTTGTAGATAGAGACTTCAATCTATAAGATATAATTGGAGGAATGGTGGACTGTAAATAAAACCTTTAATCCATAAGATATAATTGGGGGAATGGTAGTCTGTAATTAAAGACTTTAATCTATAAGATATAATTGGGGAAATGGTAGTCTGTAAATAAAGAATTTAATCCATAAGATATAATTAGGGAAATGGTAATCTGTAAATGAAGACTTTATTCCATTACCGGTAGATATAATTGGGGGAATGGTAGTCTGTAAATAAAGACTTTAATCCATAAGATATAATTGGGGAAATGGTAGTCTGTAAATAAAGATTTTAATCCATAAGATATAATTGGGGAAATGGTAGTCTGTAAATAAAGACTTTAATCCATAAGATATAATTGGGGAAATGGTAGTCTGTAAATAAAGACTTTAATTCATAAGATATAATTGTGGGGAATGGTAGTCTGTAAATAAAGACTTTAATCCATAAGATATAATTGTGGGGAATGGTAGTCTGTGTGAATGGAGATGGTGGAGTTGAGAGGTACTTTTACTACCTCTCAAATGAAGAAACCAGTATTTCTAAGAATAGGTGATTAGTGGCTCAGGTGTGGACACATGTCACAAGGGGGGTGGGTGGATTAGAGCTAGACTACTGGGGCATAAAGAGTTTGCCTCTGGGTCTTGACCAAGAAAATATTTAAATTCCCTCCCTTTAATCATGTATAAAGTAAATGAGCATGATAAAAGCAACTAACATTGGCCCTGAGGACCATCCATACCCCCAGGGACTTAAGACCTGGGTGATAACTTGGAAACTATTTTGATTCACACCCTATACCCATAGATACACTTACAATATAGGTCAGATATACAGCTAATGTTTACTCCTGCATCAGTTCTTACCCCCCTGGGAATTGACCATAGGGTATATATTTTGTGGTTAGTGGGACAAAGCAAGGGAGTGCAGGGATATGTGATTTACAAACACTTGGATTATTGATAATTTCACTTTTGTTATATATTGTGATCAGTCATATCCATCCTTCAGTTTTTTTGTGTGCTGTGAAACCGTGTATTTTTCTTTGTGTAATAGTGATTTTCTGTCTGAACAGTGTGTTTTATTGTGTGGAGCAGTGTTGAGATATGAGGATCATACATTCAGACCTCTTTTAAAGGCTGGCTATAATAAGAAGGCACCTATCTTGAGAAGCAATTTTTAAAAAAAATCATGTCAACACAATATTGAAGAAATGAGCCTCTATTATGGAAACACCAAGATTGAAATGCCAGTTTTCTCCATTACACAAACACCAATATTCCAATGCCAATTTTCTCCACTACTCAACACACACCAATATTCCAATGCCAATTTTCTCCACAACTCAATACACACCAATATGCAAATGCCAATTTTCTCCACTATTCAACACACACCAATATTCAAATGCCAATTTTCTCCACAACTCAATACACACCAATATGCAAATGCCAATTTTCTCCACTATTCAACACACACCAATATTCAAATGCCAATTTTCTCCACAACTCAATACACACCAATATGCAAATGCCAATTTTCTCCACTATTCAACACACACCAATATTCAAATGCCAATTTTCTCCACTATTCAACACACACCAATATTCAAATGCCAATTTTCTCCACAACTCAATACACACCAATATGCAAATGCCAATTTTCTCCACTATTCAACACACACCAATATTCAAATGCCAATTTTCTCCACAACTCAATACACACCAATATTCAAATGCCAATTTTCTCCACTATTCAACACACACCAATATTCAAATGCCAATTTTCTCCACTATTCAACACACACCAATATGCAAATGCCAATTTTCTCCACTACTCAACACACACCAATATTCCAATGCCAATTTTCTCCACTACTCAACAAACACCAATATTCAAATGCCAATTTTCTCCACTACTCAACACACACCAATATTCCAATGCCAATTTATTCCACTAAAGTAAAGTGCCTTGTCTAGGGACATGCCATAGCTGTTTACCCTAGTCGATCCGATTTTCAACATGTCATTTTCAGTCATCTTTCTGGTGCACTAACCAGTGAGCCACTGTTACTCCATTTGTTGAGTTCAGACCCTTCTTTGCATAAAACATGTTTAATCCTTTGTAAATGATGATGACATTTTTTAAAACGTCTAACTAAACTAACAATCTTGAGACATGTGATATGGTAAATATATTCAGAAATAAATGTGACATGGTTAATATATTCTGAATACAATGTGTTATGGTTAATATATTCAGAATAAATGTGATATTGTAAATATATTCAGAACAAAATGTGTCATGGTTAATATATTCAGAATACAATGTGATATGGTAAATATATTCAGAACAAAATGTGTTATGGTTAATATATTCAGAATACAATGTGATATGGTAAATGTATTCAGAATAAATGTGATATTGTAAATATATTCAGAACAAAATGTGTTTATTGTGAATATATTCGGAATACAATGTGATATGGTTAATATATTCAGAATACAATGTGATTTGGTTAATATATTCAGAATACAATGTGATATGGTAAATATATTCAGAATACAATGTGATATGGTAAATATATTCAGAATAAATGTGATATTGTAAATATATTCAGAACAAAATGTGTTTATTGTGAATATATTCGGAATACAATGTGATATGGTTTATATATCAGAATAAAGAGTGTTATGGTTAATATATCCAGAATAAAATGTGATTTGTTTAATATATTCAGAATGCACTGTGAAATAATTAATATATTCAGAATATGGTGAATAATATGTGATATCTAGATTCAAAAAGATTTCAAAAGATTTGTGTTTTTCAAAGGTAAAATCATAACATGTTTATAAATTTATCAACGAATGACAAGTTTAAAAATTTAATGAGCTGAGAATTTATTTTCATATAAAATAGTTCAACATATATTTCTATACATACTATAAATCATAGAAATGAATTTTATCTTAAATTTTATCAGCATAAAAAATCTTAATGATTCTTTCCTCTGCCCTTTCATCTACTATTCTGATTATCTCTGTTTTTCTAAGATGTAAAACATCTGAAGTTTGCCGTGATTGATCTTTCCTGTCTTGGTGAATTAAAGAAGACGCAATTGTGAGAACAAAATATTTCTTTAAATTTACAATGGTTTTGGAACATTCTGTTTCAGTCATGTTGGTTTATATTCATCAAAGATACATTTTTATTTGGCTCATTGTTACAGTTTATCCAGTTTTATAAATGTCGATTTGTATCAGTTGTCAGTCATTCCACAATTAAACCTGTATCCTGTCCTTCTGGTAAGCATTTGTTAGTATTAAAGATTGAAAGCAAATATGAACTTGATCAAAACAAATGTTAAACAACTTTTGGAAGAAAGTATTGACTTTCAGTTGAACAAAGTCATCAATATTTTTTGACATAAAAGTCTTTTGAATACAGAATTATGTATTATTTGAATTATCAGTACCTGCATCAGCACTCACCCAGTCAGTCACCATTGTCATTTAGAGCTGGTTGAGTAAATTTTCAGATGCTGTTCACTGCATTTTTTTCCAGGCTGAAATGGCGGGGAAGATCTCCATGAGACAGTTGAAGGTTGCTATTGAAATGGGCAACCCCATGTTAGCCTCCATCTGTCGTCTGTTCTATGCACAGAGTCTGATGCAGAGAGGGAAACTCAAGCAAAGCAAGATTATTATTAGGTACACATATTTTTCTGAAGAATCTGAGTCCTGAAATTGAATAAAACTTGTTGACCTTATTAAAAGTCCCACATCAGATACGAAAGTCACCCATTCCATCCATCCATCTCTCTGTTGATCCATGCACAATTTCCTGTAACTAGAGTAGTTCTGCGCATAATTGGATGTCATTAGGTATGTGAATTGCATATTACATGTAGATACGCCTTTTAAAAGTTTCGTTTTCTCAGGCCCTATCTTGGCAGAGTTATTGCCCTTTTTCCATCAAGTTGAAATCTCCACTACAGCAGATCACCGTAACATCATTGCATTGACGCTGATGCTGTTTCATGAATACATTTTCTCATATTCCTAGATATGCCTTGTATAAATTTTGTTTCACTGTTGTGCCTCCTTATTTCCCATTTCTTTGGAGTTTGGTTTCTGCAGTTAATGACCAGGACCCTTTGTGATGCATCCATTGTTATTAGCTCTTGTGTGAAATAGTAACTTTAGCTTAGTTTTCCTAAATCCATTTCTCATTTACTGTTTATCATAGAGTACTGCTCACATGGTTTTTCTAAACCCAATGTAAACAGTGGGAATTTAATCCCTTCCATTTTAATGCCAATTAGTTCATAAATGTTTCTTTCTATCACTGATTTTAATTTTTCTTTTATGAGAAAATATCAATGAAATAGCCTGTGGATATAAATGGTTCACTTATCCCTGAGTATATTCTTTATTGTCATCTAAATGGCAAAGAAAACAAATCTTTAAAAGAGCTTCTTTTGAGCTTTTAGATTATCATTTTTTGGTACATGAAATTAACATATCAGGTGTTATAAACTAAACCACATTGATGACTTCTGTTGTGCTGGATTATTAGTTTGCACATGAGCATTTCTCTTCAAAAAGTTTTTGTGTCAGTATACATATATCTAGGATGACTTATTTGGTGATAAGAAAAAAACATCATACTCTGTTACATAATATAAAATATCACAGTTTTATTTAAAACAAAGATACAAACATTTTGTAATGCATTTATTAGCAATAATATTTGGTTTTACAAGCTCATGCTGCAAACATCAGAACTATGCTATTTCAAGTTTTGGTTACCTTTCTAATGCTGTGATTGGATGTTCATTATGTTATAGTTAACTTGTGTATGTGTAACTGCCAGAACTTTTGTGATTATGTTTCACATCAGTCGGGTATGAATGTGATTTTGTTATTAAATTGTTCAATGTTTATCAATGTTTTCACTGCCGGGTGTACAGTATCACTGATCTTCATGTGATAATTATAAAGTATATTGCTTGAACTGTAACAGAAAAAAAAGACATTAATTGGATTCATTGTGCAAAATCTAGAACTGTAGTATCAGTTATTTTTGTTGGGTTCAATTTTCATGGCTTTGTATGTAGAAAAAGGCATTTTTGGGGGTACTAAAATATGTGGTTTTGCCTGTCAAAGTTTGCATAGTTTTAGGTATTTAATTTCATGGTTTAACCTCTACAAATACCTAAAATAAAGAATACAATAGAATAAAATTATGCCAATGCAAACAGCGACCACATTAATGTTTAAAACAATACTGCCACCTGTATTATTACAATTCAAAGACCTGGCAAGTTCAACACTTAAACCATTCTTTTGACGAAGTGAATAACATCAGTCGAAGCCGACATAGCCAACAATACTAAAACAATACATTCTTCTCTATGAGCACAAATAAAACACCCTTCAAGATTAATCTGTTTCGCCATGTTTTCGTTTGAGTGTTCAACATCAAAGGAAGTCGATGCAGCCAACAAAACCAGACCAATTAGTTATTAAAGTACATATGAACGATCTCTTACTTAAACCACTGCACCATCAGTAGTTTCTGACTATCATGGCGTTACTATAGTGACTTAAGAGTGGTAAAGTTAAACTTAGATCCCCCTCGGTTCCTGAACTTCCAGCTGTTTAAACAATAGTTGTACTTAAATGAAGGATCGACTTGAATAATTATTAAATTTAATTTGTATATACTGTTATTTTGTATAATTTTTTCTTTCAATTTTAGTATGAAATTTCAGCTATGGGATACAGTACCTTATCAAACGTGTGCATTGAAACAATATAAAATGATTTATAATTCTTGCTTCAAAAGGTTAAAAAAATAAAACAAACACATGTAAAAGCTAATATATAATTACCAAAATTACAGTATTGACCTTGATTTATCAAATACAAGTAGCTGTGTTAATCTCTAGGAATGAAACATGTAAGAAAATGGGGGGGGGGGCATCATCATAAGTAGCTTGGTTTTCATTGGGGATTAAAATTTGTGGTTTGTGGCAACAATGAAAACCACAAAAATTGGTCCCCCATGAATATTGTTGATACTACAGTGTTATTATAATTAGTAAGACATCATCATTATGTTAATTAGTAAGACATCATCATTATGTTAATATTATCTAAAGTTTAACTTGGCATTTTGTATCATACAGTATCTTCCTTAGAAATAGGAAATGTTTATAACTGATTGAATGATCATGTTTTTTTCAGTATAAAAAAGTGAACATATTGCTCCCAAAAGATATAACAACATAAATAAATTGCTTCTCTCTCTCTCTCTCTCTCTCTCTCTCTCTCTCTCTCTCTCTCATTAAACCATGAACCATGCTTTTAAGCATGGTGTACAGAGTTTTTCTATATGACAAATCTATCAGCACATGCAAAGAGATGGTGGAGGGTTTTGTTTCTTGATCTTCTCCTTTCTCTCCACCATGAAAAAATTGGAGGGTTTAAAAAAACATCATATGTGCACGACTGTATGTGATTTTTCTTGCCACCATTACATTATTCTTGTTTACATCAGTCTGTAGGTACAAATATGTCTCAAGAAATTTGCCTCAGGAATAAAAAAAACTATATATAGGATGGTTTTAAGAGTAACAGCCAGTTATCCAGGTGTGACTGGAGATTTAGAACTGCCAGTTTTGCTGTTGCCTCCCTTTAAATATTTTTCTCCAAGAAAGCACATTTTTGGGGTTTTTAGAATGTGTCATGCAAGTAAAGTAAGATAAATTAAGGCCAGTATAACTTGTGAAGGAAGAACCCAGGAAAACCCCAGAAAGAACCACTGACCCCACAAGAAGCTTCTGACAAGCTTTTTTCTTACATACGCACATTGGCAAAGCCCAAGACTCGAACCTGCAGGGACAGAGGTTACATTCATAAATGAAAATCTCTTACTTTCCAGTATGGGCAAAGGACCCTCATCTTTGTTCCGCATTGCTGTTTGGAAAAGACATTATACATGGTTGAAAAAGTCTTCTTTGGTAAAGATATATTTAGATATTCTAATTGAATCAATTCATTACAATGTCTTGATCCCACAAAATGTACAAGTTTGCTGTTCATATATTTATGTAAATTCATATAGAGGTAATCTCCAGATTTCATTTTATACAGGACACTTATCAAAAATACAAAATTGTCTTATGCCTCACCATTTTTTTTGTAGGCAGGTGTCACTGTATAGCAAGGTGTTGCTATGTAAACAGGTGTCACTGCATAGTCAGGTATCATTGCAAAAGCAATTGTCACTGCAAAGTGAAGGTATCATTGTACACCTCTCCCTTGAGGTCCACAAACATAGACCACACTATAAGTGAGGGCGCAAGTTACCGAGGGACCTTTAAAAATTAAAAATTCACTTTGGCATTGAGAAAACTACGGAGGGGGGGCAGTGTATGGAACTGGGCTGTTTAATGACTGAATCCTCGTTTTACAATCATGTCGATAATAACTGTTAATAATGAACTTTTTCTAACGAAGTTGTTCCTTTTTCTGTATAAAGAAGATTTCTTTTCAAAATATCTGATGTAAAAGTTCGTTTCAACTTGTTTCACCATCTATCATGTGTACACAAAAACATGTGTATTACGTCACTGCTTTTTGTTTTGTTGATTAGCCTGGTTCCCAGAGTGGTGTTTAATTGTATAATGCCAAGTCAGGAGTCAAAGTAGCAGGAAACTGCCAATACACCACCAGACAAGATTGAAGTCTTTATTTACAGACTACCATTTCCCCAATTATCTTATGTATTAAAGTTTTTTATTTACAGACTACCATTCCCCCAATTATATCTTATGGATTAAAGTCTTTATTTACAGACTACCATTTCCCCAATTATATCTTATGGATTAAAGTCTTTATTTACAGACTACCTTTCCCCAATTGTATCTTATGGATTAAAGTCTTTATTTACAGACTACCATTCCCCGTATTATATCTTATGAATTGAAGTCTTTATTTACAGACTACCATTCCCCCAATTATATCTTATGGATTAAAGTCTTTATTTACAGACTACCATTTCCCCAATTATATCTTATGGATTAAAGTTTTTATTTACAGACTACCATTCCCCCAATTATATCTTATGGATTAAAGTCTTTATTTAAAGACTACCATTTCCCCAATTATATCTTATGGATTAAAGTCTTTAATTACAGACTACCATTTCCCCAATTATGTCTTATAGATTAAAATATTTAATTACAGACTACCATTCCCCCAATTATATCTTATGGATTAAAGTCTTTATCTACAGACTACACAGTCACACAGAAATTTCATTATGATAATAAAAGTGCTGTTTTGAGTATGATTTGATTGGTTGTTTCGGGCAACCCTGATATTGTTGAATTTTCATTCTGAACATATTATCTCCAGAGTCCCAAATGCACACAAAATGAAAAAAAATTGAGAAAAAAAATCGTACGAAACTTTTGTATTTCCATACACCATACATATAAATGAAAACAAAACTTACAAATTATGGGTAAACCATACAAGTTGACATCTATGCGATCATATCTGAAACAAATCAACAGTAAGTAATTATATTTGGTTGGTTGCTATACAAGAGTTAGTAGATTATAGATTTAATATCCTGCCTGAAGCCTCAGGGATGACTTTATAATCTGACTGCTGGTCAGAATTTGGGAACAAAAGCACAAATATTTGTGATGGATTCTATCTTTAGATTTCATTTTGCAGGTCTGAGAACAGGTTTGCTAGACAGCTTAACACCAATGATCAGCAAGTGGTCAGAATTTGTCAAGCTTTATGGAGTAAACTGCAGTATTTGTATACATGCAGGAAGAAGAACAGATGATGATAGATTTCTATTCCATCGTGTGCCACTATTAACAAGAACTCAGGATAACATATTTGAAGAAACCACTCATAATATTAAACAATCAGATTTTGTATACTATATTATTTGTTTGTTTTTTGAAACGCTTTTGTTTTGTTGGTTTTCTTTTTTATTTGACATATATGTTTGTATTTTTATCTTCTGTGATTGGCTTTAAATATAATCAAAATTATTTAAAAGAAAGATAAATTTAAATATTTAAATTAAATTATTTTAAAGAAAGGAAGAATTTAACTATAGTATAGCTTGTGCTTTAGTAAATATTCAAAGGTGAATTTCTCTGCAATTCTCGAACCCCAAGGTTTGAAAAATTTCTTAACATTTCTCTTCATATTAAGATTTTACATTATCTTAAGTTTCTCAATACATTTTTGTGGAAGACAAAGATAGTGAAAAGGATGCAAAGTAGCCTTTTATTGAAAAAAATTAAACACTTGTAAAGTTTTTTTTTAAATGAGTTGAGTTATATCTTCAAATTATCATCTAAGATATTGAAAGCAAACTTAAAGATTTTATGACTGTTTAAATCCCTGATGTTTGCTAAGTGTTCTGTACAATAATCCATGTTCCCAACCATGTAATAAGAAAGATATTTTTAAAATCTAAATTTTAGTATCTCCTATAGGTTTCAGGATGTACAATAGGCCTAACCTAATACACTCACCTGCACATCATTAAAATCAGCTAATGGAAACAGGAGTGGTGCTGACTCATTAGTGTCAGTCTCAACCAAAATAATTGATTCAAGTTGTGTTGGCATGTTAGTCGCATCACCTAAATACATTACTCCAGTGCCTTGGCATGTCAGTCTCTTCACCTACATCATTTGCCTTGGCATGTCAGTCTCGTGTTCGAAATAATTGACTCCAAGTTGACGTGTCATGCCAGTCTCAACCAAATACTTGACGACAGTTGCTATGGCACTTGTTAACCTACTTGACAATGTGTTCTTATGCCATAAAACACTAAATCAAACCATTATATATTAAATTATATTATATTTTTGAGCTGTTTAGTTAAACTGACTTGATTTCACAAGTATTTTAGTGTGACTTCAATTAGGGCTTTGTGAATAAAGGGCAATACCTTTTGATCCACCCCAGGTTCTCTTTTTTATTTATAGGGAAATAAATATGAATGTAGTTACATGTACATCCATTTTTTTCTCTGCATAATACGTTCCTCAAAATAGACCTTAAGTCCATATAAAAATTTGCATACTGGTAGCAACTGGAGGGGCATATTCTATCACTGACTTTTAATTGGTATACATCTCTTGATTACAGATCTGTTTGATGGCTATCTGTATCAGGTACTTTTGGACTTAAACAGACATATGTAGTTATCATTTACTTGATGAAATTCTCTTTTTATTATAATATGTTCAATCTTCATGATTGCCATAATAGGAGAGATTCTCATCATTAATGATGTTGTTTGCAGCAATGTTCAGAATTCAGTACATTTTATACCAGTAACTAGATATGGTAATTTTGTCATCAGAAAACAGCAACTGGATTGTACATCAGCCAGGTTTATGAAACTGTACTCCTCTTTTTGTATAACCATGTACCAATCTATGCAAAAATGATGGAATTTAAGGTCAGTTATCATAGCAGTTGTTTTTGGACTCCAGCTTGAGAATTGGCATGCCATTGTTTAAAGGGGTGGTGAGAGATTACACCTCAAGTCCTTGTGAAGACATTCAAACAGATATGAGCCTTACAGATTTTCTTATCAGGCATATTTGCAACTTTTGTATCATGTCATTATCATGCATGTTTGTGATTAGAGGGAGGAATTGTTAACTTTTTTGTGTACTGTCTAAAAGTCATACTCGGTCCAAAGTCATCTCTGTAATCAGAGCTAATTACAGCAGGGTCCTAAAGAATGTGAATTATGAAGATATCTTCATCTCTTCCTTCCATGTGCTTTTACATTCTTAAGCTCTTTTCATACAATAAATACTTTTGTGTTTGGAAAGCTGACATTATTCCTAGAACTATTTGCTCATGTGTCCAAAATGTGTTCAAGCAAAAGGAAGTTTTTCTTGTAGACTTCAAATACTTTTGTGGCTAATATCCATTGCTATTGTCACTTACAGAAGATATTTTTTGTTGCTGTCTAAAGGTCTTGCTATCTAGAGGTCTTGCTCACTTAAGGTCTTGCTGTCTAAAGGTCTTGCTGTAATAAGAGCAGTTTTGCCCCTCAGGAGTGGAGACTGACTGATCAGGCTGAATAACTAAGATTGTTTTTCTTAAGATGCTTGACAATCTGCATTACTGAGGTGTGCAGACTGACTGATCAGGCTGATGAACTGAGATTGTTTTGACTAAGGTACTTTGCATTTCGTTTTACTTAATGGAGTTTGGTGTTGTAAGAAAATAGTTATTTAGATATTATAGATAATTTAAAGAAAATTCCTTCATGAAGTATTCATTGTTTAAGTTTTGTAGTTTAACCAATGTGTTTGCATACTAATTATATATGTATTATAACATATTATACAATATATGATATTTCAAACAGAGGATAGTTTCATAATAAATTGATTTGATCAGAGATAAATATGTTTCTTGTTGTATATAACAATGAGTGAGTTTTATTTTTCTTAATCACCAGCATAGTTTAACTTTACAGTGTAAATTTGGGATAATTCTGTATGTCTCATCATTCTTCTGCCTTTCCAGTGTCTTCTTTGCTTTCATTTAAATACTGGCATAGACATACATTAGATATAGGGGCCCCGAGTGGCCGAGCGGTCTAAAGCGCTGTCCATTACGGATCACTGCCATCTATCCTCTGTCTGCGTGAGTTCGAGTCTAAGATTCAACTAATGTAGTTATGTGAGAAAGCTTGCCAGTAGCTTCTCGTGAGTCGGTGGTTCTTTCCGGGGGTTTTCCCGGGTTCTTCCTCCACCAATAATACTGGCCGCCATGTAGCCTATTGTGTGCATAAAAATAGTATTAAACCCTACAACAACAACAACATTAGATATATATGTATTCCATTTAATATCTCACTACATGTTATAAACATATTTTATTCAGCATTCACATAACATTGATAATGTTGCAAATGCAAAAGAGTTTCCAAACCTTTTGAGGTATTCAAGCCTTCATCAGGGAAAGTAATAACTTAACATCAAGAAAACAAACCAATAAATAACAAACATGAAGAGAAAATCTAGACTATTAGAAGAAATTCCAAATGTCACCGAAACATTAACTATTATCCATAACTATCAGATCTCCATGTAGGACTGTGCCATCTGATTTTAAACAAATTGCTTCACACCATAGTATTAATCTATTCAGACCATAGAGGTTACTGATATTCCAGACGATTAACCTCTACATCACAGCTACATATATTTAGTTGCATAATTCAAAATATAATCCAGATCTCTTGGCAATTTTTATCAAGCTTTGTGCATGAGTGTGTGTTTTTCTGTAAAGGAATGGATCTTGCTTGGTAAGAACGTGTACTTATAAGGGTAAAGTCTTTATTGACCAAGGGCTGCATTTGTATTATCCTGAGGCAAGACGAGGACACCGCTCCAGTGGCCTATTTGATAGAGCGTCCGTCGCAGAAGCGAGAAGTTGTGGGATTGATCCCCGGCCGAGTCATAACAAAGACTTACAAAAATTGTACTAACAGCTGCTTCGCATGGCGCTCACTGGTCGGCCTGGTGTCAGGATAATGTGACCGGGTGGGACATCGTGCTACATTTCTTCGTCATGATACCCCAGTGCAAAACATCACTATAAACTGCCTCAGTGCAGACATCATAGCGATATGACTGAAAAATTCTTCAAGCTACGTTAAAATTCCTAATCAACCAAACAAACAAGATGAGGATATACCGGTAGTTTCTGCTTTGTTTTTTGTGTCACTTCAGCAGAATGTCAGTTTAAATGATTTATATGTAACTTCAGAGCATGGAACTCTACCATGACTCTAGTTTTGTTTATTATATGTATACACAGTTAATGATATGCAGCATCTATAATGCTTAGTGGAAGTTTGGCCTACTGTTTTTTGTTAACTAATCATACACTGATTGGCATTTTACACAAGTAGTTAGTCAAATACAAATTTCCTAATCTTTGTTTTTTTTTTTCTTGTGTCATTTCAGTAGAAATGTTTATTATACACATGAAATGCATATTCAGAGCAACTGTCCTGACAGCATTGAAGGGAAGGAAAGACAGAATACATCAAGGAAGACGACCTATGGTTTGTTGTTGGAGACACCGATGCATTGAGGAGTTTTCTCCATTTTTAGGTAGCCCACAATGTGTAAGTCTCCCTTCATGACCAAGGAAAGGCCTTCAGACCTGTAAGTCAAGGCACATGGGGTTCGTGCCAGATGTGATCTAATACTGTCATCCCAACATCACCAATCATCCAGCCAACACTAGTTTATACGGGAATCTTGTGATAGGTCTGTCCATCTAGCCATGCTGTCTGCATTTTATCATTACTATACCTTCCTACTCTCGCCTCTTCATGAATGTATCGTCGAATCGGGAGCAAGGTGCCTTTCTACAATAGCAGAGATGGTTGCTCATAAAAAAGTGCTGGAGCTTGTGCAAAAGCAACAGTGATTTGCTCAAGGCTGTTTTTTTATTATTAAAAGCAAACAAGATAAAATCCACCATCAGCTGGAGTCTCCTAATTTAAGATGGAGACCGCGAGCTCAGTCCATCTTTTCGTTCGTATCCACCATGTATCATGAACATTTTCTCCAGTTTTTGCTGACCATGGCACATTTTATCTGTTCACCGTTCTTCCCACTGGCCTCAACATTAGCTGCTAGGCTTTTACTTAGGTTATTGATTTAATTGGCTCCCTATTATGATCGATGTCATCTATAACGACAGCAGCGTACCTGGAGGACATCCTACAAAAACAAATGGTAAGTTCTATTTTTCTGCAAGGCAGGATTGATGGGTCCCCGAGTGGTCTAAAGCGCTCTCTGTTACGGATCACTGCCATCTCATCTCTGCCTGTGTGGGTTCGAGTCTAAGATTCGGCCAATGTAGTTATGTGAGAAAGCTTGCCAGTAGCTTCTCGTGGGTGTGTGGTTCTTTCCAGGGGTTTTCCCGGGTTCTTCCTCCACCAATAATACTGGCCGCCATGCATAGCCTTTCGTGTGCTGAAAAATGGTGTTAAACCCTGCAACAACAACAACAAAGCAGGAATGATCTTCTTTCTCTTCTGGATCATGTAAACCGTAAAAAGTAAACTCGGAAAATTAGACCTCCGTCCATTCCAGAACATTATCTTGCAAATCCTCAGTTTATTCAGTTGAGCAGCGGACTTGATTCTGTATGGCCGTCGTTTTTATGTGGACCTTGCCAGCACAATGGCGCCTCTTTTCAAGAATCCTTGATCAAACAGTCATGATCACGCCAGAGATTTGATCAGTCATGTATCAGTTGGGTAACCCAGGTCTGCTGACCATTGGCATCCCGCTAAAGAAGCCCCGACGCTGGTGCACACTATGGGGTGTCCACTTGTTTTTAACTTTTACCTACGTCAGTGGCACTTGGGAGCCAGAAAAACGGCCTCGACGAATTAACATCCTAGAAATTTTGAATGTCCTCAATTCCTTTCCTTTCTGAAAAGATCAACTCTTAGGCAAAAACGTTCCTTATTAGATCAGACTACGCTGTGGTGGTAATCTATCTCGGCAAACAGAAAATCACCAAATCACCCGACATGTGTGTTCTGATTTGGCAATTTCTACGTTGATGCAATAATCTCCGTGTCAACATACAAATCAGAGGAATGGTAGACTCATTGTCTTGGCCGAGACTCAGTGCAGAAGTAGTCAAGTCCTTCAAACAATATAGCCTCCCCATCAGTTGGTATTCATTCGGACGATGATCAATCTCTTGCAAACGAAGTGGAATAACAAGCTACCCACCTTCATCCCTCCAGTTTTATACCTAAAAGTATGGGCCGTGGATGTACTATCAATCATTTTGCAAGGGTTGTGGTCATTTCCCTCTGCTCCAATTGTCCGAAAATAATCCTGAAGTTACGGGGTCACAATGGTAAAATAATTATGATGGAACAAGTACTGGATCACAGATTTACTTGTAGTAGCGATAAATATGCTCAGGAAGATTTAAGCCAAGCCGAATCTTCTCCCGCACCCATGGTCACGGGTACTTTCGCCCTGCTCAGAACGTGCTCTTTTTCTACATTCTCGGCTCTTGCAGAACAGTCTTGAGAGACAAACAGTTCAAACCTTCGATTGTGGATAAAAACCTGAGAGCAAGAATATCCTCCACTCTAAAGACTCATGAGAGAAAGTGGCATGTTTTCAGAGACTGGTGCCATACCAACAACATCGCCCGTCTGCGTACCTCATTCCCTAAACTGGCCGATTTTATCTCGTGCTCTTTAAGGAGAAACAGTTGAGCCCTAATATCTACCAAAGGTTACCACCACCCACCCACCCCCGATATTCGACACATTCCGACATCATGGGAGACATGTTTTTGGGCGGGATATTGACCTGTCGGATCTTTTAAACAATATTGGTCTCACTCGACTAATATCCCTCATTTTTCTCCAATGGAACCAATCATGGGGTTTTAGCGTGGTTCGATTCGATCCCCTAGCCTACACTTCGCTGACGTCACAATTATACAGGACATGTTTCCTGATAGCCTTAGCTTCTGCATGCAGGGTAACAGAGCTTTATGTCGACCCAAACTCTCTTCACTTAAGATCGTAGGGTTCGGTGGTTCTCTTAAAACATTTGCGCTTTGTAGCCCAGATTAAGTTACCGTTTGTCGGAAGTCAAAGAGTCATCACTCGCTTGCTCTCTTCCATAGACGGGTCAAGAACAGGGGTATTGATTGATTAATGAAGTTCAAGAGGACATCTGTAAGCTGGTACTTTTGAAGTAAACTTGAACACCTTTTAAAACGAATTGTACATATTGGATGCTATCCAAACACGCGAAGACTTATGAAGAATATTTGCTTGGAGATGATGTTATTGGACAGGGTACGGTACAGGGTTTACCTTGGAAGAAAATTTTACACTGATTAATTTGGTGTTGATTCTTAGTAGCCCCATCAATGACTCACATATATGTCCACATTTGTTCCTGGAATCCCTGAATTACTTTTGTTATAAAGCATTGCAATGTGTGTGTGTGTGTGTGTGTGTGTGTGTGTTTGTGTGTGTGTGTGTGTGTGTGTGTGATAATGATTTTCAGCCTAGCTTTAACACTATTTCAGTCATATGGCTACGATGTCTGCAGTGTGCCAGTTTATAGTTATGTCTTGTACTAGGACATCATGTCATAGACATGTAGCATCATGTCCCATCTAGCCACATTATCCCGACACCAGGCCAACCATTCCTAACACTAACCTCTTAATACGGAGCCCCGAGTGGTTTAAAGCGTTCTCCGTTACGGATCAATGCCATCCCATCTATTTCTGCGTGGGTTTGAGTCTCGGCCAATGTGGGTATATGAGAAAGTTTGCCAATAACTTCTCATGGGTATGTGGTTCTTTCCAGGGTTTCCCAGGTTATTCCTTCACCATCAATACTGACCGCCATGTATAGTCTATCGTGTGTTGAAATATGGCGTTAAAGCCTACTACTACTACTACTACTACTACTACTACTACTACTACTACTACTACTACAACATCCTTTTAATACTGCGCACCAAGCGAGTCAACTACAAAACCATTTGTTCTAAGTCTTTGGTATGATTTCGCCAGGGTTCGAACCCACCATGTAATACATACGAGGAAGACGCTCAAATAACTAACGCTACCGGTAAGATCGTGTTGCCGTTTGTTCAGCTCCATTAGATCTCCTTTTTGAAGCCCATTCCAACGTTAGCATCTTTATTGTCAGGTTGTAGTCACGATTTTTTTTATATAAACTGGCAGACTCCCAACATTTGCAAGCCTTACTTTTTCGCAAACGTTGCGGGTACGGTTGTTGGAACGACATGACCTATCCTGTATATTCCTTGGCAAGTAACTAAGTCAGTTTCATGAATTATTTCTTCGCCAAGTATTAGAGTCTATAATTGGAATTTATTTTCCTGCTAAAGTTAAATTATATGATTTTATAGAATTTAGTTTTGCGAATAATCTCAATCATTTTAGCTACGTTTTCTGGAGATTATTTAATAGATATCTAAAAGTCTAGAGCAGTAGCAGTCTAAACGTCGTTTTACAACATAAACTGCCTTGGTCTAGACGTTGAAGCAACTTTTCTATATATACCAGATACAAAAAGGAGGACATCACACCTCCCTGTCTAAATCCACGCTTGATTTCGAACCATGGAAACTGGTATGTGTTAAACTTCGACTGCACTTTGTATGCTTTCATACTTGCTTTCAGCTTGTCAAGCGGTGTCAAAGACCTTTTGAGTATTGAGAAATGCACAGGAAGTGAGACTACTACAGACAGACGTAAAATGAATGACCTCTTCAATTTAAACGATTCAGTGAGGCAGCATTTTTTAGTTTTGAAAGCATTGCTGTGGTGAATTATGTAATATGATTTCCTTCGTCACAAAGAAGTTATTAAATATTGCTTGCACAATTTTCTCAAATAATGTATAAGCACTGGAAACAAGGATAATGACCTCATTTCCTTTGTCGATAGCACGGTACGACCTAATATCGAGTTGAACAATTTTAATTTTATGTTAATATCACTGTTAACAATAGGAGATGTGTTTGTGTAGGATAGTTTTTCTTATGTTGTAATAATGTTCAACCTTAGTTGTTACTAACATCTCTGCTCTGCACAAAGCACTCCTAAAATGCATGTTTTCGGTAGCGAGTTCTTCATTTTATTTCTCAAGGAGGCAGAATCTATTGTTCCAATTACACGTTTTTTTCCTATTTGAACTTAGTTTAAATCGTTCATACAGTTGTGTATGATTGTTTTAAGTTATGCCGTTTCTACCCTATTATGCAATGAGCAGTTTTTATTTTCTATTTTGTTGATATTCCGTATTACTCGTCCATTCAAAATTTTCTCAATACCCTCGCGAAGTTCTCAGTGAATAAAAACCTGTATTGTAGCAATCCTTTGGATATTTATCAGATGCACTGAATTTTGTCTGATAATTGGGACACCGTGTGGACAGTTTTGGCAACATTCGTGCGTGACTTATTAAAAGAATCATGCACTAAATAATCCTGTACCAATTTATAAGGTTTTCGTTGTTGATTTCTAAAGTTTACCAGCTTACATAGACACCTATTGGTTCTCCATCACAGACATTACTCTCTCTCTCTCTCTCTCTCTCTCTCTCTCTCTCTCTCTCTCTCTCTCTCTCTCTCTCTCTCTATATATATATATATATATATATATATATATATATATATATATGTGTGTGTGTGTGTGTGTGTGTGTGTGTGTGTTCATAATTGGAAATCTGTATTATATGTGTTATCAACATCCTCAGGGCGAAAATCAAGGTCATTACTGTGAACTGAATATTTGGAGAGAACAATGCGTCATCTTTGTCATAAATCGTTGGGTCTGGGTACAGACAAAATGGCCGGCGGGAGGTGATGTGGGTGAACCATGAACATATTGAGGAGACGGTTAATTCTAATTACGAGCATCACTTGATATACAATTTGATGCAGCTTTTAGCAGTGTATATCTTCCAGGACTTAATTTGTTTATTAAACACTCATGTTTATCACTATTATTCTCTATGCACTGTTTTCAGAGCGATGCATCTGCCGTTTATTGACAGCAGCCATTTTTCATTATAATGTTGTGGCGCCCAAACCTAAAATTACAGACAGAAGTTATTTACACAAACCGCCACAATTTGTCTTACATCTATGGAAAAGATAAGTATGGCCTATTAGTAACATCTCATTAATCTTTTCCTCAATTTTCCAGTTGACAAGAACATGACATCAAGAGCTATTCTACAAGATCACATTCTCTTCATAGTTAATAATACAATGCAAAAATATATCAAAACAGTTCATAATCCTTCGGTTGTAAACTATCTGACATTTTTCCAGAGGTTCAATGATTATAATAATGTCTCACAAGTTTACTTGTCAATCTTGCAAAGCCTACCTATAGATATGCATCCAAACCAGTGGCGTAGCGAGGATATTTGGCGCCCAGGGCAAAACACCCAAATTTGCGCCCCCAGCTGACCCTATACCCCATCCATTGTTGTACTTTGGGCCGATTTGGGCGCCCCCACGCAAATTTAGCGACCCCTAGCCACCGGCGCCAGGGACGAATGCCCCACCTGCCCCCCCCCCCCCTCATACGCCACTGGTCCAAACTGCCCTCTTTATCAGTTTGAAACTCGACAAACTTAGCGTAACAAAATTTAAATGCCACATTGAACTATAGTTATCAACTACTTTTTTCCATCTCCGTTACTATAGAATAGAAGCGTTAATGGGCGATGACGAATGAGAAGTAAACGTAGAACGACGCAAAAAGATATTAAGAGAGAAAGAAAGATGTTAAAATGTTTGCTTTGCAGAAAGTATTTTTGTTTGCTGGTAATCTTTAAAAGCAATATCGGCAAGTACTTTGGTAATTAACGGTTTAAGCTACTCGACACATATTATGGAGAGGGAAACGGGGAAATGTGTCATATTCGAATATGCTTATATAACCAGCATGTTTATGTAAAATATGCATAAACTTTATGTTGTTTATCTTTGCTAAACAATTGGGGTCTGTTGTGTTCTTCAATGCTATCAAGAAAATGCATGGTTTTTTAAGAAATATTTTTTTAAAAACATAGTTTTAACATATATTAATCTTATAAAATTTTAAAGCCAGCAAAATGTTTACAGGAAGAAACCGCACTAATGAATTTCTGCACTCCATTTATTAGGTTTTAGCCAGTAGGTTAGTTAACTAGTTTTGCAGTTAGCTTCAGGGTGCATTTTATTTCACCAATAAGATCTTAAACGTGAAAATTGAAAACACTAAATAATTAGTCCAGTTTTCTTTATTTACAACTGAGCCGTGCATTTTTGCTGCCATCACTGACGGTCGTATATCAAGGTGAAACAGGTGAGCATGGCAATGGATGGCGGTATACTGCTTTAATCACCATAAACTACGAGAATGGGATCCAGTGGCAATAAATCTGACGAGCGTACTAAGTCGGGATATTTGGCATTATAAGGCAGTTCACATAAGTCACGGGAAATCATGTTTTGTTACAAGCCTGTTTCATGAAGGTGACTAGATACAACAAAAGGCGGTAAGCAGTTTCAATCATAAATATTCAATCACTCTGTTTAATGACGACATCACATCAGTGGCGTGACAATCCCGTAAATTTTGGATTGGGAGTGAGGGTGGATGGCAGACCCATTGGGGGACTCACAATTCTCATCAAACATTCGAAACAAAATTTAAATTGGTCCCCGCAAGTGTTTTATGGGATGGGGTGCATAATTTTTTGCTACGCGACCGCATTACATCTTGAATTTAGTTGTATGTGTTATTACTAATGTGCGTTCGAATATTATTCTCCTAAGAATATATAGAAATATTGTGTAGACGAGCCAGTGACACGATGATTGGCATTCGAATGAAACACTACTTTTAAGTTCCTGTCATTTTACCGTTGGTGGAGTAAGTGGAAGTCAAAGTAAATGTATTATTCTCTTTTGAATATGGTAGAGAAAATTTAGCCGTATTGCAAATACATTGGTCCCTCCACCCATTCTTTAAGCGCAATTATTTTTTTATTTTATTTTATTTTTAGCTTTTAACTATTTCTCAATTAGTATTATACCGATCGTGCAGGTTACTGTGACCTGTATTTAATGCCTGATATGTAACTTATCGCGAGAAGTATTACACCATTTAATCTAAACTAAGTTAAACAATTTCATCTTATAGATTCTTTTTGTCTTGATCTTTCTTGAGGTTATGTTGTTCGACATGTATTACTTTTCGTACATTTTCAGGAACGGTTTTGTAAGTGATACAAAACTGTAGATTCTTCTTTTTTTAAAAACAATAGTAGTTTTAATGTTTAAACTGTACGCACTGCGACCAAGAAACGTCAATTTCTCAATCAGTTCTTTTTAAACTAAAAGAGTCATTGAAACTTTATAATTTGCATGATATTACCAGATCTTCATGGTCTACGCATTGATTTGTATTTTGCTTGCAAGTAAACCTTTGCTGAGGCAAATTATTGTTCTCTGCCGTTCATCAAATTTCACATGTAACGTTGAAATATCAAACTGTTTGGGTTGTTTATTTTGTTATTGTTATGGGGGGGGGGGATGCAAATTATTTTGATTCTCAGAGGCAATGTAATAGAAAAGACGTATAATTAACTTAGCTGTCAAAACAGGACGAAATTGTTTGTGAATTTTGTGAAAGAATACCTTACGATTTGAAACGATGACCCATAACCCGCCTTTCCAAATATCGGCATGTCTTCATAATTTCGTGAAAACGTTTTGTCTACTGAAAAGACGATCATTTAAAAATTCACAGTTAAAATTAGGTTTGTTAAGAATACTATGTTTCAGTCATTGGACAACTTAAGTTATAAAACTCCTATATTTCATGATTATTGATTTTGAATTTCATCAATGATAAATTTAAAACATCGCGTGTAATATCTCAAATAAGTCGTCTTTACCCATGTAATAGAAAATAATTTATTTGTGTTGAATTTCGATTAAAATAAAATAAAAATAAAATTTTAAAAAAGAATGGGAGGGTCAATCAAAAAGAGTAATATTGTGAGAAAAATATGTTTACAATTAGCTTAAACTGGTTTCCACATTCTACGGTCAATAAAAGCAAACGTCAGTATAAGTAAATATAATTTATCTTTTTGTCAGAGTTAAAGAATTTTGTGGTTTTAATTACTTCTGATCTGAACGATAGAAATTTAAGAGAAAATAACACTACAATACACTCCTTTGGCTTGCTACGTATTACCACTACAGACGATTGGACCCTGTCATTTAAGCATATACGCAGAAGATACGTGTACGCCATACAATTATTTTATGTATTTACTCGTCAAAAGATCACGTTTTCCTACCTGAACAATATGTCGAAACACTCAAACTCCCTTTCCCTGTTTCATGACTCATACGAGAATATATAAAAATCTATACTGACTGAGACATAATGGTCGTTGCGATATGCATTTGCGCGTATCCAGTACACCATTTCGACTTAACAGGATTGTAGGATTGTCCATGATTTGTTTTGACAGGTATGGCCCCAGCCTACTGACGTTTTAGATGATTGTGGTAGATAAATGACAACAACACCATCGTATTTCGGAAATGCGTACAGATATACCAAAGGACAATTATAAGAACAATAAACCCAACTGCACAGCTTGTTGATAGAGGTAAATCAGTCTAATGTGGGATGCAACTGACGCACAAAGTCGTCAGTTCACGTCCGGAAATGAGCATGTTGATAGTGACCTTCCATAACCTGTATTTTATATTGCCCGTGTACTGTCTTGTTCAGGTATAAAATAATTACCATTAGGGAATAAGAACACGCTCCATACGCGTCATCAAATTAGGGTCAAGCCTGTCTTGCAGGAAATAAAACCTTAATAAAACACCGTCAAACAAAAATGTACACCTTTGCAGGGGAGAATCTGGGTCGCGAATAAGATTCTAATAAACCTTGTGCACTTCATCTGATTCTCTCAGGGGCATTTATCACACAAATGCGATATATAAGCATTAGTATATAGTTCGAACTAAGGTTATCCAAGGTCAAATGAATTTATCCCTATATGGCCCATTGTCATTATTATGCCAAGAAAGGTTAGGTTTTATTATCTTTGGAATAACTCGTCAATCAATGTCCACAAGGTTACGGACAGTTCTCAAATGGTATATAAAAGGTTTTGCTATGTATTTATTAGCGCACGAGTTTTGACTACTTGTGTACTAGAAAAACATCTCACGTTCTGTTTCTGTTACCGATGACCACTCTTTGATCACCGATGTACGAATTTATTGCCGGCATGGGGGAAGTGGGTGTGTGGCATGAATGTAGTACTACGAAAACTCAGATACATTTTGAACGAATAAGATAAAGAGCTGATTAATATTTCGGAATTAAAAATTTGTTGTCTGTTTTATTGTAACTTTTTGACGGCCAGTCATCCATTTTAGCTACGTATGTATCTTTTTGCCGTGATTTTGTCATAAAAAGTCGAGAATTAGGTTAGTGTGACGTCTTTTTCACAATGAGTGACGACTAATGCCGTGTGTTGTTTTTTTTTCGTGATTATTCGCTACCATTCGAGTTCTGACATTCCAGGGGGGTAGTTATATCCACTAAAAGCAACTTGTAGAGCAATGAAATCGCTAATTATCTTTTATCTTAATTATAATTATAATTATTATATAAATATTATTTATATTTATATTTTTAATATTTATATTAATTATGACCTTAATTTATTGATTCGATAGTATTTGTTCACTTCCTCAGGTTTATCAAGTCAATGTTTGATTTGGGGCTTTTGATCAACTACCTCCTGTTTGACTGTTTTTCTGACGTATCTCAGGTAAGAGGCGTGTATGAAATGAAAACGATGATGTTACAACACCACCTATTTTGACTGCTCATGAAAGAAATAGTTTGATCAATTTCGAGTTCATTTAGATGAACAAAATGAAAGGACAACTTTTTCCTTTCTCTTTGCCTCGATGAAAGTTGTAAATAGCGTTCATCAAGCTATCGGGAGATCCAAGCAAGGATCGAACTTGAGTCACTTGTAGCGGCACCCATTTGCTAACTCTCAATTCAACTTTTTTCGGGGGTAGGCAAAATTGTTTGGGGCAGGGGGCAACGTATATAGTCTACATCAATATTACAGCGCATGTAAATTCAAAACCCTCCTCACCCCATTACGTCCCTGCTCTCAAGCACCAGACCTCTAACTCTGTCGGCCATGCGCCAATTCCAAAAAAGTGTCGATGTGCACAAGAACTAATTTATTGGGAATGGGGGAACTGACCACTGAACTAGATGCACAAGCCTGTCATTCTTTTTAGAAATGCAAGTTTTACTTATGAAAGTTTAACGAATTGACACATATATATGGGGCAGGGAGAAATACGATTATCCCAAGAACATGAAATATGAGCGGATATTTGATTATATGAAATTAATTTGCAGAGAATAACACAAAGATACGAAGACCCTTAAGTGACATGAATGAAAATATTTTTATTTCATTTGAACGAAATACTATTTCGTTTTTTCGTAATAGTATTTTGTTTAAACGAAATAGTATTTCGTTATTTTGAAATAGTATTTCGCTATTTCGAAATAGAATTTCGTTATTTCGAAATAGTATTTTTCTCAAACACTATCACACTGTCTGAAAATTAAAATTCGAATTATATAAAAGTTTATAGAATGATATAAATGCAAGCAGGTTAGAGTGTTATATGTCATTCTCAGCAAAAATCGAACAGGTCTAGCGAGGAACGGCACCCAAGATATTACCTTTCCTGCACAAGTGATTGAATCCATTCTTCTTTATACTCAACAAAGGGGTCAGATACTGGGTTACGTACGGGTTATCTTGTTTGATGATGCATTATAACAAACTACGCAGTTGCCAGTGACTGAGTACGTCTTACACCTTTGTCTCATGCCCACTGTCAGACTAAACAAGGCAGAAAGGAACAGAGAGAGATTTACAGGAAAAAACTGACAAGACATGCGGAAATTAATACTCGGCATGATGTAGAAACATACTTGATTTCTATTTAGAGATCAATTGTTTAATATTCTGGGATGGGATTGTCTTGAAATTAATTTGTTAACCTGGGTATTTTTTTCTTTAAGTTCATGATAAAAATAAATTTTCAATAAATATAACCGATATATTGGGTTATTCCTTTTATATTATTCATACATACATACATGCGTGCGTGCGTGCGTGCATGCGTGCGTGGGTGGATGGATGGATGGATGATTGGCTGGATGGCTGGCTGGCTGGCTGGATGGATTCACACATGTTAATAAGAAGAGAGGAACGTGCTTTTACTTGCATCCTACTGTTTACATGATTATATGAAAGAAGTTTCTATAGAAAACCACAAACAAAGTGAAACAAGAGAGGAAATTGTGCCTTATCCATGTGATCATCCTAATGAAAAAAAGATGGAAGAAGGTTGAACATGTTATAAAAATCAACAGTTACACTTTTCACTTTTCTTTCAGTTTAATGTTACATTATATTTTATGAAATCAGATTTCATTACATGTTCCGATCTTGATGTAATAAAGGAATCAAAGATAATATACAATAAATAATATGATTAAAATCAGATCTCCAGTCCTGCATATCTAACAGAAATAAAAGTTAATGTTGCATTGGCCTTTTCAATTTCAAGTCCACTTTCTACTAGTCTCCTATCAAATAATTCGGTGCAAATTCTTGTCAGGATAGTTTAAAATGTCAAGCTGGATTTTTGTTATACATTTTCAATTTTGTTTCATGAAATGACGTAACAATAAGGCTCCCCATGAACGTGACATTTTAAAACTTTTCTTGAACGTTATCTGAAAGAGGTAATTAAAAGTTCCTACCTATTAAATAGATCTTCGTCGATTCAGACATACTCTAAAAATTACAAGCTGTTAGCGACAAGCCTCAGATTTCCAGACAACCTTTATAATGTCAGTTTATTGAACTTTATTTGAAACCAGTCATTCTTAAAAATGATGGCTAAGAATGAAATGTAATTATGTATCAAATATGTCAAAAGTAAGGATGGCTTTCGCAGTCTTAATTTTGAGAAAAAGCTATTTCCTCAAGGGAGAAAATCATGCTGAGTGACAAAAGCTTTTGAAAGTACTGCTATGTTTAATTCTGACACAAAACCCTTTCAGAGCAAAAGAATTGCGATAACAATGGCATTGTTCGACTTACGGGGTACCGGTACTTACAAAAAGACACGCGACTCAACGAAACGTTCTTTCATGAATCGGATAACAGAGGTTGATTGACAGTTACTTTTCTTCTTAGCATTCACTCTAATCTACTCACGCAGTCTGTCCTATAAAATAATTTATAAAATAATTGCATATGTGTTTGCAAATTCTTTACCTTCTGTGTAAAGAGCGCTTTTGCAACACAATTAAGTGGCGAAAGCTGCTTGACTCAAAAGTTATTGCATACAAATTATTACATTCCATTCCATTTCGATATTTAAAAAAGTATATAATGAGTCACTGAAACCGTTTATTCAACATTTACGTTTAAACCGTTGTCGAGCGGTCGAAGAGAAGTATATATGTACTCACAGGCACTTGATTCTGAGTAAATTCGTGTAGACACTGAGTGTCTACATGAATTTACTCAGAATCAAGTGCCAGTGGTCAACTTCACTCCATGTGTCGAATCGATTTTGTGGTACAGTCGGGACTATCGGAACCAATATACAACAGCGCAAGATACATGAGTCATAACCGAACGAAGGCAGCAAACAAGTAGAATATTTTTAAAATATAACGAGGAAGAATGTCAAGGTTGTGGCAGGGATGTAAGGACAGTTATACATGTTGGAATACGTCTAAGACGTCACATTGACCACAGGAGTCTGACGTTTTTTATCAATAAATTACGGCGAAATGTCTGACAACATGAATTACCCTTATATTATTGATAAGGGTAATTCATGTTGTCAGACATTTCGCCGTACTTTATTGATAAAACGTCAGACTCCTGTGCATTGACACAGCCAATTTGGTTGTACTAAGAGCAGCTTCTTGAAATAACAAACGTGTATGGGTCATTTCTTTATCATGTCAACAACAACAAAACGAACAGGCTACATGTGCAATCCTTTGTTGGAGACATAAGGAACGTTCTTATTTCCTATACAATTCAATAATAGTATTTTCGTCTCAGAATTTTGGACTTAAAACCAATGCTTTAATGCTTTTCTGTTTTCAAATTTCAAGTTCCAGCCAGTGTAGCTGGAAAAGAATTCGTTTTGATCTTCTCATTTTAGCAACTAAAACTGACTTTGTCCAAAAAGACACAAATTAGATAGAAGTGTTGGGCTTATTGAGTTTCTGTCTTTTATTAATTAAGTGTTAAGCTTTTGAGCCAAATGGATGAGTTATATTCTTACGTCTTCGAATATGAAGAAAGAAAACTGAGCTTAATCAACATTTATTGATGCTATGCTAACATACGACATAAGAAATTAAAGATTAATACATATTTATGTAAATGTGTCATATGCGCACGCATATAGACCAAAAAATCAGTAAAACAACATTCTCCTCATAGAATTCTTTAGAAGAATTTCATTCCAAATATCATGAAGTACTTGTTTTTAAAGAGGAGTTGTCTAGTGGTAAGAATTAGATTTAACTTTTTATAGTTAGTATGAAATCAAGCTAAATGCAAATTTCACTATTATCATTAGTAACCACTAGCACCAATATTGTCATCATCAGAATGTTTTATTATGTATATCATTCATTTATTCTTCGGCTTTTTCTTTCTTTCTTTCTTTCTTTCTTTCTTTCTTTCTTTCTTTCTTTCTTTCTTTCTTTCTTTCTTTCTTTCTTTCTTTCTTTCTTTCTCTGATATTGTGCATACATTTTAAGGTAGGTTTAGTTGTAACACTGTTTAAGACCTATATACAGTCACATAAAAACAAATAAGCCTTTTACGTTGAATAATATATATTAACAAAGTGTTTTTCTTTATATTTAAAAAATCTTGTAATAATAATGATAACAGCAAACGTGTTAATAATGATCGTGTTATAGTAGTTTTGTATGTCCACGACAATAAGTCTTTGATATGTTGAAAGTATAAAAGTAATTAAAGGAGACCAGAAACCAATGAAAATATAGACTAATAATAACAACACTATAGAAGATAACCTTATTCTGAAGTATCATATGCGACCGCAATCCCAGTATTTATATATTGGCATATGTTCAAAGAGCTGAATTTCCGCGACCTCGTATGCAATATTTCCGCACTTATTCGGTTACTCCCGTGATGTGACGTCATAGTAGCGACTTCTTCATCCCGACTGGCGATTTTATATTGCTTACGGGTGTAAATAGCACATTAAGAATCGGCTGTGGACAACCTTTTTTCTTCTTTTCCAAATGATAAAGGCATAAAGAAATTATGGATACACTATTACAAGCGAGTCGATTTCAATGCAACACCATACAGCACTCCGTGCTCATTACAAGCAGTAATATGGGACGATCTAGGCCCAATGGAAAATCCAGTCAAAAAGGGCTTGGGACCTTCTAGGTCCAAGATTTCTAGGCCCAATGAAAAATCCAGTCAAAAAGGGCTTGGGACCTTCTAGGCCCAAAAGTAGTGGGACCTTCTAGGTCCAAAAGTCGTGGGACCTTCTAGACCCAAGGAAATTGAACATGGGAATATTATTTTGGACCTTCCAGACTCAAGGGAAATTGAACATGGTGGGTCTGTATAGCGACAAGGGAAATTGAACATGGGAAATATTATTTGTATTTGTATATGGGGAAAATGGAGGATAAGAAAGCAAATATCTTTTCGAGGCATATGAGTGGCCCTGAAAAGGGCCGTTATGTGTAATGTTAACAGTATCTTGTTAACACAGAGGACATCTCACAGATCTTCTCTTCCTTAAACTTCTCCTCACTGTTGGACCATAGAGGTGAACTCTCGTTAAACAACCTTGCCTCTCCACATATATCCTTCTCTTCCAAAAGGCTGTATCAGTCATATGAGTGATAGTCCACGATGATCTGACATACATGGGTAAGTCAGTATGAAATAGCATGGTAGAAACAAGGGTAGAAGATTCTACGTTGGTCCACATCTTGTGATGAGAAACAGGTGAAGCGAATACCGTGAACTGCGGTTATGTATAGGGGAAGAGCGGATCGAAACAGATTGAGTGTATTCACCAATACAAACGTGCGTTACAAAAGTCAGTCACAGTCATCCAATCGGAAGAGAGCAGTCTGTGACGTCACCTTCCCTATATAGAGGTACTGGCATCTGTGCGCAGTCAATCGATGCGACAGAGTTGTCAATGATGTCGGACACGAAGAAGACGATGAATTGGGGTCAGCCAGTAGTAGAGACAGCAAGTAATGGGACAGCAGTGACTACCAAAGTCATGACAAATCTACATCCAGAAGAAGCTGATTTCAACTGGGATATTGTGGATTTTCTAACATCACAAGAATTTATTCCGGAACCTTCGTTACCTTCTGCTTCTTCTTATGTACACGTCAATGATTTTAAGCAGAGACTAAAAGAAGAATTGGAGCGATTTTTACAACAACAGAAAGTAGAAGAACAAGCTTTTATTCAACAGCGGGAAGAAGAAGAAGCAAGAAGGAAACACCAGGAAGAAATAGTAGCAGCAACAGAGAAGAAAGAAGACCAAGGACAGAAAGAGAATAGTGAAAATCAAACGGTCACGACGGTACTTTTAGATATTTTAGCAGAGTTAAGGAGTCTGAAACAAATGTATCAGACTTCTTTATCACGACCGAAGAGAAAAAGACCTTTTTGTGCTAAACAACCCAATCTAACTGTGACTACGTCTGCAGTACCACCGTTTGTGATTTCTACCAAATCAATGACAGGAACCACCAGTCCCGAAGTAGGCCTTGGCCGTGGCAAAGGCTTAAGACAGCTAAAGATGGTTACGTCCCGTTTCTGGGTTGGTCCTTTTCAGGGCCACTCAAATTATTTCGAAAATAAATACTATTTCAATTGCCTAATTCAATGAAAACTCAAAAGTGCTTTTATATTTTTTTCAAACCCATGATGTACGTGTGAGTGAATGAATGTGTGAGTGTAGGTTCTTATTCTATAAAAGCAAAACCAAAAGACTCTTACGTTTTTTCTCTCTGGTGTATTCTGGTACAAACGTTACAATCCAATATCACAACATAACATAACATAACACAATACCACTTTAAAAAGTTCATAGGTCTCTTCTGTTCACTCTTTCTGTTTCTTTAATTTCTTTACTTTCCCATGTTTTTCTTTTTCTTCTTCCTCTTCACTTTCGTTTCGATTTATTTTCTTGTCTTTCTGAACGTGCCGGGGTTCTTCCTTGGGGAAGGGTACCTCTTACTCCTCCACCTCATGTTCAGAATTCCTTTCCCCCTCCTCCTTCTGTTCCTGTTGTTCCTTTCTCTTTACAATGATAACAGGTATCTTGACGTTTGTCTCTATTGGTACCTTTTTGTTTTCTTCACGATTAAGACATTATGTAGCCCAATGTCCTTTCTTCTTACAGATATAGCAAGTATCTTGACTTTTATTTCGAAAGGAGGGAGAGTAGTCGGTCGGCTTGTCTGAAGAAAACTTTCGTATGACACCACGTAAAACTCTGATGAGAAGTTCAACTTGTGTAGGTTCTTCCATCGTTCTGGTCAATGTGAGAATAAAATGAATACTGAAAGGTTAGACACTGACCCTTTATATATGCACGGATCGGCCATGAATATTTAGGGTTATGGTCTTTAAAATGTAGTCATTTTAAATTTTGCAGACAAGATGAAAAGACCGCATCATGTTGTGGAGAAAGGAGAAGACAGTAAGAGACAGAAACGTAATGTATCGCCTAGGAGAGCAGCTGAAGTCTTGGCTCAAATTCATGTCAGTGATTTTGAAGATGACATGAGTGAGCCCGAATCCACACCCAGACAATCGACGTCCAAGCAAAGTTCACCACTCTTAGTAAACCCTGAAAATTACTATCACATTCGAGAGACGGGAAAGCGTTCCGCTCGAAAATTTAGAGCAACGGCTTACACGTATGCAGTAAAGTTTATAGATTTCAAGTCCAATGTACCTTTGGAGAATACAGAAGGGTTCATTACCGAGGTGTGGGATTCTGTGTTAACTGCACTGAAACAGCAATGTTAAGCCCAAGAAGACGATCGCTTGAGACTTTCTATTCATCACGATAATTTGAAGTCTCCCGTTTGGATCGAGTTTAGTAGCCCATCACAATTAACACCTTCCGAAATCATCGACAAAATTCAACATGTGCAGCAATCCAACGACAAGTTTCACATTACCGATGGAAAAACCACACTGTTTATGACCCACGTGTCTCTTTCTCAGAGGACCGGACAACGCAAAAAAGTGTTATTGGTGGACAACCTTCGCAACACCAAACTAAGCCTCGTCCGAATTAACAATCCTCAAGACCAGATGTGTTTAGCCAGTGCTGTCGTCGTGGGACGAACGTATGCCAACAAGAAGGACACGATATAATGGAAAAGAGCCGGAAAGACGGAAAATACATTCACGTCTATCATTACGCTGGTCATTTTTATACCATTACCAGTATCACTGGATTCCTGGGATACGGTTACTACTGTGAAAAATGTGACTATGGTTATAACAATCGAGAAGAACACAAGCATTGTGGATCTAAATGTGAGGGATGTTTGGCCTCTCAACCTTGTCTGGACAAAGGACAAGTATGAGTGCATTGCCCTGTTTGTCAGCGCACTTTTGTCAGTCTTACCTGTTACCAACAACATTTGAAGATGCAAGGTTCACAGCAGAAAAGTACTTGTCAGCTTCTGAGATTGTACCCTACTTGTGGACAAGGCATACGTACCAGTAATGCCAAGTTTCACGTTTGTCGAGGGAAGAAACGATGTCACATTTGTCTCCAAATCGTGGACTTGGAGCACGATTGCTTCATTAAAAAATACCAACCCCAACCAGAAGATACCAAGAGGAAAGGGAATTTTATCTTTTTTGATTTCAAATGCATGCAAGAGACTGGTATTCACATTCCTAATTTCTGCGTGGCTCACCGTGCGTCCAAGAACCTATCTTTAGTCATTGCTTGCACTGTAGCAAGATTCCTGGAGGACGTGAAAAAATCTTTTGAGGGTCAAATACGCTAGCCGATTTTGCCCAATGGATCCTAAACCCCATCGACGAAACGTGGAGTCCAGAAGACATCAAACGTTACGGAGATTGTCATCGCCATACCACGGTAATGGCTCACAATTGCTCGGGATACGATGGGCAATTTCTGCTCAGATACTATGCGGAACAAAGTACCGAACGTCCTAAAGTGACTTTAAACGGAGCCAAAATTATTTCTATGCAAGTAGGACAAGTACAGTTTAAAGATTCGATGTGTTACTTGGCCATGCCTTGGAGTCGCATGCCTAAAACGTTTGGAATGACAGAAATGGCCAAAGGTCATTTTCCACACTTTTTCAAAACCGAATCAAATCAACATGCCGTCCTACCCCATTTGCCTGAGGCTGACGAATACGATCCCGATAACATGCGCACCGAACAAAGAGAAGCTTTCTATGCTTGGTGCCAGACTCACGCCTCGGACCCCTTCGACTTTCAAGAAGAAATGTTAAAGTACTGTCGTTCTGACGTGGCCATTTTACGACGTTGCTGTGCAAAATTTCGAGAATTGTTCATGGAACACGGAGGGATCGATCCTTTGAAAGAAGCTTGTACCATCGTCAAAGCATGTTCCTTAGTGTACCGAAAACGATTCATGCCTGAAAATGCTCTAGCTGTCATCAGTCCTCAAACGACGAATTTTGTCAAACGTCAATACTCGTCAAAGCCCTACGTTGGCTACACTACTCGTGCGACAAGGAAGACAAATGGATCCAACACGCTCGCAACGGAGGAGGCGAAAAGACCATTGGAACGTATTCGGTGGATGGTTGGGACTTAGAAAACCCTCAGATTGTGTACCAGTTTAATGGATGCTTATTTCACGGATGTCCCATGTGCTACCCTCAACGTGAGACCAAAAATCAACTTTTACACCGGACCATGGAAGACTTGTACCAGACAACTTGTCAGCGACGTTTGAAGTTAGTGGAAATGTGGAATCACGAGTACGATCAGCGTTTGAAAACCGATCCCGAGTTTAAACGCATCGTAGAAAGTTACAAGTTGGTGGACCCCCTGAACCCCCGGGACAGTTTGTACGGAGGACGAACGAATGCCACCTGTTTGCTGTACCAGGTGGACGAAGAGAAGGGAGAAGAAATCAAATACTTGGACGTGTGTTCACTGTATCCTTACGTCTGCAAATATTGTCCCTTTCCCGTAGGGCATCCACAATTGATGACAGAACACATTGACCTGGACCACGTACGCCAGTACGAAGGATTGATCAAGTGCAAAGTCTTACCTCCCACAGACTTATACCATCCCGTTTTACCTCACCATTGCCAAGAAAAACTGATGTTTCCTTTGTGTCGAACTTGTGCCGAAACGTGCAACCAAGATCAACTTTCTCAGCACACCCAGGAAGAACGTGCCTTGACAGGAACGTGGGTTAGCTTGGAATTGTTTAAAGCTCTGGACCTGGGATACCAACTGTTAGAAGTGTACGAAATTTACCACTTTCCCAAGACACAACAATACCACAAGGGCGACGAGACACAGAAAGGTATTTCCCCAAGACGCTACTTCTAGATGATTCACGACAAAAGCAAATACATGAAACACGTGGATGTCATTCGTGAGGACTTGATCTTAGTCAATTACGTAGAAGAACTTGACTTTGTAGTAGCCGACAAATTTGAAAATGTCATCATTGCGGCTTACGTGACAGCCCACGCTCGCTTAAAATTGTACGAAGTGTTAGAACTGTTAGGAGATCGTGTGTTGTATTTTGACACGGACAGTTGCATCTACATTCACCGACCGAACCAGTGTAACCCTGTCATCAAAGGAGACCGTTTAGGAGCCTTTACCGATGACCATCCCTATGACAAGATTCTATGTTTTTGCAAGTGGCGGTCCTAAAAATTACGGCTACGAATATCGAGACCCACAAGGAGATATGCATACCGAATGTAAAGTGAAAGGATTGACTCTCAATTATCGCACCAGTCGAGCATTAATGTGCTTCAAGAAGCCTTACAGTCTGGACAGGATGAAACGTTTAAATTGACCACCCACGAACCGCACAAGATTGTCCGTTTACCCACACACCAAATCGTTAGCCAAACTTTGGAAAAAGTCTATCAAATCGTGTACCACAAAAGAGTACGACTTCCCAATCACTTCACTCTACCGTACGGTCACGTCGAGATTGGGCAGCATATAAAAAGGGACTTGTCCATGACCAATAGTTCATTTGTAAATACAACAACCAAGCGAAAGAAGATGAATCCATTTAAACAGGCATCATTCAAATTTGGGAATTCTAAAGTGTAGTGCGATGCTAAACCTTGCGATTGTAGTGATGCCAGACGCTGTGAATTTAGCGATTCAGCAGGACATCGTTGGAACTTTGCTATGACTGCTACCATATATCTACCAAGGAAAGTGATGCTGTGCGTGTCAAACCTGAGGGATGTGAAAGCAGTGCCACACGTTATCGCGGACTCCTAGGAATTTCACCGTACCTGCATCGAACTGAAGTGAGGAGAGTCGAATATTCGTTCCCTACGAGTTTGCCTGAATACTTCACTTTAAAAGTCGATTCCAAACCTTCAAAGATAAATGACCAAAATATTTGCCTGGACCAACTCCTGAAGAATAAGCCAGAGCCGGATTTTTCTACTTTGGCGAAGGGGATAAAGTCAAGTGTTTCAGTTGTGGTGTGTCAATTTACGAGTGGGAACAGAAAGATCCCGCTTACCTGGAACATGCTCGATGGTCTCCAAATTGTCAATACCTACCTTTAGTGGGACCTAGTGATTGAAAGTGACAATACTGATTAATGTCGTTTAACAAACCAGTTTGGGTTGGAGACAAACCTAGACCAATATATAAACCATCTCTAAAACATAATATTCAAGGATTACCACATGAATTGCAAGAGAAGATTTACAAGGACATTTGGCAGGGTCTTGCAAAAGAAAAATCTCAATGGGTGACTGTAGAACGTTTGTGTCGTAAAATTAACAAGAGCAAAATGACAAAAATTAACCAACATGTCAGATTTCTCTGGATCAAATCTACCTTCCACAGATTCGACTTTAGTTCGTTTACATCTGAAGATGTTTTGATACTTCTTGACCGTTACCCTGAATGGCAGTGGGACGAAATTACACGTTATATTAATAACTTTCGCTTTTGGAGAAGATTTTAAATCTAAATGTGCAGAATATACACTTATGGTCTTCGACATAAAGAAACTATAAAATAGAACGACCATGCCACAACCTTGTGATCAGTCAGATTCCGTGGAAGGATATCACTGAGAATATTCACACGGTGAAGGATTACGAACATTTATTACAAGAACTGTGCCCCATTCATTGGGTTCGACGTGTAGTGTGTGTTTTAGTGACTTGCTTTCTGGGATTTCGTTTACCTGTCGATTCCTTGTGGACACTTCACGAACACTACCTACAAAAAAGACAGTATGTGAACTCCTTTAAATGTCCACGAGAGACTCATTCTGTTAAAAGCCTTACGCTTTCATCTGGATACGTCTCGACCTCTACAGGAAGAAAAAGACTCGTCAACTTTTACGCACTGAAGTGGTGTACGAAGATGTGTGTGTAGCTTGTGATTTACACCCTCACTAGACAGATGTACGTGACTGGAAAATTTGGGATTTTGAGGCTTGGAAAAACGAAGCATCCCATTATGCCCAAGCGCTGTGTTCGTAAAATCCATCGTCGAGTGGAAAAAGTCACTTGTGTTTGGATGTTATATGAATGAACGGTGTCACTTTCCCGTGTACAGATGTAGTCTGATTCAGTAAGAGAAGTGTCCGGAGTTGTGATGTCGCCAGGTTCCAATAAGGTGAGATATCAGAGGGAAGGATATTCAACACTGCCATAGAGAAGTCACCAAAACAAATAGAACGCCAGACTTTCCCGACGCAAGAGGAGTGCGGTTGTCGTCTTGTGCTAGTAGATCTCGAATTAAAAACAAGTTGTCGTTCATCTGAGTGGAGTTCTCAGAATAAAGACTCACCTTAAAGGTCATACCATGACATGAGACCAATCATTTACTGATGCTCGGTTACCGGGCATATGATAGTGAATTAAATAAGAACGCGAATCTGTGACTGTCCAACAGTCATTGGAAGTAATGATATGTGACTAGTGACAGTTTTAGAAGGTCTGCCATTGGTCACAGAATAATGGGCTTTGGTCCCCAGCCATTGTCCTTTCAACACTGGTTACCAGACAGAATTTCCAAGGCGAAATTAACTAGTTTTTGTTACCGGGCGGCGTGTAAGGACCGCTGGTCACGTAGTACCAGACAGTTGATGCGTGTAACCTAGCAGCGGTCGCCGATTAATTGACTTGGTGCATGGTGTTCATTGTTAGGTCTTGGTCTCTGGTCATCGATCATACAAAACTGAACTTCCGACGCCGATATTATAATTGAATTATGCCGTGCGTTGGGCATCAGTCTTTGGGTAGAGCAGATAATTCGAACACTGGTATAAGGCCAGACAGCCGGAAGAAGGGATCGCTCCCATCCAATTCCTAATGGTAGCAGCCTTTGAATCTTGAGAACTGATCTGATGAAAGGAATCTTGTTGACTCTCCTCGGGGACTTCTATCACCTGCTAAAGAACTAGTTGTCATGTCTCTTTTTCCGACCATGCCACCATGGATACCTTTGAATTAACTTCATAGATAGGTCTACATCTTTACTGCATTCGCCGGTCTGTTTAAAGAGGGAAGGGAACGGGCATGTTTGTTTGCGTGAGCAGAAAAACCCTAATCAGGAAGTCCTCATCTCTCTGGTAGGACATGACACAAAATAGTCTTGCCTCGTCCCAAGAGCGAACATAGGACGACGAACTCTCGAATTTGGCTGATGTACATGAGCACTCTGACAAAATCTTTCACGAATTGTTTTTCATCAGCTGGGTTTGCCTTCTTCATCCCACTCATGGGGGATAAAGAGACATGGACGTATTTTGACAAGGCAGTAAATGAGGATTACCTTTGTCTTTTGAAACAATACCCAAAACCTGTGAGATGTTCAGAGGACAAATTTCCAACTTGGAGAGGCAGTATGATGCTCTGATACTCAACGACGGTGATATATGCGCTCTCAATGTCACATTTTGCAAACCTATTCCACCTCAGTTAATATTGACCCTTGGACACATCTACGGTTTTGTTGGATTACAGCAAAATCCTTTTTAGACGCACCCCTCTGTGCTGAGACGTTTTATATAGAACTAATCCGCAAAGAGATCTATCAATTGTAAGAGTGCAGGACCCTGCTAAACTGGTGCTCCCTCCTCATTGTTCAAGGTCAATACTCATTCTCCTTCGCTGTCTGAAATGGAAAATATCAAACATTTTAATTACCAGCTAATACCCTTTACACCTGTCATTATCAGGTGGCAGAAGGAGCAATAAACAGAAATTTATAGACCCTCCTTCCCCTTAAAAATGGAGGAAGTCGCCCCTAGGGAGTCACACTCTATTCCCAATGTTCTGTTTCACCAGACTCAAATGGAATATCTGCAGGAATAGGTGTACTCTTTTATAAATAGCAGCTCAGTAGAGTGGGCGCAGATCTTAATAAGTCCAAAATTTTCCGAGTTTAAAAACATTCCTCTTGGAATAAATGTCTTCTGATATAGCAGTTCACAATGAAGAAATCGGCATCAATCTAGAAAGTTCAGCAATTTTATCTTGTATACGAGATCTTTCAGTTCTACTTTTAGAGATTGATTCTTCATCAAGAGCCTTCACCAGGGTGGTGGTTGTAAATGAGGCTCATTTAAGATCCATAAGGATTCTTATCCTCCAGTATGTTTGACAACTGGCTGTTTGACAGCTTCCTCAGACGTGCCATCCTGAGAAATATGTCTCTCTGTTAGGAGACTCGACTATGCATAATCTCCAATAATGATCAATAGAATCTTATCTCTTTTAGAATTTCGTTTATGTTATGATTAATTTGTCACTGCGCAAAGAAGTTAGTGTTTCTCAAGGCAGAATCTTACAGATGTGTGATCTCTTACCAAGACCGGACAAGAATACATCATTATTGGTTTGTCTCTGCCTTTGCCTACTTGAACTGGTTGCGGACATCTCCTCGGAGGGTCTCCTTGATATTAATTATATAACTCCTTCAGTTCGTACTTACAACATAGTGACAATATTACAAGAACCTCCCATGGGATCCAAGTTTAATTTCCATCCGGGATTGTGGAGACGTCAGATCAGAGGTCTGACTGCAGTTCCTATTCATGCTCCGGAACCTCAATCCATCATTTACACTGAGACCTCTGAGTCAGGCTGGGCTCACATAGGGCTTGAGGGAGCAGTTCTGCAGTTCAAAACTTCAATTTGAATAGCGGTTGAAATATCTTCCGTTGGGCAGCTTCAATGCAGATTACTCTCTGTCAGCCACATTCAGGTTAAAAAGAATGTTCTGGTAGAAGCTTGTCCAGACATGATTGGGCTGTTGGTAGCAGAGACACACTGTTTAATATGTGGTAATAGACGTGTTCGTAACAAATCTGAACAACAATCTTCCACTATATGTCTCTCAAGTAAAACACCAGACAGATTGGGTGGTGAACTCCTTAAGTCTTAAGTGGGATTGAAAGTGTTGCTACTGGTTCCAACCTTTCACAATAATTCATTGGGTTCTCGTGATTTACAAGTTACGACTCACCATGATAACCCCAATCTGCCTAATAGATAGTGTTTTAAGGAACACAACGACTTCTTGGTCGTCGACGATTTAAGATCGTTACTGCTAAAGAGGGATGCACTGTTTCAACTCAGAGTCTCACTAGTGCATAACACTCTTCAATATCCTCCACTTTCACACCTGGCTTGTATGAAACGTACATCAGATGCCAACGGAGGCATTTTTGACTCTTCAATTTGATCGAAAGTTGGAATCTCAACTTATATTAAACGCCCTTTAATCCAAGCAGGGTTGGGAAGTTCGTCGCTCTTGTTAGAAGGCATTCGATATTTAAGAGGTAAACAATCAAGTTAAGATTTTCCTGCAATAGGTGCAGTAGGAAATACTTCGACCTAAATGGTCTCCTTTAACCTGAGTTGCATATATTTGAGGTTTAATCCTTTTAATTAAAGGTTGTAGAGCAGCTCTCGCTAATAAACTTAACTTCTCTGTGGTTCGATTATAGGGCTGGACCAATATCATTCAGAACTAATTAAGTAATTTGAATTCCAGAGTCCAGTCCAGTCTCTCGTTTGCTATATCCGAAGTGGAATCTCTCTTATGCTCTGATCACTATCAAAGACTCATTAACCTTTGAGTAAAGCTTCTTTCTGTCATCGTCAGTAAGAATGAGTGAAATTCATGCATTATTACTGGAAAAGGATTGTTTGCGTTTAAATAGTAATTACTATTCGAACTATTTTCTATGGCAACCGGGCTTTCTGCTAAGAGTAGCTGATGTTATATTGAAATAATCAGTCTCAGTCGTATCTCCTGTTGATACGCAAGACGGTCCGTTGTCTGCTACACATAAGTATACATAACACCGACTTTTTTTTTGGTGATGTGCGCTTAGTCGTGATTGAATATGAACTGGTGTGTACAGGCATAAATGCCGTTTACCCGTGGACCTGGGTGCGAATCTTTGTAGAGTATAAATTAAAAGTTATCTTCCCTGGAAGAAAGTATTATTTGTATTAAATATAAAATTATGTCTACTATTATAAAGGATTCTCATTCAGAATCCAGAGAGAACACTTTCCATTCTGTCTGGTGTATATTTCCACTTCTCTATCATTAATCCTATATACCTTGGATCCTTACAGAGGAATCGGGAATGACTGTGTAGACATATGAGAATTAATTAATAGGCCATCATGCGAGTGTGTCAGCTACACACGAGTGAATATAACACCGACTCAGTTGCATCACTTTTTGGTGACGTGTGCTTCGTCGTGATGGAATATAGACTGGTGTGTGCAGGCAAAGCTATGGTGTTTACCGGCAGACATGGGTTCTACTCTCCGTAAAGTACAAATTAAAAATTATCTGACCTGTATGATATTATATATATATATATATATATTGATATATATATATATATATATATATATATATATATATATATATATATATATATATATATATATATATATATATATATATATATATATATATATATGTATATGTATATGTATATATATATATATATATATATATATATATATATATATATATATATATATATATATATATATATATATCTGTATGTGTGTGTGTGTGTATGCTGTGCTATCTATTATGCTATCTAGTTTATTTTGATTGGTCATGTTTGCCCGTTCTTTATTTACTGCTCTTTATTTACTGCTCTATTATTTCCTAGGAGTTCTTGTCTTGCTATTCAGGCTTGTTTACAAATGAAGCAACCTATGCAATAATATAGTAGTACAACGTAAAGTCGAAGAGGCTCTGAAGGGGTCTTTGATTTATCTTGCCCCCATTCAGCAAGATAATATTTCTAATAACGTCCATTTATATATGACATTTAACCTATCACAGCATGTAATGCGTGTCATCTTTTAAAGGATTGGAACATAGACATGTTTGTGTTTTTTCAGAGTTAAGGTCACAATCGATATACTCAAAAAAGAAGATAAGACGTTACCTAGCTCATAGCAACGAAGAAAACCTGTATTTTATTTATATCTGTTTATTAACGACCACATACGACATTGCAATACCATAACTTGAAAGGGATTGTTTCTGAGGAATGTATTATACAACCAATCAAAACCATCGTTTTTAGAGGGTTCATTTGCATATCTGAATGTACGAATATTTAATGAAGGCAGGATTTCTCCAGTATCCCCCCCTCTTTAACTCTATTCTTTGTGGGAAAGGACAAATAGCTCATATACAGGCAAGTGACATTATTCATTTGTCTGTATACGATCAAATACAGGTTAAAATGGTCTTCAACCTAGAAGACGACACGCATGCCTACACAATTTGTAAATGGCAACGCAATTAACAATAATTTCACAGTGATTTTGGGGTAAGGATCGGTCCTGACGAATATGAATTGTAGGCTATTGTATCACCAGTTCCAATCTTCAAACCAAGGACACCAAGTCAACATTTTAAGGATATATCTTTGGTAAGTTATGTTCAAATTATTTTATTATTTATTGTTTACCATTATGCTATCTAGTTTATTTTGATTGGTCATGTTTGCCCGTTCTTTATTTAGTCAGTCCGTCTCTCATGCATATGCATTTTACACTTAAACTGCATCAGTAATAAATTACACTTCTGTCAATCTAAGTTTGGAATGCAATGATTTTATACCCATGTCGTTGTATCTCTTATTAATGTATTATATTTCCCGACCATTCGTGATCAGTTAAGTTCTAATGAAATCAGTAGATTTAAGGTAAGTGAAAGAAACAACCCCCCCCATAGAAAACACCCCCACCCCACCCCCCAAAAAATGTTAAACATGCCGAAGAAATCTTCAGTCCACTTAATACGTATATTATTCAATGGTCTATTTGTTCAGCTTTCACAACTTTATGAAAACCTATATGATCTTCTTTAACTGTTTGTATTGCGAATTAAACAATCTATGTTCGTTGCTTATACGTTAAGCCTGCCATATTCTATATACAATTTAAGTTTTTCAACTTATTATCATATATTTTCTAAGAAGTTCATTTAAATTATCTCGAAATTTAACCAACGTCATCCATACAAATTTACGTGCCAGTCTTGGTCATTACAGCAATTAGTTTGGACGTATCACTTTACATGGGCAGAGCAGAAAGTACGGGTTGGAATTAATTCTTTGCCGATATTACGGTATACCTAGTTAATAAGCATCTACTTGAAAATAAATTTTAGTTGTTTTTCAGTATAAAAATCTTTCCCAATAATTTACGAAGTCCAAAATATTAGAATTTAACTTTAAGCCCCTGAACATTTGCGTCAGATGGGTTGATATCACCGAGTGTGGTACTTCATGGTGTCACCCCCATGGAACTCCTTCTTGCACAAAAATTTAAAAGTTGTATAGACAGTTATTGTGGTGTCATCCCTGGTGATGGTGCCACTCCATACAGTCTGCAGCCCCGCATACTTAGTGATGCCACTGCCCCTGAAGATGTTGTAAAGTTGGAATTACTCATCCATAAAATCAGCGACCGTTATGGTTTGAATAGATGAACACTATGGTGTTAAAACATTTAATTCAGGAAGCGAATGATTCAGTTTTCTATGTTTCATTTAAAATAAATGTAGATTTATATTATTGAATTACTGTACCGTGTTTAAACCGTGATATAGCAACACGCATCAAGGATATTAAGAAAACAAAAATAGTAACTTCAGAGTTAGAATTGTTGCAGTCGAAGAAGACGTCGGATAAAATTGAGAAGCATTGGTGTGATTGCAAAAAGCACGTGTACTTGATTTTAACCATATTCTTTCCTATAGTCTCTTTAATGAGATATATTTATGAGCGTAATTTCAAAACACCATGCATGGAGCAGGCAAAATTACTTGTGAGGCAATATACAAATACAATAAAAATGTATCGGAAGTGTAATAATTGATCCGTAATCTAAATAAAATTATTCGCTCATCTTTAACTTTTAGCGTGGTGAACCACATCTTTCTTTACACATTGTATGATCTAAAAATGTAGAAACTACTTCGCATAATGTTTTCACGAAAATCCATTAGGATTTAATTGTCCGATTTTGGTCATGAATCAAACAATTTGGCCAAATGACTTCACATGAGCACATCATAAAGCATCCACTGTAATTAAATCTGATAAGAGTGCCGAGATTAATAGAATCTTTGTTGGGTTTTGGACAGAGACAATGAAATCCCAGTCATAAGGTTATATTTTTTGTTAAAAGGAACTCTGAGTCAAAGGATTATATTATTTGTCACCCCATGAGACTATGCCTCGGGGAGGCAAAATATTATAGCCCCTTGATTGGGATTTCCTTGTCTTAGTGCAAACAACAGCATATATTATATTTCTCACCCATTTTTCTTCCATCTAAACTAAAATAACTCTGTACCCTTGGAATTTGGTTAGCAGATTCAAAAACAAATATACATCCATTGACAATATTGCTTCGTACTATTGATAAAGGTCGTCAGGTACTCTTTTTATGATTGTCTGAATAATTATCTAAGCAGAATCTAGGTATATATGCCGTTGTTTGAAAATAAAAAACAAATATAAAAAGTATTGTTGATATGTGTACGAAGTATTACGCAAATAGAGTCTCCCGCCATTTGCTTTTGTTTAACCCAATACTGCGCATTAAGGCGAATATATTAATAAGTGCAATGAGATGACCTATCGATCATAAGTACTCAAGTTCTACGCATGAGAAAATATAATCATAAATAATATGAAATTATTACTGTATCATCTCATTTAATGTATGAATGGCATGTGAAATTGACAATAAATAATTAAGATATTTTATACGGCTAACTTTTAACTTTCATTAGTTCTAATTCCTGTATTTCTTATAAATTTATATTTTCTGTCATGAAAATGTGGCAAGTGCAGCTATCATTAGTGTTATAAATACGCTACATAAAAGGATGTTGTGAGACAACACCTGGATTGATAAATGAACCACTCTGGCTGGCAAGCGCATGCGTTCTCATTTGCAATCGCATTATTAAATTTGATTTTCATTCATCATCATTCATCAAGTTAGAAGAAACCAGTTTGACATAACAAATTTCTGGTTTTTGCTGGCTTTGCAGTACCACATGAGAGAGTTTGATTTTGTGTGGTTAGTGATTTGTATTACCTGTATCGCCTATGTGCCTGGGGCTCTATCAAAAAGCTCGACTTTGTGTGTTTCAAAATGTTTTGACAAATGGCGTTATCAAAGTTGGAGGGACCTTAAATTGCTTAACAAGTGAATTTCTTTATATATATATATATATATATATATATATATATATATATATATATATATATATATATATATATATATATATATATATATATATATATATATATATATATATATATATATATATATAAATGCAGAGAGAGAGAGAGAGAGAGAGAGAGAGAGAGAGGATATTTTCTTTTCCTACGTTAATACCGGATATATTTCATCTTGTGGTACAAAAAAGGACATATTTTAACTCGTGGCTTCGCCACTCGTTAAAATATCACGTTTTTTGTACCACACGATGAAATATATCCGGTATTAACGTAGGAAAAGAACATTTTCTTTTTATTATATGCTTTTTTTTGTTTGTTTTAGAACCCAACGAGTCACTTCTTAGTAGCGCCCATTAAAAAAAAACATAAAAAAAACAAAACATTAACCACTAGAAGGATAGTGTTGGGAGCGACTGCAAAGAGTTCTCAAGAAAAGAGACATGATTCATTTTCATTTGTCACATTTAATTTATTATTTGGTGTCTCAATGAATAAATACTTTAATGCCACTTATTATATACAAAAAAACCCCCACAAACCAGCAGAACATTTTCAGTGTGTGAGTGTCAACGGTCGGTCTTGTATTTACACATCATTCGCTTAAGAATATGTACACTGAACCGTGATTTCTTCAGAAGGCTTTAGCTCGATTCGACACATTGAACTCCTTTAGCAAATGTAAAATCAAACAAATGGAATAATATTGAACATGTGGAACTTAAAAAAGTTGAGGATGTTAGCTTTGCGGAGGCTTTATTGTGAATCAGTGTCTGTTAAAGGGAGTATTCTTCTCTCTTTGGCATGTATTGGCGACTGCCCACCCTGCACGCCGTCCAAATGTGAAGTTGCATGGTGATGATGGATGTTTATTGTCAATGTGTTAGCGTTGATTGTATTTCCTGTAAAGAAGCTGCTTAAATCCTGCTGTTTGAATCTTCCTTCATTTCCTGTGTGGTCAAGAGATTCATTCTGGTCTGGAGGAGAAGATGAAGGTAAAAGTGTAGAAGACGTAGTTGTATGGGTTTGAGTTTTCGAGGCATCTGTAGGTAACAGCAGTCGCTCTTTGTTTGATAATATGTTCGAGATTGACTTTTGTTGAACTTCATTGAGCTTGGAGTAGCTGTTTACACTCTGAACATTTTTATGTCCACTTATTTGCATAATACGCGTTGCATGGATGTCATGGTCATTAAGTTTTTGTAATAAATGCTTCCTGGCACTGAAAAAAAGAAGGGACACATGGAGATTTAAAGCTGGAAAGTACACTGGGATAGTTTATTTGGAAAAACATCAGATTTTACAAAATGAAGATTCAGGTTCAAATCCTGATCACGGTTTCAATGCTTTGTTCTCCATCGACCACCCTTAATAGTTTAACGAGTAGAAATTACATTTAAAAATGATGAAATATGATAATCAAGTAGTTCCTCTTTAATTCATTATTAATGTTTTTGTTTAAATTTATTGTTACACTGTGTACATAATTGGGATGTCTTGCAATACAGTAATCCCTGAAGAAAAAGAAACCAAAAGAATCATTTGAACTGATTGAATTTACTTAGTCACTTTTGCAAGAAAAATATGCATTTTTAGATGTTTGCGGACTTTTTGGGTTACACAAAATTATACCTGTATAGCACAAGCTTCTTCCCGGTAGGTTTAAGATAGCTTTTCATTTCTTTCATTATTGAATATATTTTGTTGATGCCCATTGGTAGATTTTTGTACCATGCCTGGCCAGGACGTGGAGCCATTATGTTCACTGTCAGGAGAAATGGACTGTCCGACTCGAGCATCTCTTTGGGTTGCTTGGATTTAAAAAGCTTATAAAGGGCCACTGGACAATGGTCCAAATTATCTGGAATAGAATATGCCCTGGGTTTCACCTTTCTTACATTTCTTGGATTTGTCCCAGATCGAGTTTTCGTCTGTCGCTCTTGTGTATAAATGAGATATTCTTCACCCGACTCCTCTTGTCTGACATTAATATCAACCCATCTTAATTCATGTGTCTCGATGCCGGTTTTCATTCCAAAATATGTGATACATATAAGCCACAATGAGTTCTGAAGAGATTTAGGATTATCAGGTCCTAGTTGTTTACATTGATACAAAGCATCAATTTCTGCATCAGTAATAGGTTCTGTTGCATTTGGGAGATTTCCTTTTCCCATCCCTTTCAATTGCTTCATTTTCAATTTAAGGCATTTCTCTACATTTGCTGAACTGAATATCATTTATGAGGGAAAATCCATAATTGTTCTTTCTCAGATGCCTATCAAATGAGGAAAGAAAGCTCCTGACAGTTGTTGGCTCAAAATCAGTTCCATTTTTCCTTTGGATTGCCAGAAAGAAGTTCCCAATATGGTCATTCAGCTTGGAAGGTGGAATCAATTACATGTTCCTCATTTCCCCAACTGAACTGAGATATGTTGCGAGCAGTTTAACATCATTTTCTGTTTTGATTCTTGTGTTCTTGTTTTCCTGCTCATCCAAAAAACTTTGCACTTCTGCCTCTGTCAGTTTCCTAAACCTGGAGTTTTGATTCACAGGCGCATCTTCTGTGGATTCTATTATATTAAAGTCAACACCTGCAAGCATTTCATCTACTATATCCATTTGTAATTCCATAAGCACCAAATCATCAGCTTGTGCCATATTTATTATCAGCAGAAGACAAGTTGTATGCAATAAGCAAGGGGAATAACTCTTGTTATAAAAAAGTAGTCCAAAAGCTAAATTGCATTATGGGAAAAATCTTCTATTTTCACATGTGAAAATACAAGGATATATTTTTCACATGTGAAAATATAGGAATGACAAAATATGAAAAATATTTTGCCTGTAATTTTCTATATTTCACACTGAAGTATCTAATAAATAAATAAATAAATAAATAAATATATATATATATATATATATATATATATATATATATATATATATATATATATATATATATATATATATATATATATATATATACACAGTTGAACCCGGTTATGTCACAGGCCTAGGGTTTGCCAAAAAGTGTCGAGATAACCGATGATCGAGATAAACGAAAACCAATATGGCGGCAATATATTAACATGTGCTTGAAATTTCTTTGTGTACATGATGTGCGTTAATAAATGAGAATGTGATGCACGTGATTTTGGAGGTTTTTTTACACAACAGCGTTGCCGCAATTTGTTTGATGAAGCGATCGGCATGCTATAAAATGTACATACATGTTTGATAACAACAAAAGGCATATGTGCACCAACCAACAGCAGAGATTTACCAGTATACAATACAAACCACCGTTGATTCTCGATACAAACCTTTATTATATTCTCCAACATTTCAAACACAAAGATCGCTCACAATTACCATTTAGAACTATACATATCTAAAGAGTATATTTTCTCGTCAAGTATATTTTTAATAATAATTAGAGCCATTTTAACAATACCAGGATATAACAACACTTCTGATACGTTCTTAAAAATAACTTAATAAATGGAATAATAGTTGTAATAAGACATAATTTCTGTGTGATACACGTGTTTCAACATTAAAGTGTATAATGCCTTCTCAAGGTACACGTTATGGAAGAGTATATATATATATATATATATATATATATATATATATATATATATATATATATATATATATGTGTGTGTGTGTGTGTGTGTGTGTGTGTGTGTGTGTCTATCATTCATTTGCAAATTGCAATTATTTGACCTTTTTTTGCTAACAAGATATGGAAAAAGCCGAAGACTGTTATGCTATTGAAACCAATGAAATATTTTGGTCTATGATATTCAAATATGATGATCGCTTAGTTGAAAGACATGTTTGACAATGCGGTGTTCTAATGAATGAAGATTGACATCGTTCAGCATTAATAGCTATGTATTGTTCGTCTGAGTTCGAATGAGTAGCAAGGAAACGTTATACTTTACGTGGGTCTCCGTAGTCAAGTGGAAAAAACCTACTTCAGAAGATATGTGCAATGTAAGGTAAATGATAAATACATCACATACAGTGACGAGATGACTTGTTTTCTATTATAAGATAGTTAATAATGTCAGATTATTGCGGGTCATGAGCGTTATTCGTATAATATTTTATAAGCCAAACTTGTCAAAGGGTAAGCGTTACGTCCTACTTTGTCAAAGGGTATTGCACAAGATATAAAAAACAACACTCTAATCCACTCCCCTCTGACACTCGCTATCTAGGAGATGACCGCCCACGGTATAATTGCCCGGTTCGAGTATAAAATGTATGGTGGTAAACTGAGCTAATATATTGAAGAAAGAACTACGAGGCCCCGTAAAGATAAATAAACAATTTAATCAAATACATACACAATGAAATTTTCTTTCATTCGGAATACACGCGGTTTTAGAATTAAACTTTCACCAAATTACAAATAGATTCAAAATAGAATTAAACAAATTTAGCCGTTCTATTACTGATAGTTAACTTCATCACAGAATCGAGTGTTCAATCAAATTCATCCTCAACATTTAATAATTTCAGTTAAAATGAGAAGTGTGAATGGAACCCTCAAATGTTGTATCATTTTGTTGACATATAACAAATGAAGTTCTAACCGGATTTGTTGTTGTAGGGTTTAATGCCTTTTATCAGCACACGATCGGCTCTGCTGTGGCGGCCAGTATTAATGGTGAAGGAAGAGCCCAGGAAAACCCCCGTAAAACATAAACACCAACCCACGGGAAGCTACTGGCTAGCTTTCTCGCATACCAACAACGTCCGAATCTGAGACTCGAACCAACTCAGAGGTGAGATGGCAATGATCCGTAACGGAGAGCGCTTGAGAACATTCAGGCAGTCACCCCACTCGTATTTATAAAATCAATATACGAGTTTCAAGTTTACTTTCAAATAAGAAAATTATTGCTTGGCTAATAAATTACATTATTAAGTGATAATGACCTGAACTCTAAGATGTCATATGTAAAAAATGAAAGTAATACAAAACCAGATGAACCAGAAAAGGCAGGGATTACATTTTTTCTGCAAACATTTTACAAAAGCATGGCTTAACCTTTCATTGGAAACGAAATAATTAATTCAAGTTTGATAACAATGTAATGTGGACAGTTTCAAGGCAAGCAAAAAACTCACAAGCATCAATCCCAGAACGACTCAGTGTAAAATACTCTGAGGAGTTTCAATATAATGTTTGACGCAATAATGACCTTAATGTAATATATAACAGTTTTTACAATTATTTTCCATCTTTACCAAATTTAAATAACAACTGAGAAAGTTGTATTGCGAGATATCACTGATCCAGAAAAAAAGAAACCTCTTCTTGGGACAATACAAGAAACCGCTAGGGCAACGCAAGAGATTTTACAAGATCTTCCAGCTAGAATAGCTGCCGCACAACCTAAACAAGATATTGATAAAATTTACACTGAAATAGCTGATGCGAAAGAAAAACTTGCATCTAAATCGAAAGCAAAAGGAGATGTTGAATTGATTAGTAAATTTAATTAAGGTGTTATTCAAAATATTATTAAAAAAAGTGTTAAGGAGGACGATTTTTCTCGTTTTGCATATAATATTCTTTTTCGAAAATTTGAAATTTTAAAACCTAAACACGCTAAAATAAAAAATGATAACTATTTTAAATGGCTATATCGTGTGTACTACATTTAAAGTCATGGTAGACTTGATGATCCAGTATATAATGAATATATTAACGATATGAAAAGAAACTCAACAGCAAAAACAACAACAACCCCGGCATCAGTTACCTCCACCTCTGCAACAAACAGAACAACAACCTCTCCATTTTCAACCTCCTTCATCTCCGGAACAAATAGAACAACAAAGGATGATGTTGGAAGGTAAAAAAATTAGTAGTGATCAAATAAAAGAAAAACCGAAACAAAAAGGGGAAGAGAGGAAACAAACAATAGAAATGGTGAGAGAGAGAGAGAGAGAGAGAGAGAGAGAGAGAGAGAGAGAGAGAGAGAGAGAGAGAGGGAACAAAAGGAAGCCAAACGACAGAAGAGATTACATTCTTCACCAGGTACGAAAAAAGATACTGGTGATGATTTTTCTGGCGCTACTACAGGAAGTGGTCTAGGAAATAATCATTTGACCACCCTTGACAGAGTAATCGCCGACGTGGATAAACTAGAATTCCTCATAGGAGGAGAACGCGCTGGGAATACTTCTCATGAAATTATCAACGAAATCTCTATCTGTCCACGATTATTTACCGGTGGTATCATGGACATCAACACCTATCGGGAATTTATCGATGAAATTAGAGATGACTAAATCCCTTGACATATAATTTAGATCATGGTGAATAATTAAATAAAATGATCGTACTGAATACGTATCGTAGACCAAGAATGATCAGAGTTGTAAACTCACGAATACTAGTTTATGAAATAACATATGGAAATGGACTTGGTGATGTTGTTCGGGGTTTATTTACCAGGATATCCCATTAAGCAATGCCAATTGCAAAATAGTTATCTATGAAAGCTATCGATGTTATTCGCGACAAAGCTCCTAGCGCAATCGGTGATCTTGCCGGTAAAGCGGTTATTACGACGAAAAAAACAACTGAAATTACCATCTACTCATGTTATGCCTCCAAATAGAAGTAAAATAATAAATCAGGCCGCAACCCAAAGATTAAAGGATCTGGCTGATGCATCGTTAAAAGAAAAAGAAGATAACATAACCGCTAGTCTGATAGCAGGAAGTGGTCTTCTTAGATAATTACAATTTAGATCATAGTAATTATAATAAAATGTTTAAGCGTGAAATTGATACAGTGTTAGACATGGGTGAACCAGTTCGTAAAAATGATTCCCTGCGCGATTATCAATATTATTTTTACGATGCAGTTCAACCAAATCAACGTGGAAGAATAGAATTACAAGTACAAGATGCAAGTCGGTATTTCTTACCCGCTGAGGCATTTATCGAAGTCGAGGGGCTACTTATAAAGGACGACAATACAAATTATGAAGCTGTTACTAAAATTGCTTTTGTCAATAATGGTATTATGGCATTATTCAGTAGTGCCACATACATCATCGATCGAAAACATATCGAATCATGTCGGCAACATGTTGATGTTGCTACGACGATACTTGGTCTAGCAAGATACTCTGATGACTGTTCAAGATCAGCTGGCCCATCGATGATGTTTGCAAAGGATATAACCGATCATGCAGATCACACAGATTTAACTACTGGTAATGTAAGAGCCGCAGGTGGAGCAGCAGACATAAATGCAGTATTATCAAGAAATAACAATTTCAACCTTGGATTTGCAGCACGTAAGTCAATGTTCAACGCTAATGGAGAATTTTCGTGTGTAATTCCATTATCTGATATTTTGGAATTTGCAGAGATGTTAGAAAGGTTATATTTGGTGCTAAACACACTATAGTACTTGTCAGAAAAGACTCAGACAATGATGCAGTCTTGCGAGCCGATGGGGTTGTTGATGAAGCTAAAATAACGATAGCAAAGTTATCATTGTGGAAAGAAAGTTGATCCAATTGAAAAAGAATTTCCTGATATATTTCAAGCTTGTGTAGTTACCAGAGCTATGGCAAAGAAAACTCTTGAGAATGATGTTGATGAAATCAGTATTCCTTTAGCTGACACGTGTATAGGTCAGGCTTTTGATGTCACTTTTACTCCTTGTTTGGATCAATCAGAAGGTACTGATCATAGTGATCCTCGTTTAACAACTCATTCTCTGTATTCTAATCAGGGTGATAAACGACAGTCACTTGTCCTCGAACAGAAAAAAGATCCTGAGATCTCCTGTTTGTTTCAAAGGGCCATAAACGAGACTGAAGCCACTGAAGTTCCTGTCTGTTATTTCATTAAAAATGGAATTCTTATGAGAAAATGGAGACTTCCCAAGGTACCTGCTGGTGATGAGTGGTTGGTGAACTATCAAATAGTAGTTCCAAAACCTTACAGACAGGAAATACTTAATCTGGCCCATGAAACTCCTTTGGCTGGTCATTTAGGGATTAATAAAACTTATCACAAGATCTTGACTCACTTTTATTGGCCAAAAATCAAAATCAATGTTACCAAATACTGTAGATCTTGTCATACTTCTCAAATGGTAGGTAAACCCAATCAGAAGATACATAAGGCTCATCTACAACCTATTCCTGCCTTTGATGAACCATTTAGTAGAATTATGGTAGATTGTGTAGATCCCTTACCCATGACCAAGTCAGGTAACCAATACCTGTTGACCATTATGTGTGCGTCAACATGGTTTCCAGAGGCAATTCCGTTAAGGAATATAAAATCTAAAACAATAGTAAAAGCTTTGATAAAGTGTTTTACTCAGTATGGCCTTCCCAAATCTGTTCAGTCTGATCAAGGTTCAAAATTCATGTCTGGAATTTTCCAGAAAGTCATGCACGAATTAGGCATTCAGCAATTCAAATCTTCTGCATATCACCCTGAGAGCCAAGGGGCATTAAAAAGACTCCATCAGACTTTGAAAAATATGATCCGATCATATTGTTTTGATACGAATAAAGATTGGGATGAAGGCATTCATTTACTATTGTTTGCTGTTAGAGAATCGGTTCAAGAATCTTTAGGCTTCAGTCCCTTTGAACTCGTTTCTGGACACACTGTGCGTGGACCATAGAAGTTATTGAAAGAGAAACTTCTTTGTAATGAAGATACTGAGATCAATCTTCTTGATTATGTTTCTGATTTTAGATACAAGTTGTCAAAGTCTTGTGAGGTCGCAAGAGCAAATCTGCATTATGCTCAATATAAAATGAAATCAAGATGTGATAAAAGGTCGAAGGAAAGGAGTTTTCAGCCTGATGATTGAGTCCTGGCTCTCTTACCAATGCCACAAAATCCTCTTCAGGCCAAATATTATGGTCCCTACACAGTTGACAGGAAAATTAATGACTTCAATTACATCATAAATACTCCTGGGAGGCGTAAACAAAAACAACTCTGCCATATAAACATGCTAAAAGAGTACATTGAAAGAGATAACCCTGTTAAACATGTAATAATTAATTTAGTTTTACCTGCCCCACTCAGTGAAGGAATATCATCAGATTCTATTGATATTGAAATGATGACTGATATTGAAATGACGAATCTTTGTAAGTCAGAAATTATGAAAAATCTAGACCAGAACCTTTCACATTTACAAGTGCAAGAAAGAAATGAACTGAAACAGTTATTATTTGAATAGGATCACCTCTGGTCTAGAAAATTGTGATGCGTATACAGATGACGTCATCATCTACAACGAAACCTGGATAGAACATTTAGCAACAATTCGAAAATTCTTTGACAGACTCACTGATGCATGTTTGACAATTAATTTATCAAAAAGTGAGTTCTGTCGTGCTAGTGTGACTTTCTTAGGACATATTGTGGGACATGGACAAGTTAAACCAATATATGCTAAGGTTGAGGCTATTTCTAAATTCCCTGTGCCTGAAAATAGAAAGCAATTGATGCGGTTTTTAGGTATGGCTGGATACTATCGTAAATTTTGTTCAAATGTTTCCACAGTTGCAGAACCCCTGACAAATTTATTGAGAAAAAAGAACAAGTTCGTTTGGACTGAAAAATGTCAGGAGGCGTTTGATAAGTTGAAAGCCACACTTAAAACAGCACCAGTTCTTGCAGCTCCAAATTGTAGTCAATATTTCAAATTATCTGTCGATACAAGTGATGTTGGGGTTGGAGCAGTTTTAATTCAAGAAGACAAAATTGGTATTGAACATCCAGTGTGATATTTTTCAAAGAAATTAAACAAGCACCAAAGAAATTATTCAACTATCCAGAAGGAATATTTGGCATTGATTTTGGCTTTGCAACATTTTGAAGTTTATCTAAGTTCAGCTCCTTCTTCGATTATAGTTTTTAGTGACCACAACCCCCTTATTTTCATCTGCAAGATGAAAAACAAAAATCAAAGGTTACTAAGGTGGAGTTTGTAGGAATATAATCTTCACATCCGGCACATCAAGGGAAAAGATAATTTAATTGCAGACGATCTTTCCCGTGTATAACAATATATTATATACATGAGTTCTTTTAACTTCAGGTGTAAATTGGTTTGTGATAAAAAGGTTTTATTATATAAACCTTTCTTTTTATTTTATGATGGAAGGTGTTACGTATATTTGATTTAAATCATTTAATTTTGTTTGTCAGATTCAAATTTGACATTTTGGGTTTAAAGTAGTTAGTCTGGGCTTTCGAATACAAAGATGTGTTTTATTGTTTGAGTGTAAATCATTTCAATTCGTTTGGGATCAAGATTAATTTATTGTGTTATTTATCTAGAAATTACTTGTGCTCATTTGGATTATTATAAAACTAAAACTGACTTCATCACGTAACATCTTCGTCCATATTGGATTACATCGTCAAGATTCGAACCGGGAACTATTAGGATATTTATTTATCAGGACTCATTCAATTCCACTAGGGATTCTTTTGTGAATTATTTTTGGATTAATTTTTGGATTTGATTCTCTAAAACCGTAAGTTTAAATATTTTCTTTTATGAAAATATTTGTACTCAATAAATTGTTTGTTAAATTTTTACAAGCTTGTTATTTTCACTTCTTTCTATGTTGCTGCTTATTCGAGACTAAGCACGTAACACCATGGTATAATATTATATCATGGATGTAACTGATTTGTCAGCGACACAAAAACGAGAACAGGTAAAACATCATCCAGCGTTACAAAATTTGATCAGAATGATATTAATAGGACCCTCTGGATCCGGTAAAACACAACTATTACTTAATCTGGTAATGACATGGTTGAAATGGAATAAATTGTATTGAGTTGTATCATCTGATGCTACGAAGTACTTAAGGAATTTAATGAAAACGCACGACTGTTGAGCGGTGATGATATTATTGATTTTATAACCGATATTAATGAAGCACCATCTGTCGATGATCTCGATGGATTTGTTAATAATTTAGTTGTTTAAGATGACGTAATGCTAGATAAACAATCAAATCCGGCAGGAATATTTTCTCGAGGACGGCATAAAAATACCGATGTCATTTACGTAACTCAGCGGTATACACAAATTCCGAAAGTAATCAGAGATAATTGTAATATTTTAGCTGTATTTAATGGAATTGATACACACACGCTAGGAAATATTCATAGGACCTGGTGTAGCGGAGGTATGGACATAAATAAATTCAGAAATTTCTTTTCACGTGCGCAAGCAACACCGTATGGTTTTATAACAATAAATCTGCATGATCCCAGGACAAGATATCGTGTAGGTATCGATCAAATATTTGGCTAATTTGTAGCAGCAGATTGACAAAATAACGATATCCTCTAACTAAATTAAATAGATACTATTTGATATATGAAAAATTGTACATGGCTATGTCAAGGAAGCTCAGATAAATGTAATAAAAATTGTCGTGGAGAATACTGCAAGAAACATAAATATATTTTATCAAAAAATCCTCGACATTGTGTTGGTTGCAATGTTGGCATTCGAGGACAATATCGCATTTGTAATGAATGTGGTGGAGATAAATACAGAATATTGATATTACCGTCGTAGGATCGAGGCAGGGGTTTTGATACCTAGAAAAGAAAACCCTCCAACTGAGGAAGAATATTACTCAAAGTTTGTCCGATTATTCATTTTGTTTGATCCATGTACAAGATCTTTTTTATATCATCAGATTGACAATTTAACACATGGAGAGAGCAACAGAGAGGGGTCGAATACAACATTGGTTTGGGTCATGCTAGGTGTAGTCATTGAACTGACTTCAATGTTAGTCACCATTAGTCGATTTGGTAATCAAAAAAGGGTGACGTTTCGATTTAGTCGGTTAACCCTCTCTGCTGCTACTCACTATTGGGGCAGTACAGAGCCCATACTCTCTGTTAAAGAAATATGCATGTATTTAATTGTATAAATTTTAAGGGACATATATAACTTATTTGTAGAAAAAGTTTTCTATTCTTAAATTCACAACATCCATATAAATGCTACCATAGTTCTAGGCTAAAATTGTGTCAAACTACTTAGCGGTAAAAATCTTTTCCGTTTAGTCATTAGATAACAAAATAACATTTTCTTGTGTCACAATAATTTATTGGGATCTTTATAACCTGTAAGATACCTCTTTGTATTATTATGCTTTAGAGCTCAAATGAGGAGCTCAACCATACCTAAAGAGCTGGGTATTATTTAGAGCTTGGAAAATGTAATGTAATTGTGGGTCTACAAACCATATTCCATACTTCTAGCGGTGATCATCGGCAGTTTCGATTCCAAGAAAAGAATATGTGATTATTTCCAACATTTATCATTGCCTCGTTAAATACTTCAGTAAAAGTAAAGTATGTACACGTAAAATGTTTATGTTAGAATTGTTTATAAAGCAAAGAAACATTTTTTTTTTAATTTTATTTATCAGATACCTCAGTTAGACCTATTATTCACACATAAAAAAAAAATATTTCAATTTCCAGACATTTTCCACGTCTGCATCTCAGATTAAGTTTATAAATATGTTAATACTTGTATCTGTATTTCCATGAAATGTCACACAGAAAATAAATTAATCAATAGCCAACATTTTTTATCTTCCACAGATGAGGTGTCAACAGATACGTGGTGTAAAACCGCTGAGGAAGAGACCTTGCTCCACAGTGCATGCCTTGGTGGGCATATAGAAATGAGTAAACATTTGGTACAATCTTATCCTGCAATGCTCCATGACGTGGACAACATTAGGAGAACATCGGCTCATAATGTTGCATTCAAAGGTAATATTGCTTTGTTAAGCTATTTGATTGATTGTGGCACAGATCCGTGGTGTAAAACCGCTGAGGAAGAGACCTTGCTCCACAGGGCATGCCTTGGTGGGCATATAGAAATGAGTAAACACTTGGTACAATCTTATCCTGCAATGCTCCATGTGGTGGACAATATGAGGAAAACACCGGCTCATTACGCTGCAGAGAGCGGCAATATCGCTTTGTTAAGCTATTTGATTGATTGTGGCACAGATCCGTGGTGTAAAACCGCAGAGGAAGAGACCTTGCTCCACAGGGCATGCCTTGGTGGGCATATAGAAATGAGTAAACACTTGGTACAATCTTATCCTGCAATGCTCCATGTGGTGGACAATAGGAAAACACCGGCTCATTACGCTGCAGAGAGCGGCAATATCGCTTTGTTAAGCTATTTGATTGATTGTGGTACAGATCCGTGGTGTAAAACCGCTGAGGAAGAGACCTTGCTCCACAGGGCATGCCTTGGTGGGCATATAGAAATGAGTAAACACTTGGTACAATCTTATCCTGCAATGCTCCATGAGTTGGAAAACATGAGGAGTACACCGGCTCATTACGCTGCAGAGAGCGGCAATATCGCTTTATTAAGCTATCTGATTGATTGTGGCACAGATCCGTGGTGTAAAACCGCAAAGGAAGAGACCTTGCTCCACAGGGCATGCCTTGCTGGGCATATGGAAATGAGTAAACACTTGGTACAATCTTATCCTGCAACGCTCCATGAGGTGGACAACATGAGGAGAACACCGGCTCATTATGCTGCAGAGAGCGGCAATATCGCTTTATTAAGCTATCTGATTGATTGTGGCACAGATCCGTGGTGTAAAAGCGCTGAGGTTGAGACCTTGCTCTACAGGGCATGCCTTGGTGGGCATATAGAAATGAGTAAACATTTGGTACAATCATATCCTGAAATGCTCCATCAGGTGGACAACATTAGGAGAACACCGGCTCATCAAGTTGCATTCAAAGGTAATATTGCTTTGTTAAGCTATCTGATTGATTGTGGTACAGATCCGTGGTGTAAAACCGCTAAGGAAGAGACCTTGCTCCACAGGGCATGCCTTGGTGGGCATATAGAAATGAGTAAACACTTGGTACAATCTTATCCTGCAATGCTCCATGAGGTGGACAACATGAGGAGAACACCGGCTCATTATGCTGCAGAGAGCGGCAATATCGCTTTATTAAGCTATCTGATTGATTGTGGCACAGATCCCTGGTGTAAAACCGCTGAGGAAGAGACCTTGCTCTACAGGGCATGCCTTGGTGGGCATATAGAAATGAGTAAACATTTGGTACAATCATATCCTGCAATGCTCCATCAGGTGGACAACATTAGGAGAACACCGGCTCATCAAGTTGCATTCAAAGGTAATATTGCTTTGTTAAGCTATCTGATTGATTGTGGTACAGATCCGTGGTGTAAAACCGCTAAGGAAGAGACCTTGCTCCACGGGGCATGCCTTGGTGGGCATATAGAAATGAGTAAACACTTGGTACAATCTTATCCTGCAATGCTCCATGAGGTGGACAACATGAGGAGAAGACCGGCTCATTACGCTGCAGAGAGAGGCAATATCGCATTATTAAACTATCTGATTGATTGTGGTACAGATCCGTGGTGTAAAACCGCTGAGGAAGAGACCTTGCTCCACAGGGCATGCCTTGGTGGGCATATAGAAATGAGTAAACACTTGGTACAATCTTATCCTGCAATGCTCCATGAGTTGGAAAACATGAGGAGTACACCGGCTCATTACGCTGCAGAGAGCGGCAATATCGCTTTATTAAGCTATCTGATTGATTGTGGCACAGATCCGTGGTGTAAAACCGCAGAGGAAGAGACCTTGCTCCACAGGGCATGCCTTGGTGGGCATATAGAAATGAGTAAACACTTGGTACAATCTTATCCTGCAATGCTCCATGAGGTGGACAACATGAGAGAAACACCGGCTCATGACGCTGCAGAAAGCGGCAATATCGCTTTATTAAGCTATCTGATTGATTGTGGGACAGATCCGTGGTGTAAAAGCGCTGAGGAAGAGACCTTGCTCCACAGGGCATGCCTTCAGGGGCATATAGAAATGAGTAAACACTTGGTACAATCTTATCCTGCAATGCTCCATGAGGTGGACAACACGAGGAAAACACCGGTTCATTACGCTGCAGAGAGCGGCAATATCGCTTTATTAAGCTATCTAATTGATTGTGGTACAAATCCGTGGTGTAAAACATCTCAGGAGGACACCTTGCTGCACAGGGCATGCCTTACGGGAAAGTTCGAAATAAGCAAACACTTGGTACAATCTTATCCTACAATGCTCCATGAGGTGGACAACAAGATGAGAACACCGGCTCATTACGCTGCAGAGAGCGGCAATATCGCTTTATTAAGCTATCTGATTGATTGTGGCACAGATCCGTGGTGTAAAACCGCTAAGGAAGAGACCTTGCTCCACAGGGCATGCCTTCAGGGGCATATAGAAATGAGTAAACACTTGGTACAATCTTATCCTACAATGCTCCATGAGGTGAGCAACATGAAGGAAACACCGGCTCATTACGCTGCAGAGAGCGGCAATATGGATTTATTAATCTATCTGATTGATTGTGGCACAGATCCGTGGTGTAAAACCGCTCAGGAGGAGACCTTATTGCACAGAGCATGCCTTCGTGGTCATTTGGAAATGAGCAAACACTTAACAAATACGTATCCTACAATGCTCCATGAGGTGGACTACATGAAGAGAACGCCAACTCAATGTTCTGCAGTTAGCCGTAGCGCCATTAATTTAGGGTATTTAAGTGACTCTCCCGAAAATAATACATCTTATATATATCTTGAGAGGAGAAGTGAAATAAGGGGAAGTGGAATAGATAAACGTTGCCAATTGATGTAAAAAGGAATAAGATATTGTGAAGTGGTAGGTGTAAATAAGCAATAAAGTTTAATTAGATAAGTGGTTGGTGTACATAAGCAATAAAGTTTAATTAGATACGTGGTTGGTGTACATAAGCAATAAAATTTAATTAGATAAGTGGTTAGTATACATAAGCAATAAAGTTTAATTAAATAAGTGGTTGGTGTACATAAGAAATACATTTTAATTAGATACGTGGTTGGTGTACATAAGCAATAAAGTTTAATTAGATAAGTGGTTGGTGTACATGAGCAATAAAGTTTAATTTTTCTGCCTCACCGTTTGTAAATATCCTTCAGATCATTAAAGGCTAGTGTCATAATCGTAAGTTTGTTTCTTCAAATACACTACCATTATAATATTTTTGAAAACTATGTATACATGTTTTTTTTTTATAGATGTACAATAATGTTTCATTCCTCAATGCCATCTTTGGGCATTGTGTTGAATAATATTGTCGATAAAATGTAAATTTTTGGATTTAAACTTATTGATGAGAATTTGAAATTTTGAAGATTTGGCTTTCTATTTAGTATTTATGTAGCCTTAGACAAAATTATTGAAGGAAACAAGTGTAGAAATAACTCTGATTTTTTTTATTGTGCCAAAGTTTGTGACTGAATGGAAACGTGTTGTTTGCCAAATATGAAATGCACGTTCAGAAGAAAATGTCTGATGAGCGTACATAAGCATGTTTGTAACTAATGTTTAAATCACTGTACGTGGACTGTAGACCACGTTATCTGTTCCTTCATATTAAGATATCTCTCAGACAAGGAGAGATTTGAAAATCGTTGTTTCTTATCCAGTTAATGCTTCATGGGTAGGCTGTCATACTTTAGAATCAGTAAGTACTACCCTTTTATATGTTTACACTGTACCATCCTTCAATACAGTAAGCACTGCCCTTCATGTTTGTGCACTGTACCATCCCTCTGATTTTCAGGCAAGGTCAATATTATTTCATAGTGAAAACGCATGTATAACTGCATATGCGAGAGAGAGAGAGAGAGAGAGAGAGAGAGAGAGAGACAGACAGACAGAGAGACAGAGAGAGACAGAGAGAGATAGAGAGAGAGAGAGAAAATCTTTTTCATAGTGAAAACATATTTGTAACTACATATGAGAGAGAGAGATATTATTTCATAGTGAAAACATATTTGTAACTACATATGAGAGAGAGAGAGAGAGAGAGAGAGAGAGAGAGAGAGAGAGAGAGAGAGAGAGAGAGAGAGAGAAGCAAGGGTGACATACTATTGTTTTGAATTACTTGTGCATTAGATATCATTCAAATAACAAACAACGTGTACATCAATATTATATGTGGGCAAACATTAGATTTGCAAAGACGTTACTCGAGGAAGCTCGGCTTTGCAAGACTAAAATGCGCTCACTGATATATACCAACGTAATTTTGTTGTGTCACGTCAAGTCGATGGTTATTTCAGTCTATATGACTTCACAATTGAGAATGATAGCTGAGCTCCAGTCTAACATATATGAAGAACTTGTCCAAGAAGAATAGTACAGCAATAGCCAATTTGCTGCAAATTGTATTTGTAAAATGCAATGGAGGCCGTGAAACCGTATTTAGTCACGCCAGGTATTTATACGCCATTACTCTGAAAATAGAATAATTACCCCGTCTTGTTACTCAGAAACAACATATTGAACAAAACTGTCGGTGAAAAAATACGGAAATAGAACACGTCGCACAATTATTAAACAATTTATTTTACGTCTGGCACGCCAGTTAGTGAGACATGAGTGAAGAACAAGTTCTCTATCATATATCCTCTAATACTAACATGCAAATAACAAAGATCTACACGATGAAGATGAAAATACTTCACATACGAGGTTGAGGAAAGCATTATAATGATACAAATGAGGCAACACTGCCATGGTAAATTAGGAGGTTGATTATAATACTACTAATAAAAAGACTAATTTTTGTGCATGATAAACGTTAGCGACTGCCCACGTTTTCCTAATATAAATCTAATATAAATCTAAACAACCATTGTTATTCAATAGTTAACGTATATATTATATTCTTCAATTAGACATGTATTAAAACTAATCTGTGTAAAAGAATCTGCAAATGGAAATGTTTCAACGCGCAAAGAGCGGTTGATCAGCTGTCCTTTTATTATATATGGTGTAATAAATCTAATTTTAAGATTAAAATATTCTTGGCACAGTATATAATAATATATCATTGTCAAGCATCATAAACAGCATCCTGTTACATAACATAAATACCTATGCATTTACTTAGGTCTCCGTTTACTGGAGCTACCTTGATTTATATAGCTACAGTTATTTCCTTTTGAGTTTGAAAATATTCTTGGAACATAAAGCACAAATAATCTACTCTGTTTCGCCAGAGTCATCACCTTATTCATACGACCAAATAATTTTACTTGACAACCAAGAAGATGATAATTGTATTTAAAGCTGTAGACCTTTACAGGCAATGGTATCTTATAGGTTAGACAATTTTAATTTGTACTTTTCGTAATTGGCACCCATGCCCTTATCTGTACCCTAACCACTGTATATTATGTTTGGTGTATGTTTGTAATCATATATATATATATATATATATATATATATATATATATATATATATATATATATATATATATATATATATATATATATATATATATATATATATATATTTCATATCTGACATTGTATTAATTTTGTATATACATATAACTCATTTCTGGAAATGCAAAAGAGTGTTGTCCTTATGTTTGTGAAGACATAGACATGATTAGCATTACTAAGACATAGACTTGATTAGCATTACTAAGACATAGACTTGATTAGCATTACTAAGACATAGACTTGATTAGCATTACTAAGACATAGACTTGATTAGCATTACTAAGACATAGACATGATTAGCATTACTAAGACATAGACTTGATTAGCATTACTAAGACATAGACTTGATTAGCATTACTAAGACATAGACATGATTAGCATTACTAAGACATAGACTTGATTAGCATTACTAAGACATAGACTTGATTAGCATTACTAAGCTTGTAAAGAAAAGCTACGTTAACTGTGTATTTGCAAGAACCACATTAAATATTTATTTTTGTACTTTTTATATTTTTTACCCTCGTCATCTCTTTTATTGGATGGGAGAATTAAATTGTAGTATTATCACATAGTTATTGTAATAGTGATAAAAACAATATATGATGTAGTAAAGAATAAGCTCCAAAATCGATTAGAATATTGTTTCATTTTATCACACTTGCACTTTTAGTTGGTCTTGTGATTTAGTGTAATATATTAATATTACAAATGGTTTTGAATTTCTTGGAGTTTCTTTTCCATATAGTTTTTAACTTGCTGTACAAATGTTATTTTAATCCTTTCATTATTTTCATATTTGCTATATGTATGTATGTATGTATGTATGTATGTATGTATGTATGTATGTATGTATGTATGTATGTATGTATGTATGTATGTATGTATGTATGTATGTATGTATCTATGTATGTATGTATGTATGTATGTATGTATGTATGTATGTATGTATGTATGTATGTATGTATCTATGTATGTATGTATGTATCTATGTATGTATGTATGTATGTATGTATGTATGTATGTATGTATGTATGCATGCATGCATGCATGCATGCATGCATGCATGCATGTATGTATGTATGTATGTATGTATGTATGTATGTATTTATGTATGTATGTCTCACTCAATGAATCTGTAAAGCCTGTTCAAGTCACTACTCGTATGTTATGAAATAAATGAAAGTAGCTTTACATACCGTAATTGTTATCGACATATAACAGTTAATCCACTTGAAATTACGAGCATAAATAATAATAATAATATAATACGTTGCATGCATTGATGTGAGAATGGAAAATTACACTTGAGGCTAATAATTTTGAGGAAAGATGTAGGCTAAATCGTATCGCATGCTTTAAACATCTGCCTAACCATAAACACAACCCCTCAATAATGAGTTTCACTAATCCACAACAGTGCAGACGCCAGATCCAATATTACCTATCAGAGATGGCAATGATTTGGAATGTTTTGTCAGAGCGATTAGGCAATAAAATTTGCTTCATTATATATATATATATATATATATATATATATATATATATATATATATATATATATATATATATATATATATATATATATATATATATCAATATCGCATTCTAACATGACAGGTTTCCATTAATAATGAAACAACAGAAATATCGTTTACGCATGTCTTGCTTTTAATGTGCATTCAAAGATAAATACATAACTTAAACTGAAGAATTATTAACTTTATTTTCTTCCGGTGGCTACTACATGTGTATCAATGGTGAATATAAAATAATTTTGTATATGGCAATTTACTTCCATAGAAAATGTCATAGTAGAATATGACTATATAAGGTTGGTAATTTAAGAGTGATCTGCGATATGTTCATGGAGCTATTCTCAAGTTACTTTTATAAAATATATTTCATTGTTCTGAGCTAGAGTCGTGTTTAGGTACCACGTTGATGGCAGTGCTTTTGTATGTTTCTATTGAACTTTATTTGTTTAAAAATTTTGCCATCACTCATGTCTGCTTTGTTTTATCCTTTCTGTATTAATTATTCAAAATAAGAGTGCATATGAAAGCATGAATCACATACAATCTTAGATATTGTGTCATGTTATAAATATACCTGCCTTTTAAAGTACCAGTCATTTTGGTATTAATAGTGTCTCTATTTACCAAGCAGTTGTACTAGTAACATCGATTTTATTTTTGATGGACAGCAACATATTGTATGCCATCTTGTGTTTATGGTTACCTATTTTTACTGATTATAGTTTCATTATGATATAATAATTATTCGTGTAATATGGAAATATAGAATCTTGTTACAACAAAGTATATTTGTGGTACTGTGCTATGTTTTGTATTTATCTAATTACGAGCCATTTAATCGCTTTACTGCTACATGTCTTCCTCTAATTTAGCAGATGAAGTTTTGGCTAAAAGAATAAAGTAGATTTGGATTGAAATTCGGATTAACAGAAACACTGTAGTGGATTAAGTCTTGGGTAAAAATATTAAAATAATTTTTGCAGTTGATTAGATGTTGAATGAAAAGTTAAAGATAAAAACAACATTGTAATACATTAAGTCTTGAGCAAATTTATTAAAAGATGTTTTGTAGTGGATTATATATTGAATGAAAAAGTTAAAGATAAAACCATTGTAATCGATTAAGTCTAAAGTACAAATATTAAAATATATTTTGTAGTGGATTAAATATTGAATGAAAAGGTTAAAGATAAAACCATCATTGTAGTCGAGTAAGTCTAAGGTAAAAATATTAAAATATATTTTGTAATGGATTAGATGCTAAATGAAAAGTGAAAGATAAAAACAACATTGGATTAGGTCATGTATTCACTATACTAAGATGTATTTTAGTGGATTCGGTGTTGAATGAAAACGTTAATGAAAAAACAACCTTGTTGGAATTGTAATCATGAAGATGGAGGTGCCATTCTTGCACGAGTAGCTTTTTTTGTTCTACTTGCAATTCATTTGTGTCTTTGCATTTGTCGCAATCGTTTGTCTTTCCCATACTTATTGCTTGTAGGTGTTGTAATTCTTCATTATGCTTAATACATGTAATCTGATCACTACTGTTAATTTTTTATACTGCACATCTAGTACACTTCAATTATTATATGAACATCATATGTTAGATACAAAAGTTTCACTTGTATTGGATTAAATTGGTATGGTGTTTTTTTTTCCTAGATTTGCATAATACCGTATCAATAAATGCATTTTAATTTTTGAATCTGACACTGATAAAAGACACTAATCTGCTTTATCTGTTTATGATTTTGCGGCAAGGTGAAGGCTGATAAAATGCGTAAGCGTTTAATTAATACTAATTAACACATTTGATTGATAATAATGATGATATCTGAATGATGATATTTAATGTAATTGAATGACTATAATGAGTATACGTGAATGATGATAATGAATATATTATCAGTGATTAAATTGATTAATTTTGCATGATGATACTGAACATGGTCAAGTGATGATAATAAATGTATCTGAATGATGATAATGAGCATGGTGGAATGATGACAATGAATGTATTTGAAATAATAATGAATAAGACTGAATGAAAATAAGGAACATGGTGAAATTATTTCATTACATGCATCTGCATGATGATGATAAATCATGGAAGAATGATTATTATGAATAAATTTGAATGCTGATAAATTAGTATGCTTGAATAATACAGCGAATGTGTTGAAATAACAAGAATACAAAATTTTTATTAATTATTTTATGGGATCATGTTGCCAATTTCTTGTACCGTATATTAAATGAATTACAATACATCATAGTTATTACATCTTCCTGTTGCAGAGAGCAAGAATTTTCTAAATTATAGATTAAACATCTCATTAATGTGCACTTGTTCAAACACTTTACATTGCCTTTCGTTTAATAAGAATTGTAAAGTGGACAATGACAATTATTAAATTTCCTTAATTACAAACTGATACACATATTCTTTTCCAAAGGTAGACCTTTATAAAATAACAGTGATTTTATGGGTCATAGAAATAAGGGAGTATACATCATCAGATTCATAAAGCTATACAATTGGTACTAGCATTTTGGGGTATTTTAGAAAACTCGTTAATAAATTTGCAATGAAATTTTAACACCTGCTAAAATGTGATCATTTAAGACTAATCATGTTTTCACTGTTCCGGGTTTTAGACATTTCCATTTTTTTTGTTTCTCTCGCATGGTGAAATATAGTCACTTCTTTGGTAAGGGCAGCACCAGTAAGAATGTTGAAGTTTTGTGTTAAAGTATTTGGAAGCCAAATAGCTCCAACCCAAGTGGATGCCTTCTGCTAACACTTCAAGATAATAATGTTATGGGTCAGGTATGCCAGGAATTGTTTTCCCTGTATACAAAGAAATCTTTTGGTATCATTGTAAACTGTTTTAAAATGTTGTTCTAAAAGTTTTGAAAATCACATGTTGTCAAGTCTGTTAATTCTAAGACTATATATAATATTTTAATGCAGAACGAAAGTTTATATACTAAAATGCAATGAGTTCTGTATACAGAATATTCTGGTCTCCTGCATATTAGAATCAGTAGGGTCAATTTGCAACAAGAAATATAACAATTCTAAAATGCAATGAGTTCTGTATTGCGCGTTGCACCAATGCTGTTTGTAAGGATTAATAAATAGATCCTCCTCCACTTGTGTCCTACAATGTTTTAGAAGTAAAACATATACAGAACAAATAATTATCACAAAATCTACAAAGGTTTCTGGTCTCCTGCATGTTAGAATTATTAGGGTCAATTATCAACAAGAGATATAACAATACAAAGTTGTGAAGGAATAATAAATGAAAGGGTTCTTGTGTATATCACATACAAAACCAAGCAGTATCTTTTGATGTAATTCTAATTAAAATACATGGCTTTTGCAAGGCATACAGCTTTTAACCACACAAAATATGCTGTCAGGATTTAATGTTGTAGATGTGGTAACATTATAATAATAATAATAATAATAATAATAATAATAATAATAATAATAATGTTAACATCACAACTTCATTGATGTGGTTGATATATATATATATATATATATATATATATATATATATATATATATATATATATATATATATATATATATATATATATATATATATATTGCATGTTAGGTCTCTAACATGCTTCTAAAATTTAAATTCATTGACCTTTGCACTTTTAACACTTTGGTATTGTTTCGAGCTGTTTTAAACACCAATGTTTTAAAATTAGAAACAATCATGCGTGCACTGGCAGACACTTTATCTTCTCAGGAAACGGACACACCAGCCCATAAATGAATCTCCTGCTGCCTTGCAGGTCGGCTTTGGTTAGCCAAAGGCTAAGGGAGTAAACCCTAAACGACAATCCGGAGTGGAGACCCTAAGGCAGCTGGAAGATGTACTAGATCCCCTTCTGGCAATTCCTTGGTCTTGAGAGGAATGTGCACCGCCAGACGACTTTTGCATAAAGATACGCTGATAATGCTGGACAAATCTGAAGTTACCATAGTGGTTCGGTCGTCGCCCGGGTAAACAAGGACCGTGCCTGCCGTTGTCCACCAGGGAGGAGGTGACAAGTGTGCTACTGGTACTTTGTATAAAATCAGAGCGAGAGACAGCAACGCCATCGCCACTCTGGCGCAAATTGGAAGACACCAAGAGTTGACACAAGAGATGGAACACTACACATGGCACATTCTGGGACTCTGTGAAGTCAGATGGAAAGCCCTATAAGAACACCAAGCTGAAGATGGGCATATATTCTACTATAGTGGAGAGTTAGACAAGTCCTTAAATGGGTTGGCTTCATTTAAACAAAGCCATCAAGGGATCTGTGCTTGAATATCGCCCCATATCTAGCAGAATCATCTCCATTTGTCTGAAAGAATCTCCCATTAACATCACAATTATCCAAGTGTAACCTCTAACTACTGATCATGATGATGAAGAAATAGAGGAGTTATACAATACTCCAGGATATTCTAAACATGGTAAGTAAAAACGACTCATCATTCAAGGAGACTGGAATGTCCAAGTTGGCAAAGATGCTCTAAAAGACTGGGATGATCATTGTGAACTTTCTTGCAATGAGCTTACCAATGAAAGCGCAAGCTACAACAACTTGGTATTGGCCAACACACTGGGCCAACATAAAACTTCACGATGCTGGACATGGCACGCACCAACTGAAACCAATCATTACCAGATGGACTACATACTGGTTCAAAGATCTGGCGTCAATAGAGCAAAACTAAAAACGTTCACAGGTGCTTCTGTTGGGTGTAATCACGACCTCGTGATTATGAACTTCCGAGCGAGACTGAAGAAAATTAACAAGCCAAAGAAAATTAGGATCAAATTCAACCTTGAACAACTGAAAGACCTTAACATCTGCAAGTCATTTCAAGCCACAATTGGAGAAACATTTGCTCCACTTCTTGTGATGGATGTTGATGTTAACGTGATGACAGACACGTTCAACACAGTCATGACAACAGCTACCAAGAACATCATTGGCCTCCCAACGAAAAACCCAGGGGTACAGAAGAGATTCTGAAACTGTGTGATGAGACCTAAAAAACATCCTGCACACAACAAGGGCAATGTAGTTCCGAGAAATGAACAAGAATATCAGAACAAACTTGAAGAAACAAAAGAAAATTGGATGGAACAAAAGTGCACAGAGATAGAGAGCAGTCTGATAAAGAACAACAGCACAAAGGTATTCCAAATTGTGAAAGACCTCAACAGACAGAAGCAGCCAAGAGTCAGTTCCGATCAAGACGAAACTGGAAAATACCTTACATAAGCAAGTGAGATTGTATTGCAGAAAGATGGACTGAGCATTGTAAAGAACTCTACAACCATCCGTCCACAGGAGACCCAAAGGTGATTGAGGTCCCACACTCCACAAATGATGATGACTTCCCCATTCTGAAAGAAGAAGTGGAGTCAGTAATAAGAGCACTGAAGAATGGGAAGGCAGCTGAACTCATCAACAATGTGTGTGTGGGGGGGGGGGGAGGGGGAATCAGTGATAGAGCTACAAACAGAACTCTGCAACAAGATCTGGCAGACAGGTTAATTGCCAACACTCTCCATAAATGGCAATCTCCAGCTGTGCCAAAATTACAGAATTATCAGTTTGATCAACGATGCTAGCACAGTAATGCTCAAGTTCATATTGAACATAATGAATTCACAAGCAAATTAAATAATCGCCAAAGAACAGTCAGGGTTCCTTAGTGGAAGAAGCACAAAAGAACAAAGATTCAATCTCAGGGCTCTGTGTGAAATGTACTCGCAACATCAACATGACATCTATCATGTGTTCATAGATTTCAAAAAGGCTTTTGACAGTGTGGCATGAGGCATTGTGGGCCACAATGAAGAAGTACAACATGGGTCAAACGTTGACTAATAACATCAAGGAGCTGTACACCAAGGCGAACAGACCAACTTTATAGGTGTCCGTTTGTCAAAAGAAAGCTTCGTACGAAAACGAAAAATATAAGGTCAATAACGATAAACCGAAGCCTCTTATTGACCGAGAGAATCTTTGTTGGGTTAGTTGATTTTGTTACTAGGCGTGGACGCTAGGATACGCAATGACGATACATTCTTCTCAAAGGTTAACTATTTCTGATTCAATTGTGTGGATTATCGTTCATGATCGTATCGAGTGGTCAAATTTAGTCTATTTCGTAGTGTCACGAGTTAGAAGAATAAATCAAATACGGAGAGTTATCATAAATTTTGATGACACCAACAACGACATTATCAACGATGATATAGTAAGAAACAAATTACCTGGTTATAAACAAAAAATGAGAAAAACATAATCGCGACTTCGATATTGATGCTGAATTTGTAATGATGCTGAAACAGCAACAGAATACTCATTCGCAAATTGTAATTGTATAATGCTGTATCAGTATTCCGATAAACATCTGAGACAATTAACCGTAGACAGAAAAGATAGTAAGTTTGGTCATACACGTGAAAGTACGATGTTGACCTATCTTGAATTTTTCGAAATCGAGGTGCTGATATCTTGGTTAATTCAACCTGGTGGTAATTGCGTATTTTTCAGGAATTACTTGTAATTGTTCACGTTTAAATCCTCGTTGAGGAGCAGATGTAACCTGTATATTGCGGATCTACCAGTATATCTTACAACGCTGGAAATTGCATGTGCTGTAGTACTCCAGATAGGATTAGTCGCTCTTTGTTACCACCTTCAAGCTCAACCGGTTCGTACAAATATCTCACAGTGACATTACCAAGTATTTGTTGTTTTAAAAAATCACCTCATTGTATTGTTATACGCGCGCTTTTGATTGAAATAACGGGTTTCAATGCAGTTGTTCTAGTTATTTCATTATTTAACGAAGCTATCACACTTGGTAATCTTGCAACCCATACACGAAATCTCTTGTCTTGAACGAATTCCTTCGCGTACTGAGTTTTAGTTCGTTTGCGTTATATCCCGGAAATTTAAAATTCAAAAAATTGGCTTCTGTTTTTTTGTATGCATCTAAAAATCGGTGTTTGTGGCCGGTTAAATCATCTTTTGAATTAATTAATAATTAAACCATTCGCTGGTTCATATTTTCCATGTCTGATACAAGTTGGTTTAATATTTCTATGCACCCAATGATTTCGCTGCGTTAACTTCTCATATTAAAGAGATGTTCTTGGAAATATTGCCGTAGTTTTTCTAGTTGTTTTTTGTATTCTTAATTAATTTAATTGAAAGATCCAATAATTTCTCCTTGGTCAGTAATCTTTGCTTCTACTAATCTTTATATTCGTTTGCCTGATTGATACCATACGTGTCTACCCAAAACATAAAATAATCAGCACCCAACGTTGCACTTGTTATATCACGTAAATGTCGTATGTATGATGGGGGGAAATTTCATGATATGATTTATTGTTCGTTGTATAATTAGACTTATTTGGTTCTTGTATTGACGGAAGCGGCGGTGGCGGAATTTCTGATCTTTTCTGATTGGTTTGTTCATGTCAAATACTACGCTGGATATACGCTCGAACATTTGTATTATAATTGTGTTGATCTAAATCATCGTCTAACACAAGGACCACATCCTGATATCAAACTCGAAGTTATATTTTATTCTATTTCTTTGGCGGAAGGTACACCAAACTCTTGATTCATCAAAGCTGCTAATTTTTTATTTGCGGCCCGATATTTTTTTTTGCGGCCCGATATTTTACTAACATTCGCGGGCATATTCTCCTCTGCGCTTTGTTATTTTAATGGTTGTTGCTGAACCATCTTTCGTCGCCGTAATAATTATACTATTCTGTCTTTGATTGACGAGAATGCCTTACCAACAACGTCACTGATCGCACCAGAAACGTTTTCACGAATAATATCAATAGCTTTTATCGATAATTGTTTTGCAATTGGCCCTGGTTTTTGAGCTATCCTTGTAAACAATCCCTGAATAATATTTCCAAGTCCATCCCCGTAATATGCACTGTAGACGGCGTATCTGAGTTTACTACTCAAAGCCGTCAGGGCATGTGGTGAGAGTCTTGTATCATCATCTTATTTAATTGTTATTTTTTTAACAATTAGTCACTATGGTACCCATCCACCATTTCATCAAAAAATTCCCGGTAAATATTGATATGTATTTAACCACCTTGAAATAATCGCCGACAAATATCAGCTGCTTCATTGATGATATCAGGAGAATTATTTCCAGCACGTGTTCCTTCTATGAGAACTTCTAATCGTGATATATCATTAAAAACAATATCAGGACAAGTAACAAGATCACCACCTGTATAAAACCACTACCAGTAGCGTTATGTGCATCATGAAATTCTTCTTCTGGATAGATTCCAATATTACTATATAAAACAATCATCATCCGCTTTTTCTGTTTGTTGCAGAGGTGGATGAAGTTGATAGGAAGGCTCTTGCTTGGAAGTTTTTTCTTCTTTTATTCTTGTTTTTCCTTTATCTTTTGTTCATTTTGTTTTTGTTGCAGTTGCATTTCGTCATGAATTTCAACTCCTGCTAAACATCTGTTATAAATATGATCTTGTTCGTCTATATAACTAATATTTTGATTTAATTTAAACACCCAACCGATCCACGTTTTACGACTTACACCTTTATCATTCTCAAGTTTAAAATGTTTTCCATTTTACGATAACTTGAAGCAGCAAACGATCCAAACCCAGGTAAATCCTGCCTGGTTTTTATGATCCAATTTTTTATTAAATGTATACCATGACTAGTAAATTTCTCCGTAAAACTAATCCCCTTTTTTCAACTTTAGGTTGAGCTTGCGCTTGAGGTTGAGCTTGCAGTTGGAAAATCTTCTAAAATCTTTTTTGTTTGTTTTAATACTGAAAGAAGACCTTTTCTTTTCTCTGGCTCAGTATCTCCCCATATAACATTTTCGGAGGTTGTAGTAATAAGTTTAAATAATTGTTGAGTTTCTTCTGCAAATTCAACTTGAGATTCCTGACGTTCCTGTAAGTTTTGCCTTATAGCATCTCGAACAGGAATATATTTCTTAAGCGCTTCTTCTCGCTCTCGTGCCAATCGAGTTGTTAATGATTATCCAACCATATTGGTATATAATAACGATTTAATTTATAGCAGCAGAGGGGCGCGACGAAGCTTTCGTTTCACAAATGGACAGCTATAAAGTTGGTCTGTTCGCCTGCTCTAATACTATCCAATATTTGCATCAGTTGCTTCTTATTTACAGGCACAGAGAATTCAGAGATAACTTTAATTTTGACTTATGTAGGTTTCATTTGGTTGTGTCAAAAAGCATATCCTAAAAAGTAACACAAATATTTCAAAAGTCAGCTTAACGTAATCTGACTGACAGATTTGTTGCAGTAGCGGACTAAAGCACGTTTGGATGGTTAGCAGGTGGCCTTTCCCGGTGTCGTTGTAGATCATGACATCAACGAAGCAAGCGTCGCCATTTTATATACCAGAAGTATTCATTTTCAACAAAGGTTATTAGGTATTGGGGGAATATTTCAATACGAACGGCATAACCTTAATATGGTAAAGTCCATCTAAATTCACGAATTTTGAAATTTCCTACGCCCTTTCCGTAAGTGGAATTTGTCAGAATCCCATGAAGAGGCATATTCAATAAGATTAATGTATGACTCTTCATTCGAAACGTATTTCTCTTTTAATATCTTCAATGGTCCGTGGAGAATATATCCTAAAACTAGTCAAAATTGGCAAAAACGTAAAAGACTTTTGAAATAATTAACTAACATCATGCCTGAAATGAACACTCTCTTCTCAATCTCCTTCAAGTCTGATGAAATATTTTCAAAGAGTCATGACTCTCATGGTGATAGGTAGAGATGATATAATCTAGTGGATGCCTAATTCACCACCTTAAAATCAAGAAATATGCAAGTACAGTCACGAGAGGAACAGACAAATTGTGGATTGACAAGCAAAGCTTTTCGGGCTAAGCAAGAACATTTAAAATCTAAAGTAAAACAAAATAATCACAATCGGAGTCAACCGATATCAGACGATGAAATAAATGCTTTGTACAGCAACAAAAAAATAAAGCCATTGTTAACACATTGAGGTTTAACAACCCTGTGCACTTTGATTTAAGGGGAGTGACTGAACATTACAATCTGAAATGAAAGGGGGATGTTACGCAAAAGAAAGAACTCAATGGCCTGAGTATTTTGAAATCAGTGAAAGGCAGTCAAAAACCAAGACTGGCAGACACTGTCAAGGACATCAATCCTAAGATGTATGAAAATAAAAACAACAAAGAGAGAGAGAGATCCACTACTATCTACAAACGGTATGCTGAGCTAAGACCAGCAGACTTTTGTCAATGTGAAATTCATTTCTATCTTGCACCCAACACTATGACAATATCAGCGACAAACCCAACATGGTTTAGGAAACAAGCTGGTGGAGTTAACAGACTTGGATGCATCATGAAAAAAATTAAAGCAAGTATTGCAGAAGGAAAAATTAACAAACACTAAAACTTAATGCAAAGTTAAGAATCAAAAGCATTCCCCCCAACTGATGTAATGCAAATATCAGTCCACACACATGTAGTCTATAAACAGTTACTCAAACGTTTGTGACAAACAAACAACAGACGTAGTCCTATTACCTGAGTAACACCGGCCACCCAAGTAATGAAAATGTCAAACCACACCCCCAAAACACGGAAATTTCAAACTACACAGTAAGAGACTAAAAAGTTCATAAATGTGTAATATTTAAAAGAATAAGATTATCAGCAACCTATTCTATGGATCAAACGTCACCGTATAAATTATGTTTGTTATTAACCTCTCGCAAAATGTGAACGAGATATATGTACCTAACTGGGTCAACTTCTTTCAATAGGTGAATACTCAAAACAAGGTTCACACAGCGGAAACGTAGGATAGTTTTGAAAGTAACACTGGCAGTCAGAAAGGAATAGCGAAATATGGACCGAAACGATATCAGTGAAATGTAGGAAATTTCGTATGGGGCAATTTCAGTTAACACTGACCGCTGTGGAACATTTTCTGGAGTTGGTATGTGAATCGATCTGCGGAATGGTATGCTTAGCTAAGTATGCAGTCGAACTTCCACACATCTGTCAAGAGTCCATCTAGATCGTACCTTGTATTTTCCAACGACTCGAGAATCTCGTGAAAGCATTGTCAATTTCATCATTGATAGCTTCTGTATATTTTTACGGTTCAAGGCTATGACCACAGACTGTATGCAAAAAGACTTCTGATGAGAATTCTCAAAGGAAATAAATAGTCAAGAAGGTATTAAAGTACGATAGCACGTGTTTAAAACATATCAATAGGAAGAGTAAATTTGAACAACTAACTGGTGGTCTCGCTAAGATCAGATGCTTACCAAAACACCGCCTAAACTATATTAGCTCTACTCTGGAAACAATCAAGTCGCTGGTGTTTATTATAGGTAGTTGAGACCACCTCGATAACTCGAATTCAGCTTGGTGCTGCAACGGTAACTCGTGAAAACACCCTGTCGCAGAATTCAAAGCCAGGTATAAAATTTCTGAAACTATGCCACTTCAACAACAATGGGCTGGAATTCACGGACATGCCCACCCCCGTTGCATTCCTTATTGATTACGTTGCATCAGTAATGATTCAGCCAGAATGAGAAATATTTTGGTAAAGGTCTCAACGAAGATGCGATTGAACTATTCAAATGTGTAATCAGCATGGGTTTAAATGAACGTAAATGCCAGGTACCAACAACTCACAATCGCCAGAAATTTAAATATTCGCCAGATAAGTTTGTATGATTGTATGAAGGTTGTACCAATTAAAAAAGAATAATTGGTTGGAAGTGCCTGTGCGTAATGCACCTGAAGATGGCCAGTCTCTCGAGCAATTACAGTTAGCAATCACATTATTAATAAATGAACCATGATGGACCCTCAATACAGCAGAGAAAATAATCGAAGCGGAACGATTACTGCGAGATGAAATTACCAAGAGAACCGCGTTACTCGTAAAATGCAAATGCATGCCACGGTGCTACGTTTGGATTCGCCAAGGAAGCATCCGTTGGTTTTGGTGTTGTTGTGACAGAGTGTGGCTAGTGTGTTTTCTGTCTCTTGTTCAATATATTTTATTTTATCTCTGACCGCTTTCCAGTCTTTCTTTGGTTAGTCCCATGTGTGTTACCATTCAATATTGTCTCCTATAGAACGTTGCAATAGTTCTTTTCTTCGTTAGTCCGCATGTAATTGTTGATGGTTATTATTATTATTATTATTATTATTATTATTATTATTATTATTATTATTATTATTATTATTGCTGGTGGTGGGTTTGGTAGTGTTCATTTTATTGTTGTTTTTGAAATACTTTTAGCGACATATTTGATTTTTAAGATTGCCTATGTTCACTTCGTTCCAGCTATGGTCCATCTTGTAGTTGCAGTACATGGTGCTTGTGTAATCGTTTTTAATGATCTTATTTATCCCAGATGGCATACGTGTAATCGTTTTTAATGATCTTATTTATCCCAGATGGCATACGTGTAATCGTTTTTAATGATCTTATTTATCCCAGATGGCATACGTGTAATCGTTTTTAATGATCTTATTTATCCCAGATGGCATACGTGTAATCGTTTTTAATGATCTTCTAAATTTGTATTTATTAAAAATATCAAGTGGGTGCTTCATGCTTGTTTTAATCAAACTTAGCTGTTTGCTTAATTAAACAATTTGCAAAGTTTGATCAGTTCTTTCACACGCAATGTTTACAAGACCTCTGAGATGCACTCTGAATTCAACCTGCTAAAATTGTATGTATTTACTCACACTACATACGTAAGATATTCATTCCCCTTACAGCGCTATTATAACCCTCATGCTATCAGAATATATACTGTTTTTTTTTCTTTCTTCAAGTTAACATCATTAAACAGAATCTGCAAATCTGCATCTCTTCCGTATATTTGTTTTATGTTCACTATAATAAAATTAACACGTTTATTCTCTTAAATGTTTTTCTTCAACAAAACTTACTTAGAATACGCTTTTATCCCGTCCAGATATGTAAATAAATAGACATTATCTCTTGATATTCAAACTCTGTTTTTAATTTCAAAATCGTTAAAATGGTATGTCTCCACTCTGAAAGCTACTGGCTCTTTCTCGAGCATAACGCAAGTTTTACAAATCTTAGCATTTTAACTGCATCAACTCCAAATTACTGAATTATATATTAATCATTACTCTGTTTTAAAACTGGACACTCAAGAAAGATGAATAGACGAACAAATTTAAATTCGTTTATTTTTCTCTCCTTCTCATCAACGTATTTTATCAATCTCTATGTTTTATCTCATTTTCTTTCTCATCTTCATGTTGATTTATTCTTTTCTTTTTCTTCTTAATGTGGCAAATATTACAAGAAATATGAATAATATATCACAGATGAGGAGTGTCAGGTAGATCATATAGACAAGCTTACCTCTGTACATTTTGTCTTGATACACTGTATGAGATTTTGCGATTTTAAGCAAAATGTGAATATATTGTTAATACAGGCTGGTGTAATATTACATTAATACAGGCTTGTACAATATTACATTAATACAGGCTGGTACAAAATTACATTACTACAGGCTGGTACAATATTACATGAATACATGCTGGAACAAAATTACATTAATACAGGCTGGTACAATATTACATTAATACAGGCTGGAACAAAATTGCATTAATAAAGGCTGGTACAATATTACATTAATACAGGCTGGTACAATATTACATTACTACAGGCTGGTACAATATTACATTAATACAGGCTTGTGCGTGTAAATATTATTATATAAATGATTGCAGACTTTTGCATGCTATTTACAAAGGCTGTAGTTAGGCCATCAACCTAACTATGATTCCAATTATGTTTTGTTTTGTTTGTTTTTCTTTCTTCATTCACTTATTTTATATTTTATCTTGCATTTTTTTAATTCAATGACGTCCTTAATTGATCTAGTCTTTGAGTTATTATGTTATGCTACCAGCTTTAATAGCAGTATGACTGTATTATACAATATATATAATATACACCAATTATTGCTGCATGTTATCAGCCACAAATATTTTCCAGTATAGTTTCTACACACCAAAAATAATCAAATGTTTATGTCTGAGACAATAAATGTTGCAGCCTTGAATTGTCAGGAGTTGAAGGATCACAAGAAAAGACGAGATGTATTTAAGTTTCTTAATAATAAAGATTATTCAATACACTTTCTAAAAGATATTCGCTGTATGGAAAAATGTTATAATTACACAAACACTCCCTGGGGATATGAATGAGGACTTTATTCAGGTTTTATTCTGGCAATCAGTGAGTAGCAGTTATATAATTTAACAACAATTTCCGTTATCTTTCCATGAAATAAATAAAGATAATCCTGCAATAAATCTGGCAACCACATAGGAGACGTCAATTGATTATGTCAACAATTGTTACGCAATTTTTATTACCCCCCTCCCCCCACATGTCAACAACTGTCAAAATTTCAATAACACCCTCCCCACAATAAAATTAAAAGTTTTACCCACCCACCCCATCAAAATAACAATATTTTATACAGCTGGCTTTTATGCTAAAAATATAATTATGGAAATTAAAAGGTCGGCAAATAAATTTTTAAACTTGTTTAACAGATTTGAAATTGACAATAACACTTTGAATTCATGAAAAAATCGAGACTTTATATTCTAGCTTCTATCATCTTCCCATGGGGAAGCCAAATGTTCCTCAATTATTATAATGGGCATAGTGGCTGATTCATTAATTTCTTGTGGAACCGATACACCTGACAAGTCAACATTATCTTCATCTACCATTCTGCGCTTAACGTCTCTCCATCAGCAATAATTGCCATCAGCTCTCTCTGTCTTCAGATTAATACCATATGTAATTAATCTGTCTACAATCTACAATCTAAATTGAATAAAAACAAAATATGATGATGCAAGACTTCCTTGGCAAGAGCTAAAGCGGTTTAGGATTAAACTGGTGGGCTGCTGACGGGCGAGCGAGTGTGTGCCATACCAACGCACTGACTAATTTCCTATTTTTGGATTTATTAAATTTATTGTAGAAAATAACATTGTTGACATCAACATATCTTGAACTCCACCCTCCCCCATGTCAACAATTGTCAAACTTCTTCAAACCCCTTCCCCCTATTTTGTTGACATAATTATTGGATCCACTGCATTTTAAACATTATCATGTTACATAACTGGGAGGATAATTCAATCTTGTGTTGGATCCAAATATATTTTGAATTGATTTTAATTAGCTGTAAAAGTATGGAACATACTTTAGTAGATATACATATATCGAGAGAACTTACTATGGGATCCACAGGAATACTTGGAAGAAAGTACTCGCATAAATCTTGTGTTAGAATATTTTTGAAAATTATTGAAAATGTAAATGTGGAACCAGATAAATCTTCTATAAAAATATAGTTTTCAAAACCCAAATTAAAAGAAAAATATTCTGGAAATTTATTTTTTTAATTGTTAATAAGGCCGAAATATGTATGAGCTGAAAAATTAGATAGTTTGGGAACATACATGTATCGGAACTACTTTTTATCTGCTTGAAAAGAGTTTGAAGTAACTAATGTTCCAATATTTAGTGTATTGAAAAGTGGTTGAAATACAGTTCCAATATTGAATGTAGCACATATATGTCTTATCATGTCCATAAACTAGCAGATGACATCCAAAATGCTTTAATTATAATGATGTTGATCAAAACAGGATCTGACAGTTCATGGTTAAATGACCCCTTATTAATGTTTACTACCAAATCAATTAAGGGCACACTGCCGCATGTACCGGTATTAATAGTTCTAAATAAAAACAACTCTGATTGCCACTCGTATATATATATATATATATATATATAATATATATATATATATATATATATATATATATATATATATATATATATATATATATATATATATATATATATATATATATATATATATATATATATATATATATATATATATATATTGTTACGTGCTTAAGATCGAATAAGCAGCAAGATAAAAAGAAGAGAAAATAACAAGCTTGTGTAAAATTTAACAAACAATTTATTGAGTACAAATATTTTCATAAAAGAAAATAAATAAACTTACGGTTTTAGAGAATCAAGTCCAAAAATTAATCCAACAAGTATTCACAATATAATCCACTACTGGAATTGCAAGAGTCCTGATAATAAAATGTCCTAATAGTTCCCGAATGAACGAATCTTAAAACTTAAAATGCCAAATTTTAATCTAACAAACAGACAATAAATAATAAATATAAATGACTTATATCAAATATACGTGATATTCTAGAAACTATCAGAACAAACCTACGTTCAAGAAATCACGTAAATATCATATGACTCAACTAAATTAGAAAGATGTTTAGACTTTACTCCATTTTGTCCTTGGAATCAACCAATCATTTTTTTAAAGTAAAGCTCTAATGTCCTTGGAATCAACCAATTATTTTAGAAGCTTGTTTGCACTCTGAAGCAAGGTCAGAAAATAAGGTTAACATCTTTTGTTTACTTGGAAAGTAATGGTCCCCTTCAATGAACGAATCTTAAAACATAAAATGCCAAATTTTAATCTATCAAACAGACAATAAAAATAAATATAAATGACTTATATCAAATATACGTAACAATATATATATATATATATATATATATATATATATATATATATATATATATATATATATATATATATATATATATATATATATAATGCACAAGAAGAACATCGAATGATTAAATATTAATTCCCTTATAACTAAAGGCCCAATTCTTAAATACGATTTATGCAGTCGTAGCTATTTGAATACAACTGGTAGGTTAGTGTGACCTTTTATTTTATATGTATCAGTATGTATTTTGTGAAATTCATTATTTCGGAATAATTTCAGCCAATTAACAGTTTGTGACGTGCTTAGGCTCGAATAAGCAGCAATATAGAAACGTGCTTAGGCTCGAACAAGCCACGTAATCATGGCTTGTTAATTTTCCTCTAATCTAATTTAAAATCTATATTTAAATTTTTTTGTTAGCATATATGTATTGTCAGGTATGTAAGTTCCAATAAAAAAGAGAAACTACATAATTATTATAACTTCTGGTAGTTGGTCCGAAATGGCCCATAATCTGGGCCGAATCAGACTTGTCCCAATCAGCATGCTACATTTTTAGCTTGCCAAACTCAGGACCAAATGGTTGCTGGTTTGAATCTTACCATCGTTCTAGGCTTGGTCAGCTACCATGGCGTGTCTTTTGGCAAGGAGCCTTTACTCCTATCGCCTACACACTAAATGGCCTACTTGTATTGCTGTGCCGTAAATAACCAAACCAAATTAAATAGCCATTTACATTTCTCAAAGTTAAGATTGAAATATAGTATCAGCAATAAATTAATAAAATGCCAATGTGCATGATTTGCTTTAGTCCGAGAAATCAATTCCCCAAATCTGTCTGGATACTTACTGATGGACCATATCACGGGTGTGGGCCTGATTTATCAGTCTTGTATTACTTCAGAAAAGGTAATTTAGACGGCAGAAATTGCTTCAAATTTTTCCAGAACACAAAATTGATAACTAAAGTAAAGTAGGCATAAGTCAATTAAAATTACAAAATATGATGATGTTTCCATATATTAACTATGGAATCTGATTTATTATCGTGAGTGCTTAAATAGAAGCAGGGCCGTAGACGGTGATCACAGGCCTCTCCTAGTTCTTGTTCAAACGAAATTTTTCTGCTATAAAATTAAAAAGTGTTGTTCGGCCAGGGCCCCTGTACGGAATCGGGCCCAGGAGGATATCTTTCCCTGGTTGCCTACTCCTACCCATCCTTGTCGGCCCTGCATATGAGTCTGATGTTTTACAATTTATCAATAAAGTTCCATGACATTTTTGACAACACGTAATCACCTTATCGATTCTGTAGCGATAAGGTGATTTAGTGTTGTCAGAAATTCCATTTTAATTTATTGATAAAATGTCCGACTGTACCGATAAGTAGACAACAAGTAGGTCTTTTCTTTTTTTCAATACTGATAAGGTCATTTCGATTTCGTGTTCTCAGAGATTTAACTGTTCATACTTCATTGATAAAATGTCAGACACCTGTGATCCTTGTGTGACGTCTTATTAACCGTGTAAATCCGTTTCGGAATTGGTGCCTAAGTTACAATTGCCAAGCCACCATCACCTATTTCGGTGACATTTCGTCCACGTTGAATGACATTTCATTTAAATCGGTAGGAACTCTGGCGTAGAATGTACAAATAAGTTAACTTACAATGCTAATATGTAGGTGAGCATGATGCCAAGAATAAAATATTACGTATCCTTCATGATGTTTAAAAGTTCCGTAAAAGAGCTCAAAACCTCTAAAAATCAGGGTCACGTAATTTCGGGATAAGTCGTAAGATTCAACGTGCCTTTAACCCTTTGGCAATACACCCTGTAATTTGGCAAAACGACACAAGATGAGTACAGCAGAAGCAATAACTCTATTTAATTATATTAGCAGCTATATTGAATTGTGATTATTAAGATAAATAAATACATTTTCACTATCAGTTCAAAAGTTCCCTTCGTCGATTCGCATTTACGAGTAGTGTTAGTACTGTTAGAGGAGGTTGTTTCTCCGATTGTCATTTCATGCAGATTCATTAATTAGTAGGATGATAAAAAGTAGTGCAGCACAAACAAAAGTTTTAAATCACATGACAAAGAGAAAACAACTGTTTGAACCCTTTACTATGCACGATGGTGGGGCCGCACGATTCACCGAAATCCAAAACCTGCCCCAATCCACCACAAGCATTATGTAAATCAGATGAAACATACTCAAAACCACAAGAAAACATTGGAAAGAGTACTATCTTGTTGAAACAGACGACAAATTATGCCGCATTTATTATTTACATCGAATGGACATGATGAAAAGGAGATAAATGTTACTGTATTCATCCCCATTGCTGGTTATCAAGTCAAAAGCGGACCCAGTCAGTATGTTCCAAGTACAAACGGCCTCATTGTGAATCAACGAGAAGGATAACAGTAACATATGCATGATATTATAAATATGTTTACATGTATTTGTTATTGTCTTTATTAACATTTTGATACAGCATGTTTTGATGTTGATATAAGTGGAGCTTTTTCTAATGCTTGGCATTTACTAGCCCTTAGTGATGTCATCATGCGTCCAATAAGAAGCATAAACCCAAATGTTAATGGTGGGAAAGATGGTGCCCGGATCTACCTCAAAATATCTTTTTATCCAAGTAATCCGCTCAAGTCCGCTTCACCATTGACCGTATTGTGGTATTCAACAGAAAATGCTGGAACCAAATGTATATTACAACGTCAACCACTTTGCAGTAGTCACTGACGTTATAGAATGTGGAATAAATATAAAGTGACAAGAAATTAAAAAATGCAAAATATCGTCTTCTGGATTGTCTGCCTGTGAGAGTGACTTATTTCATGATGATGCAGCTGATTATGATAACAATTATGATGATGGAGCCACACAATCACGTAAACAACTACCATTAAAAGTTCATCAACTATCATGCAATGGGTCCACGGATGGTAACAGTAATTATTGTTATGATGCTGCTGGAGATGATGGTGTCGGAGATGATGATGTCAAAGAATATGCTGATAGATACATAAATATAATAGTGTTATTTTTAGCCATAATGGATTAATGATCCTATGGAGAATTCGAATGGTACAGATCATCATGAAAATGAAGTTTTTAATTGTGAAAACAGCTAATGTTGTATGAATCAATTGAAGCAAAATGATAAATTTTTAAGCAACGAAGACATTTTATCAATTCTCACTAACACCAACAATTGCCCAACTGATATACCAATTAAGACAGTGGTTTAATATTCAGTCAAGACGACGCTGAGTTTGCGAAATGAGAAGATCTGGCAATGTATTTAAAACAATATCCCAATTTCATTTAAGTGCATGTACTTCAAAAAGTTCATATGTCAAAAAATTAAAATATTTGTGTATAAACAAAAGCAAAAATATCATGAGCCTTTGGACAAGCAACATCTTAGAATCAATAAATAATAAACTTAAGCAGGTTGCTGATTGGAAACAACATAAGATTCCTGAAGTAACAGATTATATAGTGTAACTCAAGGTCAGTTCATAGATTTGCGTTGCGCAATATATGGCTCTGGCAATTATAAATTATTTGGCCCTACATCTTCATAATTATTTAATTGATGAAACCATTTGGTGCACAAATACATCAGCAGAAAAGACAAGAATGTTTACAAAATTTTACAAAAGCAACTAAATTTCAATACTTTGAAGTACATGTACATACATTCATCCAATGGAAAATTCCAATGCATCTGGCCGATAATAGATGCTATGAATAGACCTGTGTTATATGATCAAATATGAGATTTATGAATATACACCTGTGTTATATGATCAATGATGAGATCTATGAAGAGACCTGTGTTATATGATTAAACAATGGGATTTATGAATAAACCTCTGTTATATGATCAAATAATGTGATTTATGAGTATACCTGTGTTGTATGATCAAAGATGAGATCTATACATATACCTGACATGTGTTATATGATGAAATGATGTGATCTATAAATATACCTGTGTTATATGATCAAAGATGTGATCTATAAATACACCTGTGTTATATGATTAAAGATGAGATCTTTGAATATACCTGTTATATGATTAAACAATGGGATTTATGAATATACATGTGTTACATGATCAAATGATGTGATTTATGAGTATACCTGTGTTATATGATCAAAGATGAGATCTATGAATATACCTGTGTTGTATGATTAAACAATCAATGTGATTTATGAATATACCTTTGTTATATGATCAAATTATGTGATTTATTAAATTCAGTATACCTGTGTTATATGATCAAATATCAGATATATGCATATACCTGTGGTATATGATCAAAGATGAGATCTATGAATAGACCTGTGTTATATGATGAAATGATGTGATCTATGAATTTACATGCATTATATGATGAAACGATGTGATCTATGAATTTACATGCTTTATATGATGAAACGATGTGATCTATGAATTTACATGCTTCATATGATGAAACGATGTGATCTATGAATTTACATGCTTTATATGATGAAACGATGTGATCTATAAATTTACATGCTTTATATGATGAAATGATGTGATCTATGAATTTACATGCTTTATATGATGAAATGATGTGATCTAAGAATTTACATGCTTTATATGATGAAACGATGTGATCTATGAATTTACATGCTTTATATGATGAAATGATGTGATCTATGAATTTACATGCTTTATATGATGAAACGATGTGATCTATGAATTTACATGCTTTATATGATGAAATGATGTGATCAATGAATTTACATGCTTTATATGATGAAATGATGTGATCTATGAATTTACATGCTTTATATGATGAAATGATGTGATCTATGAATTTACATGCTTTATATGATGAAACGATGTGATCTATGAATTTACATGCTTTATATGATGAAACGATGTGATCTATGAATTTATATGCTTTATATGATGAAATGATGTGATCTATGAATTTACATGCTTTATATGATGAAACGATGTGATCTATGAATTTACATGCTTTATATGATGAAACGATGTGATCTATGAATTTAAATGCTTTTTATGATGAAATGATGTGATCTATGAATTTACATGCTTTATATGATGAAATGATGTGATCTATGAATTTACATGCTTTATATGATTAAACGATGGATTTTATGAATATAGCTGTATCATATTATCAAAAGCTGGGATCTATGAGTATACCTGTTACATGACAAACACATTAGACTGAGACAGTTTATAATGAGTGAATACTTGTATGTCAGTGATCGTGCTGGGGCATTCATGTTTAATTAACACATTTATAACTTAGTGGTAGATTTAATAATCTTTTTTTCTTTTCTTGGCAGGTTATCTTGGAGGTATAACTATTAGCACGAGTTCAGTTGGATGATGGCTCATCTCTTGATATGCACCAGAGTGGAGGATACAATTCTTGATTTTCAGATCTTCAGTCATGGTCTAGCTCCTACCTGTATAGAATACACCAATGTTTTGGCCCGAATTGATGATCATGATGTACAACAGGATATGTTTTTCTTCATCCAGAATGAACCTGCTAGCATAATCTACAATAATCAGACAATACCAATACCAAACAATAACAAAAAGAATGTCTCATATGTACGACGATCATCTATTGACCTTTTTGATGAAGCTGCATTGGAATGTTGTCAGAGAAAGGATTTTGACATTTTATTCAGGGTGTCCCTTATTCCAGTTCTTCCATCACTTCGGTGTATAGTGGATGTAGATGCTCATTTGGCAGCACTGATATTTAAGCATTTTATGACTTCAGCAGTTTTCCGACATAGATTTATAAAACTCATAATACAATGGTTTCAGTTTGAAACTACCTTGGATATGAACCTAGTAACTAAAATTGACAATATTTATAGTGTGATAATGTATATGCCATACCTTATTGACATTAGATTCAAGGGACCCAAACTACACCTAAGTCTTGGATGGTAAGTATGGAGTGATAGTGTATATGTCATACCTTATTGAATTCAAAACACAGCTGCATGGATCATCTTTAGAGTACCTCGATCAGAGCACACCTCACCACTACTCTGTACCCTATACTGGCTATCAATTCGATACAGAATCAAACACAAAATTTGTTCTCTGTGCTATATTTCAATGACAGACTCCAGTCCAACATACCTATCCAACCTCACCCATGTGTATACACCAGCTAGATCCTTACGTTCTTCTTCTGATAATCGTATACTCATTGTTGCCAAGGTGAAAACAAAGTCATATGGACAATGTTCGTTTGCATACCAGGCCCCGGCGACGTGGAACAAATTGCCCATTGAAATTAGACACAAAGACACAGTGGTCCATTTTAAGAGTGCTCTCAAGACTCACCTGTTTCGACTTCAGGGACAAACTTAGCGACCTAATCATGTTTTGTATCTTATATATTTTAAGCATGTTTTTATGTTTTCCAATTTCATTGTTTTTGTCATTTGTTGTTTTAATCCATAATATCTTATGGATTAAAGTCTTTATCTACAGACTACCATTCCCCCAATTATATCTTATTGATTGAAGTCTTTATTTACAGACTACCATTCCCCCAATTATATCTTATTGATTGAAGTCTTTATTTACAGGCTACTATTCCCCAAATTATATCTTATTGATTGAAGTCTTTATTTACAGACTACCATTTCCCCAATTATATCTTATGGACTAAAGTCTTTATTAACAGACTACCATTTCCCCAATTATATCTTATGGATTAAAGTCTTTATTTACAGACTACCATTTCCCCAATTATATCTTATGGATTAAAGTCTTTATTTACAGACTACCATTTCCCCAATTATATCTTATGGATTAAAGTCTTTATTTACAGACTACCATTTCCCCAATTATATCTTATGGATTAAAGTCTTTATTTACAGACTACCATTTCCCCAATTATATCTTATGGATTAAAGTCTTTATTTACAGACTACCATTTCCCCAATTATATCTTATGGATTAAAGTCTTTATTTAAAGACTACCATTTCCCCAATTATATCTTATTGATTGAAGTCTTTATTTACAGACTACCATTTCCCCAATAATATCTTATGGATTAAAGTCTTTATTTACAGACTACCATTCCCCCAATTATATCTTATTGATTGAAGTCTTTATTTACAGACTACAATTTCCCCAATTATATCTTATGGATTAAAGTCTTTATTTACAGACTACCATTTCCCCAATTATATCTTATGGATTAAAGTCTTTATTTACAGACTACCATTCCCCTAATTATATCTTATGGATTAAAGTCTTTATTTACAGACTACCATTTCCCCAATTATATCTTATGGATTAAAGTCTTTATTTACAGACTACCATTTCCCCAATTATATCTTATGGATTAAAGTCTTTATTTACAGACTACCATTTTCCAAATTATATCTGATGGATTAAAGTCTTTATTTAAAGACTACCATTTCCCCAATAATATCTTATGGATTAAAGTCTTTATTTACAGACTACCATTTCCCCAATAATATCTTATGGATTAAAGTCTTTATTTACAGACTACCATTTCCCCAATAATATCTTATGGATTAAAGTCTTTATTTACAGACTACCATTTCCCCAATAATATCTTATGGATTAAAGTCTTTATTTAAAGACTACCATTTCCCCAATTATATCTTATGGATTGAAGTCTTTATTTACAGACTACCATTTCCCCAATAATATCTTATGGATTAAAGTCTTTATTTACAGACTACCATTCCCCCAATTATATCTTATTGATTGAAGTCTTTATTTACATACTACCATTTCCCCAATTATATCTTATGGATTAAAATCTTTATTTACAGACTACCGTTTCCCCAATTATATCTTATTGATTGAAGTCTTTATTTACAGACTACCATTTCCCCAATTATATCTTATGGATTAAAGTCTTTATTTACAGACTACCATTTCCCCAATTATATCTTATGGATTGAAGTCGTTATTTACAGACTACCATTTCCCCAATTATATCTTATGGATTAAAGTCTTTATTTACAGACTACCATTTCCCCAATTATATCTTATGGATTAAAGTCTTTATTTACAGACTACCATTTCCCCAATAATATCTTATGGATTAAAGTCTTTATTAACAGACTACCATTTCCCCAATTATATCTTATGGATTAAAGTCTTTATCTAGAGACTACACAGTCAAACACAAATTTCATTATCAAAATAAAAGTGCTGTTTTGAGTATGATGTGATTGGTTGTTTCAGGCAACCCTGATATTGTTGAATTTTCATTCTAAAAATATTATGTCCAGAGTCCCAAATGCACACAAAATGAAAAATAATTGAGTGAAAAAAATCGTACTAAACTTTTGTATTTCCATACACTGATATAAATGGAAAAAAGCTTACAAATTATGGGTAAACCATACAAGTTGACATCTATGCGATCATATCTGAAACAGATCAACAGTAAGTATTTATAATTTTTGGTTGCTGTACAAGAGTTAGTAGATTATAGATTTAATATCCTGCCTGAAGCCTCAGGGATGACATTATAATCTGGCTGCTGGTCAGAATTCGGGAACAAAAGCACAAATATTTGTGATGGATTCTATCTTTAGATTTCATTTTGCAGGTCTGAGAACAGTTTTGCTAGACAGCTTAACACCAATGATCAGCAAGTGGTCAGAATTTGTCAAGCTTTATGGAGTAAACTGCAGTATTTGTATACATGCAGGAAGAAGAACAGATGATAATAAATTTCTATTTCATCGTGTGCCACTATAAACACGACCTCAGGATAACATATTTGAAGAAACCACTCATAATATTAAACAATCAGATTTTGTATATTATATTATTTGTTTGTTTTTTGAAAAGCTTTTGTTTTGTTTGTTTTCTTTTTTATTTGACATATATATTTGTATTTTTATCTTCTGTGATTGGCTTTAAATATAATCAAAATTATTTTAAAAAAAAGATAAATTTAAATATTTAAGTTAAATTATTTTAAAGAAAGGAAGAATTTAACTATATTATAGCGTGTGCTTTAGTAAAAATTCAAATGTGAATTTCTCTGCAATTCTCGAAGCCCAAGGTTTGAAAAATTTCTTAACATTTCTCTTCATATTAAGATTTTACATTATCTTAAGTTTCTCAATACATTTTTGTGGAAGACAAAGATAGTGAAAAGGATGCAAAGTAGCTTTTTATTGAAAAAAATTAAACACTTGTAAAGTTTATTTTTAAAAATGAGTTGAGTTATATCTTCAAAATATCATCTAAGATATTGAAAGCAAACGTAAAGATTTTATGACTGTTTAAATCCCTGATGTTTTCTAAGTGTTCTGTACAATAATCCATGTTCCCAACCATGTAATAAGAAAGATATTTTTAAAATCTAAATTTTAGTATCTCCTATAGGTTTCAGGATGTACAATAGGCCTAACCTAATACACTCACCTGCACATCATTAAAAGCAGCTAATGGAAGCAGGAGTGGTGCTGACTCATCAGTGTCAGTCTCAACCAAAATAACTGATTCAAGTTGTGTTGGCATGTCAGTCGCATCACCTATTAAATGCATTACTCCAGTGCCTTGGCATGTCAGTCTCTTCACCTAAATACATTACTCCCAGACCAGTTGCCTTGGCATGTCAGTCTCATGTTCAAAATAATTGACTCCAAGTTGACGTGGCATGCCAGTCTCAACCAAATACTTGACTCCAGTTGCTATGGCACTTGTTAACCGACTTGACAATGTGTTCTTAAGCTATTATATATTAAATTATATTATATTTTTGAGCTGTTTAGTTAAACTGACTTGATTTCACAAGTATTTTAGTGTGACTTCAATTAGGGCTTTGTGAATAAAGGGCAATACCTTTTGATCCACCCAGGTTCTCTTTTTTTATTTACAAGGAAATAAATATAAATGTAGTTACATGTACATCCATTTATTCTCTGCATAATACTTTCCTCAAAATAGACCTTAAGTCCATATAAAACTTTGCATACTGGTAGCAACTGGAGGGGCATATTCTATCACTGACTTCTAATTGGTATACATCTCTTGATTACAGATCTGTTTGATGGCTATCTGTATCAGGTACTTTTGGATTTAAACAGACGTATATGTAGTTATCAGTTGCTTGATGAAATTCTCTTTTTATTATAATATGTCCAATCTTCATGATTGCCTTTATCCAAGCAGTTGTTTTTGTACTTCAGCTTGAGAATTGGCATGCCATTGTTTAAGGGGGTGGTGAGAGATTACACCTCAAGTCCTTGTGAAGACATTCAAACAGATATGAGCCTTTCAGATTTTCTTATCAGGCATATTTGCAACTTTTGTATCATGTCATTATCATGCATGTTTGTGATTAGAGGGAGGAATTGTTAACTTTTTTTGTGTACTGTCTAAAAGTAATACTCGGTCCAAAGACATCTCTGTAATCAGAGCTAATTACAGCAGGGTCCTAAAGAATGTGAATTATGAAGATATCTTCATCTCTTACTTCCTTAAGGTATTACTGTCTAGGTCTTGCTGTCATAAGAGCAGTTTTGCCCCTCAGGAGTGGAGACTGACTGATCAGGCTGAATAACTAAGATTGTTTTTCTTAAGGTGCTTGACAATCTGCATTTCTGAGGTGTGCAGACTGACTGATCAGGCTGAATAACTAAGATTGTTTTTCTTAAGGTGCTTGACAATCTGCATTTCTGAGGTGTGCAGACTGACTGATCAGGCTGAATAACAGACTGTTTTTCTTAAGGTGCTTGACAATCTGCATTACTGAGGTGTGCAGACTGACTGATCAGGCTGAATATCTAAGATTGTTTTTCGTAAGGTGCTTGACAATCTGTATTACTGAGGTGTGCAGACTGACTGATCAGGCTGAATAACTAAGACTGTTTTTCTTAAGGTGCTTGACAATCTGCATTACTGAGGTGTGCAGACTGACTGATCAGGCTGAATAACTAAGACTGTTTTTCTTAAGGTGCTTGACAATCTGCATTACTGAGGTGTGCAGACTGACTGATCAGGCTGAATATCTAAGATTGTGTTTTGTAAGGTGCTTGACAATCTGCATTACTGAGGTGTGCAGACTGACTGATCAGGCTGAATATCTAAGATTGTGTTTTGTAAGGTGCTTGACAATCTGCATTACTGAGGTGTGCAGACTGACTGATCAGGCTGAATAACTAAGATTGTTTTTCTTAAGGTGCTTGACAATCTGCATTTCTGAGGTGTGCAGACTGACTGATCAGGCTGAATAACTAAGATTGTTTTTCTTAAGGTGCTTGACAATCTGCATTACTGATGTGTGCAGACTGACTGATCAGGCTGAATAACAGACTGTTTTTCTTAAGGTGCTTGACAATCTGCATTACTGAGGTGTGCAGACTGACTGATCAGGCTGAATATCTAAGATTGTTTTTCGTAAGATGCTTGACAATCTGCATTACTGAGGTGTGCAGACTGACTGATCAGGCTGAATATCTAAGATTGTTTTTCGTAAGGTGCTTGACAATCTGGATTACTGAAGTGTTCAGACTGACTGATCAGGCTGAATAACTAAGACTGTTTTTCTTAAGGTGCTTGACAATCTGCATTACTGAGGTGTGCAGACTGACTGATCAGGCTGAATATCTAAGATTGTTTTTGTAAGGTGCTTGACAATCTGCATTACTGAGGTGTGCAGACTGACTGATCAGGCTGAATATCTAAGATTGTTTTTCATAAGATGCTTGACAATCTGCATTACTGAGGTGTGCAGACTGACTGATCAGGCTGATGAACTGAGATTGTTTTGACTAAGGTGCTTTGCATTTCGTTTAACTTAATGGAGTTTGGTGTTGTAAGAAAATAGTTATTTAGATATTATAGATAATTTAAAGAAAATTCCTTCATGAAGTATTCATTGTTTAAGTTTTATAGTTTAACCAATGTGTTTGCATGCTAATTATATATGTATTATAGCATATTATACAATATATTATATTTCAAACAGAGGATAGTTTCATAATAAATTGATTTGATCAGAGATAAATATGTTTCTTGTTGTATATAACAATGAGTGAGTTTTATTTTTTTTTAATCACCAGCATAGTTTAACTTTACAGTGTAAGTTTAGGATAATTCTGTATATCTCATCATTCTTCTGCATTTCCAGTGTCTTCTTTGCTTTCATTTAAATACTGGCATAGACATACATTAGATATAGGGGCCCCCAAGTGGCCAAGCGGTCTAAAGCGCTTTCCATTACGGATCACTGCCATCTCTCCTCTGTCTGCGTGAGTTCAAGTCTAAGATTCGGCTAATGTAGTTATGTGAGAAAGCTTGCCAGTAGTTTCTTGTGGGTCGGTGGTTCTTTCCGGGGGTTTTCCCGGTTCTTCCTCCACCAATAATACTGGCTGCCATGTATAGCCTATTGCGTGCTTAAAAATGGTATTAAACCCTACAACAACAACATTAGATATATATGTATTCCATTTAATATGTCACTACATGTTATTAACATATTTTATTCAGCATTCACATAACATTGATAATGTTGCAAATGCAAAAGAGTTTCCAAATTTTTTTTGAAGTATTCAAGCCTTCATCAGGGGAAGTAATAACTTACATCAAGAAAACAAACCAATAAATAACAAAAATGAAGAGAAAATCTAGACTATTCGAAGAAATTCCAAATGTCACTGAAACATTAACAATTATCCATAACTATCAGATCTCCATGTTGGACTGTGCCATCTGATTTTAAACAAATTGCTTCACACCGTAGTATTAATCTATTCAGACCATAGATGTTACTGATATTCCAGACGATTAACCTCTACAACACAGGTACATATATTTAGTTGCATAATTCAAAATATAATCCAGATCTCTTGGCAATTTTTATCAAGCTTTGTGCATGAGTGTGTGTTTTTCTGTAAAGGAATAGATCTTGTTTGGTAAGAACATATGTACTTATAGTGGTAAAGTCTTTATTGACCAAGGGCTGCATTTGTATTATCCAGAGGCAAGACGAGGATACCGCTCCAGTGGCCTATTTGTTAGAGCGTCCATAGGAGAAGCGAGAAGTCGTGGGTTTGATCCCAAGCCGAGTCATAACAAAGACTTACAAAATTTGTACTAACAGCTGCTTCGCTTGGCGCTCAGCATTAAGAGGTTAGTTTTATGACTGGTCGGCCTGGTGTCAGGATAATGTGACTGGGTGGGACATCGTGCTACATTTCTGCGTCATGATACCCCAGTGCTAGACATCACTATAAACTGCCTCAGTGCAGACATTATAGCGATATGACTGAAAAATTCTTCAAGATACGTTAAAATTCCTAATCAAACAAACAAACAAGATCAGGATATACCAGTAGTTTCTGCTTTGTTTTTTGTGTCACTTCAGCAGAATGTCAGTTTAAATGAGTTATATGTAACTTCAGAGCATGAAACTCTACCATGACTCTTGTTTTGTTTATTATATGTATACACTGTTAATGACATGCAGCATCTATAATACTTAGTGGAAGTCTGGCCTACTGTTTTTTGCTAACTAATCATATACCGATTGGCATTTTATGCAAGTAGTTAGTCAAATACAAATTTCCTAATCTTTGTTTTGTTTTTTCTTGTGTCATTGCAGTAGAAATGTTTATTATACACATGAAATGCATATTCAGAGCAAGTGTCCTGTCAGCATTGAAGGGAAGGAAAGACAGAATACATCAAGGAAGACAACATATGGTTTGTTGTTGGAGACACCGATGTATTGGGGAATTTTCTCCATTTTTAGGTAGCCCACTATGTGTAAGTCTTCCTTCTTGACCAAGCAAAGGCCTTCAGACCTGTAAGTCAAGGCACATGGGGTTCGTGCCAGATGTGATCTAAAACTGCCATCCCAACATCACCAATCATCCAGCCAACACTAGTTTATACGGGGATCTTTGTGATAGGTCTGTCCATCTAGCCATGATGTCTGCATCTTATCATTACTATACCTTCCTACTCTCGCCTCTTCATGAGTGAATCGTCGAATCGGGAGCAAGGTGCCCTTCTACAACAGCAGAGATGGTTGCTCATAAAAAAAGTAATGGAGCTTGTGAAAAAGCAACAGTGATTTGCTCAAGGCTGTATTTTTATTATTAAAAGCAAACAAGATAACATCCACCATCAGCTGGAGTCTCCTAATTTAAGATGGAAATTGCGAGTTCAGTCCATCTTTTCATTCTTATCCACCATGTATCATGAACATTTTTCCAGGTTTTGCTGACCACGGCACATTTTATCTGTTCACCGTTCTTCCCACTGGCCTCAACATCAGCTGCTAGGCTTTTACTTAGGTTATTGATTTAATTGGCTCCCTGTTCTGATCGATTTCATCTTCAGCAACAGCAGCGTACCTGGAGGAGATTCTACAGAAACAAATGGTAAGTTCTATCCTTCTGCAAGGCAGGAATGATGGGACCCCGAAGGGTCTAAAGCGCTCTCTGTTACGGATCACTGCCATCTCATCTCTGTCTGTGTGGGTTCGAGTCTAAGATTCAGCCACTGTAGTTATGTGAGAAAGCTTGCCAGTAGCTCGTACAATTTGATGCAGCTTTTAGCAGTGTATATCTTCCAGGACTTAATTTGTTTATTAAACACTCATGTTTATCACTATTATTCTCTATGCACTGTTTTCAGGGCGATGCATCTGCCGTTTATTGACAGCAGCCATTTTTCATTATAATGTTGTGGCGCCCAAACCTAAAATTACAGACAGAAGTTATTTACACAAACCGCCACAATTTGTCTTACATCTATGGAAAAGATAAGTATGGCCTATTAGTAACATCTCATTAATCTTTTCCTCAATTTTCCAGTTGACAAGAACATGACATCAAGAGCTATTCTACAAGATCACATTCTCTTCATAGTTAATAATACAATGCAAAAATATATCAAAACAGTTCATAATCCTCCAGCTGTAAATTTCTGACATTTTTCCAGAGGTTCAATGATTATAATAATGTCTCACAAGTTTACTTGTCAATCTTGCAAAGCCTACCTATAGATATGCATCCAAACCAATGGCGTTGCGAGGATATTTGGCGCCCAGGGCAAAACACCCAGATTTGCGCCCCCGGCTGGCCCTATACCCCATCCATTGTTGTACTTTGGGCCGATTTGGGCGCCCCCACGCAAATTTAGCGACCCCTAGCCACCGGCGCCCGGGACGAATGCCCCACCTGCCCCCCCCCCCCCCCCGAATTGCCACTGGTCCAAACTGCCCTCTTTGTCAGTTTGAAACTTGACAAACTTAGCGTAACAAAATTTAAATGCCACATTGAACTATAGTTATCAACTACTTTTTTCCATCTCCGTTACTATAGAATAGAAGCGTTAATGGGCGATGACGAATGAGAAGTAAACGTAGAACGACGCAAAAAGATACTAAGAGATAAAGAAAGATGTTAAAATGTTTGCTTTGCAGAAAGTATTTTTGTTTGCTGGTAATCTTTAAAAGCAATATCGGCAAGTACTTTGGTAATTAACAGTTTAAGCTACTCGATACATATTATAGAGAGGGAAACGGGGAAATGTGTCATATTCGAATATGCTTATATAACCAGCATGTTTATGTAAAATATGCATAAACTTTATGTTGTTTATCTTTGCTAAACAACTGGGGTCTGTTGTGTTCATCAATGCAATCAAGAAAATGCATGGTTTTTTAAGAAATATTTTTTTAAAAACATAGTTTTAACATATATTAATCTTATAAAAGTTTAAAGCCAGCAAAATGAAGAAACCGCACTAATGAATTTCTGCACTCCATTTATTAGGTTTTAGACAGTAGGTTAGTTAACTAGTTTTGCAGTTAGCTTCAGGGTGCATTTTATTTCACCAATAAGATCTTAAACGTGAAAATTGAAAACACTAAATAATTATTCCAGTTTTCTTTATTTAAAACTGAGCCGTGCATTTTTGCTGCCAGCCCTGACGGTCGTATATCAAGGTGAAACAGGTGAGCATTGCAATGGATGGCGGTATACTGCTTTAATTACCATAAACTACAAGAATGGGATCCAATGGCAATAAATCTGACGAGTGTACTAAGTCGGGATGTTTGGCATTATAAGGCCAGCATTTCACATAAGTCACGGGAAATCATGTTTTGTTACAAGCCTGTTTCATGAAGGTGACTAGATACAACAAAAGGCGGTAAGCAGTTTCAATCATAAATATTCAATCACTCTGTTTAATGACGACATCACATCAGTGGCGTGACAATCCTGCAAATTTTGGATTGGGAGTGAGGGTGGATGGCAGACCCATTGGGGGACTCACAATTCTCATCAAACATTCGAAACAAAATTTAAATTGGTCCCCGCAATTGTTTTATGGGATGGGGTGCATAATTTCTTGCTACGCGACCGCATTACTTCTTGAATTTAGTTGTATGTGCTATTACTAATGTGCATTCGAATATGATTCTCCTAAGAATCTATAGAAATATTGTGTAGACGAGCCAGTGACACGATGATTGGCATTCGAATGAAACACTACCTTTAAGTTCTTGTCATTTTACCGTTGCTAGTGGAAGTGGAAGTCAAAAGTAAATGTATTATTCTCTTTTGAATATGGTAGAGAAAATTTAGCCGTATTGCAAATACATTGGTCCCTCCACCCATTCTTTAAGCGCAATTATTTTTTTTAATTTTATTTCATTTTTAGCTTTTAACTATTTCTCAATTAGTATTATACCGATCGTGCAGGTTACTGTGACTTGTATTTAATGCCTGATATGTAACTTATTGCGAGAAGTATTACACCATTTAACCTAAACTAAGTTAAACACTTTCATCTTATAGATTCTTTTTGTCTTGATCTTTTTTGAGCTTATGTTGTTCGACATGTATTACTTTTCGTACATTTTCAGGAACGGTTTTGTGAGTGATACAAAACTGTAGATTCTTCTTTTTTTTAAGAACAATAGTAGTTTTAATGTTTAAACTGTACGCACTGCGACCAAGAAACGTCAATTTCTCAATCAGTTCTTTTTAAACTAAAAGAGTCATTGAAACTTTATAATTTGCATGATATTACCAGATCTTCATGGTCTACGCATTGATTTGTATTTTGCTTGCAAGTAAACATTTGCCGAGGCAAATTATTGTTCTCTGCCGTCCATCAAATTTCACATGTAACGTTGAAACATCAAACTGTTTGGGTTGTTTATTTTGTTATTGTTATGGGGGGGATGCAAATTATTTTGATTCTCAGAGGCAATGTAATAGAAAAGACGTATAATTAACTTAGCTGTCAAAACAGGACGAAATTGTTTGTGAATTTTGTGAAAGAATACCTTACGATTTGAAACGATGACCCATAACCCGCCTTTCCAAATATCGGCATGTCTTCATAATTTCGTGAAAACGTTTTGTCTACTGAAAAGACGATCATTTAATAATTCAGTTAAAATTAGGTTTGTTAAGAATACCATGTTTCAGTCATTGGACAACTTAAGTTATAAAACTCCTATATTTCATGATTATTGATTTTGAATTTCATCAATGATAAATTTAAAACATCGCGTGTAATATCTCAAATAAGTCGTCTTTACCCATGTAATAGAAAATAATTTATTTGTGTTGAATTTCGATTAAAATAAAATAAAAATAACATTTTAAAAAAGAATGGGAGGGTCAATCAAAAAGAGTAATATTGTGAGAAAAATATGTTTACAATTAGCTTAAACTGGTTTCCACATTCTACGGTCAATAAAAGCAAACGTCAGTATAAGTAAATATAATTTATCTTTTTGTCACAGTTAAAGAATTTTGCGGTTTTAATTACTTCTGATCTGGACGATAGAAATTCGTTTCAGAGAAAATAACACCACAATACACTCCTTTGGCTTGCTACGTATTACCACCACAGACGATTGGACCCTGTCATTTAAGCATATACGCAGAAGATACGTGTACGCCATACAATTATTTTATGTATTTACTCGTCAAAAGATCACGTTTTCCTACCTGAACAATATGTCGAAACACTCAAACTCCCTTTCCCTGTTTCATGACTCATACGAGAATATATAAAAATCTATACTGACTGAGACATAATGGTCGTTGCGATATGCATTTGCGCGTATCCAGTACACCATTTCGACTTAACAGGATTGTCCATGATTTGTTTTGACAGGTATGGCCCCAGCCCACTGACGTTTTAGATGATTGTGGTAGATAAATGACAACAACACCATCGTATTTCGGAAATGCGTACAGATATACCAAAGGACAATTATAAGAACAATAAACCCAACTGCACAGCTTGTTGATAGAGGTAAATCAGTCTAATGTGGGATGCAACTGACGCACAAAGTCGTCAGTTCACGTCCGGAAATGAGCTTGTTGATAGTGACCTTCCATAACCTGTATTTTATGTCGCCCGTGTACTGTCTTGTTCAGGTATAAAATAATTACCATTAGGGAATAAGAACACGCTCCATACGCGTCATCAAATTAGGGTCAAGCCTGTCTTGCAGGAAATAAAACCTTGATAAAACACCGTCAAACAAAAATGTACACCTTTGCAGGGGAGAATCTGGGTCGTGAATAAGATTCTAATAAACCTTGTGCACTTCATTTGATTCCCTCAGGGGCATTTATCACACAAATGCGATATATAAGCATTAGTATATAGGTCGAACTAAGGTTATCCAAGGTCAAATGAATTTATCCCTATATGGCCCATAGTCATTATTATGCCAAGAAAGGTTAGGTTTTATTATCTTTGGAATAACTCGTCAATCAATGTCCACAAGGTTACGGACAGTTCTCAAATGGCATATAAAAGGTTTTGCTATGTATTTATTAGCGCACGAGTTTTGACTACTTGTTTACTAGAAAAAAAAAACATCTCACGTTCTGTTTCTGTTACCGATGACCACTCTTTGATCACCGATGTACGAATTTATTGCCGGCATGGGGGAAGTGTGTGTGTGGCATGAATGTAGTAATACGAAAACTCAGATACATTTTGAACGAATAAGATAAAGAGCTGATTAATATTTCGGAATTAAAAATTTGTTGTCTGTTTTATTGTAACTTTTTGACGGCCAGTCATCCAGTTTAGCTACGTATGTATCTTTTTGCCGTGATTTTGTCATAAAAAGTCGAGAATTAGGTTAGTGTGACGTCTTTTTCACAATGAGTGACGACTAATGCCGTGTGTTGTTTCTTTTCGTAATTATTCGCTACCATTCGAGTTCTGACATTCCAGGGGCGTAGTTATATCCACTAAAAGCAACTTGTAGAGCAATGAAATCGCTTATTATCTTTTATCTTAATAATAATTATAATTATTATATAAATATTATTTATATTTATATTTTAAATATTTATATTAATTATGATCTTAATTTATTGATTCGATAGTATTTGTTCACTTCCTCAGGTTTATCAAGTCAGTGTTTGATTTGGGGCTTTTGATCAACTACATCCTGTTTGACTTTGAATTTTTCTGACGTATCTCAGGTAAGAGGCGTGTATGAAATGATAAAGATGATGTTACAACACCACCTATTTTGACTGCTCATGAAAGAAATAGTTTGATCAATTTCGAGTTCATTTAGATGAACAAAATGAAAGGACAACTTTTTCTTTTCTCTTTGCCTCGATGAAAGTTGTAAATAGCTTTCACCAAACTATCGGGAGATCCAAGCAAGGATCGAACTTGAGTCACTTGTAGCGGCACCCATTTGCTAACTCTCTATTCATCTTTTTTCGGGGGTAGGCAAAATTGTTTGAGGCAGGGGTCAACGTATATAGTCTACATCAATATTACAGCGCATGTAAATTCAAAACCCTCCTCACCCCATTACGTCCCTGCTCTCAAGCACCAGACCTCTAACTCTGTCGGCCATGCGCCAATTCCAAAAAAGTGTCGCTGTGCACAAGAACTAATTCAGTGGGAATGGGGGAACTGACCACTGAGCTAGATGCACAAGCCTGTCATTCTTTTTAGAAATGCAACTTATACTTATGAAAGTTTAATGAATTGACACATATATATGGGGCAGGGAGAAATACGTTTATCCCAAGAACATAATATATGAGCGGATGTTTGATTATATGAAATTAATTTCCAGAGAATAACATAAAGATACGGAGCCCCTTAAGTGACATGAATTAAAATATTTTTATTTCATTTGAACGAAGTACTATTTCGTTTTTTCGAATAGTATTTCGTTATTTCGAAATAGTATTTCGTTATTTTGAAATAGTATTTCGCTATTTCGAAATAGTATTTCGTTATTTCGAAATAGTATTTCTCTCAAACATAATTACACTGTCTTAAAATTAAAATTCGAATTATATAAAAGTTTTTAGAATGATATAAATGCAAGCATGTTAAAGTGTTATAAGTCATTCTCAGCAAAAATCGAACAGGTCTAGCGAGGAACAGCACCCAATAGATTACCTTTCCTGTACAAGCGATTGAATCCATTCTTCCATATACTCAACAAGGGGGTCAGATACTGGGTTACATACGGGTTATCTTGTTTGATGATGCATTATAACAAACTACGCAGTTGCCAGTGACCGAGTACGTCTTACACCTTTGTCTCATGCCCACTGTCAGACTAAACAAGGCAGAAAGAAACAGCGAGAGATTTACAGGAACAAACTGACAAACTGACAAGACCAGCGGAAATTAATACTCGGCTTGATGTAGAAACATACTTGATTTCTATTTAGAGATCAACTGTTTAATATTCTGGGATGGGATTGTCTTGAAATTAATTTGTTAACCTGGCTATTTTTTCTTTAACTTCATGATACAAAAAAATTTTCAATAAATATAACGGATATATTGAGTTATTCCTTTAATATTATTCAGAGCAAGAATTTTTAAAATACTGTTTGGTGACCGATCATTTTTTAAATTCCAGGGTTTCAGAATTCCGCTCCGCTGAAACGGACGATACGTACGTCGTATGTACGCACGCACGCATACATGCATGTATGTATGCGTGCGTGCGTGCGTGCGTGCATGCGTGCGTGGATGGATGGATGGATCATTGGCTGGATGGATGGATAGATGGATGGATTCACACATGTTAATAAGAAGAGAGGAACGTGCTTTTACTTGCATCCTACTGTTTACATGATTATATGAAAGAAGTTTCTATAGAAAACCACAAACAAAGTGAAACAGGAGAGGAAATTGTGCCTTATCCATGTGATCATCCCTAATGAAAAAAGATGGAAGAAGGTTGAACATGTTATAAAAATCAACAGTTACACTTTTCACTTTTCTTTCAGTTTAAAGTTACAATATATTTTATGAACTCAGATTATATTACATGTTTTCCGATCTTAATGTAATAAAGGAATCAAGGTTAATATACACTGAATAATATGATTAAAATCAGATCTCCAGTCCTACGTGCATATCTAACAGAAATAAAAGTTAATGTTGCATTGACCTTTTTAATTTCCAATCCACTTTCTTGTAGTCTCCTATCAAATAATTCGGTGCAAATTCTTGTCAGGGAAAGATTTCGTTAGTGATTATATGTTTCGAACGACGTGTGTTATTTTCATAAATCTGAAAGTCGTAATTTGATTGGTGAAACGCAAGGTCAACATGATATGACCTTTAATCATGTCTAACAAGTCTACTCATATGACTGGAGATCTGATTTTAATCAAATTGCATAGGCAAGTACATAACTGTTGTAATTTATTAGACAAATTGATCAATTTTTTAAATATTAGAATAAATGCTGTTATTTTATTCACTTTCAATGTAAGACTAATTTTCATTAGTCAAAATAAGTCTATGACAGTTTTGGTTCCTACGCAACAAGGAAAAATGCTCTCGATGTTACATTAACATCAATGCCGTTGTCTTAATTAATGCATTCTTTTCGTAAGGATAGTTTAAAATGTCAACCTGGATTTTTGTTATACATTTTCAATCTTGCTTCATGAAATGACGTCACAATAAGGCTCCCCATGAACGTTACATTTTAAAAGTTTTCTTGTATGTTATCTGCAAGAGGTAATAAAATGTCCCTAAATAGATCTTCGTCGATTCCGACATACTCTAAAAATTACAAGCTGTTAGCGACATGCCTCAGATTTCCAGACAAACTTTACAATGTCCGTTTAATGAGCTTTATTTGAAACCAGTCATTCTTAAAAATGATGGCTAAGAATGAAATGTAATTATGTATCAAATATGTCAAAAGTAAGGGTGGCTTTCGCAGTTTTAATTTTGAAACAAAGCAATATCCTCAAAGGACTAAATCATGCTGAGTGACAACAGCTTTTCAAAGTACTGCTATGTTTAATTCTGACACCAAACCCTTTCAGAGCAAAAGAATTGCGCTAACAATGGCATTGTTCGACTTACGGGGTACCGGTACTTACAAAAAGACACGCGACTCAACGAAACGTTCTTTCATGAATCGGATAACAGGGATTGATTGAAAGTTACTTTTCTTCTTACCATTCACTCTAATCTACTCACGCAGTCTGTCCTATAACATAATCTATACAATAATTGCATATGTGTTTGCACTGTGTGAAGAGCGCTTTTACAACACAATTAAGTGGCGAAAACTGATTGACTCAAAAGTTATTGCATAAAAATTATTACATTCCATTCCATTTCGATATTTAAAAAAAGTATATAATGAGTCACCGAAAATGTTTATTCAACATTTACATTTACATATGTACTCATAGGCACTTGATTATGTGTAAATTCATGTAGACACTGAGTGTCTACATGAATTTACTCCGAATCAATTGCCTGTGGTCAACTTCACTCCATGTATCGAATCGATTTTGTGGTACAGTGGGGACTATCAGAACCAATATACAACAGCGCAAGATGCCTGAGTCATAACCGATCGAAGTGCAACAAACAAGTAGAATATTTTAAAAATACAAACGAGGAAGAATGTCAGGGTTGTGGCAGGGATGTAAGGACAGTTATACATGTTGGAATACGTCTAAGACGTTACATTGACCACAGGAGTCTGACGTTTTTTATCAATAAAGTACGGCGAAATGTCGGACAACATGAATTACCCTTATATTATTGATAAGGGTAATTCATGTTGTCAGACATTTCGCCTTACTTTATTGATAAAACGTCAGACTCCTGTGCATTGACACATACAATTTGGTTGTACTAAGAGCAGCTTCTTGAAATTACAAATGTGTATGGGTCATTTCTTTATCATGTCAACAACAACAAAACGAACAGGCTACATGTGCAATCCTTTGTTGGAGACATTAGGATCGTTCTTATTTCCTATACAATTCAATACTAGTATTTTCATCTCAGAATTTTTTACTTAAAACCAATGCTTTAATATTTTTCTGTTTTCAAATTTCAAGTTCCAGTCAGTGTAGTTGAAAAAGAATTCGTTTTCACCTTCTCATTTTAGCAGCTAAACCTGACATTGTCCAAAAAGACACAAATTATATAGAAGTGTTGGGCTTATTGAGTTTCTGTCTTTTATTAATTAAGTGTTAAGCTTTGAGTCAAATGGATGAGTTATATTCTTACGTCTTCGAATATGAAGAAAGAGAACTGAGCCTAATCAACATTTATTGATGCTATGATAACTTACGACATAAGAAATTAAAGATTGATACATATTTATGTAAATTTGTCATATGCGCACGCATATAGACCAAAACATCAGTACAAAAACATTCTCTTCATAGAATACTTTAGAAGAATTTCATTCGGTACCCAAATATCATAAAGTACTTGTTTTTAAAGAGGAGTTGTCTAGTGGTAAGAATTAGATTTAACTTTTTATAGTTAGTATGAAACCAAGCTAAATGCAAATTTCACTATTATCATTAGTAACCACTAGCACCAATATTGTCATCATCAGAATGTTTTGTTATGTATATCATTCATTTATTCCTCGGCTTTTCTTTCTTTCTTTCTTTCTTTCTTTCTTTCTTTCTTTCTTTCTTTCTTTCTTTCTTTCTTTCTTTCTTTCTTTTATTCTTTCTTTCTTTCTCTGATATTGTGCATACATTTTAAGGTAGGTTTAGTTGTAATAATGTTTAAGACATACATACAGTTACATAAAAACAAATAAGCCTTTTACGTTGAATAATATATATTAACAAAGTGTTTTTTTTAATTTAAAATATTTTGTAATAATAATGATAACAGCAAACGTGTTAATAATGATCGTGTTATAGTAGTTTTGCATGTCCACTACAATAAGTCTTTGATATGTTGAAAGTAAAAAAGTAATTAAAGGAAACCAGAATCCAATGGAAATATAGAATAATAATAACAACACTATAGAAGAAAACCTTATTCTGAAGTATCATATGCGACCGCAATCCCAGTGATTATATATTGGCATATGTTCAAAGAGCTGAATTTCCGTGACCTCGTATGCAAAATTTCCGCACTTATTCGGTTAATCTCGTGATGTAACGTCATAGTAGCGACTCCAACATCCCGACTGGCGATTTTGTATTGCTTACGGGTGTAAATAGCACATTAAGAATCGGCTGTGGACAACCTTTTTTTCTTCTTTTCCAAATGATAAAGGCATAAAGAAAGTATGGATACATTATTACAAGCGAGTCGATTTCAATGCAACACCATACAGCACTCCGTGCTCATTACAAGTAGTAATATGGAACGATCTAGGCCCAATGGAAAATAGAGTCAAAAAGGGCTTGGGACCTTCTAGGCCCAAACGTCGTGGGACCTTCTAAGCCCAAAAGTCGTGGGACCTTCTAGACCCAAGGAAATTGAACATGGGAATACTATCTGGGACCTTCTAGACCCAAGGGAAATTGAACACGGTGGGTCTGTATAGCGACAAGGGAAATTGAACATGGGAAATATTATTTGTATTTGTATATGGTCTGTCTAGCGGCAATGGGAAAATGGAGGCAAAGAAAGCAAATATCTTTTCGAGGCATATGAGTGGCCCTAAAAAGGCCCGTTATGTGTAATGTTAACAGTATCTTGTTAACACAGAGGACATATCACAGATCTTCTTCTCTTCCTTAAACTTCTCCTCACTGTTGGGCCATAGAGGAGAACTCTCTTTAAACAACCTTGCCTCTCTACATATATCCTTCTCTTCCAAAAGGCTGTATCAGTCATATGAGTGATAGTCCACGATGATCTGACATACATGGGTAAGTCAGTACGAAATAGCATGGTAGAAACAAGGGTAGAAGATTCTACGTCGGTCCACATCTTGTGATGAGAAACAGGCGAAGCGAATACCGTGAACTGCGCTTATTTATAGGGGAAGAACGGATCAAAACGGATTGAGTGTATTCACCAATACAAACGTGCGTTACAAAAGTTAGTCACAGTCATCCAATAGTAAGAGAGCAGTCTGTGACGTCACCTTCCCTACATTGAGGTACTAGCGTCTGTGCGCAGTCAATCGATGCGACAGAGTTGTCAATGATGTCGGACACTAAGAAGACGATGAATTGGGGTGAGCCAGTTGTAGAGACAGTAAGTAATGGGACAGCAGTGACTACCAATATCATGACAAATCTACATTCAGAAGAAGTTGATTTTAACTGGGATATTGTGAATTTTCTTACATCACAAGAATTTATTCCGGAACCTTCGTTACCTTCTGCTTCTTCTTATGTACACGTCAATGATTTTAAGCAGAGACAAAAAGAAGAATTGGAGCGATTTTTACAACAACAGAAAGTAGAAGAACAAGCTTTTCTTATTCAACAGCGGGAAGAAGAAGAAGCAAGAAGGAAACACCAGGAAAAAACAGTAGCAGCAACAGAGAAGAAAGAAGACCAAGGACAGAAAGAGAATAGTGAAAGTCATACGGTCACGACGGTACGTTTAGATATTTTAGCAGAGTTAAGGAGTCTTAAACAAATGTATCAGACTTCTTTATCACGACCGAAGAGAAAAAGACCTCGAGCTAAGCAACCCAATCTATTTGTGACTACGTCTGCCATACCACCGTTAGTGATTTCTACCAAATCATTGACAGGATCCACCAATCCCGAAGTAGGCCTTGGCCGTGGCAAAGGCTTAAGACAGCTAAAGATGGTTACGTACAGTTTCTGAGTTTGTTTTGTTTTAAACAAACAAAACACCAACGGTCCTTTTCAGGGCCACTCAAATTATTTCGAAAAGAAATACTATTTCAATTGCCTAATTCAATGAAAATTCAAAAGTCCTTTTTTTCTTTTTTTTTAAACCCATGATGTACGTGTGAGTGAATGAATGTGTGAGTGTAGGTTCTTATTCTATAAAATCAAAACCAAGAGACACTTACGTTTTTTCTCTCTGGTGTATTCTGGTACAAACGTTACAATCCAATATCACAACATAACATAACACAATACCACTTTATAAAGTTCATAGGTTTCTTCTGTTCACTCTTTCTGTTTCTTTAATTTCTTTACTGTCACATGTTTTTCTTTTTCTTCTTCCTCTTCACATTCGTTTCGTTTTCTTTTGTCTTTCTGAACGTGCCGGGGTTCTTCCTTGGAGCAGGATACCTCTTCACCTCTTCCTCCTCCTCCTGTTCAGAACTCCTTCCCCCCTCCTTCTGCTCCTGTTGTTTCTTAGGACAGTTTGGAGACCAATGTCCTTTCTCTTTACAATGATAACAGGTATCTTGACTTTTATCTCTATTGGTACCATTTTTGTTTTTTTCACGATCTAGACATTATGTAGCCCAATGTCCTTTCTTCTTATAGATATAGCAAGTATCTTGACTTTTATCTCGAAAGGAGGGAGAGTAGTCCGTCTGCTTGTCTGAAGAAAACTTTCGTAAGCACACAACGTAAAGCTCTGATGAGAAGTTCAACTTGTGTAGGTTCTTTCATCGTTCTGGTCAATGTGAGAATAAAATAAATACTGAAAGGTTAGACACTGATCCTTTATATATGCACGGATAGGCCATGCATATATAGGGTTATGGTCTTTAAAATGTAGTCATTTGACTTTTTGCAGACAAGATGAAAAGACCGCATCATGTTGTGGAGAAAGGAGAAGACAGTAAGAGACAGAAACGAAATGTATCGCCTAGCACAGTAGCTGAAGTCTTGGCTCAAATTCATGCCAGTGATTTTGAAGATGACATGAGAGAGGCGGAATCCACACCCAGACAATCGACGTCCAAGCAAATTTCACTACCCTTAGTAAACCCTGAAAATTACTATCACGTTCGAGAGACGGAAAAAGACGGCTTACACCTATGCAGTAAAGTTTAAAGATTTCAAGTCCAATGTACCTTTGGAGAATACAGAAGCGTTCATTACCGAGGTGTGTGATTCTGTGTTAACTGCACTGAAACAGCAATGTCAAGCCAAAGAAGACGATCGCTTGAGACTTTCTATTCATCACAATAACTTGAAGTCTCCCGTTTGGATCGAGTTTAGTAGTCCATCACAATTAACACCTTCCAAAGTCATCGACAAAATTCAACATGTGCAACAATCCAACGACAAGTTTCACATCACCGATGGAAAAACCACACTGCTCATGACCCACGTGTCTCTTCCTCAGGGGACCGGACAACGCAAAAAAGTGTTATTGGTGGACAGCCTTCGCAACACCAAACTAAACCTCGTCCGAATTAACAATTCTCAAGACCAGATGTGTTTAGCCCGTGCTGTCGTCGTGGGACGAACGTATGCCAACAAGAACGACACGATAGAATGGAAAAGAGCCTGGAAAAGTATTCGACGATCGAACCGAGTCAAACAACGAAGTGAAGCAGAACTCCTGTTAGAGCAAGCGGGGATATCCAAAGACACCCCTTGCGGTATTCCAGAAATGCAAAAATTGCAAGGTGCCTTGGCTCCACATCACACCTTGAAAGTACACCCTCAAGAAGTGCGTGGTTCTCCTTTCTTTCGAGGCCACGATTTCAAAGACGGAAAATACATTCACGTCTGTCATCACGATGGTCATTTTGATACCATTACCAGTATCACTGGATTCCTGGGATACGGTTACTACTGTGAAAAAAGTGACTATGGTTATAAGAATCGAGAACAATACAAGCATTGTGGATCGAAATGTGAGGGATGTTTGGCCTCTCAACCTTCTCTGGACAAAGGACAAGTACTAGTGCATTGCCCTGTTTGTCAGCGCACTTTTGTCAGTCTTACCTGTTACCAACAACATTTGAAGATGCAAGGTTCACAGCAGAAAAGTACTTGTCAGCTTCTGAGATTGTGCCCTACTTGTGGACAAGGAATACGTACCAGCAATGCCAAGTTTCACGTTTGTCGAGGGAAGAAACGATGTCACATTGGTCATCAAATCGTGGACTTGGAGCACGAATGCTTCATTCAAAAATACCAACCCCAACCAGGAGATACCCAGAAGAAAGGGAATTTTATCTTTTTTTATTTTTGATTTCGAATGCATGCAAGAGACTGGTATTCACATTCCTAATTTCTGCGTGGCTCACCGTGTTTGTGAGAAGTGAAGAACCTATCTTTAGTCATTGCCCTCACTGTAGCAAGATTCCTGAAGGACATGAAAAAATCTTTCGAGGGTCAAACACGCTAGCCAGTTTTGCCCAATGGATCCTAAATCCCATCGACGAAACGTGGAGTCCAGAAGAAATCAAACGTTACGGAGATTGTCTTCGCCATGCCACCGTAATGGCTCACAATTTCTCGGGATACGATGGGCAATTTCTGCTCAGATACTATGCGGAACAAAGTACCGAACGTCCTCAAGTGACTTTAAACGGAGCCAAAATTATTTCTATGCAAGTAGGACAAGTAAGGTTTAAAGATTCGTTGTGTTACTTGGCCATGCCTTAGAGGCGCATGCCTAAAACGTTTGGAATGACAGAAATGGCCAAAGGTTATTTTCCACACTTTTTCAATACAGAAGTCAATCAACATGCCGTTCTACCCCATTTGCCTGAGGCTGACGACTACGACCCCGATAACATGCGCACCAAACAACGAGAAGCTTTCCATGCTTGGTACCAGACTCACGCCTCAGACCCCTTCGACTTTCAGGAAGAAATGTTAAAGTACTGTTGATCTGACGTGGAAATTTTACGACGTTGCTGTGGAAAATTTCGAGAATTGTTCATGGAACACGGAGGGATCGATCCTTTGAAAGAAGCTTGTACCATCGCCAAAGCATGTTCCTTAGTGTACCGAAAATGCTTCATGCCCGAAAATACTCTAGCTGTCATCAGTCCTCAAACGACGAATTTTGTCAAACGTCAATACTCGGTCAAATCCCTACGTTGGCTACACTACTTGTGCGACAAGGAAGACAAATGGATCCAACACGCTCGCAAAGGAGGAGGCGAAAAGACCATCGGAACATATTCGGTGGATGGTTCAGACTTAGAAAACCCTCAGATAGTGTACGAGTTTAACGGATGCTTATTTCACGGATGTCCCATGTGCTATCCTCAACGTGACACCAAAAATCAATTTTTACACCAGACCATGGAAGACTTGTACCAGACAACTTGTCAGCCACGTTAGAAGTTAGAACAACAAGGATACCAGGTAGTGGAAATGTGGGAACACGAGTAAGATCAGCGTTTGAAAACCGATCCCGAGTTTAAACGCATCGTAGAAAGTTATAAGTTGGTGGACCCCCTGAACCCCCGGGTTAGTTTGTACGGAAAACGAACGAATGCCACCTGTTTGGTGTACCAGGTGGACGAAGAGAAGGGAGAAGAAATCAAATACTTGGACGTGTATTCACTGTATCCTTACGTCTGCAAATATTGTCACATTCCCGTAGGGCATCCACAATTGATGACAGAACACATTGACCTGGACCACATACGCCAGTACGAAGGATTGATCAAGTGCAAAGTCTTACGTCCCACAGACTTATACCATCCCGTTTTACCTCACCATTGTCAAGGAAAACTGATGTTTCCTTTGTGTCGAACTTGTGCAGAAACGTGCAACCAAGATCAACCTTGTCAGCACACCCAGGAAGAACGTGCCTTGACAGGAACGTGGGTTAGCGTGAAATTGTTTAAAGATCTGGACCTGGGATACCAACTGTTAGAAGTGTACGAAAGCAACCCTTGTGGGTGTGGTGTGGAGAACGTGTCCCTAAAACGCAAATCGTCTTTTTCTGTCAAATTTTTGTGGTGTATTGTATCATCGGTGCAGCCATTGCTAATTTGAGTTCGCAACAAGGAGACAAACAATTGGGGACCATTGTACTCAGCAGTTGCATCGGTTATCTTCTTCCCAATCCTTCCCTGAAATACTCTTACAATGCGAACAACAGTAACAATATTGGAACTCTTGCGTCCAACGTTAGACATTCTCCTAACAGTCATCCTTCCAATCACAATCCTCTTGTAGACACTCCTTTAACCTCGAGGGACTTCTCTGACAGAAGAACATTGGAATTATGAACAATACTATTAACCAATTTTACTTAACGTTACCCAGTGTCAGTTCCATGGAGATGTTTCCTAACAACACGTTGTGCTGTTACAAGGCTAAATTACCTCAAACCATTCATTTGGATCGAGATGCTCATTGTGAAGTGGCTTTAGTGGAAATGATACACCCGACACAAATCAAAAACATCGTCGAAAATCAAAACACTTTCAAAGTACTAATGTATGACGAGCAATTGCAAAAAGCCTTAGACGAACGAGGCATCACTGGCAGTGACACAAAGAAAACAGATGACCCACAAACTTAAGGGACAACCTATGTGTTCACCATTCCTGCTGGTTATTATTTTATTGGTGAACATTTAGTGACTACACTTGCTACCAGGTTCAATACTTTGTTCTGTAAAGCCATGGAGAAAGTCACAAAAAGTGTTACCTTTGAGTACCATAAAGTGTCTCGTCGCCTAATAATGAAATTTTCAGAGGAGAAAATGATGGCCATTACCTTTTGTTCTGAATTGTATGATATTTTAGGAGGAGACCCAAGGATGGTGGTCAAGAAAAATTAAATCCCATCCATAACCACTAACTTGGATTTTGCAAAATATTTTCGATTCCCTGTAGAAATGAACCAAGGACTCAACTTGATGTTTGTGTACTCCGATGTGGTGGAATACAACGTGGTAGGACACACCTCTGTACCGTTACTGCGTGTCATTCCTTTCAAAGTGGATTCTGCCACAGCTGCTGACGAGGAAGGTGGAAATACCTATCACTTTCACCGCGAATTTGTACATTCTCATTCTTTGCCCGTCAGTAAGTGCTATTTCGACAGTGTCAACATTACTATAAAAGGAGAACTGCGACAAAATATTCCATTTACCAAAGGGAAAGTCACAGTGAAACTCCATTTAGAAAAACGATTCTCGAACAACTGAAAAAGTGATGTATCCTGTGTACCAAGGAGTCACTCGACAACGAGGACATGGTTTACGAGATATGTTTAAATCAGCCTTTCGTTCCTTGGTTCCTGTTTTGAAACAGATGGTGACACGAGGATTGCACGCCTTAAAAGATGCCGCATTGACTCACGGCAAAGATTATCTTCACAATGTCCTCATTGACCAACAAAACCCTAAAGAAGAAGCTTTTTTCAGAGAGCAGGCAAAAATGTCTTGCTTCAAACGGGCAAAGGGATTTTGGGTCGACGAGAAAGTAATATAAATGCCCTGAACGGTACCGAGTCTGGCATTCCTGCTTCCCTGAGGACACAGCAAGGACAAGACAGAAAGCGTCGACGAAGGCACCCTTCCAAAAGTCTCCGTACCTCTAAAGCTAGAAAGACGAAGAAAAAAAGAACCGCTCGAGACTTAGACATTTTTGATTATTAAAAGTAAAACATAGAGACTGAGAGAAAAACAATGATGCACCAAGAATCTTGTGCCTGTTCCAAGTCGGAACTGGATCTCTTTTTGCCATGCCACCCATGATGATGACAATGTAAGAAGCCCAATGGGTTGAATTTCATCCCGGCTCCTCTTTGACGGATTCAGCTCCCATCGAGTTTGAAATCAAAGGGCAACCCGAAGATTACATCGATCTTAACAGCAGTTACTTTTATGTGAAAGTGAAAGTGATTAAAACGGACAACTCCGTTCCAGGAGCCGATGCCCTAGTAGATCCCGTCAACAGTTTCATGCATTCCTTGTTCAGCGCTGTGGATTTGTACATGAATAACAAACTGGTAACCAGTAACATGGATACTTACCCTTACCGAGCGTACCTCGAAAATCTCTTGACGTACGGAAAAGAAGCCAAGAATACTCATTTAGATGCTTGCGTGTTATGGAAACCTGACATAGAAGGTGATAATAAGTTTAACGACACAGCCTTGACCGGAGATGACGATCCTCACAATGTGGGTTTTAACGAGCGTCGAAAGAAAATTCTGGAAGGACGTAGTTTAGAACTGTTCGATCGTTTGCATTTGGATATGTGGTTTCAAGAGAAGTATTTGCTGAACGGAGTAGATATTCGCTTGAGACTGAATCGTAGCAGTACTGCTTTCCATTTGATGGCTAATACCAACGATTACAAAACCATTGTAAATGGAAATGATATCAGTCACACTTTGAGCAGAACGACAGATAAGTATCCGATACGACGCGTGGAAGTAAAAACTTTCACCATTGCCATTGGACACCGATCTAAGATCGAAGATCATCTGTTACAAGGACAGTTACCCAAACATTCATTCATTGGTATCGTCAGCAATGCAGCCCTCAACGGTACCATCGATCAAATTCCTTTCCAGTTTAAGCACTGCAGAGTATCCTAAATCGATGTCAGTCTCGATGGCAAAACTTTGTGTACCCGACCCTTCGAACCCGACTTTGCCTAGAAGAATTTCTTGAGGTCGTACTTGTCGCTGTACGAAGCCACATGACAGTTAGGAACCAACACCAGTCACGGTATTTCCTACGACAATTATGCAGAAGGTTACACTTTGTGGGGTTTTGATTTCACTTCAGACCACGGCAGCGACGAGGGACATTTCCACCCTATACAATCTGGGCAACTGCTTATGGAACTTCAGTTTGCAGGAGCTCTTACCGAAACGGTGAATGTCATTCTGTATGACGAATTCGACACCATAGCAATCAACAGTTTGAGAGAAGTCATTCTAGACTATTAAACACTATGGAAAACTCTTGTTCCTCTTTGAATAGTGGAGAATCAATGAAAATGGAATGGGAGGTTACAGAGAAAGCAGACCCCCAAGACCAAAAAGAAGAAGTAGTGATAATGCAGTCCAGATGGCCAGAACAGGAACAACATTTAGTCACCTGTTTTGCCAAACACTTGGAGAATACAATCAGAGACCTGATTTAAAAAGATTCTTATGGATGTCAAATCGATCATCCAGTCAAATTCAACACGATAAATGTATGATGATGAGTCAAGAAGAAAAATTGGACAATTATCTGAACGCAGCTTGGTGTCTCATCTCAGAAGAAACCGTGTTACTTCCTTGGTATAAAGACTTGCGTGATCATTCCTCTCCTCCATTGTTTGCTCGAGAAATTGATCGCATCGAAGCTCTCTTGGCCAAGAGTAAGGAGACGAAGCAACAAACAGTTACTTGACATACCTTTTCTAGCAAAAAGTCTGGATCGAATTGATGACTTATCATCACCTGTCAAGAAAGGAAAAAAAAACAAGGCTACAAAAAAAAACATGGATACCTGGGAACTTTATTATCTTTTGAACCGTAGTTCGTACACTGCTTCTTGGAATCTTGTCGTGTGTGCTAAAGATGAACTACCTCATCGCAAATCTCAAGAGAATCAAGCTTATGTCATCAACACAGATGGCAGTCATCTTCCAGGAACTCACTGGGTAGCTGTTTACGTTCCTTCCTCAAGAGGTTGTGTGGAGTATTTCGATTACCCCCTTTGGAAGATGATATCATTGACTTTATGAGTATAAATGCCCAGACGACACGATTCAATAAAGTGAAATTACAAGGCACAGATTCTATGGTGTGTGGACAATATTGTGTCTATTATCTGCATCATCGCAGTCTTGGATATTCTTTAGAACATTTAGTGACTTATTTTGATCGTCAAAGTAGATCGATGGTTTTGTGACCATTATGGTTATATGTTGTCTTTAGCTAGGAAATGTAGTGTACATCAATGGCCCAATGACTTCTAACAGTGGAAATCTCAATTTAATTCACAACGTTGTCAACCATGTCAAAGATAATGTATTGGTGTTATTGAAGAACAAAAATGTTAGTTATTTGAAAAAAATGTTTGTTATTTGAAAAAATGTTTGTTTTTTTGAAAAAAATATTGGTGAATTAAAAAATGTTTGTTAGTTGATAAAAATTGTGCTTTGTGAGTTGTTTATTATTTGAATAAAAATGTTGTGTTTTTGAAATCAATGCGTCTGTCGTTTGGTTTACATTTTTATTAATATAGATGCTCTTTGACTTCTTTCTATCCCTCACATCAAACTATCCATACGTTTCCAACCCTAAACCGTAGAGGGGTGTTTTCTATCTCATCCGCGCTTGAACCATATAAAGAAGGGGTAGTCTCCAACATGATTTAGATGGTCAATACCTGACCATCTAGCAAGACAGCATACGCTGCAATAAACATGATTTAGATGGTCAATACCTGACCATCTAGCAAGACAGCACACGCTGCAATAAATTTTTACACAATAACCTTAATTACTTTAAACATTTCTACGTTGGATAACTACGAACGCAAAAATAGGCTGTCGTATGAGGTTCTATACTCTACTTTAATAACAGCACAAAGTATTCCTAATTGTTAAGGGAGAACACAGAATAGATAAGACGGAAGGAGGCAACATCAAGATGGAGGAACAACAAAACCAAGGCACCCAAGAAAGACACGGGGACTCACTGTTTGGAATGAGGAAACTTCGGTTACACCCTGTAACACTCCATCAAAAAGCCCTTTTAAGGGCTATTTATACTTATAGAGTTTCCTTTTGGCTCAGAAACTCTATTCGACAATCTCGTTCTTCAAAAATCAGACTTGATCAATTTTGGCTCTCCACCATCAAAATTAACAACCCATTTAACCTGACATTGACCAACCTACACATGTTACTTGACATACCTAGTTTACAAAATTGATAGGGAACACACCAAATGTACACTCTGTACTAGACAAAAATTGGAATGTTAGGATGTTAGGAAAAATATAACTTGAAAGATTTACTCAATTGCACAGGTGGCTTACACAATATCGGTATAGGATGTCCACTAGCAACAACTGGACTCGATTTGATAAGGCTAGGGCGTGCAAGACGAACGACATCAAAGTGCCAGTTCACAGATCCTTTTCCTCCTCCTCCGCTGCCTGACTCCAACACCAACACATGACTAGAAGTGGAAACCATTTTTCACTAGTCATCATTTGGTGCCATTGCAACTCTAGCTCTGCATCCTCCGATTGGTTGATAGGGTTGAGTGCGTGGCTGTTCTATTCCCACTCACGTAGGTCTTTCATTCATGTCGATAGCTCCTTATAGGGCTGCGGCATGACGACCAAATTAAATAGCATACTATGTATGCAAAAACGCCCGTGGGGATGTGGCACCATTTTACTTCCTCACGGGAAAATCTAAATCACTACCATATTAATTGGTAGTGTAAAATAGTGAACAAATGACCCTTTGTGGCCGGTTTCACTTAAAACCATAATTCATTCATTCAGTCTGGCCATCCATTGTTTGACTCATCCTCCTACGAAGATGTGCTCAAGACTAGCTAAGCTGAACGAAACTTACGTCACTCTGCATCGTATCAGACACAATCTGATGCCAAAGCCTGAAGAGATAGAGAATGTTAGAATGCTACAAGTAACGGAAGACCTCATAGAAGAACTCTTCAGAGAGGAAATTCAAAAAGACAAAGAAGAATGGACTGAGAAGTATAGACTTCAGAAGCAGCAGAGAGAGCAGAGAGAACAGCAGCATCAACAACAACAGCATGAACCAGACAGAAGTTTTGTCGACTGTCGTGTTGACACGAAAGAGTTCTCTTTCTCTTTCCGAAGAAGCAGACCCTATCCTGTTGCCAGACGAGGACGCAATCTTAGACGATCAAAGATTGTCATCCCTACTCGTACACACAAAAAACAGCCCTTTTCAGGGCTACCCTATATTCTCGAAAAGAATTAATAATTCAATTTGCTGATGGTATGTGAGGAAGTGAAAAAAATAGAAGTGAGTCTATAATCACAGTCTCTTTTTACTTTTGTTTGAAGTGCGTCTATAAGCACAACGTATTTTTCAAATAACTTGTTAAATTTATAATTTATGTGAGTAAAGTAAAATAAGTGAGTGAATTATTTTCTTTTAAGTCCGCGTGTTTTGGTAATGATACCTAACAGTGACTACACTCATTTATGTCTCTAAGACATTTTAGCAATTAAATTTGTTAAGGACCTACAACATGTACACTATGTACTAGAAATATTTATTCATAGGAAAGATGAAAAATTCTATGACTATATGGATTTGATATAATTGCACAGGTGGCTTACACATTATTGGTATTTTTTCTGCCTTCCTGCATTGCCGTGACCCGACATGTTACTCAAAGTCGAGACTGCCATTTAACGCGGGTGCCGGAGAGACTGCGGCAACACAGCCTAGTGTAGTCAAAGTTACCTTTGGTCCAGACCAATTAAATAGCCCGACCCACGGGCATTAACTGGTCGCGAAAGCACATAGTTGCGCATGCGACCTTAATTCATATAATAATAATAATAGTCTGGCTATTGGAAACAATTATTACTAACAGACTTAAACACCACCTTGAAAGCAACAATCTGATATCTCCAAATCAATGTGGGTTTAAAAATAAAAGATCCACTACGGACCAGTTAATAAGATTAGAATCCGCCATAAAACTTGCATTTAACAACAAAAGAAAAGCGGATAGAAACTTAATTGCGGTATTTATTGATCTGGAAAAAGCATTCGATCTTGTATGGATCAAAGGCCTTATAGCCAAATTAAATCATTATGGCATTACAGATCGAATGTTCAACTTCATAGAAAATTTCCTGACCAACCGCAAAATTATAACTAGGGTAGGGGCTACTTACTCTGAAGAATACTCCCTTGAAAATGGAACTCCACAAGGGAGTGTTCTTAACCCCACCCTCTTTAACCTTATGATAAATGACCTTGACTCCAATCTGGCAACACCTAATATTGAATTATCACAATTTGCTGATGATAGTGGACTTGGAGAGCAGGCAACCCTCCAACCACCAACACATGGCTGAAATACAAAGTAGCTTAAACAACATAGGAAAATGGGCTGATAAATGGGGATTTAAGCTGTCGCATCCAAAAACGGTAGCTGTTCTGTTTACCCCTTGCAAAAAATCAAAACCTACCCCAAACTTACCATTCAAAATAAAGTTATAACATTTGTAAAAGTAGCCAAATTTCTGGGTATGTACTTTGATGAACACTTAACATGGGCTTATCATATAGATGACCTAGTTAAAAGATGCAATCAGGACCTAAATCTATTAAGAAGCCTTAAAGGCACTCAGTGGGGTGCTAATCAAGAAACTATTATAATATTATATAGGGCACTAATAAGATCCAAACTAGACTATGGCTGCCAAGTATATACCACGGCATCCACACGTCACTTAAACAAATTCATTACAATTCAGAGAAAAGCCCTACTTATTGGTAATGGCGCACTGCCATCGACCTCTACAGTCGAGCTGCAGGTCTTAACTGGGGAACCGCCATTACATCTCAGAAGGTAGGAACTCATTTTAAGATATGCAACCCGACTGTCGACCCATGACAAAATGCACCCCACTCTATTGGCATCAATAAATGTAACATTCCCTTTAGGAAAACCTTGAAAAATAATACATCAATGGGAAAAATAGTACATGAGTTAAAAAACAACCTTCCAGTAGATATATTCCAAGTAGAAGCTAACATAATATATGATAAAGAACCTTGGAGTAATGTACCAACAAAAGTAAATATCTCCCTTACAGATAACGGAAACAAAGAAAATCAACAACATTTAAAAATATTGGCATCGGAAATCGTAAATAATCAATATCAAAACTACACAAAAATTTACAAGGATGGCTCAAAAATTACAAATCCTTTTAAAATAGCTGCAGCCTGGGTCATACCAGAACATAACATACAAATGGACAGGCGTCTTCCTGACCACTGTTCCATTTATACAGCTGAATTTTGGGCCATCCTGGAATCATTAAAATGGATAGAAGAAAACAAACCAAATAAGACACTGATTATTAGTGACTCGCTCAGCGTCCTTACTTCTATCCAAGACAACAACACCAAATCTAGAGAAAACTTCCTAAAACAAAATAATCAGATATTAAAAATACTAAATTCTCAAAATCTAGTAGTTGAGTTTATGTGGATTCCATCCCACATAGACATAAAAGAAAATGACTTAGCAGATCAACTGGCTAAAAACAAACTCACCGAACCAAACTATATGCCACTCAAGTATAGTCAAACTGAAATATATAATTTAATCTACTCAATGATTAATCGAAAGTGGCAGAGTGATTGGGACAAAAACAAACAAGGGAGAATTTTACATAACATCATTAAGGAAGTCAATAGAAAAATCATACCACCTAGGTGCAATAGTTATGAAAACTCTAAAATAAATAGAATAATCTTGGAAAAAACAAAACTGGCAAACAGTTTTGGGAAATATATAGAACACTTTCCACATAATATTAATTGTTTCAACTGTAACATCCCTGAAGATTTATCTCATATCTTTTTAATAACTGTAATAAAACGCAAAAGGAAATGGACATATTCAGATCTAAACAATTAAACATTTCTGCACCAAGTACATACCCAGAAGTAATTCAATTAACCAACAGTAACTCTCAAAAAACATTTCAAAATATAATTGAATTACTCAGAACAACAGGGCTAATTGACAAAATATAAGATTAAAATAATTACATCATGAGCAAATAAGTCACTAATCCTGGATTTTAACCTTATATTTTAAAATAATTACATCCTCGCGGAATGGGAGTGTACAGGATCAGAAGGGATTCCGTTACCCCTCAAGGGGAGCCCACCTACACTACGCTGGGTATAACGATCTCATGACGATACCTGTGCAACCAAACCTAACAGGATGATGTAACACTCTAATGAAATTACCAGGACAAACAAAGTAAACATTGAAGTATGTTAGAAATATCAATAAATAGGACCATACAAAATTATAAAACAAGTGTCTAGGAATCCATCACTCTTCTGTCTGCTCCTAAATCTCTCCCTATATACAGCCTCATTGACAGCATTAGTATACAACTAAATTATGATTAAAATGTTCAAATTAGAACTCCAACAATCCGGGATATCGTCATGGTCTAAATTGTGACCACTAAATCGTGACCCGTTTTATGGCCTCAAATAGATATTATGAGGTAGTCTCAAAGTCCAAAGACTATCAGGCCCAGCGACACAATGTTGCAATATAAATTTATTTTACTCTAAGTCAGATCCTCAAATTAATATTACTATAAGGTAGTCAAAACCAGACTATCTAGCCCGGCAGCACACTGCTGCAATAATTTTTTTTCACAATAGCATTAATTAATTAATTTTTTTACGATTGAATAACTACCAACGCGAAAATAGGCTGTCATATGAGGTTGTATACACTATGTTAACAGCACAAAGTATCCCAAATTGTTAGGGAAAAATCGGAAATGATACGATGAAAGGAGGCGAACATCAAGATGGAGGATCAGCAATAAGCAAGACACCCAAAAAAGACACAGGGACTCGCGGTTCGGAATGAGGGAACATCGGTTACACCTTGTAACTCTCCATCCACCTTTTAAGGGCTATTACCATTTATACTTACAGAGTTTTCTTTTGGCTCAGAAACTCTATTCGACAATCTCGTTCTTCAAAAATCAAACTTGATCATTTTTGGCTCTCCACCATCAAAATTAACAATCCACAAAACTTGACATTGACCAACCTTTACATGTCACTTGACATACCTAGTTTACAAAATTGTTAGGGATAACACCAAATGTATACTCTGTACTAGACAAAATTGGAATGTTAGGATGTTAGGAAAAAATATAACTTGGAAGATTGACTCAATTGCACAGGTGGCTTACACAATATCGGTATAGGGCGTCCACTAGCAACAATTGGACTCGATTTGATATGGCTAGGGCGTGCAAGACGAACGACATCAACGTGCCAGTTCACAGATCCTTTTCCGCTGCCGGACTCCAACACCAACACATGACTAGAAGTGGAAACCATTTTTCACTAGTCATCATTTGGTGCCATTGTACCTCTAGCTCTGCATCTTCCGATTGGTTGATAGGGTTGAGTGCGTGACTGTACTATTCCCACTCACCTTGGTCTTTCATTCATGTCGATAGCCCCTCATAGGGGCGCGACATGACGACCAAATTAAATAGCATACTATGTATGCATAAACGCCCGTGGGGATGTGGCACCATTCCTTCCTCACGGGAAAAAACAAATCACTACCATATTAATTGGTAGTGTAAAATAGTGAACAAATGACCCTTCGTGGCCATTTTCACTTAAAACCAAAATTATCATCATCAGTCTGGCTACCTATCGTTGGCACATTGACCTAAAGAAGATGAGCAGACTGAACAAACTTAGGGAGCTTCAAATGCACCTGAAGAATGCTAGACGTCTCCTGGAAGAGCTGGCTATGGAGGCCTTAGAAGAACAGGCCAGAATTGAAGAAGAAAAGAAGGAGAGAAAAAAGAAAGAAGAGGAGGTGAAGAGAAGACCAATCTTGCCTCACCGCATGATGGCTAAAGCCTGTCGGGTGAAACCTGAGGTGAAGACGACTTCACCACCAGAAGCAGCTCGTCAACCACAGGCACAAACCCAGTCGCAACAACCACAGCCTCAGCCTCTACAACCACAACTTCATCCACGGTTGAGGAATAGAGGAAGACATGAAGAGGCTTTCACTATCCCTCAAACGGAAGATTGGGATAGTGAAGCCACTCAAGCTTCCTCTGCACTCCCACAAGAGGTGCATTTTTTCGAGTTTTAAAAGACAGCCCTTCTCAGGGCTAACCAAACGTCTAGAAAAGAGACTGTTCAAATTGCCAATGGGTATGAGAGAGGAGTAGTGTGATTATAACACTAACTCTTTTTTGGATGGTAGATGGTGTGATTTTGGATAGTAAATTATGTGGCTCGGTTTGGCTGCTTCCCCGTGTGTGTGTGTGTGTGTGTGTGTGTGTGTGTGTGTGTGTGTGTTACAGCTAACCCGTCATTACGGCGACAGTTCATTGTCACTGGGTAGTCATTATGGCGACAGTAGCATTAGGGTGACAAAATTTGTGTCACCTTAATGTTTGCTCTTGTGCTGTACATTACTTTTCTGATTTATTCACATACAGAAGTTCATGTAAGTGTTATAATATCGCCTTTAACTAGTATTTGATGTTATTTACTCATGAAATACATCTAGTTATTAAATATTGTTATGCAAAAATTTATAGGTGTGTTAAGGTTGTGTTTAGCCCCACCGTCACAACACAGGTGCTCGACGCGAGCTTGATGTTAAGAATACAATAATAATCTAAAGAAAAAAAAACATACAGAGTGAGAAAAATACCTTAGAGTACCCCCATGACCCATTTATACATATGAACCCCTCTATATTACTATATCTTTTTTATATCTTTTTATATAGTAATATAGAGGGGGTCATATGTCTGAATGGGTCATGGGGGTACTCTAAGGTATTTTTCTCACTCTGTATGTTTTTTTTCTTCTTTAGATTAGTATTGTATTCTTAACATCAAGCTCGCGTCGATAACCTGTGTGCTACAGTTGATACCGGTAACGGAAAAATCGTGGCATTTATTGTTGTGTTCCGTTGTGCAATGGGAATGTTTGAATTCACATAGATTTAAGCTTCCACCATATTCCATCAGTGAAAAAGATGGAGCTTCATAGAAAATGGATTGTAGCAATACGTCGTGATGCGGGGCCGAATTTTAAGGTAAGTAACTGGATCGGTGTAGGTTTGTTTGTATTTACTTGCAACTAAATGATGTAAGAAAGAGAAATCCAAACGCAACAAATAGATTCTGCCGATGAAGCAAATGATTGTATGTACGTGTGTTTTATAATGATAGGTTTCTAAAAATGTTACCCCTAGTCCCATTCCACATAACGGGGTCAACGAAAACTGGGCATACTTTACGCAGCGCATTTATATAAAAAATGATGAATTTACGCATTAAGTAGTAAGTTGCAGAACAAGTGAACTTTATTACTTCGTTATAAAATAGAAAGAATTAGATGGCACTGATATGTAATCAAACCATAGCTTCGTAACTTTTGTTTTATACATTTATATCATACTGATAGTGTGTATGAGAGAGAGAGAGAGAGAGAGAGAGAGAGAGAGAGAGAGAGAGAGAGAGAGAGAGCGAGCATACAGTCGGTGGAAAGCAGCTTCTTTAAAACTCTTGTATAATTTTAAAATTTTAAATTATGTGAAGCTGGTAACTTTGCTAGTTATATTTTTTTGTCTCCATTATAGTTACAAATGTTGATGAAAAGTTACACTATTGTTTTATCCTGTGAGTTGCATATAGAATGCAAAAGTAAAATTACATATATGGAGGAGAGACAGAGGAAAGCAGGAACAGAATTGGAAGAAAAGGAAAGGAAACTGCAAGATTTGAATAAAAATAAACATGGAGAAATTTGGATTGAACAGATTTACAGATGACGATGAAATGATAGAATTTTACACTTGTTTTCCCATATGAGGTTTTTATAACCTTCTTCAATGGCATCAAACCTACTGCAATTAGAATGAAGAGCTTATCTTATAGCACCAGGAATGACATCAACAACAGAGGACGGCAAAAAGCAATGGACCAAGTGTATGAACTTTTCATGTTTTTGTGTAGATGTGGATTTCCAATTGAAGATATGTCTGTTCAATTTAATATTCACATGTCTTCTTTAAGTCAGAAAATAATCACGTGGACAAATTATTTGTATTTGTTACTGGGAAGTATAAATATTTGGCCAAGTCATGAGCAGGCTCAAGCAAATATGCCTCTCGAGTTTCAACTGTCCTACCCAGGAACCAGAATTATTATTGACTGCACATAAATATTTACAGAAAGACCCTCATCTTTAGTGCTTACATCAAAGACTTTGTCAAACTACAAAACTCACAACTCCTGGAAAGGCTTGGTAGGGATAGCCGCACATGGTGAAGTCACATTTGTGTCTTCCTTTTACTCTGGATGCATGACTCTGAGTGATGTGGAGATCACAAAGCTGTCAGGGATTAAAGATGTGTTAGAACTATGGGATTAAAATTATGGCAGATAAAGGTTTTGTTTTACACAAAGTTGATTGGAATTATTTGACAAGTTCATTCATTTATTTTGAAATGAGAATAAATGCAGATTTTATTTACTGCATTATTAAAAATACTCATTTTATAACTCCAAACTGCAGATGTGACATGAAATAATTATTGGATTCATTTGAAATCCATATTTTTATGTCTTTCCATTGCATGACTTAATAATATCATTTGTGATGTCATGAAATCTAATTATGTGTTACTTGTATGATAAATTTAAATTCCGTGTGCTAACATGATGCTAATTATATGGCACTCACAAACAGCCAGCAAGAGGGCCATGAGTGGACGAGTGGTCTAAAGCGCTCTCTGTTACAGATCACTGCCATCTCACCTCTGTGTGTGTTCGAGTCTCGTATTTGGCAAATGTGGGTAGGTGAGAAAGCTTGCCAGTAGCTTCTCATGGGTTAGTGGTTCCTTCTAGGGGTTTTCCCAGGTTCTTCCTCAACCATGTATCATATACTGAGAAATGGTTTTAAACCCAACAGCAACAACAACAACAACAACAAGCAGCAATATAAATAGGCTAACATGAATTACTTAATACTGATAACTGAGCAGTAGTACCAGTTAACAGTGATACATTGTTATTTTTGTTATTTGCTGACTGCAGTGTAGTTATGTAACATCTACCAGAGATCAGTGTTAGTTGCAGAGCTAACCTGCACATAATTATATAACAATTGCAACAAATAGCCAGCAATACTTGCAAGTGAGTAAGGGGCCGTCCATAAATGACGTCACGCACCAACGTGTGTGTGTGTGTGTGTGTGTGTGTGTGTGTGTGTGTCGGGGGTGTCACACATTTGTGACGAGGGGGACGGGAGTGTTTAAGAAATATGACGTCACATCAAAATGCGCAACTTTACTAAAAGTTCCACTTAATTTTTTTATTACTTACAATTTATTTAATGACGTTTTAAGTAGCTTCATGAGTGTCGGGCATGAGCTCAAATTACGATATACTCTTCTTCGAACTATCAACACCCCTACTAGCCCCAATAGTAGCTTTTTCCAAATAGCATTTTTCCGTTTCCAGTCCGCTGGTGTCAACAAAGCAAGGTTGAAATTATCTTTTTCTCGCCAAACATTTTTAATTTTAAACTTTTTTGTGCTGTAAAATTAAACTTAAAATGTTTGATAGAAAAGTAAATAATGTATTGGTTTGATAGAAAAATAATTTTTTTTATAAAGGTTGATATTTTTCAGATTCCTATTTTAAAAGATCTTACATTTAAGAAATAGAATAATTAAAGTTTTTAGATATATATATATATATATTCAAAAGTGGAACGGAATAAAAAATGATGCAGATTTGCAAGTCAAAGTTGATCACTGGTTGCAAGAATTAAAACCTATTGCCGCCACAAAAAAGGATCACTTCTGACGTTTTGGGCTAAACAAACATCATATGCCGCTACAAAAAAACCTCCAAAAAGTGCCTGTGGCAAACACCGATAATTCTGTGTTCAACTACAAAGTTTCAAAGTATTTTTGTTTAGTTATAATTACTTTATTTGATAATTATAGGAGAATTTGAACACAATATTCTGAACATCTGCAGTTTTAGCTACATACATGTTTTCTCTTACAATATCAGAGTGAAGCGCCACACAAAATACATACTACAGTGAAGTGATTTGAAACATGTTAATTTTCAAATAGGAAATCCGGCTTTTTCCGGGGGGGGGGGCAGAGCTTTATATATATTTATATATATATATATATATATATATATATATATATATATATATATATATATATATATATATATATATATATATATATATATATATATATATATATATATATATATATATATATATATATATATATATATATATATATAAAAATATATATATATATATATATATATATATATATATATATATATATATATATATATATATATATATAAATACTACGAATATGAACGAAACAGAATTGATAGTGCTATCCCTTGATTTCTATGAGAGAATGATTGACAGTATTAGGTGCAGAATATATATATATATATATATATATATATATATATATATATATATATATATACATGATAAATGTTTTTTCAAGTGTGTCTTATTGTTTTTATTTCTATGTTGAAATATTTTCTTCAAATTCATGCATCCCATTTTTTAAATCTTGACACTTCTGTGTCTCCCTTCACATGACAGGCAGTTGAATAAAGTACACGTTTCTAACACACTATTTCTTTCTTTTACTTTGCAAGAGAAATTGAGTTACTTGTAGTTAATGAAAATGATTTTTCTATTCATCATAGTATGTCTGCCTGTCAAGCTCAACATAAATGTGAGCATCATTAATATGGAAATTAACAGTGGACAGAAAAGTACGATTCACTTCATCATCTCAAATAATCTTCATTTGTTTGCCCTCAGATATGGAGCAATAAGTATAAAAATGAGTTCCATTTGAATCCAAAATTTTGTTTGAGGACATTTGCATTTTTGTAATATTTTTAAAATTAAGGACATTTAAGATTAAAACACGTATTACAGCAGTAAGTTCTAGATTTTATGTCACTCTCTGTTTCTCACAATTCTGTCCCAAATGTTAGTAACTACCGTGGGGGTGGGTAGTAGGGGCCATGAGTGGCCGAGTGGTCTGAAGCACTCTCCATTAAGGATCACTGCCATCTCACGTCTGTTTGCGTTGGTTCCAGTCTCTGATTCGACAAATGTGGGTATGTGAGAAAGCTTGAGAGAAGCTTCTTGTCGGTCTGTTCTTTACGGGTATTTCCCAGGTTCATCCTCCACCATTAATACTGGCGTTATACCCTACAACAACAACAACAAGTCAGTTTTGTGTGATATGCTCCTCGCGATAACGTTTACAGCAGTTGCCATTGCCTTGGGGTGATGCTGCTTTCAACGCATACATCAGCAATAAACAAAATTAAGGTCATTAATAAATGTATACATATGTGTTGCTTTTTGACAGGGATTAATAATAAAAAGTGGGTATTCTTAAGGATTTGACGTCATGGGTCAAAATAAAAGCGCTTTGTTTCCATCCGTATACCAAGGTCAGTCGAAATTAATTAATTTATTACTGGAGAGCGTCCGATACATCAGATGGATATGCTAGCGTCTATTGGTAAAATCGCCCCTATGTGGATTACGCTAAAGACATGTCTTCATTACATTTCGTGTGTGTGACCAAACCATATAATAATAATAATAATAATAATAATAATAATAATAATAATAATAATAATAATAATAATAATAATGCGGACATTGTATAGCGCCTAATCTTTCGAAGCTCTAAGCGCTTTACACCATCTGTAATGATATGACTACACTACAGAAACACAAATGACAAAAAAATGAAATTGGAAAACATAAAAACATGCTAAAAACATATAAGATACTAAACATGATTAGGTCTCTAAGTTTGTCCCTGCAGTCAAAACTAGTGAGTTTTAAGAACACTCTTAAAAGGGACCACTGTGTCTTTGTGTCTAATTTCAATGGGCAATTCGTTCCATGTTACCGGGCCCTGGTATGCAAAAGAACGTTGTCCATATGACTTTGTTTTCACCGTGGGAACAATGAGTATACGATTGTCAGAAGAAGAGCGTAAGTATCTAGCTGGTGTATACACATGGGTGAGGCTGGATAGGTATGTTGGACTGGAGTCTGTCAGTAAAATATAGCATAGAAAACAAATTTTGTGTTTGATTCTGTATCGAATTGATAGCCAGTGTAGGGTACTTGTCTCGTCCTGATCTTAGCGCTCCATGGCACATTGTTGGGAATCGCCTGTCTGCCTGTTGAGCAGTTGGTGGCTCCTCCGCGCAGGCTGCCGAATCCAGTCTTCACATGCTAGGTAGACAAAGCCTAACGCACCGAGTTTAAGACCCGCCGGCTACCCTCAGCCTGGTTTAGCCGACCAGTCGATGCAGTTTTCCGGGATGTGACCTCTTTGTATGTCGCATCTTCTTGGAGCCACATGTGAGAGCTGAGTGTCAAGTGGGGACCTAAGGTCGGCGAGTTTCCTACCATGGTGTACCACTGCTTAACCAGCCAGAGGTGTTACCCCCTCCCAGGACACCCCAGCCTAAGTCCTAACCTCTATGGTAGCACCTCAGTCCCAGGACATAGCTACCGGTACGACTATTATGTATCGTAGCACAGTGTTTTGGCACCATATATTTTTCGGACGTTGTCACAACTAAATTCCTCTGAGCGTTTTCGTTCTCATGGTTACAAAAATGAATTTGTAATGCGTCGTCACTGCCTTTATTCGTCCATCTCCACTGTGTATCAAATTGAACAACTCTGATCGTTAAGAGTTTGTTACGTTATCTTATCTTAGATTGGATCATTTCACAATCTGTACAGCTAAACAGTATTTAAGGTACGATCATGGCCGACGTGGGAAGGGGTCGGGGTAGCCGTAACACAAAAACTAGGAGAGACCCAAGTGTTTATTACTCGAGGGCTCGTGATCGCTCTCTACTATTATGTGTACAATTAGAATCATTGGACTTAACGATCTAGGTAACTCAGTATTAGCGTGACAGTGAGGCATTTCTACATATGCATGCATGCTTTCATTAGTGTACTCTCCCCCTCCCCCTCCCGGTTGCTAGGGGCATGATATATGACATAAATATCACAGTGGGAAAGTTTTCAATAATTCATAATGCACTCTGACAACACTTCTTCATGGAAAACTTAAGAAAATTCTAAACCTTTCTATGTCTGACTGTTACACTGACATTAGTCACTAGTGCATCCCTTTCATGGTACTTACCAGCATATACAATAAGGCGGATAAATCCGGTTTCAAGGTTATTTATCACTGCAGACATCACAACATCTGCACATTGGCCGAGTTTGATAATGCAGACTTAACTGCAGTAATGTATTATTGATCTTGCTGACTCAAACCTACTCCACCCTGGTTTCGGTATCGACTTCCTTAGTTGATAAATAAGCCCAAAATAAATGCATTGCTAGTCTACAAATATCCTCGTTAAATCTACTCGGTTTCAGTGTCTGATGTTTGGTTACAATACATGATAAATATATTTAACATCAATACATATGGCGCCCGCAGAATTATTTTTGCTGGTGGGGGTGGGGATGAGTCGTTTAGCAAATACGTAGTTGTCAACTATTACATTTTACGGACGTATGTCAAAATTGTTTAGAGGTGAATTCCAGGGTAGGGGTAAGTTCTCCTCCCCTTGCCACTATGTGCTAGCGTCCATATCAATGCCATGTGAATCAATAATTGCTAATTCGATATCACAATTTTACACAATTATTGATTTTTAAGCGGCAACTACGTCTGATACCGTTATTTTTCTTATTACTGTTTTGTCTACGACAGCTGTAGCTTTGGGTTTAACGTGAAGTCTGCGCACAAGACCGGCCATACATGGTGGTCAGTATAATTGGCTGAGGAAGAACCCGTAAAAATCCGGGTAAGAACCACCGACCCAGTGGACAGAAGTGTGATGGCAGGGATCGGTAAAGGCGAGTGCTTTAGCCACACTCTGCCCCACAATGAAGACGAACACTACTAATAAAGAGGTTACGTTATTGTTCAGTTATGTTGTGTATGTATGTATTAATGCGTGCCATTTTTAGATGGAACCAACGATTTAATTTTCAAGGATGATTGATGCCTGGAATTTAAAAATAAATAATTTCAGCTTTCCGATAGCTTTAAAAAATATACTTCATCCTATTTATGACAAATATTACCCTAGTATATCCATTATATTAGCTTAAAGAAGGGGGAAAAATACCGTGTGTGTGAGTAGTAAATATGGGATACCCTGGCGTCTAGGGAAAATCCAGTCAAAAACAGCTTGGGACACTCTGGCGTCAAGGGTAATTTAACATGGTGGGACTATCTAGCGCCAAGGGGAATTTAACATAGTGGGACTATCTAGCGTCAAGGGAATTTAACATGGTGGGACTATCTAGCGTCAAGGGAAATTTAACATGGTGGGACTATCTAGCGTCAAGGGGAATTGAACATGGGAACTATTTGGGACTATCTAGCGTCAAGGGGAATTGAACATGTGGAATATTATTTGTATTTGTATATGGGACTGTATAGCGACAAGGGGAAATTGGAGGCAAAGAAAGCTAATATCTTTTCGAGGCATATGAGTGGCCCTGAAAAGGGCCGTTATGTGTAATGTTAACAGTATCTTGTTAACACAGGGGACATCTCACAGATCTTCTTCTCTTCCTTAAACTTCTCCTCACTATGGGTCCATAGAGGAGACCTCTCTTTAAACAACCTTACCTCTCCACATATATCCTTCTCTTCCAAAAGGCTGTATCAGTCGTATGAGTGATAGTCCACGATCATCTGACATACATGGGTAAAACAGTACGAAACAGCATGGCAGAAACAAGGATAGAAGATTCTACGTTGGTCCACATCTTGTCATGAGAAACAGGTGAAGCGAATACTGTGAACTGCGGTTATTTATAGGGGACGAGCGGATCGAAACGGATTGAATGTATTCACCAATACAAACGTGCGTTACAAAAAGCAGTCACGGTCATCCAATAGGAAGAGAACAGTCTGTGACGTCACCTTTCCTATATAGAGGTACTAGCGTCTGTGAGCAGTCAATTGATGCGACAGAGTTGTCAATGATGTCGGACACTAAGAATACGATGAATTGGGGTGAGCCAGTAGTAGAGACAGCAAGTAATGGGACAGCAGTGACTACCAAAGTCATGACAAATCTACATCCAGAAGAAGTTGATTTTAACTGGGATATTGTGAATTTTCTTACATCACAAGAATTTTTTCCGGAACCTTCGTTACCTTCTGCTTCTTCTTATGTACACGTCAATGATTTTAAGCAGAGACAAAAAGAAGAATTGAAGCAGTTTTTACAGCATCAGAAAGTAGAAGAACAAGCTTTTCTTATTCAACAGCAGGAAGAAGAAGCAAGAAGGAAACACCAGAAAGAAACAATAGCAGCAAAAGAGAAGAAAGAAGACCAAGGACAGAAAGAGAATAGTGAAAATCAAACGGTCACGACGGTACTTTTAAATATTTTAGCAGAGTTAAGGAATCTGAAACAAATGTATCAGACTTCTTTATCACGACCGAAGAGAAAAAGACCTTCTCGAGCTAAACAATCCAATCTAACTGTGACAACGTCTGTCATAACACCGTTAGTGATATCTACCAAATCATTGACAGGAAACACTCTCCCGAAGTAGGCCTTGGCCGTGGCAAAGGTATAAGATAGCTAAAGATGGTTACGTCCCGTTTCTGAGTTTGTTTTGTTTTAAACAAACAAATCACACCAACGGTCCTTTTCAGGGCCACTCAAATTATTTCGAAAAGAAATACTATTTCAATTGCCTAATTCAATGAAAACTTAAAAGTCCTTTTTTATTTTTTTTAAACCCATGATGTGCGTGTGAGTGAATGAATGTGTGAGTGTAGGGTCTTATTCTATAAAATCAAAACCAAGAGACACTTACGTTTTTTCTCTTTGGTATATTTTGGTACAAACGTTACAATCCAATATCACATCGTGACATCAAACAATACCACTTTAAAAAGTTCATAGGTTTCTTCTGTTCACCCTTTCTGTTTCTTTAATTTCTTTACTGTCACATGTTTTTCTTTTTCTTCTTTCACTTCACTTTCGTTTCGTCTTCTTTTCTTGTCTTTGTGAACGTGTCGGGGTTCTTCCTTGGGGGAGGGTACATCATCCTCCTCCTCCTGTTCAGAATTCCTTTCCCCCGTCTCCTTCTGCTCCTGTTGTTTCTTAGGGCTGTTTGGAGACCAATGTCCTTTCTCCTTACAATGATAACAGGTATCTTGAATTTTGTCTCTGTTGGTACCTTTTTTGTTTTTGTCACGATATGGACATTCTGTAGCCCAGTGTCCTTTCTTCTTACATATATAGCAAGTATCTTGACTTTTATCTCGAAAGGAGGGAGAGTAGTCCGTAGGCTTGTCTGAAGAAAACTTTCGTATGACACCACGTAAAGCTCTGATCAGAAGTTCAACTTGTGTAGGCTCTTCCATCGTTCTGGTCAATGTGAGAGTAAAATGAATACTGAAAAGTTAGACACTGGTCCTTTATATATACACGGATCGGACATGAATATATAGGGGTCATGGTCTTAAAAATGTAGTCATTTGACTTTTTGCAGACAAGATGAAAAGACCGCATCATGATTGTCGAGAAAGGAGAAGACAGTAAGAGACAGAAACGTGATGTATCACCTCGTACAGTAGCTGAAGTCTTGGCTCAAATTCATGCCAGTGATTTTGAAGATGACATGAGAGAGGCCGAATCCACACCCAGACAATCGACGTCCAAGCAAAGTTCACCACCCTTTGTAAACCCTGAAAAGTACTATCACATTCGAGAGACGGAAAAGCGTTCCTCTCGAAAATTTAGAACTACGGCTTACACGTACGCCGTGAAGTTTAATGATTTCAAGTCCAATGTACCTTTGGAGAATACAGAAGGCTTCATTACACAAGTGTGGGATTCTGTGTTAACTGCACTGAAACAGCAATGTCAAGCCAAAGAAGACGATCACTTGAGACTTTCTATTCATCACGATAATTTGAAGTATCCTGTTTGGATCGAGTTTAGTAGCTCATCACAATTATCACCTTCCAAAGTCATCGACAAAATTCAACATGTGCAACAATCCAATGACAAGTTTCACATCACCGATGGAAAAGCCACACTGTTCATGACGCCACGTGTCTCTTCCCCAGGGGACAGGATGAAAAAAAGTGTTATTGGTGGACAGCCTTCGCAACACCAAAATAAGCCTCGTCCAAATTAACAATTCTCAAGACCAGATGTGTTTAGCCCGTGCCATCGTTATGGGACAAACGTATGCCAACAAGAACGAGACGATAGAATGGAAAAGAGCCTAGAAAACTATTCAACAATCGGACCGAACGAAACAACGAAGTGACAGCAAGCAGGGATATCCAAAGACACCACTTGCGGTATTGCAGAAATGCAAGAATGGCAAGGTGCCTTGTCTCCACATTACACCTTGAAAATACACCCTCAAGAAGTGCTTGGTCCTCTTTTGTTTTGAGGCCACGATTTCAAAGACGGAAAATACATTCACGTCTATTATCACGATGGTCATTTTCATACCATTACCAGTATTACTGCATTTCTGGGATACGTTTACTACCGTGAAAAATGTGACTATGGTTATAACAATCGAGAACAACACAAGCATTGTGGATCAAAATGTGAGAGATGTTTGGCTTCTAAACCTTGTGTGGACAAAGGACAAGAAAGAGTACATTGCCCTGTTTGTCAGTCCTACCTGTTACCAACAACATTTGAAGATGCAAGGTTCACAGCAGAAAAGTACTTGTCAGCTTCTGAGATTGTGCCCGACTTGTGGACAAGGCATACGTACCAGTAATTCCATGTTTCACGTTTGTCGCGGGAAGAAATGATGTCACATTTGTCACCAAATTGTGGACTTCGAGCACGAATGCTTCATTCCAAAATATCAACCCCGACCAGAAGATACCCAGAAGAAAGGGAATTTTATCTTTTTTGATTTCGAATGCATGCAAGACACCGGTATTCACACTCCTAATCTCTGCGTGGCTTACCGTGAGTGCGAGAAGTGCATCCAAGAACCTATCTTTAATCATTGCCCTCACTGTAGCAAGATTCCTGGAGGACGTGAAAAAATATTTCGAGGGTCAAACACCTTGGTCGATTTTGCACAATGGATCTTAAACCCCATCGACGAGACGTGGAGTACAGAAGACATCGAATTATTGTGTTATTTATCTGGAAGACATTTGTGTTCATTTAACTTTCATAAGATCAGAACTGACTTCATCACGTGACATCGTCTTCCATCTTGGATTGCTTCACTAAGATTCGAACCGGGAATGAATTATTTAGGACATTTTATTACCAGGACTTTTGCAATTCCACTAGTGGATTATATTGTGAATTCTTTTTGGATTAATTTTGGAATTGATTCTTAAAACCGTAAGTTTATTTTTCTTTTCTGTAAAATATATTTGTACTCAATAAATTGTTTGTTAAGTTTTTACAAGTTTGTTATTTTCACTCTTTCTATATTACTATTTATTCGAGCCTAAACACGTGACAAAGAAATTGGGAGCTATCGACCAAGATTTGGATAAATTGGATTTTGGCTAGAATTGTTTCAGAAAACTTTTGTTTTTAAATTTGAATTCCCTAGTTCTCAAATCTTTAGTGAGATTGACAGGCTTGTATTAAAATGACATCTAAAGTAGAAATATTTCTTTCTAATCCTACCCAGGAGCAATTAGATCTTTTCAAAAAAGATGAGTTGATTCTACTTGCCAGAAAATTTGATCTTTCTGAAGTCAAGGTTTTTTTTAACGAAACTAGATATCAAAACGATTTTGGTCAAGTATTTGGTAGAAAAGAATGTTTTGGAAAAACGTGCTTTGATTTCGGTCAGTAAGTCTGCATCAGACTCTGACATAAATTAAAGAAATTAGAATTAAAACTCCAGATGGAATTAGAGTTGAAGAAGCTGGAATTTCAGGAAAAGAAGAAAGAAAGACAAGTACAATATGACAAAGAGGAGAAAGAAAGACAATTACAATATGATAAAGAGGAGAGAGAAAGGCAATTTGAATTACAAAAAGAGAAGATGCGAATTGATAAAGAGAGAGAGAGAAGGAAGAAAAAGAATATCAAATTAAAATGAAAGAATTAGAGCTGGCAAGTGAAAAACTCCGTCATACTTCAAATCCAAATTTAAGTTTTGATTTAGTAAGGAATATTAGATTAGTGCCCGCTTTCAGGGGAAAAGAAGTAGACAAATACTTCATTCGTTTTCATAAAGTTGCAGAAAATTTAAAGTGGCAAAGGGAGCATTGGACTCAGTTATTGCAATGTGTACTCACTGGTAAGGCTAGTGAGATTTACACTTCACTGTCCGTTCAGCAACGTGGTGACTATGATGTGGTTAAAGAATGCATTCTAAGGGGTTATGAGTTAGTCCCTGAAGCTTATCGGCAAAAAATTAGAAATTACAGAAAAGAAGCTGGACAACTCATGTCGAATTTGCTAGAGAAAAAGAGCAGTTGTTTGATAGATGGTGCTTAGCCAAGAAAGTCGAACACGATTATTAAAATCTCAAGCAAATTATATTAATTGAAGAGTTCAAAAACTGTGTCCATAGTGACGTTCAGTCTTATCTTGACGAGCATATGATTGAAACCTTGGAGAATGCTGCTAGAGCTGCTGACGAATATTCTGTGACACATAAAATTCCTTTTGTTAACAAGACTTCTACTCAACAGTCTTCTGGCAGAAATGTTTTTCAGCCTAATAGAAGCACTTCTAAAACTCAGACTAGCACAACTTTCAAAACTCAAACTTCAGAGAACTTGATTCTAGATCCTTGTCTCTTCCGACGTGTACCTATTGCAAGAAATAAGGACACGTTATTTCTGATTGCTACAAATTGAAAAATAGGCATCAGAATCAAGACAGACCTGTTCCAAATGCTCTTATTTCTAAGAGGTCAAGGTCACGGTCATGTATTGAAAGCAATACATTTGTTGGGTCTAATAAATCTCAGTCTGATTTTATTATGGAGAATTATGAACCATTCATATCGAAGGGTTCCATATCACTCTTGGGTGATTCAGTCAATCCGACTCCCATTAATATTTTAAGGGACACAGGAGCTTCTCAGAGTATTTTATTGTCATGTACTTTGCCGTTTTCTGAGAAGTCGTCTTCTAATGAAAGTATTCTTATTCAGGGAGTATAGTGCGGCTTTGTTAATGTTCCTCTCCATTGTGTAAATTTGTCATCAGACTTAGTGTCAGGACCTGTAACAGTCGGAACAGTCTCGGTTTTAACCGTTGAGGGCATTCATTTATTGCTAGGCAACGACTTAGCTGGAGACAAGGTTGTGGTTAATCCACTTGTAACTGACAAGCCTAATTTGGATCAGAAAGTTGATCCAATTTAAAAAGAATTCCCTGATATATTTCAAGGTTGTGCAGTTACCAGAGCTAGAAAGCTCTTGAGAATGATGTTGATGAAGCAGTATTTCTTTAGCAGACACGTTTATAGGTCAGGCTTTTGATGAGGTCACTTTTACTCCTTGTTTGGATCAATCAGAAGGTATTGATCATAGTGATCCTCTTTTAACAACTCATTCTATTTTTTCTAATCAGGGTGATAAACGACAGTCACTTGTCGTCGAACAGGAAAAAGATCCTGAGATCTCCTGTTTGTTTCAAAGGGCCATAAGTGAGACAGAAGACACTGAAGTTCCTGTCTGTTATTTCATTAAAAATGGAATTCTTATGAGAAAATGGAGACCTCCCGAGGTACCTGCTGGTGATGAGTGGTCAGTGAACTATCAAATAGTAGTTCCAAAACCTTACAGACAGGAAATACTTAATTTGGCCCATGAAACTCCTTTGGCTGGTCATTTAGGGATTAATAAAACTTATCACAAGATCTTGACTCACTTCTACTGGCCAAGAATCAAAAGTGATGTTGCCAAATACTGTAAATCTTGTCATATTTGTCAAATGGTAAGAAACCCCAATCAGATGATACCTAAGGCTCATCTGCAACCTATTCATGCCTTTGACGAACTATTTAGTAGAAGTATGGTAGATTGTGTAGGTCCCTTACCCAAGACCAAGTCAGGTAACCAATACCTGTTGACCGTAATGTGTGCGTCAACTAGGTTTCCAGAGGCAATTCCGTTGAGGAATATAAAATCTAAAACAATAGTAAAAGCTTTGATAAAGTATTTTACTCAGTATGGCCTTCCCAAATCTATTCAGTCTGATCATGGTTCAAACTTCATGTCTGGAATTTTTCAACAAGTTATGTATGAATTGGGCATTCAGCAATTCGAATCTTCTGCCTATCATCCTGAGAGCCAAGGGGTATTAGAAAGATTCCATCAGACTTTGTGAAAAATATGATTCGATCATATTGTTTTGATACGAATAGAGATTGGGATGAAGGCATTCATTTACTGTTGTTTGCTGTTATATAATCAGTTCAAGAATCTTTAGGCTTAAGTCCCTTTGAACTGGTTTTTGGATACACTGTGCGTGGATCATTGAAGTTATTGAAAGAGAACGTTCTTTCTAATGAAGATACTGAGAACAATCTTCTTGATTATGTTTCTGAATTTAGATACAAGTTGTCAAAGGCTTGTGATGTCGCAAGAGCAAATCTGCACTCTGTTCAATCTAAAATGAAATCAAGATTTGATAAAATGTCGAAAGAAAGGAGTTTTCAGCCTGGTGATAGAGTCCTGGCTCTCTTACCAATGCCACAAAATCCTCTTCAGGCCAAATATTATGGTCCCTACACAGTTGATAGGAAAATTAATGACTTAAATTACATCATAAATACAATACTCCTGGGAGGCGCAAACAAAACAACTCTGTCATATAAACATGCTAAAAGAGTATATTGAAAGAGATAGCCACGTTCAACATGTATTTAATTTAGTTGTACCTGTCCCACTCAGTGAAGGAATATCATCAGATTCTACTGATATTGAAATGATGACTGATATTGAAATTATGAATCTTTGTAATTCAGAAATTATGAACGATCTAGACCAGAAACTTTCACATTTGCATGTGCAAGAATAAATGAACTGAAACAGTTATTATTTGAATATGAGCACTTATTTCCAGATATTCCTACAAGGACAAACAAACTTTTTCATGACGTTGAAATTGTAAATTCCAAACCTGTTAAACAACATCCATACAGGATGAATCCACTCAAACAGGAATACTTAAAAAAGGAAATTCAATATTTGCTGGAGAATGATTTTATCGAGCCCAGTAAAAGTGATTGGAGTTCACCAGGCATAATTGTTCCAAAACCAGATAAAACTTTCCGTTATTGTACTGATTATAGGAAGATGAACAGTGTGACAAAAGCAGATTCATTCCCATTACTAAAAATTGACGATTGCATTGATAAAATCGGGAATGACAAGTATGTCATCAAATTTGACCTTCGGAAAGGATTTTGGCAGATTCCACTAACGGAAAGAGCAAAGGAAATCTCGGCATTTGTGACTCCAGATGGAATTTACCAATATAAAGTAATGCCATTCGGGATGAAAGGGTCACCAAGTACATTTCAACGTCTCATGAATATGATCACCTCTAGTCTAGAAAATTGTGATGCCTATATAGATGACGTCATCATCTACAACGACACCTGGATAGAACATCTACCAACAATTCGAAAATTCTTTGACAGACTGACTGATGCATGTTTGACAGTTAATTTATCTAAAGGTGAGTTCTGTCGTGCTAGTGTGACTTACTTCGGACATATTATGGGACATGGACATGTTAAACCAATAGATCCTAAGGTTGAGGATATTTCTAACTTCCCTGTGCCTCAAAATAAAAAGCAACTGTTGTGGATTTTATTTATGGCCGGATATTATCGGAAATTTTGTTCCAATTTTTCTATAATCGCAGAACCCCTGACACATTTATTGAAGAAGAAGAACACGTTGTTTTGGACTGAAAAATGTCAGGAGGCTTTTGACAAGTTAAAAGCCATACTTGAAACAGCACCAGTTCTTGCAGCTCCAAATTTTAGTCAGCCTTTCAAATTATCTGTCGATGCATTTGATGTTGGTGCTGGAGCAGTTTTAATTCAAGAAGACAAAAATGGTATTGAACATCCAATCCAGTGTGCTATTTTTCAAATAAATTAAATAAGCACCAGAGAAATTATTCAACTATCGAGAAGGAATGTTTGGCATTGATTTTGGCTTTACAACATTTTGAAGTTTATCTTAGTTCCGCTCCTTCTTCAATTATAGTTTTAGTGACCACATCCCTCTTACTTTCATCAGCATGATGAAAAATAAAAATCAAAGATTACTAAAGTGAAGTTTGTTATTGCAGGAATATAATCTTGACATCCGGCACATCAAGGGAAAATATAACTTAATAGCAGACGCTCTTTCTCGTGTATAACAATATATTATATCATATACACTGTGTAATTTATACGAGTTCTTTTAACCTCAGATGTAAATTGGCTTGTGATAAAAGAAAGTTTTATCATATAAACCTTTCTTTTTATTTTATGGGGGAAGGTTTTACGTATATTTGATTTAAATCATTTATTTTGCTTTAATTGTCAGATTCAAATTTGTCATTTTGGGTTTAAAATTCATTCATTGGAGATATTTTTTCTAGAATATTGGGATGATCTATACTCTACAGGTAAACATCAGATGTTGGCCTCATTTCTGACCTTGTTTCAGAGTGTTAACAAGCTTTTAAAATGATTGGCTGATTCCAAGGACATCGTTCTATATTTAGTTCTTGCGAGTAAACAATACTGATTCTCATAAGATGTATACGTGATTTTGTAAACGTGAATTTGTTCTAAAGCTTCTAGAATACCATGTGACCCCTTCCCTGTTTACGTAAAAACAAGTATATAAGTTGTGTTTTAGAGCGAGCTGTTCAATAGAAGATTGGGCTTTTAGAATATAAAGATGTGTGTTATAGCTTGAGTTATTTTAAATTACCTTATACTGGAAATTATTTCAATTCGTTTGGATCACGATGATTTTATTGTTATTTATCTGGAAGACATTTGTGTTCATTTAACTTTCATAAGATCAGAACTGACTTCATCACGTGACATCGTCTTCCATATTAGATTGCTTCACTAAGATTCGAACCGGGAATTATTTAGGACATTTTATTACCAGGACTTTTGCAATTCCACTAGTGGATTATATTGTGAATTCTTTTGGATTAATTTTGGAATTGATTCTTAAAACCGTAAGTTTATTTTTCTTTTCTGTAAAATATATTTGTACTCAATAAATTGTTTGTTAAGTTTTTACAAGCTTGTTTTTTTCACTCTTTCTATGTTACTGTTTATTCGAACCTAAACACGTGACAGTCGATTTAACACGAACATGCTTGTCTTCAGTTAGTTTTTCCTCTACAAAGCCCTATTGTTATCTACTTGTTTAGGTTTGTTCCTTACTAAGGAAAGTGGCCTGTATGTTCATTGTTTGTGTATACGTGTAAATCTTTCTCTTACTAAGCCTCTTGTTCACAATACCTTTAAAGAGTTTCCTATCAAGCTTTATATCCTTTTTATCTTGACTTATTTTTCTTACTAAGCATGTTGTTCAATTCACTTTTACTTATACAGTGTTCAACTTTTGACCCATGTTATACTTCTTCATTGTGGCCCACAATGCCTCATGCCACATTCTGTGAAGACATAATATATATCTTGTTGATGTTCTGAGTACTTTTCACAAAGAAACTTAAGATTTAATGATTGTTCTGTTATGCTTCTTCCACTCCGGAACCCTGCCTGTTCTTCAGCGATTATTTCTTCTGCCTGTTGGGTTCAGTCTGCATCACTTTACTAGCATGGCTGATAAAACTGATAGTTTTGTAATTTTGGCACAGCTGGAAATTGTCTTTTTGGGGGGAGTGTTATTATCAGTGACTGGGTCCACTGTGTTGGCCATTCGTCGTTCTGCCAGATCTTGTTGCAGAGTTTTGATAGTAGCTTTATCACTGATTCCCCACCATTCTTGATAAGTTCAGCTGAGATCTTGTCTACTCCAGCTGCCTTCCCATTCTCAAAGAAGAGGTGGAGTCAGCTATAGTGCTCTTATTGCTGACTCCACCTCTTCTTTGAGAATGGGAAAATCATCATCATTTGTGGAGTTTGGAACTTCAAGCACCTCTGGGTCTCCTGTTGACGGATGGTTGTAGAGTTTTTTTCTTACAATACTCAGTCCATCTTTCTGCAATGTCACTTGCTTCTGTAAGGCATTTTCTATTTTCGTCTTGAATGGTACTGACCCTTGGTTGGTTCTGTCTGATGAGGTCTTTCACAATTTGGAATGCCTTTTTTTGCTGTTATTTATTATCAGACTGCTCTCTATTTCTGTGCGCCTTTGTCCAATCCAATGTTCTTTTGCTTTCTTCGTGTTTTTTCTTCTGATAATTGTGCGTATTTCTCGAAACTCCACTGCCACTGTTGTGTGTCTGGTGCGTTGGAGGTCTCTTTAGGCATCACACAGATTCAGAATCTCTTCTGTAACCCAGGGTTTTTTATTTCGCAATGGAGACCAATGATATCCTTGGCAGCTGTCACCACTGTGTTGAAAGTGTCTGTCAGCACTTTGACATCAACATCCATCACAAGAAGTGGAGCAAATTTTCATCCAATTGTGGCTTGGAATGACGTGCACATGTTAGGGCCCTTCAGTTGTTCAAGGCTGAATTTGAGCCTGATTTTCTTGGGCTTGTTAATTTCCTTCCACCTCACTCTTACGTTCATAATGCCGAGGTTGTGATCACTCCCAACATCAGTACATGGGAATGTTCCTGTTATTGATCTATTGATGCCAGATCGATACCGGTTTTGAACCAGTATACAGTCTATTTGGTTATGATTGGTTCCATTTGGTGCGTGCCATGTCCAGCATCGTGAGGTTTTATGTTGGCCCAGGGTGATGGCTAGTACCAAGTTGTTGTAGCTTGCGAACTCGAGCAGTCGTCTCCCTCATTAATATTGGTAAGCTCATTGCAAGAAGCTCCAAAATGATCATCTCAGTCTTTTAGAGCATCTTTGCCAACTTTGGCATTCCAGTCTCCTTGGATAATGAGTATGTCTTTTTTACTTAGCATGTTTATTATACCCTGGCGTTTGTTGTAAAACTCCTCTGTTTCTTCATCATCGTGATTAGTAGTTGGAGCATAGACTTTGATAATTGTGATGTTAAAGGGAGATGCTTTCAGACGAATGGAGATGATTCTGCTAGATATCGGGCGACAGTCAAGCACAGATCCTTTGATTTTTTTTTTTTTACAAGGAGGCCTACTCCATTTATGGACTTGTCTAACGCTTCAATATAGTATAATATACGCCCATCTTCAGTTCCAATTTACCTTTACTTACGTTCCTTAGTAAGCATAGTGTTCTGAAGAATCTGATCTTAACTAAGTCTGGCCATCCAGATATTTAGTTCTCTTCCTCACTAAGTATTGTGTTCAATGCATGTTCTTTATGTTCAGCGTGTCTCTAGAAATGTTTCATACTCAGCGGGTGTTCATTATGTCTTGATGTATGTTTATTGCTGAGCTTAGTGTAGAATATGTATTTAGTTATATCTCTTGCTAAGGGTTTAGCTTCTCGCTTACCAAGGCTTTTAAAGGTATTATTTAGCTTGTGCTTTACTAAGCCTTGCTAAGGGTAGTGCTTAGCTTGTCCTTTACTAATCTAAGCCTTGCTAAGGGTAGTGATTAGGTTGTCTGTTAGTACGCCTTGCTAATGGTAGTGGTTAGCCTTTCCTAAGCCTTGCTAAGGGTAGTGTTTAGCTTAGCTTGTCCTTTATGAAGCCTTGCTAAGTGTAGTGTTTAGCTCGCATGTTACTAAGACTTGATAAGGGTAGTGTTTAGCTTGTCCTGTCCAAATCCTTGTTAAGAGTAGTTTTAACTTGTGTGTTACTAAGCCTTGCTAAGGATAGCGTTTAGTTTGTCTTTATTTAGCCGTGCTAAAGGTAGTGTTAACTTGTCTGTTACTAAGCCTTGCTAAGTTTGGTGTATAGCTTGTCTTTCCTTAGTATTGCTAAGGGTAGTGTTGACTTGTCTGTTACTGAGTCTTGCTAAGGGTAGTGTTAACGTGTCTGTTACTAAGCCTTGCTAAGTGTGGTGTTTAGCTTGTCTTTCCTAAACCTTGCTAAGGGTAATGTTAACTTGTCTGTTACTAAGCCTTGCTATGTGTAGTGTTTAGCTTGTCTTTACTAAGCATTGCAAAGGATGGTGTTAACTTGTCTGTTACTGTACCTTGTTAAGCTTGTCTTTACTAAGTCTTGCTAAGGATAGTGTTTAGCTTAGCTTGTCCTTTATGAAGCCTTGCTAAGTGTAGTGTTTAGCTCGCATGTTACTAAGACTTGATAAGGGTAGTGTTTAGCTTGTCCTGTCCAAATCCTTGTTAAGAGTAGTTTTAACTTGTGTGTTACTAAGCCTTGCTAAGGATAGCGTTTAGTTTGTCTTTATTTAGCCGTGCTAAAGGTAGTGTTAACTTGTCTGTTACTAAGCCTTGCTAAGTTTGGTGTATAGCTTGTCTTTCCTTAGTATTGCTAAGGGTAGTGTTGACTTGTCTGTTACTGAGTCTTGCTAAGGGTAGTGTTAACGTGTCTGTTACTAAGCCTTGCTAAGTGTGGTGTTTAGCTTGTCTTTCCTAAACCTTGCTAAGGGTAATGTTAACTTGTCTGTTACTAAGCCTTGCTATGTGTAGTGTTTAGCTTGTCTTTACTAAGCATTGCAAAGGATGGTGTTAACTTGTCTGTTACTGTACCTTGTTAAGCTTGTCTTTACTAAGTCTTGCTAAGGATAGTGTTTAGATTGTCCTGTACGAAGCCTTGCTAAGAGTAGTGTTTAGCTTGTCCTGTACTAATCCTTTCTAAGGGTAGTGTTTAGCTTGTCTTGTACTAAGCCTTGCTAAGGGCAGTGTTTAGCTTGTCCTTAACTAAGCCTTGCTAAGGGTAGTGTTTAGCTTGTTTTGTACTAAGCCTTGCTACGAGTGGTGTTTACTTGTATGTTACTAAGTCTTGCTAAGGGTAGTGTTAAGCTTGTCCTGTACGAAGCCTTGCTAAGGGTAGTGTTTAGCTTGTCCTGTACTAAGCCTTGCTAAGGGTAGTGTTAACTTGTCTGTTACCGAGCTTTGCTAAGGGTTAGTGTTTCGCTTGTTCTTTACTTAGCCTTGCTAAGGATAGTGTTTATATTGTCTTGTATTAAGCCTTGCTAAGGGTAGTGTTTAGCTTGTCCTGTACGAAGCCTTGCTAAGGGTAGTGTTTATATTGTCCTTTACTAAGCCTTGATAAGGGTAATGTTTAACTTGTCCTTTACTAAGCCTTGCTAAGGATAGTGTTTATATCGTCCTTCACTAAGCCTTGCTAAGGGTAGTGTTTAGCTTGTCCTTTACTAAACCTTGCTAAGGGTAGTGTTTAACTTGTCCTTTACTAAACCTTGCTACGGGTAGTGTTTAACTTGTCCTTTACTAAGTCTTGTGTTCAACTGGTCACTGTTCCTATTCCTTAATAAGCCCAATGTGAAGGTCGTCGGCTCCATTTTTATAATTGCATCTATTCTTGGTTTCATTAACCTTATTTTTTCTTAAAAAAAAAGAATAACCATGCCATACAGATACACTATGACTTTATCTCAAAAATGTTGGTCTGTCTTTGTTTTACAAAGACATACAAAATCGTTCATTTGCTATTGTAACGTAGTGATATGTTCTTTTATTTATTTCTGTTCAAAATGGTTTTGTCTGTTTTGACCAACTAAAATATTAATTTGCCACGAATCATCCATCCATTTAGTTCTTGCTCTATGCGGACTAACCTGTATTATTATGACCCATGGTTAGCGAAGATGAAGCAATTAGTGTCCACATTAAACAAAAATAGTATGGTTACATTTTACAGCTATACCGACGTCGACTTAAGTTCCATTTGAAAACCTCTTTATTTTGACCACGATGCGCAGGATGATGACAGCCGACAACATTTGTGACGATAGCTTATCTTTCCTACAACTTGATAATTAGTATACAAGTGAAGTCGTGAACACGAGCCTGCGTATTGAACGATTTAAGATAAACTATGTTCATGGACTTTAAACTTACATGCGATGTACTGATAATTCCTGTGATGTCCTGTCCGAATAAAACAAAGTCCTGAAGGAGTGTGGTCATGGGTTCATTTATTTTCACTGGGAAAAAGTAAAGAAGGTAAAACTATGAATGCCATTTTTGTGATCAATTTGAATTACATGAATACGTTTTTATTTTAATTGAAGATATATTGTTAATTTGTAATGTGTTTTGCTATTATTTTGCTATTATGCTGAGAGAGAGAGAGAGAGAGAGAGAGAGAGAGAGAGAGAGAGAGAGAGAGAGAGAGAGAGAGAGAGAGAGAGAGAGAGAGAGATGGGGGGGGGGGATTTTCGGTCCTTTTATCCCAACGAGCAAGACCTCTTAATTGTAGCCAGTCTTCAGTAGAGAAAACGTTTTGAAGTCGCACACTACGGAAACTATACTGAGATATGTATTATCACGGCTAATCGTTTCTTTTTCCTAACCAAACACTTTATTTGAACAGATAGGCTGCCATGTCTTTTCTCGTATATGATATGTTTCCCTCTATGTATTAATTATTAGAACGTCATGTTTTATGTTGCTTAACCTGTAACGTGGTTATGCTCTTCGTTTTCAAGTATTTGTATAATGTCCAGCGACAGTATACACCTTATACAGCTTGGTCTTTTGTTATCGCAAAACTACATGACCCTGGTTTATCGTGGTTTTGTGTGTGCTTCATATATAGCTTTAATCTGTAGAGAGAGGCATTGACCCCCCTCCCCCGAGAAAAACGTAAACGAGGATCTAGTATGCATTATTTATGCAAATCAATATTTTTGGAAGAGCATGTGTTTTTCCGTGACTGTGTGAAGAATAAAACAATCAAATATCTTTCTGCGACCATGCGAAGAATAAGACGAACAGTTGTCTATCTGTGAATGATTGAAGTATAAGACGAACAAGTCTTTACTTGACTGGGTGAAGAAGACGAACAAGTTTCGTTCTTTGACTGAATACTAAGACGAAGCGTCTTTCTGAGACCGTGTGAAGAATAAGACGAAGCATCTTTCCTTGACTGTGTGAAGAATAAGACAAAGCAACTTTCCTTGACTGTGTGAAGAATACTACGAAGCAAATGTCTTCGACTGTGTAAAGAATAAGAAGAACAAGTGTCTTTTTCCTTGACTGTATGAAGAATAAGACGATGTGTCTCTCTGTGACTGTGAGGAATAAGACGAACAAGTGTCTTTCTGAGACTGTGTGAAGAATAAGACGAGCGTAGTTCATTGTCTATATGAAGAATAAGACAAACAAGTGTCTTTCCTTGACTGTGTGAAAAATAAGTCGAACAAGCGTCTTTCTGAGAATGTGTGAAGAATTAGTCGAACAAGTGTATTTTGCTGTGACTATGAAGAATAAGTATAAAAAGTGTCCTTTTGTGAAAGTGTGAAGGAATAAAACGATTCCGTATTTTCAAGAGATTTTCTTAATTACAAATAAAGATAATTACAAACATATAAGTCAGGGCAAACGTATATATTCAAGTGAATACAGATATCACCTTAAGACAATAAATATTTGTGTTCGATAAGCCAAAGGACACAATCAATTTACTACACAGAATAACCTATGAAACTAACTAATTAGGCCTTATGTTCCTATCTTGGACATTTATACCCTAATTTTATTAAATGACATTTATTAAGTAGAGAATAAATTTAATTGTATTTAGTTATAACTGCTAAAAGTACTTATAATATTAGGTCAAATTTTGGAAACTAGTAAACCTTGAAATACTTGCGCTAATATCAATCGAGTAAACGTTTACACCTATTTTCATTTCATTAATGTAACCAAGATATTCCTAACAGTAGTAATTAATTACAATGAACAGTTTTTGGTAAGCTCTTTTAAAGTTGAATGTTTACAAATATATGGAGGAAATACCCATATGGGAAAATAAAACCGTAAGTTGCCAAGATGGCCCAATCAACTCTTTTCCAGGCACACATATTTTAGATTTTGTTAATGTTAAATTCCCTTTTCCTGTAAACTACGTGTGTCAAATCGATGTTATATGTTCGACGAAAATAAACTGACTCATTAATAATGTTCAGAGTTAGACTTGTGTTTAAACAATATGTATAACGAAATTCTTGATTTAATAAAATTTTAAGTCAAAATTTTCAATAACTAATTTACAATGGTAAATGGTACTCTCTTGACATGAAATTTGATTATATAATCTAATAATAAGTAAACTGAATTGTATTTTAATACATTTTATTTATCTGCGACAATTATATTTCAAACGGTGTTTACAAGGTTGAAAAAATGTCTCAAGTCCAAAATTTTCAAAAAGATATATGTACAAATGGCTAAAACCGTTTGTAAGACGAGTTCTTCAGATAAAAGGTAAATACGTACTCCTCCAAGACAAGCCCTTCTTTAAAAAGTATATAAATCTATGAAACTAAATAAAATAAATACTTAAAAATAGGCATTTAAAAAAAAATCATGTAAACCTAATTTTTATAATAAAGGTCCATGCTTTCCTTTCGTGATACATACAAAATGTTGCGACGTGACAAAAAGGAACCAAGTTTTGTGGATGAAAGCAGTAACTCTTGACAGGAAGGAGTTCCACTATCAGTGGTCATGGACTTTGGTCGAGTTTCACCCTAGAAGACGTATGCACCACTCAGATACTTGTGTCCTATATGAGAGTTTCACCCTAGAAGACGTATGCACCACTCAGATATTTGTGGTGTCGTATATGAAAGTTTCACCATTGAAAGAGTGTGCACTAGTCAAATACGTATGCTATAAATACGAATTCATCCCTTAAAAACGTATGCACGAGTCACGTACGTGTGTCGTGTATGCGAATTCCACCCTTCAAAGGGTATGTACGAGTCATTTTCGTGTGTCGTATATGTGAATTCCATCCTAGAAGAGGTATGCACGCGTCCAATACACGTGTTATAATTGCTAGCTGTACAACACTGCCTCAACTAAACTAATTTTCCGGTATGAAAGATACCAATCTCTGATAACAAGTTTGGCTTAACGAAGCACGCTTGTGAATACATAAAGGGAGTGAGAAAAAAAGCTATATAATACGACAATCGAATATGGTCAATTATATATGTGTATATATATGCCTAACAAATTTCATGTTTACGTTTACCGTTGTTTGCACAATTGTAATGAAGACTTTCTGGAAACGGACGGACATACGAATCTATTCATTGTCAGATGGATAAGAACAATGACCCTTTCCCCAACATCTGATCTCCAAAAACAAAATATTTTTCAAATAATAGATATTTCCTTGAGACTAATTCGTCGCATTGCCCCACTTTTATAATAATCAGGTGACATGGATCTATAAATGTTCTTAGTTCATTTGAATCATGGCATATCGACATTATAAGCTGGAAACAAGAAGCATGTGCCAATTTCGGACTAACGTAACATATACAGCGACTAGAAAATGTGAAGTATCAATTTATTTGATATTCTATATTTAACTTTGCTTTTTTCTTACACATACTTTGAACCACCAGCAGCGGATGTAATGTCTGCTTCTTAGAACTTACGTATTTTGATTTTATGGCGTTAGGCATGTGAACTCGATTGTTTGCCAAGCTGGAAAAGAAACGATTCGGTGTCCACATTCATTCGATTCAACTTCTCCCCTTTTACTTAATTGCCAGAACGGTTTCTTCAAGCATGTATCTAATGTACAGAATTATAGAACATACTTTCAAAGTATACGAAATTGTTCATTGATCCCCACAACCTGTGTGGTGTATTATTGGACTTTTTATATACGAGTTGTGCATTTGTCTCCACAACCTGTGTGATGTATTATTTGACATTTTATATACGAGTTGGGCATTGGTCCCCACATCCTGTGTGGTGTATTATTTGACGTTTATTTGGACGGATGCTCGTTCGGCCTGCAGTTTGTTATTCTAACAAAACTTTCATATTTAACACAAACAGTTTGTCAACTGAAGGTCCTATTTTGTTTAAAATGTTGGCCCAGTTCCTGACGTGATGCTGAGAACTATGCACATGTAACACTATCAAGTGCCCCACCTGTCCCATTCATTAGTATAAAACAAATCAATGCTCTACGCCAGGAACGTCATTTGGAATGGTGGGGGTGGGGGTGGGGGTGGGGCTGTGTTCCATTTCAAAACTTGTGAAATACCGAGTGATCTGTGTCAAACAGCTGACCTGTCATGCTTAGCAATGATCTAGGATCTAGATTGGGTGATGATGGTGTTAGTGACTGGATGAGATTAACAGTTATCTGGGATCTAGATTGAATGATGATGCGATTAACAGTGATATCAAATCTAGAATGGATGATGACGGTTTTAATGATGGGATGAGATTAACAATTGATCTGAGTTTTAGACTGGGTGATAATGGTGTCAGTGACTGGGTTAATGATGGTATGAGATTAACAGTGATCTGAGTTTTAAACTGGGTGATGACTGTGTTAGTGACTGGATGAGATTAAGAGTGATCTAGGATTTAGACTGGGTGATGATGGTGTTAGTGACTGGTCGTGATTAAAAGTGATCTAGGATATAGACTGGGTGATAATGCTGTTAGTGACTGGATGAGATTAAGTTATCTGGGATCTCGACTGGATGACACTGGTGTTACAAAAGCAGACCCATGGCTTGCAAACACAGTGATCTGGGATCTAGATTGGGGAATGAAGGTGTTAGTGACTGGATGAGATTTGATCTGAGATCTAGATTGGATGATGACAGAGTTAGTGACTGGATGAGATTATCAATGATCTGAGATCTAGATTGGATGATGACTGTGTTAGTTACTGGATGCGATTAACAGTGATATCAAATCTAGATTGGATGATGACGGTGTTAATGATGGGATGAGATTAACAATTGATCTGAGTTTTAGACTGGGTGATAATGGTGTCAGTGACATGGTAAGGTTAACAGTGATCTAGAATCTAGACTGGGTGATGATGTTAGTAATCTAGGATCAAGACTGGGTGATGATGGTGTTAGTGACTGGATGAGATTAACAGTGATCGAGAATCTAGATTGGGTGATAATGGTGTTAGTGATTAAATGAGATTATCTCAACAGTGATTTGGGATCTAGACTGGATGATAATGGTGTTATTGAAATGATGAGATTAACATTAATCTGGAATCTACATTGGGTGATGGTATTAAGTGATGAGACTGGGTAGTGATGGTGCTAGTGTTGTATTTTTTTTTTCTCAGTCTGATGATTTCAATATCTAACAAGACTGAAACCGTATACTTCACATATATTTGCACTGCATGAATTATTTTTGTCTAATGGAGTTTGAAGGCATATCCAAACGGGAAGGCTATACAGTCGACTCCACTTAACTGCACATCGGTTAACTGCACACTCCAGATAACTGCACGTAGTTATGCCGGTCCCGTTTTATTCCAATGCTTTTCAGTGGGAACAAACTTCGGATAACTGCACTTCGCTTAAATGCACACTCCGGATAATAGCACGAAATTTTTTTGCCTGCGAAACATTATTCAATACAATTTTACTCCGGTTTACTGAACAAATTGCCAGTCCACTGCTGGAGCGCTTCAAATAAGCCGACAATTAAGCCGGTACATGCGACTTTGTAAATGACTGGCATGTAAAGGACACCCTAGGTGGTATATACATGTATATCCGCGCCCACTAGGGAGCAATAGCGTGGGAAAAAATTATAGTAGAGCATGGGAAACATTGCTCTAAACCGTTCGGGTTTGAATGATTTTAAACCAACAAATGGATGGTTGGAAAGATGGAATATGCGCAACGGAATTCAATTTAAACGACAACACGGCGAAAAACAGGATTCAGACAACTTTGGAGCTGAACGCTTTTTCTGTGGGAGATGATCCATCAATGTCTGACAGCAGTTTTCAAATAACAAGCAATCTATATAAAAGTTCTGGAAATTCGCTATAATTCCTTGATCCATTGGTTGAATTAGTTAAATTGTGTTCGGAGGAAGGAAAACAAGCTTAACATTTAAGTAAAAGTTGAAAGAGTGGATTCTAATCATTGTTTAAATTTATTCATCGCATATATTCGTGCTGTGCTGATTTAAAGCTGCACTGTACCGTACTTCGGTTAACTGCACACTCCGGTTAACTGCACAGTCTTGTGACGGGCCAGAGGGTGTGCAGTTAACCGGAGTCGACAGTAATGGGTATTTTATGACATGCAAGCTATTGTTGTCAGCATCAAAAACGAATTTGTAATAAAACTTTTATCTAGTAAACGTTAGGTATCTTTAATGTCGATACGTGTGCTTGGGAGATTGTTCAGCATCGTTCAAACCCGACTCGTAGAGTTTATCTTTCACGTACCTATTTTATATTCTTGCACGAATGGGAATCAGAGCTATATCCATCATCTTCCAAATTTGTGTATAATTTACATATGTAATTATATTGCACGAATGCGAGTCAGAGCTATATCCAACATCTTCCACATTTGTTTATAATTTACATGTAATTATCTTACACGAATGGGAGTCTGAGCTTTATCAATCACATGTTAAGTACGTTTATAATTATCTTACACGAACGGAAGTCAGAGCTATAGTCAGCTTCATATTTAGGTGGTGCACACCAGTTTCGCATTTTGCATAGCGTTTCCCTTGTCGTCCTGACTGGTTATACTGACTATTAGAACCTTGTATATCTTAGGTATTATTCAAAGAACCTTTAATTTCCTTTGTTTTGTTATATGATTGATGAGTTATAGAGAATACAGCTTGACCTTCAAATGCGAACATCTCAAAACACTGCTAGCTTCGCTTGGTCATTTTCACTTCCTGGACTTCTTCGGCAAAATTGTAAAAAGTAACTCTTTACATTTTATATATTTGGTAATTCATTCAGTGCCCTTTCAGCATCTGGTAAAATTCATTTTCCATATTTTAACAACTACTAAAGATATTGCACTTTAGACTAATTCACGTTGTTTTTTAGCACGAGGGAGCAGTCATTTTAGTTAGCTGCATGCATATATCATTTACAATTTCCACAAGTACAATATCCAATAAAATTTCAGCAACAGTACATGAAACCAATAATAGAGGTGTTGCAACATTCTGTACATTGTGCATGTTACAAATGTAACTTCACCTTACACCCACCACTTTCTCGGATGTTCATAATATAACAGCTCCAAGCTAATGTATGGAGCTTCCTCGTGATTCTGGACCCACAAAAAGTCATGTTTTTGGTGGAGTTTTCTAAAGCTGAGTCCAGTGCTCTTAACTAAATAGTCTTTCAGTACCAGCCTGCAGAAAATCTGAATGGATACCGATACCTTCCAAAGGCCCAAATGGTTAACCGTCCAGTGATCTTCATTAAATGGATATGTTGTTTGGCTTCCCGAAGATCTAAATAGCTAGAAGTCCAGTTGCAGTGCATCAATCATTGGTTGAAAACTATGAAGCATAATAAAATTAAAAATATAGATGCTTGATCATAATTATTATTGTTGGAAATTGTAAAGTTTATTTAAACTTGAAAATGCAAAGTGGGAGATTTGATAAATAAAATAATTATATTGGTTTTTTTTTTTTTTTTTGCCCATCGCTGCTAGAACCTATATACTCTTGTTTCTGTTAGGAAAGGGAGGCGGGGGTAATGACTGACAATAAACGCAGCCCTACAATTACCAAAATAAGACTTGTAAGGGTCTATATCTGACCCCTCACCCATTTCATGCTAATTGTCTTATAACGTCGGCGCGTTTAGCCTCTAATCAGACATACCCAGAATTTTTCAGGGCAGCTGTGTCATACTTCCGGTGCCGGTGAGACCGCGGATAACTGTCGTCCATCTTTTCGATCGTAACATCTCGCGGCCATTACCGTCATATCATGATAGAAACTTTTTATTAATTCTTTGCCATTGAGAACTATATTTTGAATTACATTCGTTCACATGGAACAACATGGTGGTTGAAGGTGATAATGCCACATTCCAAATAATCTCGGCGTTTGCTGTCGTAAGTTATATGGTGCGCTCTGCCAAAAGTGTAGCCACCAATCACATTACACACACACACACAGACACACACACACACACACACACACACATACACACACACAGATTCACTACAGTCACGTTTATGCTAAATGCGTAAGTGACTAACCAAGCATGAGACAAAGCTTACTGTTACCAGACCATAATACTGACATGGTTAAATTAGGGCGAGTAACGAGCCAGTCCAAACTTTTCACCCATGTACAATTTAACTAAAGAATAAGTTAACAATTACCACCATCCGGAATTGAATGTATCCCATATATCTTTCACAATGTATTTAAAACCTTCGTTATCTCTCCAAATATGCGATTTTCTTTTTATTTAACCCCCCCCCCCGCCCTCCTTCGCCACACTGACTACCAAAGACTGGAGGTACTCAGAGTATTCTGGATACCCATAGCCCTCCAAAATGTAGTTTCTCATTAAATGTTTAAACTGTTTTTTTAATTTTCAGACTGTAAAGAGAATTGTTTCGGAAACATCAGCAGCTTCAGAAAACTCAGGATTCGTCCTGAAAGGTAAGCACTGAGTAGAATGAACGCTATTTATCTAACATTGAATAGGTAAAACCTAGGGAGAAAGAAAAAAAACAAAGCTTGATAGATACATGTATATTGACTTCATGGGGATAGGACGCGTTGTGTGACGTGTTCTTAGTTGGTTTGTTTTGGGGAGTGGTGGACGTGGAGGTGTTTTCCTGCATGATATTCTAGAGCGGCAGGAAATATTTACTCATATTAAAGTTGTATTAAAACTCCTCAAAGTATATATATATATATATATATATATATATATATATATATATATATATATATATATATATATATATATATATATATATATAGTTGTATAAAAAAAACACCCACCCACGGGATGCTTTCTCACACACACACATACATTATCCGAGCCCGTGACTCGAACCCATGCAGACAAAGGTGAGATGGCATTGGTTGGTAAAGGAAAGCGCATTAGACTACTAGGCTCTGAATACTAATTATTATGTGGAGGAAAGTAAACCTATCAAGAAATGGGTATATACACATCCACTGATCAAAATATATACCCCCAAATACGCATTCGGAATGAATGAACTCGCGTGTGGCTTCTCTGCGTTGATCTGTCGGCCAGTTATGTCACGATGGGGCCGTTAATTCCACCCTCAATATCAAAATGTTACTTCAAACACTCAGCACAGCCCCGTGATCCTCGGATCGAATTTGCTACCTTACAATGATGCAAAAGGTGGATTCTGTTAATTCCAGCACAGTTAATGTTCAAGCTCTTTTTGTGTCTCTTTATTTGTACCACATATATAACTTTGTCTTTGATTTAGCCCGAATGGCTCGATTTCTGAAACTAAGAATAACTATTATCGAGTTAAGAATTTCCTTTTGCACAAAAAAGGTTAGGTTTTACTAAGTACTGTCAGTGGGCTCAAAATAAATTTAGTGAAATGCATATTATCTCTCTTGTTACGCATAATCTGATGTAACTGCACTTGGTGGAATAAGACACGCGAGAGTTTTTTTTAAGACTCTTAATACTTCTGGTTCTACGTGCTGACTCAGCAATGTATGTTGGATTAAACTCGTTTTCGTCCATTCGGCCATGTGCGACTGATTAATGATGGATGAACGAACTACTTAGGTTATCCACGGGTCGCGGTTAAATGAATGTGGCAACCCGTTACTTTAATGTACGACTCTGAGCAAGATGGCTGACCTGAACTTTATGAGGGATCATAGAAAAGCATTCCTTGAAGACCTTTCTAGACTGTATGTAGAGCTCAATTTGTGGTCTGACAGTATTAATGCAGACGATTATCTGCTAGAGCAGACGTACAGATGATATGCACATAACCTAAATTATATTAACAACCTATAGCCATACATGTATATCCGTTCTCCACGCATCCTTTGCAACATTTAATGTGCATTAGAATTTCTGCAAATATTATATTCAGTGGGAAATTACTTGTAAAATATATCCTTATGAGTTAATTAATTCAAAATTTAACTGTAACTTCTAAACTTTATTTTGAGTAAATTTTACCAACTAAGAGAACACTAATTTCATAAAAATGGTCACCAAACTAAATGTTTGACTACAGAGGTAAACTTACTATCATTGATCTATTGTAAGTATATAATAAACAATTCAACACTATAATGCCTAAGTGTTTCAGCAGCCTCCAGCCTGAACTTTAACTTAACCGGATATGGGACTGATTGGCTTTATTTTACAGGACTGACCGCCATTTAACTGTAAATGATGATGTACGTCATTGTCATTGACACAATTTAAATATGTTGTAAGAGAATTTAGAGTATTAGAAACAAATGTATCATCCACTCATTTCAAACTTGGATAAATACTATACCACCTAAAATAATTCAATTTAGCCCTATATTATCTCCATGGCTTTTGATTTTGACATGTCTTGTTATCAGTTTGTGTAGCTAATTGAGCACTATCAAATTTAACACACAAGAAGCTTGTTTCCACATACCAGAGTTTTGTTATGGATTAAAATCCAACCATGTATATAAAATTAGCGTATGCTTAAATAATAAAATGTCACGCCATTATAATTGTTTTAAAAGCTAATCTCTTTACTTGACCAAGTTTTACATCCATTGTTTCTTAGCAACCATTAATCTACAGATATTTTGGATATGCAGGTTCGCTATTCTTCGGTCCATCACGGAAGTTACACCTACCCATAATGCTTCTATAAATAAATATGGACACATTTTATTTATATTAGCAATGTATTGTTCACGTTATGTAAAGAATATTACATGATTTCCTTCTTTCTTTTTCTTCCTTTCTGTTTTTTATTTTTAGGGGGGGGGGGGGCACGAGCAAAGTATTGTTATTTTTGGTCAGTTGCAATTACTCCGACACTTTTATAAATATATTTTAGCATTGTTTACATGCATTAGAACACATGATACATGTAACGGAGCTTAGGTTACGACCCCCGACTCAGATTCCCGGAATGGTAGTGGTCCAAATATGGTTGGGGTGGTGGCGAATATGTGATAAAAACTGTGAGGATTTGCCATGGCATGCCACGCAAGTAGTTTAATTTTCAAATTATTGTTGGCAACAGTTGGAGACGCCAAAATCAGAATTTAAAGAAAGCTCCAACAAAATGTTGCCTTCATTTTCAACATCCGATTTAACTGACACATAGATCTTTCACAAAAGTAGTAGCTTATCCGATTCTTGTCAGAGTGAGGGACCTGGCACAGCGAGAGGAAATTGATCGCAAGTTAGTAATGTAAGTTGTTGTTGTTGTTGTTGGGTTTAACGCCATTTATCAGCACAAGATAGGCTATGCAAGGCAGCCAGTATAAATGGTGGAGGAAGAACCCGGGAAAACCCAAAAGAAGCTACTGGCAAGCTTTCTCACATGCCCACATTGGCCGAACCGTAGACTCGAATCCGCCCAGGCAGAGATGAGATGACACCACTCGCCCCCCCCCCCCTCCCCCGCAAGGAATTATATAATCAAGCTAGAGAAACTGCCTATTGACGCTCAGTATAGGTCCAGTTTAGTTAGGTTTTATACACTAATTATAACTTTATATTCTGCAAGGACACGATATAATTTCTTTGTTCTTATGCTGATTAATTAAAGAGGAAAATATTCTTCTTAGTGTTCTCATTTCCAGTCTTCTAAATCTGCAGGAATTTGAGATAGAATCGTCCATTTACAAATCGAGAACCAGTCAGGTGTGTATTTTCAAACGTACTATATCGTATTACTCATGTACACTCATAATTTTGTCCAAGTCAACCATATACACATATGTTCCGACAAAAAAAAGTGGGAGCTGGTAAAAGCTAATCGTGTACACTTACGTTCGACCGAAAAAGTGGGTTTGATCAAAGATAACCAAGTACACCTACATTCGACCGAAAAGGTGGGTTTCATCAAAACTAATCAAGTACATCCACGTTCGACCGAAAATGTGGGGTTTGTTAATCATGTATACCTATGTTTTTGTCAAAGCTAATCTTTTACACCCATGTTCAACCGACAATATGGATCTGATCGAAAGCTAATAATGTACAACAATGTTTTTGTCAATTTTAATGATGTACACCAGTCTTCGACCGAAAAAGTGGAAATGGTCAAAGCTAATCATGTACGCATATGTTCGACCGAACAAGTGGGGTTTGTCAACGTTAATTACATTTTAAAGCCAGCAAGGATGTGCCTTTTCTAGCGTATGTATAAGTCAGAAAATGTGTTAGTTCTTTTTCGTGAACAGTTTGCATCCCTCTGGTACATAATCATACTTTCGATGCTAAATTTATAAAGTATCCTTTTATGGTCAATTGCCACTGTAAGTCTGTAAGGGTGCAAATTTATGTGGATCTATTAAAGTACATTAATTTGGGAAATATAACAATTAATTCGATTTATTGGGACAGATGCGTGTTAAATCGCTATACTGCAATAGTTTGTAATGTCTGTTCCGTGAGAAGAAGTGATTCTTAAGTAAGCCTTCGTTTATTTAAGTCAGATAGAATGGAAGCAAAAGAATTTCGATCTTTGTATCTAAAATGTCCGAGATAAGATTGTCCAGAATCAGTTATTTGAAAATCTAGAAGTCAGACTGACCGCAATATAAGCCCATAGTTATAAAAAAGTCGTATATATTTATATATTTCATCCTGATTAGTTACGCTAAATAAGAGGTGCGTTTCCCACCTATGTTTCACACTTTATATTATTGATTGCTCCATCCGGGTAACAACACCAAGGGCGATCACCCTCTAGATAATATGAACCGAAGAAAAGAAAAAAAAAACAGACAACTTGTAAGAAGGTACGATCTATCAATCAACCTCACCAACACCCCACAGCCACCACCGTTTTCAATTGGTATACAATGCACAACGCTATTGGTTAGTTGGCATTATATAATAATGGAGGCAACATATTAAATCCAATAGATGTCACTAGGATAAAGCACCAGTATAAATGTTCGATCCGCCAATGTGTAGATAGGGTTATTGGAACATTGGCTAGCGAAGATGTTTTGTATTTGTATCTTTAAATCCAACATGACTGCTATTTACAATTGAACTCAAAGACTACTCTGCTCTTACAATGAGCCTTTCAGCTCAGTATGTCGATCTACAAATGATTGGATCCGATTGGATAGAAGGAAGGTCCTCAAGTTTTACAAAGTGTTTACAGTCTGCTGTTAAAAATGGCGATACATGTAACTTCTGTAGCAAAGAAGACGATTTAAAACAGTTTTTCTCATAATGTGCCTTAATATTTGGCCAATTACTCATTCACTGGCTGGTGGACGGATGTCGTCCGGATGGGAGATATCATGCTTGCTTGTGCATCGTGTTTAAAGATAAAATATGTTAGCAGTGTACTTATTTTAATTTTAAGAACATCGTGTTTTGTGTTAGCATTTAACAGTGTACTTATTTGAATTTAAGAACATAATGTTCTGTTTCCTCAAGGTACTTGATAATATGCATGTACCGATTTCCTGTTTTCAACATTTGTGCTTAGAATATTCCCTCCACCGATGATAGTATTAATATCGGAACCAGTTTAACTGCGCCATGGGCATTATTTTTGTTATTGCAATTCAGTAGTTACCGACTTCCGACGATTGCAGATATTCGATGAACTCCTTCCCATCCACGTTCTACGCACTCATACACCCACACATGTGAATGTATGATCAGCTTCAGTTATTGCATCTGTCCCTGTGTCTGTACACTATCGCGATCACTTTGGTCTGTTGTAACTATCCGGAACACCGTCACTATAATTAGATAAATCAATAAACGACTTATCTAAAACTGATTACAAATTTGAGCAAATTAAGTCCATTAGTGTTCCGATTTTTTCACCATTTTGTCGATGCATCTTAGAATGTGATTGCTGTTACCAAAATTAGGAAAACCATTGTGTGATGACTGATGTGTTGAATTTTGAATAAGCATTAAACCTTAAAGGCACAATAGTGCAGCTCAGGGTGAATTTGCTTACAAAAATGTTTGGACATTTATGTATATCAACTGATTAAATACTATTTAAAAGGCAATTCTAGGGTAATATCAAGTACGTAGAGGTTCTTTTTATGAAATACGAGCTGTCCGAAATCTTCGTATGAAGCGAAACGAATCTATAGTCTCCATATTGAAATCGCGCTCGGCAGTGATCGGCAGATCCCGAACGAATAACACACATCATTCCGCTGACCCAAATTTGCATAATTATTTGCAAAATGCTGTACACTAATGCTGATGGCATAAAACACAACAACGCTACGAGTGAGTATCGATATTCTTTAGATCTCGTTCTTTTCTCGTTATCATTTTATTTCTAGTTTTAGTTTTAAGAGGAAACGTTGAAATTTATTTAGAACTACTCTTATGGTTATATTTAAATAGTTTTTTTGTGGTACGAGAATGATTTAAATCGAAGTGCTTTGTACAATATTGCAAAAGTGGAAACGAAGTCGTGGTATGCTTCTCCAAGTTAATATTTATACCTTACATAAATAAGTTTTATTAAAATTTGCGACTGGAGTATGGAATCCGGGACAGATCATAAAAAAATGCATTCGCACAAACGTACTGTCACATTGTCACTTAAAGTTTGACCACCTTTTTCATTGTTTCCCTTTACCTTCATTAGCGCGTCAGAGACCCTTAACTTTTTAATGTGATCCCCTGTTTTCATACCAAAGTTCTTTTTTACGACCCATTTTTGACACCTAGGAGATATTTTAATCTAAGATTTGTACCCATAGGGGATAGACTGGTTTTATCCTTGCGCATGTTTATAGGGTAGTATGTACTCTCAGTAAATATACACAGAAATTTAGCTTTGGTGCCCATCTATGACCTTTGGAAGAAAAGAAAAAAAAAACATACACCTAACAAGCTTCAGCCACCGTGACTGAGTCAACGTTTTTCAAGGCCACTGCCTCAGGGTACCGGGTAGCGTAATCTACTACCGTTAATATATAACGATTACCACTTTCTGCCGCCGGCTTAATCGGACCTTCCAAATCCATCGCCACTCTCGAGAAAGGTTCGTCAATTAGTGGGGTGGTTCCTAGTGGCACCGGGCGATGGGAGGTCTTAGGTGCCATTCGCTGACATTTGTCACACGACAAACAAAACCTCTTCACATTCCCATGTACACCTGGCAAATAAAACTCGCATCACCAACCTATCTCTGTTCTTCGCCACGCCCATGTGGCTTCCAAGAAGACCCTCATGTGCTAACCTAAGCACTTCGTCACGCTTTGCTACGGGCACCACAACTTGCTTAAACGTATCGGCCCCTTTCTTGGCATACCAATACAAAATACCCCGTTTCGTCGCAAACTTAACCTCGCCATCAGGCAATTTCCTTACGGACCCGTTCGTCGAGTACCTGCGTACCTTGTTAAGAGACAAATCTTCCTTTTGAAGTTTTCCCAACTCGCCAGGTACCAAAATGTCTATGGGCGAAGTCACGGATCTTAGCGACTTTGATCCTGACCTTCGCTTCATAGCCCTCGACTCAACTGACCCGACATGTATAGGGTTACACGTCATAGGGTTAGGTTGGGACAACACATACCTTCACCCTAATATTACGTCATGAGACAGTCCCAACAAACACGCTGCTTGAATTCGTCCTTTTACATACGGCGAATCAAGGTCTATGCTAACGACCGGAAGCAAATCCTTCGTCCTGTTAGCAAACTGGACTTCAACCGTCTCACCTGTATAATCTCCAGGTTTAATATACCTACTATCTACCAAGGCCGGATAACTACAGCCGGTATCGTACAGTACGGTGAACTTTTCACCATTTACCGTAGCTACCGCTATATTAGTGGATCCCACTGTTTCTCCTTTCTTAACAGTATTCGGAGTTACAGAACTAATGGTTGTCAGATGATACTTTCTACAGTCCTTGACAACGTGGCCTGGTTTGTTACAGCAATAACACACTGGCTGACCTCTTCTACCCGACGTATCCTTATCTACCCCCTGAGTCTTCCCCGACCCACGGAAATGTACTTGGCTGAGATTTCCGGCCCCTGGCTTCCCACCATTTTGACCATTTCGTCTTTGGGGTGCCACCTCAGTGGTCTTTCTATGCTCACCGTTTCCAGGTCGGTCCCTACCACTCCAAGTAGTTGGACGCGCATGCGCGCTCTCGTAGCGCTCCGCCATTACACTTATCTCAACCAAGGTTGAGAATTCACGCTCCGCCAAAATCACAATTAAATCTTTCCTGTAAGAACTTAGGACATGTTGCTTAAAAATTTCTTCGCGTATACCCTCATACGTCAGCGCGGTACCAGACATTTTTATCCATTTATCAAAAATTATGCGTACTCGACTACGAAATTGCGCGTGTGTTTTGGGTAGCCCTTTTTGACGATTCTCTAAAATGTTTACGAAACGTTTCTGCTGATGATTCATAGTGTCGAAGTAAGGCTTTCTTCACAGCGTCGTAATCGTCTATCTCTTCTGGGGTCATATTGTGGTATACGTATTTCGCAGCTCCCTGTAAAAATGCCGAAATATTGATAGCCCACTGGTCCCTAGGTAGTTGATGTTCCAGTGCCAACTTTTTAAACTGTGTCAAAAAGTTGTCAACAATTTCGTCCTTGTCATTGAACATATGCATGGTGATCTGAATGGGTCGTCTGTCTTCCAAACGTCTAGTTGTGGTTCCTGGACGTTCATTAAACTCTTCACCCCTCCTGGACTCAGCTTCGTTACTCAGTCTCTCCATGGCTAACACGTTCCCTTTCTTGAGCTTTTTCCTCAGCCTTTAATCTGGTTAGTTCAAGTTCTTTCTTTCTTTTCAGCCTGTGGCCGGGCTAGTTCAAGTACTTTCTCTTTCTCTTTCTCTCGTTTAGCTGCTTGCCTATCCTACTCTCGTTCAGTTGCTAACTGCTGCTTATGTTCTCTAAGACTACGCTCAATAAATTCTGCAAGTTTCTCGACGTCGTAACCCAGCTCGTCCTTGCCAATGGATTTAAATTCTCGTACTAATTGTCTGTCTGTCGCCATTATGACTTTTCGAACCTTACTTAACAAAACAAATGTGAATTACCTAGCTGAAAATAGCTTTTGTTATGTAACTTATTAAACTCTCCTACAATGACCTGAGCTAATACATTGAACAAAGAACTACTAGCCCCCGTAAAGATAAATAAACAATTTAATCAAATACATACACAATGAAATTTCCTTTCATTTGGAACACACGCGGTTTTAGAATTAAACTTTCACCGAATTACAAATAGATTGAAAATATAATTAATCAAATTTAGCCGTTCTATTACTGATAGTTAACTTCATTACATAATCGAGTGTTCAATCAAATTCATCCTCTTTGTTCGATGTTCATAACATGTTATCCTCGAACTGCGTTCTCTGCTCACTCCAATGTTGATCCAGAAGTTCCTGTCTCTCGAGATACTTTTCCCTCGTGGATGTTCCGTTTGAACTCAGACATGTCCTCGGTATCAATGTATACACCTCTCAATTTCTCCTTCACAATTCCCTTTTCCCATTCTTGTACGTCCTCTATTTCGGTACTGCACGTCTTTCCAAATAAAAAGCTATTTCTTTCTTCCTCGTGTTTTTGGTGCGTCTCTCAACCGTTGTTTTTGGCGGTTTTCCCCTGGGTCTATTGTGTCTCATGAATTTAAATAATGGCAAGCAGGGCTAGAACTAATAGTTATTTAATAGATTCGTCCTAAAATCTGGCACTTTACAAATACATTTCATTAAGGTGAACATATTTAGCATTTATTTAAAAAACAGTGTGTACATAAAGCATAATCGTTGTTAAGATTCCGGTTTAGTTCAGTCACGATATCAGAATCAACGGCAATAAATGTCAGAAATGTACGTAACGGGAATATAGTTCATTATGGAGAAGCGTGCATCGATCTGCCTTGCTGTCCTTTAGTTAGTCGAATATGTGTAAGATTGTAAGAGCCAACCAGAGAAAGCTCTGTTCATTTGAATTCATTTGAAAGTAGTTTCAAATAAAAAGTAGACTAACAAATATAACTAAATACTTGGTAATAAATCGTTCCCATTGAGAGAGTTATATATATTTAATTTGATTGTTTATTTGTTTGTTAAGTTTTTATTATTGTTTCGATACATTTTATTGTATGGTAAAATAGTATGCTAGACTTGATCTTGTCGAACATTGAGTTCATTTTGCATGAAATGATTGACTCTTAAAAATGTATTCATTGTAAACAATTATTACACAGCTAAATTGTTCGCTTGACATCAGGATCATTAATAATAGACAAAGTAAATATGTTTATTTGTGTCAAAGTGTTTGACTTTCCTGTTTGAGTTTTACACAATCCAGGCTATTGTATTTTTTAAAAACATCAGGAACATTGGAGAAAGTTATTAACTATTAGGTAATTGTTTTTGTTTTTATATAGTGTTGAGTGTTTGTGCTCTAATAAGCAGTATTACAGAAAAAGTGAAAACAACAAGTTTGATAAAATTTAACAAATAATTTATTTTCCTTGAAAAATATTGCAAAAATGAAAATAGAACTTACAATTTTAAGAATCCAATCCACCACCACCACCACCACCCCACAAAAAATACAATAATCATCAACAAATTAAATTAAAAAAGTGCTAGTAGTGAAATCTTCTAACAAAATCAACTTTGAGTCCTGATGGAAAATCAAAAATGGAAGACGATGACGTATGCTTAAGTCTGTACTATTCTTATATACAGTTCCTTGCCGAAAACCATATTTTACACTTCGGTGTTGGAAATCCCAATAAAATATTTTATAAACTGTCTTTGTCCAGGAATTCTGTATGAACACATCACATATTTCCAGAGATACGAATTAATCCTTTAAAATCCAAATGATCTGAAAACAATTTAACAGAACTAGAAACTAGCTACAACAGAAGAACTTATGGTCAGTTTCAAAAAGCCCCAAACTGAGATTTCTCTCTCTATTAAATCTAACGTCTGCGCAATGATGGTCATCAGAATAACTACTAGTGGGGTAGTCTTAAACTCTTTCATCAACTATTTAGCATTACGGTACATAAGTATAAATCTTTGGCTTTCCTTCGGTCTCACCATCCGCTGCATGATGTTAGTTGTGGTAAGATGGTAGAGAAGCATGCATTATCTATGAGACCGAATTGCCAGAATGACTGATGTTAGGGCCAAACGGCCAACATGCCCCATCTGTGAGGCAAAATTGCCAGTATGACATGTCCAGGCAGAATTGCCGCCCTATTGAAGCAGAGTTGCCACAACTTGTTATGTATGTACGTCGAGTGGGTTGGGGACAGAATGCCCAAATAACGCTGCATGTTGAGAATGGAACTGCAGTAGTATGCAGCGGGATCCCTAAGGATTAAAAGTACTTATCTGCGACTTGCTTTTCAATTAGTTGTGATAATGAAATCCTTTTATGATTAGGACAGCTGTGAAACAGTGAAGCTGTAGAATCCTGAAAACAGTTTTTTTGATAGATCTTGAGAAGTACTAGATCATAGTACAAAACATTAGGTCATTTTGGTCAAATTAGGACGCTTTAGAAACATATTTTGTATAGCTATCATATCTGATATGTGGATGCATTTAACAATTTAACGAATGGTATGTCACCACCATCCTATCCTTAACACTTCAGTGAATATATACATCACTGATGCTTAAGCGAGTTTATTTGACCTTGCTGCTTGAACAGTCATCAAACTAGATATGAACATACATCTTGCCAGAATAACATTATCAGCACATGAACAAAAACCTATTGACTTATATTTATCACTACTCAGATGGATCACGTTGAGAACTAACACCTATAAAATTCGTGTCTGAACAAACACGAATAGACGAGCTTTAATGCCATTTGGAACTCCCATATCTTTGTGTAAGGAGCCTGTTTATCTTCATATTCTCAGGTAATATAAACAATTGCATGCTGGCGTGCTTAATTTGGAAATTGTCGCTGTCATTGGTTAAAGTGATAAAATTAATCTAAAATTATTCTCGTGCACGATCGACCTTTAATCATTTCCCCCATCGAGCCTGTCATCATGGCATATCACTACAGTTTTAGATGTCACATGACCGTGTCATTGCAATGCTATTATTAGTGTTTAACTAGCTGTGTTAGCTTCAATATCAGATCCCAAAGGTGCTTTATAAAACCCCACATATAATTACCGTAAATAATTCAATTTATTTGTATTTTTTTCCAGCACAAAACCAAGAAATGCAAGGTATATATGGCAGGAAGCGTGTCATTTCTGGATGCAAAATGTACCTTTTATGGTAATCTCGTTTCATTGTGACAGTAATTAGGTAAGAGATTAATACATTAGTGTGTGTCCTATTGCAATATATTAATGGGACTATATCAACAAATATAACTATCACTTAATTTAAACTTTCATAATAAATCTTAGTAATTAAGCTTTTAATAATTTGCTATATCTAAGAGTCTGTCCTCCAATATATTTTCAATTAAGTTTCCTTTTTTCTGGCACTCTAATTATAAAGATGTATATCTTACTTTCTATCTTACTGTACAAACCTGCTGTTTGTCATGTGGTCACTGAAAAGCAAAATCTTACTTTCTCTTTTATTTTATAAGGAATTCACAGATTTGCCCTTTTTTAGTTAGTAGTGTAACATTTGAAACATATATGGCTATTAGTTGTTGTGAACATAAACAGCCATGGAGTCGATAATACGTGTTACATCATGCATATTTTGTCATGAATATAGCAGTAGTATACCTAACTTGTAAAGTTCATTTGAAGGAGGAAACAAGAAGCTTACTGCGTTTAATACGGATAACTAATTTTAAGTTTATTTGTGACCACTATTAAGAACACTTTAGGATCCATTTTCTTGATTTTTGAACTAAAGTGTCTCTCAAAGTCTTTATATAATAAATTGTTTACATGTGCTGCAGTTTATATCAAATATAATGGCGTTTAAAAAGTGTGGTCCTTTTACATATCTTTATCTGTATATTAGAATATCCTCTGTAGAAATTAAAGTCAAATAACGTATTGGATTCTGAAGATCTATGTTTTAAAATAAAATTGCTACGTAAAATTAATTTCAACTAATCAGATGCCTAGCATTTATATTTAAGTTCTTTTGGCAAAATCAAGCTTCTCTCACTCTCAACATACATAATTCACTGTATTCATCAAATAAAGGTGATATGAGGGTTCCATAGATATATATCTATGCAAAAATCTAACATTGACGTCTATACGTTTTCCATTAATATATCTGATATAAAATGCTATTGGTAAAGTAATTAAGTATGGCTGTGATTGATAGCAACACAATTATATTTTTATTTTTTCCCAGGACAATCCTCGAATATGGCATCCATCTTTATATCAACAAACGAAAGAACCAACTTTGCACGAATGTGTTGGATTGTAGTTGATGTGTTTAGGGACATCCTCTGGCGTGTGCTAGCCGATGAAATTTCTCCCGCTGACTTGCCAAGTAAAGTTCTGACCAATCAGCATAAGCTTGGGAATCTTAATAAGGATATCAAATCGTGGCTGTGTAACAGTTGCTCTGCCTCCCCCATTATCCCTACGTCAAAAGACTTTGACGTCACCTCACTTTACACGCTTATTAGAAACCTTTGCAATCTGGTCCCGGTTCCAACAAATGGGTGGGGCCAAGCGCCTCCCCCTTCTGGAGGAAACCTAGGTGATGAGGTAGAGCGGGTAAGGGTGTTCAGAAACTCTGTTTATGGGCATGCAAAGGAAGGTTATGTGAACACTATAGATTTTAGCGACTTATGCAGAGAAATGAAAACGTTCGTTACGAGTTTGGACGCATTCTTGGGCGGCAATTGTGACTTTGTGGGAAGGATAAATTCCATTCTTACATGCAGCATGGATAAAGCTCTACAAGACACCTATATTGACAAAATGCAGGAAATTGCCAAATTATCAGGTAAGTGAATACATTTATTGAAGATAAAGTATAGTAATATATTTCGTTAGTTTTCTTCCTTTAAATTGTCCTGAACAAGAGATATCTGATATCCCCAATGGAATGTAAAACAGAATCTGTACTTTTAAATATAAATTCTGTATTCATACTTTTTCTGGGTGAAAGATCAAGCAGTCAAACAGTCTAAAGGACAGTTTAGGTGTTTATTGCAGCCTTGCTTAAATCCACGGGGAAAATAAAAGCAAATATATAATGCGTTACTAAATGTTACTGGTCAAACTAAATTAATCGGGCTCTTATTAATGGACTCATTCTTATCGTAAATGATTTTTAATTTCACACAATGCCTTTATCCTTGGAATAGTTTGAACATATGAAGGTTTGTTAAATACAAAATAATATGATATAACATCTTTACTTTGCAAAATTATACTGTATCTATTTGTACTAGATATTTTCTTCTTAATTTGATCAACTTATTTTAAAGATAATAACATCTTTTTGAGCGCATTATTATTTAAATTTGGTAAAGATGGAAAATAATTGTAAAAACTGTTATATATTGCATTAAGGTCATTATTACGTCAAACCTTATCTTGAAACTCCTCAGAGTATTTCACATTGAGTCGTTCTGGGATTGATGCTTGTGAGTTTTTTGCTTGCCTTGAAACTGTCCACATTGAACTATATTGCACATATTATCTATATTAAAAAGTTCAAATGTATACAGACTAGTGTTTGTTACTAAAACATATATATTAATATATATTAATATCACTCTTTATATGGAATTCGACTTACAGAAAAACAATTGAATTTGAACTCTCTGTCAGATCTGTGCTTTTATTGTATTTCTTCCTTAAATTGAGAATTTTATAAACTTTAACAATTTTTGGAAATTACGGAAATGAAATAAATGATTACATGTCATGTCTAAACTTAAAATACTGGAACCTTTTAATGCACAACGTGTACCTGTATGTATGAATACTTTGACTATGGGAACTTGCAGAATAAAAGCTGTATAGTATCATCATTGATCCAGCTTCTGGTATGCAAAGGAGCTGTTCTCTTTCGAAAATAAATATGTGTTGCAAATTTACCGACTGCCAAATTCTTTCCTGTCAGGTGGCATGCTATTAATTCCAAACATGATCTGCTTAAAACATATTATGTACTATTTTGTGTCTATTTTAGAGAGATCTTTCCACTTTAGATTCCATTACATTGTTATCAAACTTCAATTAATTATTTCGTTTCCAATGAAAGGTTGAGCGACGCTTTTGTAAAATGTTTGCAGAAAAAGTGTAATCCCTGACCTTTCTGGTTCATCTGGTTTTGTATTACTTTCATTTTTTACATATGACATCTTAGAGTTAAGGTCATTATCACTTAATAATGTAATTTAATTTTGTGTCTATTTTAGAGAGATCTTTCCACTTTAGATTCCATTACATTGTTATCAAACTTGAATTAATTATTTCGTTTCCAATGAAAGGTTGAGCGACGCTTTTGTAAAATGTTTGCAGAAAAAGTGTAATCCCTGACCTTTCTGGTTCATCTGGTTTTGTATTACTTTCATTTTTTACATATGACATCTTAGAGTTAAGGTCATTATCACTTAATAATGTAATTTAATAACCAAGCAATAATTTTCTTATTTGAAAGTAAACTTGAAACTCGTATATTGATTTTATAAATACGAGTGGGGTGACTGGCTGAATGTTCTCAAGCGCTCTCCGTTACGGATCATTGCCATCTCACCTCTGCGTTGGTTCGAGTCTCAGATTCGGCCATTGTGGGTATGTGAGAAAGCTAACCATTAGCTTCTCGTGGGTTGGTGTTTATGTTTTATGGTTGTTTTCCTGTGCTCTTCCTTCACCATTAATACTGGCCGCCACAACAGAGCCGATCGTGTGCTGATAAAAGTCGTTAAACCCTAAAACAACAAATCCGGTTAGACCTTCATTTGTTATATGTCAACAAAATGATACAACATTTGATGGTTTCATTAACACTTCTCATTTTAACTGAAATTATTAAATGTTCATGTCATACTGTGTAATACATATGTATTTATCGAATCTTGGTTAACAACATGCAAATGTAGTTAGTGAAGATATTCAATTATCTACATGTAAAATAATTAATTTCGATCAATTACATTTTATTTGTGCAAGGTAGTTGTTTATTAATAGGAGCTGTAAAATGTGTCAAAGGACAAAAATAAGACGTACTCGTTTATTTTTTAAAATCTACCAGTTATCAATATTTGCCACACATTTCTACGTTAATTATATTTGCTTTAAAACAAATATGCGATCATGGCCAGGGATATGAAAACAGACTCCAGGAAGTAATCAAAAAATTGAATCCTTTAACACATAGTAACATCGCTGATCATCTACACTCGGGGCTACCAAATACAACTGATTCCATTTCATCCATCTCGTTATCAAATTAAGTAACAACTGTGTCTTGCCGCTTCCAGATGGTCCGAGTATAATCATGCGAATATAATTATGTAGCGCTGCATGATGCTTAATGAGTTCTCGTTTTTTTCTCGCAGAAAAATCAATTACATTCATTTTATTATAAGTAAATTATGCATCTAATATACTGTGTGAAATGTAAAAAGCGTACTAGCACAAATGACTTGACGACGATTACAACAGGCAATAACAGATCAGAACTTGCTGGTAAGTGTGTACAATGTGGCACCAAAATATTTAGATTTGTTTTTAAAAAAAGAGGTGATATTGCAGCCATGTTAGTAAAACTCCCAGGAACACCAGGGGCAAAATATCCGGGAGAAAAACACCTTCCAGGGTATAGTTATTAAGTGGACCCGGGACCAGACTCGATATCCGATTCGATGATCAAAACCAACCCCGACCTGGAGAAAACCCAATAAACGCTATTGATAAGGCGTGTCATGCTCATGATGTTGCTTATAAAAGCAGCAATCTGCAAAACAGACATATCGCAGAAGTAAAATTGATTCATGCGTTGAATTCTATCACTGATAAATCCTTCAAAGAAAAGTTGGCTTCATTGTTGATAAAATCGGCGATGAAAAGTAAATTGATGTTGGGTGCTGGTAATTAATAACATCATGGAATCTATTTCTTATTCTCCAAGAGGATATTGGAGGGGTAAATCAGCAATCAATAAACTCGCTAGCGCTGCAAGGGTAAAAAAAATACCCCTGCAGCGGATTGGTTATCCAAACAGGCGATATGGCAAATTTATCTATCACCGCCTAAACAAATTAACTTCTCGCATTTTGATGTCAGCGTAGTTAATGAGGTTCATCAAGCCGATATATTATTTCTGCCGCATGATGGTGTTTAAAAATACGCATAAAATATCTAGCATAACACGATCCACGGGTAGACCGCCAGTCTATAGGTTGGATTCAACTGCTCCTCAGCGAGGATTTACTCGTGAACGATTACAAGTGATACCCGAGGATACTCAATTACCGCCGCGTGGTCTTAACTAGCACCTCTGCGTCTGTTGCACTCAAGACAAGTCAACATCACATTATCTCTGGTATGACCAACACTGCTATTTTTTCTGTCTACGGTAAATTGGCTGGGGTCTTTATCCGACCAACACCAACGCATTATACAATTGAAGCTCGCACAGTGATTCTTCTGTTGTTGTTTCAGTGTAATTATAAATTCGGCATCAATGTCAAATTTTCTGTTATTTTTTTATCCTGCTGTTTATAACCAGAGAGTTTTTTCTGATTATGTCATCGCTGACTATATCATTGTTGCTGGTGTCATTATCATCTAAAACAATTCTTCGATGTTGATTGATTCTTCGTACTCTGGACACTGCAAGATAAACTAAATTCGACTACCTGATGCGATTATCTATGATCCAAACAATTGTATCGGATATAGTCAAACCCTGTGAAGAATGTATTATCGCTGCGTATCCTAGCTTCCATGTGGATTTATCAACACGCAATGCATCTTCAACAACACTGATATCAACCAACACAATATCATTTAACACTAGAATCTGCTTCCTTGACTCTGTCATGCCTGGAATATCAACTTCGATATTTTGTCTTCGTGTATCCTTGGGTCTATAACACATCGGCACTGGAAGTGTTGCAAATTTTTCTTTATGCGTGTTAAATAAATTTATCTGAAGTGTATCTCTGACCATCTTTCTACTTCCCGCTATCAAATCGTTTGGTCTACACGCTTCCTAAATATCATTTAATGTGGTTTCTGAAATTATTTCACGTGCTATTTCACACTGCATTATATCCGGTTGTAATCTGATTAGTTTCTTGAATTCGCGTAATTCATTATCAAGTGATCTATGATCAGTACTAATTTCTTCATAATAGTCTACAAAATTCTTCAGCCAATTATGCGGGGATACACTGACAAATGGTGGTGGTTGACCATGATCGCCACACATCATCACTTTCGTATTTGGTAGCAATAACCACTCGAGAAACCTTTGTAATACATCTAACGACACTGTGCATATCTCATCCCAAATGAGAATTTCAGGAATATATTTCTCGCCCATTCGATCAGGAGTCCATTCGTCACCTTTCCATCGAAAAAACTGATAAGTGCAAGCATTAATTCCGCGCTGTTTCATCTCTCTTGCAAGTCTGTGTGTTGGTGTTAGCACAGTTATGTTTGATTTTCCTCGAAATAATTCGATTGCACGAGTCGTCTTTCCTGACCCACCACAGCCGTTTAAATAACTGGTTTTATATCTACATATTGGATCGGAACACGACGGTGCATTAGATAGTTCTGATATCTGATTATTTTTCAAGTAATTGTTTTCAATCGTAACATCTGCTGATTTGGAATAATATCGCAGTATTTCTTTTTTAATTCTCCATAATCCCCAACTCTCGTCTGAATTAGTGAATTCAGCCACTGCTTCTTTATGTTTTGTCTATATAAAATGAATCAGTGGCGACTCTACCTGCGGATTCAGGAAATCTATTTATCATCAAAAGTAAATGAATAGAAGCATAAGCCAGCATAGACGACCTTAAGTACGTATACTGAGGATTTTCTCCGTCGTTATAAGTAACAATTGTACCGAATTTGGTTCCATCTGACAAGAAAGCGTCTTTACGATTGACATATATAACCCTAGATGTTACATCTGCGATTATAAAATCGTATTCAGCATCATCTATAATCTACCGCGATGAATGTCGTTTATAGTCGTATTTTCCACCTTGTGTGAATTTACCAATTATTTTTCTACCGAGAGCATTTGCGTATTTATTTCTAACTTCAAAGATTTCGTTGGACCGCCTTACGATATATTCTTCGTCTAGATTAGGAAATTGTTTTTTGTTTTCGCTGATTATACTATCACTTATAGTGAGATGCTTCATCGCGTTTGAAATCATTAAAACCATCACGCATTCTACTTATCATGCTTCTGTCACTTATTAGACTCTTTGGTACATCAGTGGAGACTCTATCGAGATTGAATTCAACATTTTTCCATGGCGTAATTTTCGATAATCTCTCGAACTTCTCCATATTATAATTAAAACAATTATTTAAATAAAGAATTTATTATACAATGAATCATTGCAAATGGCTTACGATAGGATCAGTAACCGCTTGTAACAAATCATGCAGAAATGAATTCTGTGGATATCATTTACAAAGCGTACGTCGTGGAAGCTTAGGGCCCTTATCTTGCATACGATGTGGGGTAGGTGTGCGTAGTAAGTTGCAGTTGTGTCTCACTTGCGGTGGTAAGCGATACAGAGAGCTAAAGCGCTATCATGATAATAGAGTTAAAAACTCCATCAATGACTGACTGTGTCAGCGTCCTTGACTCTTTCAAGGATAAAATCATAAGAACACCTCAAGACTGCATTGGTAGATTCTCAAGTAATAATTAAACCAAATAATGAATTAGACAAATAATATTATAGTATATAAATGACCAAGAATTTAAACCACATCCCGTTATTACCAATTATGAAGCATCTCGTGATGGTATTGTCAGACACCGCAGGCTGAAGAAACCAGTCGGTGTTGTTAATAATCAGGGATTTCTTATATTTAATTCTGGAGGGAAAAGTCATCATAATCACAGAATCGCATATGAGTGTTTCCATGGATTGATAAAAGATGGGTTTGTAATCGATCATATTGATTCCAATCCTAAGAACAATTCTTTATCGAATCTACGAGCTATAACACAAAGTGAAAACACCAAACGAGGAGGGACTGGAAAACACTCGAAAATTGCAAAATCTATAAAATCATTTAATACAGAAAATATCGAAGAAAGAGTATTTCAATAAATGAATGAATCTGGAAAGTATTTCGATATTTGTATACCCTCAGTACGATTTGTTGCATAACAATTATATCAATAAGCTATTTCCAAGAGAACCGGAAATATAATTCAATTCGGTTATATTTAAATTATTATATGTAGCATTAAGGGAAATAACTTGTGTGTGCTTGAGTGTGTAGTTATGAAACAACGATAACTCCTTGGTTGTTGTCACGGATCTCAATGGGATTTTTCGATGACTGAATGGCTTTTTTGTGTGTGTTGGTTTTTGAAACATTGTCACCGGATCTCAGTGGAAATAATCAAGTATTAGTTTTGTGAGAAAATGAATCAAATAGGTGATATTCTTTTTTTTGATGTTTTTTGCAAGTATTTGGTTTCGTTTATATACTTTTAATAATCATAATTAAGTACACGAAAGAATAAAAATTAGTTAACTTATATACCATGCTGTCTCCTATAGTATTGGGGCTTTATGCCATTCGAAATTCAACCGTAAAACCACCATACGTCACACACCGTCACACGGTGTGAATGTGTTTTTGCATTCAACCCGGGTGATTTTGTTGGGGGTATGGCGGTTTCAGTTGAAAGTAGAACAGCCCCATGTGTGTATGTTTGCCGTCCTATTTCATATATCATCATTGTAAATATATCATCATTGTAAATATATCATTATTTATCATGATTTATCATGATTTAAAAATATGTAAATACTTGTAAATGCTTGAAAATATGTAAATATGTAAATACTTGTAAATACTTGTAAATTGTATATATCTATATATCTATATGTAATTGTGACGTCCATTCACCATGCATACCTTCTTGGGGTTCTAACCCGTTATTTGACGAGTTAGATCCCCTTTCAGAGACTATGCTTCGTGGTACCTCTGACCTCTCAGATGTGAATAACACATGAGAGGTTCCAAATGGGGGATGTGTTGTGTTATATATGTAACCTCTGGGACTCTCAGATGTGTATAACACCTGAGGGGTTCCAAATGGAGTTTTTCATGTATAACACCTTAGAGCGAATGGATTTCATCATATCATAATATCTCTAGGCGCAATTAGATGTGAATAACACCTTAGTGCGAATGGAGTTTATATATAATCATATATAATCATATCATACGAAAAACGGGTCAAAAATGACCCCTAATTATTTTATTAGATATATTAGATATATAATATTTCATATAATGAATTTCGAAAATATGAATGTCATTATAATTGAGATTTCAAACTTGAAAATCAAGGAATACAATTATCATATAAATTAGATTGTAATCAGATTCTCTCTGAATTTCATGATCTTGATGAATAATACGTATGTCCTTCCAAGGCAGTAGGGTTGATCAAACGAATTCAGCACGCGGTAAATGACTCACTCGCATTTTGTAACGGCATCAACAAATTTATCGCGCTTTTCATTGTTGTCGAAAAGTTTAGAAGTGAATTGGGCAAACAATATGAAATCAAACGCACAATAAACTCGAAAATCAAAACAATAAGAGAAGAAATCATCAGACAAAATGAAAATCCCACTTTGGTTGCCTCAACACAGTGAAAAATCTCTCCATGGATTGACACTCTAAACAATGTCCAAGCGTTGCAGGTGAGTAATCCGCATACAATAAAGCCCCATTGACAAATAATTTTATGGACAGGTATGCGCTTACTCGCATAGAACGAATTTGTATAGACGGAAATTCTAAAGACGGATATGATAGTGTTCGGTGATTTATAACTAACTCGGAAGTAATGAACACACTGTCGGGGTGGGTGAGTTTTCACTTACAATTTAGATCGTATATTATATGTATAATGGTTGGTGAAGAACTAACAACTAGATCAGCCCGCGAGAGATTAGCTGCGATTAAGAGATTTATTCCGGTTCGAGACAAGAATTTAAAACTGATTTCACTACGAGAACTGAACAATTATTCAAACCAATAACCACTACTACTAAGGAGGGTATTACTGCTACTGTACCAGTACTTGAAAAAATAGCAAAGGAAACTGAAAAAAACATCAGCGCTGTTACAAAAAAACTCCTGGTCCAATAAAACCGAATGAAAAAATAGTAGAGGAATTACGTGCGAGATTTAATGAGGAGGGGTTAGCAGCAATTGATAAGACTGATAAAGCAGAAATTCCTGCACTTATTGTTACGACTTATGAAAACAGGAAAAAATGTTTAAAAAAGAACAACACGCGTATATTAAAAGTATAGAACATTGGGATGATTTTTTTACATAATCAAAACTAACACAAGTAAAAAAAATTGATCAAGAATCATACACTGCATATCTCAATGCGGTGGGTACAGTGAATGATCAATATGAAGAACTAAAAATAAAAACAAAAAACGCAAAGATTGCAAAGAAATAGACATCATCCTTCAAAGAAAATATATTTCTCACCTAGACGACAACCACCACCTGATGATGATGATATGGGTTTGAGGTTATTGGAGTCTGATAATCAGCAATCATTGTATATGGAATCTGACGATGATGATATGAGTTTGAGATTATTGGAGTCTGATAATAAGCAATCATTGTATATGCTATCTGATCAAGATGAATCTAATGAACTTTTTAGTCACTTACAAGATCAGGAAAAGGATACACAAGGTACAACTGGTTATAGTAGTGGGAGGGGTTTTCTCAGAGTGGAACCTCAAGGGGGATTTCAGGTAGTGGTCTAATTCGTTGTCCTAATAATATTCTCGGGGATGTATCACGATTAGAAGTTCTCGTAGGAGGGAAACGAGCTGGAAATAACTCACCGGAAATAATTAATGAGGCAGCTGATATCTGCAAACGACTATTTGAGGGTGGTATCATGGATATTGGTGTATACCGAGAGTTTATTGATGAGCTAGCGGACGGTTACCACAGTGACTACTCACTTAAATTGCAAGCAATTAGATAAATGTCATTTAAATAAGATGATCATACACTACAACCACAATAAACCAACCATAACTTACGTAGTAAACTCACGATTGCCTGTTTATAGAGCGTACTATGGAGATGGTCTCGGCAATACCATTGCAGGGTTATTTGCAAGAACGGCTCCAAAAATAGTACCAATCGCAAAACAATTATCAATGAAAGCTATTGATGTTATTCGTGAAAAGGGTATTAGCGCTGTTGGTGATGTTGCCGGTAAAGCATTTTCCGCGGCTAAGGAAAAACTAGTAGCGTTAGTTCGGCGAAGAAAGATACCAATGACAAAATCACTAGAGAAACTACTATCTACGGAAATTATGCCCCCAAGTAACAACGCAGTGGATCAGAATATAGCATCACGGATAAATGAAGGATATGACACTCAGGCAAATATTAATGCAAATATGATAGCGGGAAGTGGTTTGAAATCGCGAGCGAGATCGCGAGTTAGATCAAGAAATATATAATAATATGTTCAAATCGGCTCCTGACGCAGCGTTCGATATGGACGCCTCAGTACCCAAAAATGATTCTGTACGCGATTATCAATTCTATTCCTATCATGCAGTACAACCGGATCTTCGATCAAGAATCGAAATTCAAGTCCAGCAAATACTTTCTACCCGCTGAAGCATTTATCATAGTATAAGGAGAACACGTAACAAACGATGCTGCCCATAATTATCCACCATATGCAGATGACCCAAATATCCCAGTTGGCTTTGTCCATAATGGGATCATGGCGCTATTCGAAAGTGCTAGATATATGATTGATGGAAGAGAAATTGAATCTACAGAACGTGAAGTTGATGTTGCCACAACAATAGTGGGGTTAGCAAGATATTCTGATGATTATACAAGATCGGCAGGTCCATCTATGATGTTCGCGAAAGATCTCACTGATCACGCTGAACACGTTCAGTATACTAAATTGCTGACACCACAAGCTGCTGAATCTGATCCACAAATAGTTGGTTCTCTTGTGCACGAAGCAAGACCAGATGCTGACTTTGATATAATAAAAAGCGTTAATTCCAATTACAACCTAGGGTTTGCTGCACGCGTATCAATGTTGCAAGGACAGCGTAGAAAATTTTCTTGCGCGATTCCACTACATCATATTTTCGGATTTTGCAGAAATGTTAGAAACGTTATCTATGTAGCGAAGCGTACAGTAGTACTCGTGGGAAAGGGTAGTGATAATGATGCAATATGGCATGGTGTTCCTAATGGTAAAGTCATTATATCAAAACTATCATTGTGGATGTCAGTAATGACTCCACCAAACACCATGGAAGAAAGATTACTATCATTTATGGACCAAGGAGGAAAATCACTGCTAAGTTGGTTAACAACAACAACGGATACTAATTCTAATATTGATGGTACACTTACATGGCACCTGGTATCAAAACAAACCATTGCTGTGCCACGTCATATATTTATTGCGTTACAGAATAGAGCGCGATTAAATAACCAAACATTCAACCATATGATATTTGATCAAATAGGTGTTAATGAAGTATCATTGAGAATAAACGGCACCAACCAAATTGCACGCGCGTATCATCGGTTGCTGACATTTATGGGACGCGATAATAATGTGGATACTGGTCTGCTAATATCATAGTTAGATTTTAAACATCGATATCCTAGTTACTACTTTTCGCTAGAACATCTTGATTTAACCAGACAATCCGTAGTTGACATACACTTCAGAGCTCATGTAGCTCGTTCCGGTGGTATTGTTAATTACAGAGCAGTTGCTGTCATTCTCAGTGACAAGTCAATGCTATTGGAAGGTGTTGGTGGGTGAATGAGAGTAGTTGATGCACCAGTGGAAATCATGTTGTAGACAATTAGATCAATCTGTTATTAAATAAAATATCGTACAGTCATGTTAGTGTTACGTTAACTCCTGGTCAAATTAAAAAATTGCAATCAGAATCAGCTAAAAAATGTGGAACCACAATATCGCTGAAGCACATTTATATGTCTGGTTGTCAGAATAAACTATCACTGACAGCTCGTCAGATAAAACACTTCAATGATGCTATCAAAGATAAAAAAGGCGTTCAAGTCGCTCTCTCTGCGGCCGCGATCAAAACATGATAAAATCAGGTGGTATATTTCCACTTTTCGCTGCGCTACCAGCGTTGATTGCGGAAGCGGCCCCAGCGGTAGCAAAAGCCGCCGCGTTATGAGCCGTTGGTACAGCGGCAGGGATGGCACTAAAGAAAGCTACCGGAAGCGGGTATAAGAAAAGAAACGATCAGGAAAGGGTCTAAGACTACCAGGAACTCCGCATTCATGGTAGAGCGGAAACGGCCTGAGAATACTAGGAACAGTTTACTAACTCGAGAACCGAAGGTTCTGTTGCCGATGTCAAATTTTGATTTACTCGATGCTGCTGTTTGAAAACTAGCGATAAAAAACTTTAGAGGTGTTTTTATGAGAGATCAATTACCACAACAACCAAACAACGCTGAAATCGGTATCATTAATCTCGATAACAGCACCGGACCTGGAACTCACTGGGTTGCATACGCGATTGATCCGCGTGTGATTGTTTTTTTCGATTCATATGGGTTTGCACCGCCTAAAGAATTTATGCGTTATATAAACCGCTTAAAAATTCCTATCTGGTATTCTACGCTACCAACACAAATGAAGAAAAACGTGAAGAAGAAACATTTGCTAGTGGATATCACGGTGATAATATACCACGTTCAAGAAGTATCCTCGATGATATATCACGGTTAGAAGTTCTCATCGGAGGAAAACGAACTGGACATAATTCTCCGGAGATAATTAACGAAGCGGCTGAAATCTGTCAACGGTTATTTCAAGGTCGTGTAATTGATATTGGACTATATCGTAGTTTCATTGATGAACTGATGATTATTACAGCGATTTATCATCGATTAGATAAATAGCATTTAAATAAAATGATAGTACATCGTAGTATGAACAGAGCAAGACCTGTTTACATCGTAAATTCACGATTGCCAGTGTACAAGGTGACATACTGAGATGGATTAGGCGATATTGTCACTGGGTTATTTACTAGAGTCGCTCCATATATTTTACCGATCGGTAAAGAAATAGCGTCAAAAGCTATTGGTGTTCTTGGTGATAAAATCGGCACTGAAGTTGGTAGTCGGGCTAGTAATCTTGCTATTGGCGCTTTTGATTACGCAAAAGAAAAACTTATGTCGTTGGCGAGAGGAAACAAGCCAGTAAAATTACAATCTACGAATCAAATGCCACTTAAGGTAGGTAGGGCAATCAATGAATTATCAAAATAAAGATTGCGATTAATTGCTGGTTCCGGTCTAAAACGATTATGATTTAGATCAACGACTATATAATAAAATGTTTAAACATGAGATTGATGACTCCTTTGATGTAGATGCTCCTGTACGAAAAAATGATTCTATACGCGATTATCAATATTTTTCGTATAATGCTCAACATTCAAATACAAGGTCACGAATTGAACTTAGGTTTGATGACACATCTAAATACTTCTTGCCATGTGAAGCATTCATCGAGGTAGAGGGGCGACTAGTAAAAAATGATCATACTCCATTTGTTGCTGCTGATCACATCGAAAATCTTCCGATTGGGTTTGTCAACAATGGCATAATGGCGTTATTTAGTAGTGCGCAGTATATAATCAATTCTACTAGAATCGAATCCATCGATAACGATGTCGATGTTGCAACCACAATAATGGGTTTAGCTAGATAATCTGACGATTTTATTAAATCTTCTGGGCATTCAATGATGTTTGCGAAGGATTTTACCAATAACGCTAATCATATTGAATTTGTTGTAAGACAACCACAGAATCATGCTGGAGCCGCTGACGTTGATGTTGAGGATATGATTATTAGTAAAAATGATACTTACAATCCAGGATTTGCAGCGCGAAAAAGATGATAGACAACCTTGGTAGATTTTCATGTGTGATTCCGTTGTCGCATATATTTAGATCTTGTAGAGACATTAGAAAAGTTATCTTTGGTGCTAGTCATACTGGAGGAAAATGATTATTGTCATGGTCTGATATTACAACAGCTACCACAACTAGTAATGTTGTTGATGTTTTTACTTGGCAGATCGCGCTAACAAAAAATGTTTCCGCGCCAAGACATATCTTTGTTGCGCTAGAAATTATCAATCGAACGCAAAAAATAGCGGGGGTTGCAAATGATAGTTTACAATTGCGTAGTCGTATGATATTTGATAAATGTAATGTCAATGAGGTATCATTGCGAATAAGTAATCAGCAAAAACCAGCAGAACAACTTATTCTCGATTACGGTAACAATCAAATAGGTAGAGTGTATCATCGGTTGTGGTCTTATATGGGTCGTGATCAAAACACTGATACTGGACTACAAATATCACAATGGGATTTTAAAGAATTGTATCCGATCTATTACTTTTCGCTGAAACATCTTGATTGATCTAAACATTTAGTCGTTGACATAAAATTTCAGGCTCGTATCGTATAGGCGATGCTCTTGGAGGATTTAGAGCAATTGCTGTTATTCTCAGTGACAAATCTATGACGGTCAAAGGTGGTGGTGGAAAAATGAGAGTCATTGACGCACCCATTGAAAACATGTAATGGGCCAATTAGATGATCACTATCTAAATAAAATGTCGTACAATCATGTTAATGTCACCCTGACACCTGGTCAGATAAAGAAACTACAATCGAAAAGTTATGTTACGTGTGGCACAAAGATAAACCTGAAACATGAACAGATGACAGGCGGACCGAATAAATTGTCGCTGACGAAAACTCAACTTACCCGTTTCAATAAAGATAAAATTGCGGGTACAGGAGTTCAGTTGACTTTTTTACAAGCCGCGGTCAACGATATGATTAAATCCGGTGGAATATTTCCTCTTGCTGCACTGGCTCCACTAGCTATTCCTGCACTTAAAGCACTTGGACTAGGTGCTGCTGGTGCTGTTGGTAGCAATCTAATAGGTAAAATTTTTGGAAAGGGTATACAAAAAGGGAAAGGGATTCAGACTGCCGGGAAGCCGGTACACAACACATTATGGGAGCGGATTGAGAACTCAACAGAGCGGTTTCATAGGTCCGTTCTCTCTGGCAAAAATGTTACTGGTGTAACTGAACCTGTGGTTCCAATGTCTAATTTTGACCTCGCCGACGCAGTAAAGAAACTCCCAATAAAACATTTCAGAGGTGTATTCATGAAAAATCAATTACCAACACGACCAAAAACTGGTATAATTAATCTTGATGATAACACTGGACCTGGAACCCATTGGGTGGGTTACGCGATACATCCCAAATCAATTATTTACTTTGACTCGTATGGATTGCTTCCGCCAAAGGAATTTGTCAAATATGTGTCCAAAATTACTACACCAACCTGGTATTCAACGTTGCCCACGCAGACATTAACCGATCCTCCGATATGTGGGCGAGAGGTCCTTAACGCGTTGACAGCTATCACAACATCATCTAACTTACCTCATACAATCGTCCACGAGTACACGATGATAAATCACTTAAAGAGAAATATGTAATATATCATGGCAGACATATGGGGGAGATCAGTATTACGTCCATCCGAAGAAGGAGTTACCATCAGGCAAGTAAAAGGACTTATCAATAGAGCTATCTCATCGATAACAGACGTAGAGATATTGAAAAAACTACGCGATGAGATAAAAACAACCATGGATAGATTAACAGCACTCAGCGATAATTATATATCATCTGCAGAATCATTAAAAACCATTGATGATAGATTTAACTTCCAAGTAAATCAGATTACGGGAATACAAAAATCTGTTATAGATGTTCAACTCACCGCAACCAATTTCTTTGGATTACCACCAGTAACCACACCGAAGCTCACAGAGATAAAAGCTTCTGTGTTGGAACTAGCAACACTTCAAGGCAAGTATGAAGAACACGTAAAACAGTTTACATCATTTCGTAGAAATCTCATTGATAATTTTTTTACAACCTTGCCGGATAAAATTGACAATAAAACTCCTGATATTAAAAAATCCATCGAAGATATGAAAAACTCCATCGAGGCAATCAAAGAAGATGCAACGAGGATGAGAGCAATCATTGAAAAAACAAAAATTCCTCATGAGAAAACCAACAACGTAGTATACACGATTCAATACGGATCATTTACGTGGACACCACTAAATAATATTTTAAATATCACTGCAACCGTCAAGGGTATTTATCGATTAACACTAGTATCACCAACTCAGTTTAATATTTCATCATCGAGTTCATCTGGGTCAACAATACAATATCAACAATCATCGACAAGGATATAATTGAACAGTTCACGACAATAACAATAGATTGTAATCTAGCTAGGGCATCAATAACATGGTATGTGGAATTTGTAGCGGATTTAAGTAAGCAACTTAATTGAAATTGCTCTGTGCTGTAATAAATAAAATGTCATCAACAACAATGATACCATCATTGTCGTCACAGTATCGCTATGATACGGTCAGAGAGTTTCAAACTAAACTAGAAATACTCTCTGATGAATACCGCGTAAAATAAAAAAAATACCGAAGAAGGATCAACGTCATTGACGTAACCGTGTACTCGGTATCTGGTGTAATCACTGGTGCTGGTATTATACTATCTTCGGTTACAATGGTTGCTCCGATCGCTGTTCCAATTTGTATATTTGCAGCGACAACCATCGCAGGAGTAGTCTCGATAATAACAAACAAAATATCATCGTGTTCCCAGCATAAACTACACGATTACACTGTTAAACTCCATACAGTATCCAATGCATACTTGCAATTACCCTCGATGATTTCCTCGTTGCTCGATGACACATTTATATCCGATGATGAATTCTCAAAGATGGTTCGTGTTTATGATTCCACGATGTCAAAATTAGAAAAAGATAATAACAATAATGGCGTCAATGTCACAAGTACTACTTCAACGAATAGCGGAAAATATCACTCCGGGGAAAACAAAATTAATATCGCTGGTAACGAAAACACCAGAGTTCAGCATTGAATTTACACCTCCGTTACCAGCTAACGAAATAGCATTAACGCAATTAAGATGTTACTACAGCTGGCCTAATGTCAGATCGGAACCGTTTAATGGTAAACCACCCAATAACAGTTTTACATTCGCGTACATAAATAAGGTTAATCCGGATGGCACTGCGGGGGAACCGGAATGGCACACATTACATTTACACACTGGCGCCTACGACATCGAAGATATTAACGCGGAGATCATAAATGGCATTGAAGCAATCACAGGAAAAAAATATAATAGTCGTCGACGACGATAGGGATAAATCTCGCATCGTGATAATAGGACATGAACCACTATTGTCGATGACCATCGAGATATATTCACCTGACTATGCCGTAGATATATATAATAGCTCAATTAGAACCTTGTTAGGTTGGCCCGAGTATATACCAGGAACCGTTGACATAAAAGATTTACCACGTGAACTACAAAAATATGATTATATTTCCACGAAGGAAAATTATCATGGTTTTGATGGCCGTATTAATCCTAATGATATTTTTGATTTAACATATGAGTTACCATTAGATGCTATTTTTAATCGTTTAAGAGCACAAATGAAAACCCATAGTACTTGACATTTTACATTAGATGAATCAGCTATTACTGAACGGTTCACAGCAATGAATAGAGATTTCGAAAGATTTAGAGGTTATATAATAACAGATATTAGTACAATCCCACCTAACCGAGATGAAGTCATCGTATACACGGAAGTATGTAACAAAATTATCGCCGACATGGAAGAATATAATCTGCGAATAATTCAACTTATATTAGGTGATGATCATCCTCAAACGAAAACAGAATTTGCCAAAAAATATAATATCCGCATTGAAGATATTCCCACGTTTAAGTTTCCAGGATATAACATACCATGGTTACGAGGGAAACTCAGTGATACCATCGACGAATTCTTCCCGCGGATCCACGAAGCGTGGTTGAAAAGTCTCCCTGCGGTTCATTTTCAGTTACCCGAACCAAAACGATCTGACTTTTTCACTGATGAAAAACCCACTCCGGAGATTAAGTTCGATTACGGATTCGACTTTGATTTTCTACGTGCCAGTGTTACCAATCAAATGTTCTCATATAATGTTTATGATTGGCAGGAAACTGATACACTTGGAAAATATGAGTATAACGAGTACGGCAATATAATATGGCGATTTGCTCTAGGTGTTCAAGGTACTTTTATTATTACATCAAAAAGTTTGCTTGTGATCTTCAACAATATGAAAAAATTATTTCAAACTAAATTAAATCAACGAGGTAAAATTAAACAACAACTAAACCAAATTATCTCCGACATGAACTATCTCAACGATAGATTATTCTCGTTGATCCACGAAGATTAATCTCCCACTAAAGAAAAGTTCAAAAGAGTATTTTCGCGCACCGACATAGATTTAGTTTACTATAAATTCCCAGGATGGTGTGTACCCGAGTTAAGGAAATCACTAAAAGATCTCATCGACGAATTTTCTCCACAGATTCACGCGCTATGGTTTAAAATAAAGCCGCATTTGGAGATTTCACGGTCGAATAATTCAGTGTACAAAAACAAGAAACACAGATCACCCGGCAACGTTGACATATCGTCATCGATTGTCATGCACGTTATTTGTGATGCAGTGTTAGGTAGTTATTTTATTGACACAGCAACGTTAACAACGGCTGATCTCGGTTATATTTTATATACGTTTTCCCCAAATGTTTCCCGGTGAAGTTTAATCGTGATGAATCCACCTCATTTAACATACTTGGAAACCACCAACAATCTTATATCAAGAATGAATTTTAGAATAGTCGACCAGAACTTTTCTTTGCTTGATCTCCGAGGGGAACAATTACAAATGACCCTGGATGTAAAGTCGTAAATGGAAAATCTTTAATTTCCACTTGCAATTTCAAGAATTTGGAAATCGTAGATTTTTACAATAATATGTATCATCATACACGAATAGTTATTTACGAGAAACATAAACTTGAAAACGCCGTCAGGGCAATCTTCATTGGAATTGGAATCATTGATAACATCGGCGACGATGATAAATTTCTGCTCACTGAAGACTAAATGCAACAACTGCAACAGGATACTATAACGACGATTAGTTGTAACAGCGACCAAATTATGCAATATGTCCATTCTTGCCTGCGTGTTGAAGAGTTAATGAGAATCGAGAAAAATCCATAGGATTTTCAATTTGACCCACAAACAACTCTATCATTTTTTTATTTAAATTTAAATACAATATTGTTATAGCAATGACAACATATTTACCTGTAAAAAAACGCATTCATCTATAACAAAGATAAACTTTACGAGGGCATCAATGCTGTTTTTTTAACAATACTGTAAATAAATATTATAATGTTATGGTAACCATAGACCAACTAGGTAATGACAAGATTGTACTAACACAAGCGCAGCTGGATCAGCTAACAAGGGAACGGATAATAACATTTTTATGTGATAGCGAACAATTATTGGCGATTGTTCATTGTTATTGTATTCCCGTCAATGACATAAAAAAAATTGTAAAAACCAAATACTAGGATTTTCAATTTGACCCACAAACAACTCTAAATGAATCAATTAGAGAGTGTCGACCCTATTTTCTAAATTCTATACAAATAATTTAGAAAGTGTAGCGCTATTACAATAATGTATAACAATTATAATTTATTTATACATAACAAATTTGATTTGCATATAGCTATTTATAAAGTTTTTAACAATTTTGCATCCAAGAGTGATTATAATATTGGTATAACCATTGATAGACTCGGCGACGAGATGTTTCCGCTTACCAATGATCAACATAAAGAATTATCCGAAGAAATTGTAACAACAATTACATTAAACCGGGATCAAATAATATATTGCGCTCATTGGGTTCTTCCCCGCGAAGCACTCCTAACTATCGTCTGTGGATTCAAACTTTGCCCAATCAAAAAATATTCTGATTGAAATCCTGATTTTCATTGTTAACCACGTACCCGACAATTACTTCCGTGTAGTGGATCACCATGCAAAAAAAATATAATACTTTACCTGTCTTTACAAATTTGTTTTAGGCGAGTAAACATACCTGTCTTTACAAATTTGTTTTAGGTGAGTAAACATACCGGTCTATTATATGCGTGCAAACAGATACGATATTATACATGTCAGTTGTGTTCATTGGAATGTCATTGACACATTACTCCGTTGAGGTAACCAAAGGAGTATCTTGTCGGATAAACATTTTTATATTTTTGATCTTTGAATTAACTGCGCGTTTGATTGCATAGTCAATAACGGGACAAACTTGTTTACGTCATTTTCATATATGAACAAATCATAAATCGCATGCTGAATCCGTTTGATAAAAGCGTATGACTTTGCAGTGTATATCTATTTCTTCGGATATTATCTTCAATATCTTGACAATCGGAAAAGATCCTTTCACAATTTAATTTATCTGACAATTGAATTCCTTGATTTTTCAAATTTGAAATCTCGTTTATAATCTCGTTGATATTTTCAGAATTCATTTATATATATAAAATATATATTTCTAATATCTGTATATTTTATGTTTAAAATACAAAAACAAAAATTGGGAGTCAATTTTGACCCTTTTTTTATGAACTCCATTCGAAATAAGATGTATTTACATCTTATTACGCCTAGAGATATATATGAAGGTTATATATAATGATGAACTCCATTCGAAATAAGGTGCTTTACATCTTATTACGCCTAGAGATATATAGAAAAACCCCATTTGGAACCTCTCAGGTGTTATTCACATCGGAGAGATCCAGAGGTTACATATACAAGACAACACATCCCCATTTGGAACCCCTCAGGTGTTATTCACATCTGACCGGCCCGGAGGTACCACGAAACATAGTCTCCAAGAGGACATCTAACTCGCCAAATAGGGGATCAGAACTCCAAGAAGATATGTTTAGTGAATGGACGTCACATGATATATACATTATATACATATAAACATTTACATAGGACAATACAGCCTTATTTCAACTCCCAATACGAGTGTTTTGGCGAGTTGTAGGCACACACACACACACACACACACACACACACATATATATATACATATATATATATATATATATATATATATATATATATATATATATATATATATACAATTATTTACAATGAATGGCGTCAATGGCATGGTATTTACAATGAATGATGTATACAATATATAACAATGGATTATATACAATGACAATTGTATGGTATTTACAATGAATGATACGATGACAATGGTATGGTATGATCGGATGACAATGAGGGGCCGGTCTACACTCAAATAGAAACCAATCATAAACCTACAAAATCAACCTGGTTTGAATGTAAAAACACATTGACACCACGTGACGGTGTGACCTATGATTGGTTTCATGACTTGAGTTTCGCTAAAACCCCAATCATATAATAGACGGTATGGTATATAAGCTGGTTAATACATGAAAGCCAATAACAGAGGTGTGCTATTTGTATTCTTTCGTGTACTTAGTTATGATTATTGACAGCGTTTAAAGAAAACCGAATACTTGCAAAAAAACATAAAAAAAATAATACCACTGTTTGTAAATACTACGTGTTTGATTCGTTTCCTCACAAAACAGATAATTGATTATATCCATTGAGATTCGTGGCAGTTAAAACTAACAGTTGAGTAATCGGAAAAACCCATTGAGATCTGTAACTCTTTCATAAACCGTACATATGCCCGCAAGAGTTATTCCCTTTAATGCTATATACACATATTACAAAACAGAATTATTTGTCCAGTCCTTCTGGAAATCGCTGACTGGATTATATTCTTTGCAACATATCGTACTAAGGATCTACAAATGTCGAAATACCTACCGGCTTCATTCATTGATTGAAATACCCTTTGCTCGTTATTTGTTGTATTAAATGATTTTATAGGCCTGGCATTTTTCGGATGATTTCCAGTTTTCCCAAATACATTATTCTCACTCTGCGTAATGGCTTGTAAATTATCCAAGGAATTGTTCCTAGGATTTGAATCAATGTGATCAATCACAAGACCATCCTTGATCAATCCATGGAAACACTCGTATGCGATTATGTGATTAAGATATTTTTTCCTTCCAGCAGTAAACAACAAATACCCTATACCTTTGTCAGTACCAACTGGTTTCTTCAGGCTGCGGTGTCTGACAATACCGTCACGAGACGCTTCATAAATGCTGATCACGGGATGCGGTTGAAATTCTTGGCTCATTTATATACTATAATATTATTTGTCTAATTTATTATTTGGTTTAATCATTACTTGGGAATTTGTCAATGTAGTCTTGAGGTGTTCTTATGATTTTATCCTTGACACAGGCAGGGTAAGGGTCATTGATGGAGTTTAAACTTTCTTATCATAATAGCGCTTTAGCTCTCTGTATCACTTACCACCACAATTGAGACACAACTGCGATTTTCCTCTCACACCTACCCAACATCGTATGCAAGATAGCAGACCTAAACTCACACGACGTACGCTCTGTAAATTATATCCACAGAGTTCATTTCTGCATGATTTGTTACAAGCGGTTACTGATCCTATCATAAGCCATTTGCAATGATTCATTATATAATAAATTCTTTATTTAAATACTTGTTTTAATTATAATATAGAGGAGTTCGAGAGATTATCGAAAACTACGCCTTGGAAAAATGCTAAATTCAATCTCGATAGAGTCTCCACTGATGTACCAAAGGGTCTAATAAGTGATAGAAGCATCATAGGTAAAATCCGTGACTGTTTTAATTAATTCAAACGCGATGGAGCATCTCACTGTTGGTCGACATTTCGAATTGATGGTAGTGTTGATGCTACCATGAACGAAAAAAAAAAACAGCAGTGATAGTCTCACATCTTGACCAGAAAAAGTATTTTTTAGAGTGAAATTCATTATCCGTTCAGAAATAGGAAATTGGATTATTCGAGACAAATTGGAACCAATTTTAAACGATAAGAGAACTGACACTGTGAGTCATGATTCCAAACCAGGAATTCTGACTGGAATTGACAAACCGTATTACGAGAGATCATATCCTGTAATAGCAGTTGTTTATGGAATCTATCCGATAAATAATAAACCGATCATTAAAAAACTAAAACCAATGAAATATTCGTCGTTGAATTGTGTAGCAGAACGAATAATAGAAGATTTCACAAATGCGTTGCGTGGAAACAAATTGACGGATCTAAGACGCAAAACAATAAATGAATGGGGACCAACAGTAAAGAAGAATGGAGCAACGATTCAAAATGTGGCAGAACTAGAACGAATACTAAAATTTCCAATATCAGTAACGACGATAACAGGAGAGGTATTATATAAACCGAAATATAAATCGAGAGGGTCCACAATCAAAATTATCGATCATAACAAACATGCATGGACACCTGCAGTAACAATATTTCCGCGAGATAGAACAATAAAATATCTAGCCAAGGAGTTCTCCCCAGAATTCTCTGAAAAGAAATTATTTTATTTTATTTACGAGTTAAGTAAAAACGATCCTGTGTCAGAGTGATTACTTCACAGTTTTGAAAACGAAGAAGGTAAATTCGATCAATTTGTAAGACCCAACTGCGAATTATACCGCACTGAAGCCCTCTACAACGAGATGAAAAAACTGGGTTTTTCAACAGAACACGTCGAACATTTATTAACAAATTTTTTTACAATTCCGTCAGTTGCAGCATATTTTGCGAGAAAGAAAAACATGTGGAAACCAACACGCGCAAAATTTCAATCAGATATCAAATCAAGCTGCGTGTAATATAACCATGGTGGATTATGGAATAGAAAATATGACCCCGAAAGTATTTTTTCGGTTTATATGGTTGCGCGTTATCCTGGGAGTTGTCTCGGGTACGGAGAATGTGCTGAATACTTTAAACGATTTGGACATCCCACACATGAAATGACCCGTGTTGCGGTTAATGGACCACTACCCGATTTTGATTGAACTGGATTCGCTCGTGTGGTGTCATTTGAAACCGCTGAAGGACTTCATTCGTGCTGTTATGTTTGAATTAGTAGACATATATCTGAAAAACACTGGATGCCAATAGTGTTATTACGGTATATGATTGATTCTAAAATGTTGATATCGCTGATTATCAGTGAAGCAATTATGTCACATCGAGCGCAAACTGAGGTTTGGTTACCACAACCCGATAATCTAGATAGTATAATCAGCGAAAATAAAAAACAATTCCCCGATCTCGACGAAGAATATGTCGTGAAATGGTTCAAACAGATATTTGAAGTTAGAAATAAACAGGCAAAAGATCTTGGTAGAAGAATAATTGGTAAATTCACTCAAGGTGGAAAAAAGTACGACAATAAACGATAGTCTTCACGATTGATTATATATAGCGTTGAATACGATTTTATAATCGCGGATGTAACATCTAAAGGTATATATGTAAATCGTAAAGACGCTTTTTTGTCCGATGGAACAAAATTCGATACAATTGTTACTTACAACGAAGGTATATAAGTTTCAGTATACACATTTGAGGGAGTCTATGCTGTCTTATGCTTCTATTAATTTGTTCTCAATGATAAATAGATTTCCTGACACCGCGCTTAGAGTCGCCACTGATTCATTTTATATAAACGTAATACATTGCGAAGCAGTGGCAAAATTCACAAATTCTGACGAGAGTTGGGGATCATGGAGAATTAAAAAGGAAATACCGTGCGATTATTCCAAATCAGCAGATGTTACGATTGAAAACAATTACTTGAAAAATAATCAGATATCGGAACTATCTAATGCACCGTCGATATCTGATCCAATATGTAGACATAAAACCAGTTATTTAAACGGCTGTGGTGGGTCAGGGAAGACGACTAGTGCGATCGAATTATTTCGAGGGAAATCAAACTTGATTGTGCTAACACCGACCCACAGACTTGCAAAAGAGATGAAACAACGAGGAATTAATGCTTGCAATTATCACAGTTTCTTTCGATGGTAAGGTGCCGAATGGACTCCTGATCGAATGGGCGAGAAATTTATTCCTGAAGTCATCTTTTGGGATGAGATATGCAGTGTCGTTAGATGTATTACAAAAGTTTCTCGAGTGGTTACTGCTAGCGAATGCAAAAGTGATAATGTTTGGCGATCATGGTCAACCACCACCATTTGTCGGTTTGTCTCCACATAATTGGCTAAAGAATTGTGTCGACTACTATGGAGAAATTAATACTGATCATAGAGCATTTGATCAACAATTACGCGAGTTCAAGAAATTAATCAGATTACAACCGGATAGAATCCAGTGTGAAATAGCCCGTGAAATAATTTCGGAAATACCATTAAATGATTTTTGGGAAGCGCGGAGACCAAATGATTTGATAGTGGCAAGTAGAAAAACAGTCAGAGACACGCTTCAGATGAAGTTATTTAGCATGCATAAAGAAACATTTGCAACACTTCCAGTGCCGCTGTGTTATAGACCAAAGGATACACGAAAACAGAATATCGAAGTTGATATTCCTGGCTTGACAGAGTCAAGAAAGCAGAATTTAGTGTTAAATGATATTGTGCTGGTTGATATCAACGTCGTCGAAGATGCATTGCGCGCTGATAAATCCCCATGGACGCTAGGTTACGCATCGATAATACATTCTTCACAGAGATTGACTATATCCGATAGAATTGTTTAGATTATAGATAATCGCATCGAGTGATCAGATTTAGTTTATCTTGCAGTATCCAGAGTACGAAGAATAAATCAACTTCGAAGAGTTGTTTTAGATTATATTGACACAACAATCAATGATATTATCAGCGATTATATAATCAGAAAGAAACTCTGGTTATAAACAACAGGATAAAAAAAATAATAGAGAATTTGAAATTGATGCTGAATTAATAATTACACTGAAACAACAACAGAAGAATCACTGCGCGAGTTGCAATTGTATAATGAGTTGGTGTTGGTTGGATAAGGACTCTCGACAATTTACCGTAGACAGAAAAAATAGCAGTATTGGTCGTACCAGAGATAATGTGATGCTCACTTGTCTTGAGTGCAACAGACGCAGAGGTGCTAGTTAAGATCACGCGGCGGTAATTTAGTATCCTCGGGTATCACTTGTAGTTGTTCACGAGTAAATCTTCGCTGAGGAGCAGTTGAATCCAACCTATAGACTGGTGGTCTACCCGTAGATCGTGTTATGCTAGATATTGTATGCGTAGTGACACTCCAAATAGGATCAGTAGCACTTTTTTGCCACCTTCGAGCTCTCCTGGTTCATATAAATATCTAACGGTGACATTACCGAGTATTGGGTTTTTTTAAAAAACCATTTTGCGGTTTTACGGGTATATACTTCTTTTTAATCGCGTTGTTAGGTTTCATTTTGATTGTTCGAGTAATCTCATTTTTTAACGCGGTAATCACGCCTGGTAATCTCTTGACCCTTTCACGAGATCGTTTATCCTGAAAAAATTCCTTCGCATATTGATATCCAAATAACCGCTCAGCAAGTGTCCGATTAGAACGTTCAACAATTGCCTTATCGCGATGTAATGCAGTATGTCCTCGTCTGATGGTGACATTATGATGCTTCATTGTTGATAACACTGCACCCTGCAATTCCTTGCCAGGATCAACTTGTAATATATTTGGCCAATGCAGAGGACCTCGTCGATAAATCCTTTAAAATGCAGAAGCTACTTCAGTTGATGATTTTGTCTTTAGCGGTTCTGCTTGTTTGTATCGACTCGCAACATCAACTACGGTTAGCGCATACTTGTAAACACCATCATGCGGCAGAAATAATATATCAGCCTGATGAACCTCATTAGGGACGCTGACATCAAAATGCGAGAAGGTAATTTGTTTAGCTGGTGGTAGATAAATTTGCCATATCGCCTGTTTGGATAACCAATGCGCTATAGTGGTATTTTTCACCTTTTCAGCGCTATCGAGTTTACCGATTGCTGCTTTACCCCTCCAGTATCCTTTTGGAGAATAATAAATAGATTCCATGTTGTTATTAATTACCAGCACCCATCATTAATTTACCTTTCATCGCCGATTTTAATCAACCATGAAGCCAACTTTTCTTTGAAGGATTTATCATTGATAGAATTCAACCCATGAATTAATTTCACATCTGCGAGATGACGTTGTTGTAAATCACCGCTCCGGTAAGCTATATCGTGTATCCGACACGCTTCAATAATTGCATTTATCGGATTTTCTCCCGGGTTAGGATTATCTTGACTATCAAGTATTTTATCTAATCGTGTTCCCGGACCACAATAACTATATCCTGGAAGGTGTTTTTCACCTGGATACTTTTCCCATGGCGTTCCTGGGAGTTTAGCTAGCTTGGCGGCAATATCACCAGCGGTTATTTTTGCAAATCGATATTGTTTTGTCCCGCATATTTCACATTTGACGGTGACCGCTTCTCTGTTATTTTTTGTGGTAACAGTCGTTGGGTAAATAGTTATTGTACGCTTACTACTTTTCACACAATATAAATCCATAATATTATTATGTTATATCTAATGCAAGCAATTGACTTTTCCGCGCTAAATAAAAAACAACAAGTAAAACATCATCCACAAAAAAACAAACTCTATTCGGATGATTATCATCGGACCTTCAGGGAGTGGTAAAACTCAGTTGTTGTTAACGTTGATAATGAAATATTTAAAATGGGACAAATTATATCTAGTTGCCCCGAGCGTAGACGATCAACATTTTTATCAAGTATTATAAGATTACAACGAAAATGCTTCAGAAATTGCCGGCGAAGATGTTATTGAGTTTATTACATAGATTGACGAAGCGCCGTCCGTGGAAGACCTGGATGGAAGCGTTAACAATCTTGTTGTGTACGATGATGTGATGTTAGATAAACAAAAAAATCCAGCTAGAATATTTTCCCTTGGGCGTCATAAAAACGTTGACGTGATATACCTCACTCAACGCTACACACAAATTCCAAAGGTAATCAGAGATAATTGTAGTTTGTTGTGTATATTTAACGGTGTTGATACTCATACGCTACGAAATATTTGGCAAACTTGGTGCCCCGATATGAATTATAATCAATTCCAAAATTTCTTCAGTGGTGCTCGAGCTACCCAACATGGATTTGTAACGATACATATACACGATCCTCGGACACGATATCGTATTGGATTAGACCGTATTTATAATTAATTCGGTTAGCCTCATAGCAGCAGAGGGAGGCGCGACAACGACTTTGGCGTCTTTTTTTTTTTTTTGATTCTGGTTTGCCAAATTGACGCTTCTATAAAGGATTTTGGAGGAAGCCTCGGTTTGCCAAATTGACGCCTCTATAAAGAATTTTGGAGGAAGCCTTGGTTTGCCAAAGTGACGCCTCTACAAAGTTGGTTTGTTTGCTCCCTCTGCTGCTCAAATTTAATGAGTGGGAGAATATTAAACCATCCCAGTGATTCATATAAGGTTAGTATTTTTATATAAATTGATTTGGTAAATTATCTATTTTACCTCCATTCACCACCATTTCATTCTAATGTGTGCCAGCCCTACTATTAATAAATGTATAATCAGAATACTCTCTAGTGAATAGATATTTTCTAAGCTATAATCCTGACGAAATGAATAGAGAATCAAAATGATAATATACACTGCTATTAAATATCCATATTTTGAAAGATAATACCTAGAGCATGTTTATGTAATGTAAATACCGTCCCTTGTTTTCAACATCTTTTCATCTGTCTTCATTAACATACACCATTTACATCCCCCGTTGATCAGGAAGCTCTATATTTTACTGTTGCCATCTTGCCATTGAACTATCAACTTTTTGGTTTTTGATATCACTGGTAGGTACTAAAACTGCTACTTTTTAAAACTTTTATTCATATAACAGATTGTAAATCGCTAAATAGCCTAAACGTGCTGGTGCACCATTAACATTCAATCAATTAATCAACCACATGGACTTTATATATCTTTATTATAATGTAAATTTAGAACTTTCTGAAATTGTAGTATTTCAGGTAGTGCTTTGTCAAGTTTTGCCATGAAATGATGTCATGACATAACTTCTGCAACTTTAAAATTCAGTACACTTGACCAGTTTGTTTCCTGTATATAAATCTTTGTAAGAAACAAGTTAATTGGCTTTGACCTTCAGAAAACCATAAACCTTTGCAGCACAAAAATAAGGTACAGCTAAAATGTATAATCTATTCAACCAACAAATCTATGCAAAAAGAACGTAAATGAATGAAGGAAAAGCTTACAATTGATACATCTTTATTTGAATATTTCATGAAAAAGGATATGAGTCACATGTTGGATGATGGTACTTAGGTCCAATAGAGTAATAAAAAGCATATTATCAAGTACAGTGTATGTACCCTTGTAATCCATTTTATTTTTAATTCTGACCTGACATCACTGAAGAGAAGTAAATGAAGCCTTAAATATAACAGTAAACACAAACATAATGGGTTTTTTTTGTTTCAAGTTAAAATGTACATGTTAATTATTATGTAAAACTTTGCTTCTATATGATGATATTTTGTGACATATTTAAATCTTAACATAGTTTTAACAAGATAAATTCCATATATAAAAAAATCCATTTCAAAGATTGCCTGACTTTCATTATTGGTGATTTAATTGCAAGTGGTTCAATGTATACATTTCTACACTCTAAAAGACATGTCTTCTATTATAATTAAAAAATAATAGATGAGACCTAGTGTCTACAGAGATACTGTTTTACCCATTAAGAACCAATAAGTTGTAGTATAATATGTTTCTTTGATAATAATCACCAAATCATAACACGATAACTATTACTACCAGTCAAATCTAGTGATCCCAGAGTAAAACTCATTAGCTACAAGGAGGTTGTATGCAGTATGGAGGCAGGTTTTACTTAAGAGATCAACCAATGAATCTCTTGAGAGTGGTTCAGTAATTCATACCTGTGCTTAACTTTGAATGTATATTGCAATTGCTTCCTTTATTTGTTCATGGTCCTCTTCTGTAACATATATTTAGTTGTTCACTATCTCTATTTCAAACTTGGTGGTCAAATAAATTTCATAGATTTTCTTGATATCTTTCATATTTAATGTAATTTCTAAATCATCAGCAAACTGAAATTTAAAATTTCCAGTCTCAAGTTTCCCTAATGGCTTTTTGCAGTAAATCTTATCTTGACCCTCCAGTAGCGCCATGTAGACTGCACCAGCATTGTCCTCCATCAGCCCAATAATTTTAGGACAGATTACCTACAAAGAAAATCATAAATGACAAAACATTTTCTTCTTTCCCACTGGGACTAAAAAAAATTATTTACCAACAAATTAACCTTTAGTACATTAGTATGCCTTGTGGATTATTATTACTTTAAAAACACAACTATTTTCATTAAAAAAAGTCTTCAGACTTATATGTCCACATTTCTTTAATATGGTGTTGGTACCTGAAATGAATAGTCTTGAGGTCAATGACATTTATTGATTCCTTTTAAATATATTTTGGTGTCATGCTCCCTTATAATGCTTTACCTTTTCTGCCATGTCCACCAATAGTAAATGTCTACTGCCCATATAATGTTGACTATTTCAAGCAAATAAGTTATTTACTGAATCAAGTGATAAATATTATTATTTAGAATGTCAGGAAATGATATAATTAAAAAGTGTAACAATATGTTTCAAGAAATACAAAATAAAGTATGTCATTCAATTTATCTATACATAACAAATGTATTTTAAAACAAAAAAAATAAAATCTTACCTCCCTCCACTGTCATACCGTCCACAGAAAAAGGCAAAACTTTAATCTCTTGCACTGAAAAATACTTTTGAATTCTTGGAATCTGAAGTGAAAACAAAATAAAATTAATTATATTAACATATATGCCCATCTATAACATTTAAATCAAGTATATTTTTAAATTGACTCGCAATAATGACTTTATTACAGAATGACATTGACACCTGTGTGTCAACAGTGGTTCAAAATTAGTATTAAACTTATTTCATTTTCAATTTGTGTATCTGTTGCAAATATTGTATCTCATTTTGGAATAGTTTATTGGCATAGGGCTATAAATGCTCATCCAGCAGTTATCCTTATTACATTAAGGTTCGAAAATGTTTTCAGCAGTGATTACAACTGATTCATATGCAAGTAGTCAACAAATCACATAATATAATTTTCTCATTATTGCATGTGAGGATACATATTATCATTTTGAATATTTTCTGCCATTGTAATAATTAATCCCAATTACAGTTAAACTGCATTTTTAATGGCAATACATATCCATAAAAACACCTATTTTGTTCCATAAAATTCATTATCTTTACACAATATTGTGCCATCTTCCTAACTAGAATCTGGAAAAACACATGTTGGTAAGATTGTCTGGTAAAATATAGTAATATAAGAAATATACTTACTTTTCACTTTTACATAGGTATCAATATCTATGTCATCAATATTTATGCAAATTTTTCCTATTCCACTGAGTCAAAGACCATTTGCTGCAGGAGAGCAGATCCCTTGCATAATTAAAACAGCTATCAAACCCTACAAAATGAGATATTTTATGTCTTTTAATAAAGCATTAGGAATGTTCTTTTCTCTGTACAGCACAAATATTATTATTATTATTATTATTATTATTATTATTATTATTATTATTATTATATAATAGAATAAACAACATGAAGAATAAACATACTTAACACATTACCCTGGCAGGTCCATGGGAAAAATACTGTAAATTTTACTAACATATTGAGTACCTTGTATCAATTTGAAATGTATTTATGGAGCTGAAATGGCCCAGTAAAGTGCCAAAGAATATGGCTGGTTGTTTTGATTATTGCATTGTTTCATTGTGTATCATTTTTGGAATAATATTTCTCATTTACAGAATATTAAACATGCAATTGAAATTTCAAAATGAAAGATCATGCCTTCTTTAGTTTGCTGGTTTATATGACATATATGCACAAAAATGTCTTTATTTCAAAACTTTTTTATGGTAGAAATATTGAAATTAGTTTAGTAATTTCCATTTTCTATATAAAGAATTTTAATTATGAAGTGCTTCATTTAATAATTTTTTAAAAAGTTCGGCTGTATTTATCATTCCTTTAAACAGCATTAAATGTACTTACTCTTTCCTGTCATACAGCCTCTTTTGTCTCATCATCATTCTCTGTTTCATATTCTTCATGAAAATCACAAACTGATTACATTCTTAAATTGTATTTCTTCCTGGCTCAAGTGTGAGCTACTTAAGCTGGCATTTTCTAGGTGGGCATGCAATATTTAACCTCTCAAAGTCATGCCTTAGTCCAATGAAATTCTGTACAGGCCTATACAGACGTTCTGACTTTTGATCTTGAAGTTGGATCACATGGCCTATTACTCTGGCCTTTGAAACTAAAGGTGATGAACTGGGGCTGTTGAAACTATGCTGATTGGCTTATCAGTGATGATTTGTTGGATGATATATTGCTTGATACAAGATACTGAGTATTGTAAAACAAATTATATAATACTGAAGTGCCCTAAGTCAAAGTGCTGACCTTGCAATGTGCAGGAATTATAACCGTGTACAAATCATTTCTCAAACTTCTTTCTTTAATTATAATACAACATCAATCTATAAAACATGTTAGCTTATTCCACTTTCATTTTCTTAACTGGCAGTTTTCAAAGATGGTGTAACATCTAGTTCTTCCACCCCAACCCCCTAATTATTTCTTGCCCCTCCCTTACACCACATTAGGTTCCCCCTCTATTTTTTTCCCCTCCTCTCAAATAATTAGTTTCTATTCAATAATGGACACTTTGGTAATAGCTGACTGCCACATGTATATATGTAATGAGTCTGCTAACAATTGGAAAAGGGATAGGCAGCCATCTCATTCTTTTCCCCCTTCAACCAATTCGTTTCTTTTCATTAATGAACCCTTTGATAATACCTTAAGACATACAAGTGAAATACCAAAACATAATGGATCCCTTAACAATTGGGAGGGGGGGGGGAGAGAAAGAATCAGCTAACTGATTATTTCACCACATTGTACATGTACTACTAATTAGTTCTTTACTATGAATTGTTTCTTTGGTATTAAACTTAAGAAAATACCAAACTTGTAACAGGTCATAAAATAAATTGGGGTTGTGGTTGGGTGACATGATCAACTAGTAGAATATTTCTCCCAACAGCAATTTGTTTCTTTTCCTTAATGGACGCTTTCCTAATCTGTTTAAGGCCCACATTTGAGTGGGAAAGACTTTGCTAGCCAGTTATTTTGGAGGGAGAGAAATAATCACCTAGCCAATTCTTTCCTCAGGAAAAAAACATTCAGATAAAGGATGAAAGATTGTGCTGGTCCTGCAGCAGCACTGGTGCAAGGCATTTTGGTGCCATAGGCGAGATCAGATATCTGGTGCCCTCCTTCCTACTCACGCCCTCCCCCACCCGCCTATCATAAAATAAAATCCAGCCCCCCCCCCCCATTAGCCCTAGTTCGCCTAGCGGAAGCGCCGGCCCAGTCCTGCAGGTATAAAATCACCTGGCCAATTCTTTACCCAGGAAAGTATTCAGGTCTGTGTGGGGGGGGGGGGGGAATTTGACTACTAAATTGGGTCATCACAACAATAATAAAATCATGGATATTTTAGACCTCATGCAATAACTCTTTAAAATGTTACTGGTGGATGCATATATATCAGTTATACAACCTCTAATCAAAATAAAATGTGAACAGTAATGATTTGCAACAGCTCTTTTGTCTCCAGTAGCCATTGTAAAAACGAATTATCATGTAGAAATACATTCAGTAACCCATCATTATAAGTATACATGGTGTAAAAACCTCAATGGTCATATGAAATGTAGATTACTATGACAGTATTTATTGAAAGGGTCTGGTACTACTAGAGATGCATACAATCATTTTGATTTATGATTGTTACACGGCCCGAGTTTGAGAATGCAACATTTAGATAATCAGTGAAACACGATACAGAGGCAAGCTAAAATGAATCTATAGCCTACATGGCTTATATATATATATATATATATATATATATATATATATATATATATATATATATATATATATATATATATATATATATATCACTAATGGATAAGTTTTCTTAAGTTAAGGTGGCTAATCTGTCAAATCAAATATGATTATCCTATTTGATAGCATTATTAGTGCATTATGTACTGTTGTTTTATATTATTGTTCTAAAATGTGTGCATCCATATTTGGTGGGTGTGTCTGACAATCACTAACCATGGGATCTTATGTGACACTGAATATGTCCCCTTTATGCAGAACTTGCATGGTATCAAAAAGCATTTCTGCATTCCACACATCAATTGTGCAACATGTTACCAATTAGAATAATAAGTAACCCATTAATCTTACTCTGAATTGGGAAAAACATAATATTCCTTTGAATGATTATGTTGATGACTGGGTTAACAAATCTTATCAAGTGTGACTGAGAACCAATTGTAGATGATTAAAAAAATTAAGCATTATTCATGTTTCTAAAAATAGAAAAAAAGAAACAAAGTTTTTATTCAATACATTAGATACTTCCATTGAATCTGAATGCAAAATAAATGATACATTTGTAACCATGATCTAATATGTCGCCTGTCATTTAATAAAATGTGTATCTTGCAATATATATATTGAGTATTCCTTCTTTTCTTTAGGTAATTCCATAGCTAGCTACTTTTATCTGGGTCTTCCAACCCCTGGCAATTCATAGAGGGAATTCTAAATTAGTCATCTGCTGTCTTTATTTTAAAATTCTTGATACTTGAGTTTGATCAGTACATTACTTCTAGGATTTGCCAGAATATTCTTATCCAACATTTTTAAGTCTTTGCTTACATATAAAATGAAAGTTCATATTATCAATAAGAGAGAGAGAGAGAGAGAGAGAGAGAGAGAGAGAGAGAGAGAGAGAGTGAGAGAGAGAGAGAGGGAGAGAGAGAGAGTAAAAACTGGAAAGAGCGAAGGTGATTTCTGAAATAAACAAAAAACACAAGAAGCTGAAGGTCATTCAATAATGTTGTCAGAAATAGAAATCCACGCAAAAATTTTAAAGAAATAGTAAAACCAATGTCTTGTAATTCAATAAGACTTTTTTGCAATTGTCATGATATTTGTTTTGCCACAAAAATGGGTAACTTAACCTTTTAAGACTTAGAAACGTCTGTAGAATTCCTTCTTACCGTACTTAAAATATCTTATCTACTCAAAATGGCATGGCTTGTTATTATGATTTATGTCATTTACATGTACTTGATATTAGAGAAAATTTTATTGTTTTTGGCTTACCAGCAGATACCTTTCTCCATCCTCCCTTGGTTGGCGATCTACAGTTTCATATTTTGCATAGGGTTAAAAAAAAGTTTTAAAGAAATAGAATTTTCCCAAGTTTTCACACTGGTTATAGTGGCTTTTTAAAAAAGACCTTGTATATCTTAGGCATTGTTCAAAGAACCTTTAATTCCCTTTATTTTGTTGTATGATTGATGGGTGTAATATGGATTATAGAGTATACAGCTTGGACTTACTTTAGATGTGCACCTTTTAAAAAAAGTGCTAGCTCCATTTAGTTATTTTCACTTCCTGAACATTAGAGGTAAATTGTATTTAAAAAATAACTCTTTTATACTTCATATATTGGTAATTCATTCATTGCACTTTCAGAAGCTGATATTGTTCAGTCTGGCAAATTCATTTTCCCTATTTTAATATCTGCTAAAGATAGTGTACTTTAGACAAATTCTGGATGATTTTTGGACAAGGGAACAGTCTTTTTAGTTAGCAGTGTGCTAAGATTATTTACAATTTCCAAAAGTACAATATGGAAAGAAAGCCCAGCCATATTACATCAAAGTAACATAGATGTATGCCAACATTCTCTCCACTGTGCATGTTTTATATGCAAACAACTTCACCTTACATACAATGTTCCCTCTAAGCGAATGGTAGATGTGCATGCAGTGCTCGCTGCATGGTGCAAGCATTATGGAGACTAGCAAAATTTAACGTTGGATTGAGCAAAATTTAACGTTGGATTGACAATTCAGCTGCGCGGGTATGCCTGAGCATCTGCGCTCGCGCAGCTTAGAGGGAACATTGCTTACATACATCACTTTCTCAGAAGTACATAATAACGGGTGAGTGCCCCCTTATACCTCATAGAACTTGATTTTATCTGCTCTCTAATCAAGCAGTAAGACTTCAAATGATTTTGATTTATAAATGCACACTGGTTTTCTAATGGTTTGGTAAGTACATGAGCTTTCTTTTTTTGTAATCATATTATATGTTTTTTATGTTATAGGTGTTTTATAATGTTGTAAAGTGCTTAGAGCGTCTAGATATTTGGTGCTATACAAAGTCCTCATGATTATTATTATTATTATTATTATTGTTATTATTATTATTAATTTTTATTATTATTGATAGTATTATTTAGAGCTCAAGATGTACTAAAAAATTATTGCTAAAACTATTATTGTTGGGGAAATTTTGTACATTTTGGCATAGTTCACAAGCGTAATCTTCCTTGTTCAAGCTAGAATGAAATATTAATACTAAATATGTTATTTTACAAACAATTTGGAAACGTTAAATATCAACATAATGACATAGTGAATTAAACTTAATTAATTGATCAATTAATGAAAATAATTAATGAAGTTAATAATTATTCATTAATATGTGTGCTTATCAGTAATTATAATTCAGTTATGTAGCTACAGATGTGATATTCTCAAAAACATGTATGAGAATATGTGAATGAAAAAATCATATGAACAAAAGTGAACATATAAAAACTATTCCTTAGTTTAGTTGGTGTGTTTTGGTATGGACCAAAATGTTAAATAAAAAGACATTTTAACACAGTTGGATAAAAAGTATAATCTTGGGGTAAAAATGAAATAATTACCGGTATACAAAATTACACAGGAAAAGTTAAAAAGTAAAAAACAACGATGAAACCTTATGGCAATCAGTTTGCTAAATACTGTCTTTACACGGATGCATTGTGAACTCAAATGCTGGTGGGAATATTTACAGTAAATGTACCAATATTGATTACATAGGACAGCATACTGGGTGACATTAGTATCATAATGGCAAAATGTCATGTGATACACACTTTGCTGCACACATTAAAGTCATAAAGGAAAGGTTTATACTGCTCTATAATAGTGATTTAGATGCATTAAGATAGCATGGTCTCATCATGGTACACACCGTTTAGGCTAAACTCATTTGTAATATGGATGTAGGCACAAAACATTTAGCAATAAATGGTTGACAGACAAACATGTCAGCAAATGTATGAACATTGAAACATCGTTCAGACTTTAAAAAAAGTTGCAGTGAGCTGTTTTGATATGACTAAATTACTCACTCTGTGATATTTACATACCGGTACTTCAAATTTCATTAATGCCCATTACAGTTAATAATTATATCAATCGTGTAGCAAATATAGTTCAAAATACTCTAATGTGTGAAAGTTACAACGACCTATCCACTGTGTGGTTGATATACATGTATATATTTATATGCTAATATTCATGAGTATAGATAAAATAGGGCATAAAGTATTCACGAGACAGCTAAAAAAGACAAACATTTCCAAAGCATCCAAACTAGTCAACAGTGACATATTTTTGGCCTGGTGGAGTTATCCTCTGTATTACGGGTGTTACGAAACACCCAAATCCACCCAAATCCACCCAAATCCACACCCAAATCCACCCAAATCCACTAAAATCAGCCCCAAATCCACCCAAATCCACTAAAATGAACCCAAATCCACCCAAAATCACCCCAAATCCACTAAAATCCAATAAAATCAACCCCAAATCCACCAAAATCCACTAAAATCAACCCTAAATTTATACAAATCCACTAAAATAAACCCCAAATCCACCAGAAATCCACCCAAATCCACTAAAATCAACCCCAAATCCACCCAAATCCACACCAAATCCACCCAAATCCACTAAACGGAACCCCAAAATCACCCCATATCCACCCAAATCGCATTGTGTATGCCATCTCATCTATAAATTACAGCGCTACCCTAAAAAGTGGGCAGTTGAAAGGGTTGCGGGCACTTATGAAACTGCCCGCAACCCACGTCATATTTATCTTCACTGTATATAAATTTTAATAAAATAAACATATATACTCATTTCTGGATCATATATCAACTATACACACTTATTTACTACACAAGTAATGCTTTATTCATGTGTAATTACTACTTTTACTATTAATACTGGCTGCCATGTATAGCCTTTCATGTGCTGAAAAATGGTGTTAAACCCTACAACAACAACGATCATCAAAACTAGTACCTTCAAAAAAATTTGCTTTTCAGTGAATTTATGTTGTTTACTTTTTTGTGTCTTTAGTATACTTATATTTAAAGTAAAATCTATTCATGCTGTTAATAAAGTGGTGACTTTTCTTCATTATTGTTATACAGTGCAACAAATTGTTGCTATGTGTCAGTTACAGTGTAGAATTATTGTTTGATTCGGTCTTTATATGCAGCATGCACTGATCAACAGCTCTTGGTCAACAGCCAGCGTCTCGATATTTATAATAATGTGCATTGTTCTAGGGGTTGGAGGTGGGACGTTGTAAATTGAGGTATAAATTATTAATACACATGTCCATGTCAAATTGGTCCATAATTGGCCGTAATAAGGTGACGTCAAAATTTGTTCCTGGTTATGAAATTCCGTGCCATTACAAATATTAAAAAGAAAAAGAAAACATTTTGCTTCAGGGTATGATTTCGTATATGCCTCTGATTGTGAAAGGGTGCTGTTATCTACATAGATAAATAATTGTTCGTTTCATGATCTTTCACGAGAATCGAAAAATATTGAAACTATTCGACGTATTTTATAATGTCATTTTAAATAATCTCAAATATACGAGTATGGTACGTGTATCACATGTCAAAAATGAAATTCAGTTTTAAAGAAACGAAAAAATAGGTTACATAACTGACTATATTATATTCGGATGCATTCGTCATTACACTTTCAATTTATATGTCGTCATGCGTACAATATTGGAAATTATCGTATGGTATAATGATTTCAAGAAGAGCACATGCGACAGAAAGAACTTTATCCCTGACGATATCCGAAATACTCCAAATATTTTTATTTTTAAGGAACGTTTCTCTAATTCAACTCGTGGGTCATCACACTGTTATGCTACAATATATTGGCAAACGTCACCTTAATATCCTACATACTAAACATAGACACACAGGTAGTCAGTTCCCTTAAATCAGGCCTCTAGGGGTCGTCCATTTAGTACGTAAGCAAAAATAAGACAAAACTTGACCCCCCACCCTGTACGATGCATACTTTTTACACACACACCCATGCGTACGTACGTATGAATGACCCACCCACCCACCCACTCGTATAGAACTTCCAATATTTCATCCACGCAGAAATGACACAGGATTAATAATATTCAAATGTTTAATGAAACGAAGTAAAACAGACAGTTCTCAGCTGCTGTATATATAAAAGAAATAAATTGCATGTTATTAAACCTTTAAAAAGTTCGCCAGTGTCTGCTAAAGGTAAGACAAACGCCGACTGAAACCAGTCAATCAGGTTATTTTATAACAGGAATTTCAGCAACAAGCTTAACGTCAGGCTGAATCACAACAGCATTAGCTGCACTATGCTGGGCCGCTGTCTCAATATCCACAGCCTCACTGACGTCATAATCCAGGTTTTGATTCAAGTTCTCAGTGTCGGTAGACTCAGTAGTGTGAACGCTTCGGTGTCGTGTTACACTGGCCTGCGACGAGTGAAACACGCCGCACACAGGACATGTGCGCTTGATAATTTCAGATTGTGCAAGTGACGGACAATGCAGATCAAATGACGCATTAAAAGGAATTTTGGATCCAAAAGCTAGCCGCTTTGCAAGTGAAGTGTAGTATACATGCGTCTGATCCTTTACAGATTCTGGCTCAGGAATGCTAAGACCAGCGGTAGAATGTGTAAGTACAACAGGTCCTGGCAGGAAACGATCAGGAAAATAATTTTTCTATGAGGTGCGCCATGGGGGACAGCAGCCGGAATCATCACACTTAATGATCTGTAAAAAATATTGACTCTGCCTAATGTGACGCGCGACCCAATTGACTTCTGGTTAACTGGGTAGTTCACGCTCTACTGGGTCAATATATTCTGCATACACATCATGCTTATCCAATACTACTGCGGACCATACTTCTGCCAGTGTTTTACCTGCCTGCTCAAAGTTCTTCTTTTTCCAACTCCGTGTCGATTGTTTTTCCTGATGCATTGAGATGTGACCCGTAGTGATCATGAGGTAGTACTAGTCCAGCTAGCTCTCGACTCAGTGGCGCCATCCTGCGCTCAACTCTGTTGTAGGCTGAATAATGTGGTGCGTGGGTGCCTGACAAATACACATCCAGATCCCAATCAATAAATCTAGCAGCTGAAACCTGTAACGGTTTGGGAAATCTTGGATTCTAGTCCGGTCCTCCATCACTCGCCACGACCACTATTGGTTTCACACAATCATCAGCTGTGCACATCAATGGCTGGAAACTTGGAATTGAGCGAAGACGTTCCATATCATGCCCATGTGTAAACGCTGTACTGCTGCCGTGTTTCATTGAGCGCACTGCAATATATGTAGGACCGGAGTATGTCACAGCGTCGACACAGGCAGCATAGACAGATGGAATTAATTTATGGCGAGACACGACAGCAAAGTCGTGATCTGGCAAACGCACCGCATACTCGAGATGCATCAGTATAGGCGCCTGTATTGTCGCTGCCGGAATTTCAAAGGGCACTTTAGCCTTGTCGTCTTGGCTGAGGTTGAAGCACACATCTTCTCCATCTTCTCCAAACATAGAGCATATTTCATCTAGGTATGACATAGATGCAAACGCAAATGCTGCATCTTTGTGACGGTTATGAGCGGTATTGGCAGCTCTTATCAGTTTTACAGGTACGGTCTTTATGTGACGTTTACCTTCAATTGAGTTAGATCGTCTTGGCAGAAGGCGCAGATACGTCCCCGACCTTGACAAATGATAGCCTTGTTTTGATAAAGTTATATGTAGGTCATCTAACGTCTTGGACGATCGCATTTCCTGCGACCGGCGCCTGGGCTGTCGTCTGTGATGGCTGGTCAACCACGTGTATCTCTTGTAAACTGTCGTAGTTTTTGCCTGAGATTCGGTTGTTCCTCCACTATGTCTTCGAGAGTTCGTTTGATTTTGAGACGGCGTTCACGCTGCCTTGTGGCCTCTTGGTGCAGTTGCTTCAGTTTCATTTTTTTTTTTGCTTCAGATTCAATTCAACTGAATTCATTTTCTTCTCTAGTTCTTTGGTTATGAGGCCTGCATCTCTTAAATGTACTAAAGCTAGTAGCTGTTCTTGGGCATCAGAGATGTCACGTTGAACACTGGTCTGTTGTGGAGTTACTGCTGTTTTCGTGATCTTTGTGGTAGGATCAGGCATGGCTGACGTTGATGGACTTGATGCAGCGTCATCAGCCGATATAAGAGGCAACACATCAGATGCACTTGAAATCATCATTGCAGGTGCTAGAGCGTCAACGCCAGCATGAGCAGATATCTCATGCACTTCAGGCTTCGATACAGTCGCTGCTGGTGCTTGTGCGCGTGACCAGAATGAGAGAAGACTGCTTCTACTCGCCAACGCTTTACTTGCTAGATCAGCAGTAACATATTCATATGTAGTTTCACCACGCTTTATTTTCTCCCATATTCGATTAGTTTCTTTCTGTTGTTCTTGTTTACTTGCTTGCGATTTAGCTTTACACACAGCTTTGTACAAACAGTTATACTTGACTGCATTATCCATCTTGATTTTTTAACCAACATTTTATTCACGTATAATAATAATTAAAACTCTGTGAACTTGTCAACTATAGTCTATAAAATATAATGACAAACTGTCATGGCATTAACAAGCCGTAGGCACGAGTGTATCCGCCGAGGTACATATGCGTGTTCATCCGCGGATACACAAGTGCCGAGGCTTGCTTACATTTTGTCTTTATCACATTCCCGTTATTGGATAATAAGATGTTTGCGTTACTCTAGTCAAGAATTTCATCTGCAACATTAATTACTTTATAAAAATAAAGTTAGCAGTAATATTTGATTTAATATGATAGAAAGCAACACGAGCCTGCGACCTTGACCTTTGCTGCAGGGGCATTACTCAGCGGCAATCGCGCCTGCTAGTTCGCGGATTAATCTGTGGCGTCATTAAAGTAGATTCAATATGTAACGTGTCTAATTTGGTTAATGGTTATGTAATGGCAAGAATGTGATAAAATAAGTGTGTCGACTGAACATCTGATGTGTTGAAATAGTACACCAATATACAGTGACAGTTTTAGTCGGAGCAGCAGCAGCATGAAAGTCTGCAGTTTGAATCACAGCCTGTCTACTCAGGCCTACAGTTAAACTGTAGGACTGTTGTGTCAAAATTGACATAAACGTAAACAAAGGCTGTATTTCAGTTACATGAGGCTACATATATATTATATATAATATATGTATATAATTCAAGTTTATGTCATAAATGCTATAATGTACTAGTGCACAGCAGACTGAGGTTCAGTGCGATATCCCAGACTGCACTGCGCATGATTAACATAAAAATTTCCAATATAGTATACCTACTAGTTTGAAAGCTGAAATGATGGAGCATTTACACTCCCCCCCCCCCGTTTCTTATGCGTACGTACATTGTCAGTAGACCGCCCCCCATACGCAAGCGTACGCATTTGGGTCACCCCCCTCCCCCCTCCATCCGTACGTACTAAATGGACGACCGCGTACCTGGTGAATTTAGTTAACTCATTCACGTGTGCGCGTGATTATGATAATGAAGAAGCTGAACACTTTGCTTGTTTACCTAATACCCATAGATCCCAGCTCTTTCTCTGTCTGTCAACACACTCATTGGCTAAATCTGGATTTATCATTGAAAAGTGACGTGACTATCCACCTATAATAAGATGTCTTTCTGCTTATCTACCAAAACCGAAACAAAACTTCCGGGGAAATCGTTCTTCATTCCATCAACAAAAGTCAACTAGTATTGTATTTAGTATTAAAAAAATACTTTATATTCCAAAATATTTAACAAATATATTTTGAATACTGCAGTCATGGAAACTATGCATAGGTTCTTAGCAGTGGCGTAGCGAAGTGGGGGGGGGATGTGCAGGTGGGGCATCGCGTTGGGCGCCGGTGGCTATGGGGCGCCAAATGGGGATCAAATTGGTCCAAAGTATCAACATAACTACGCAACAAGGGCAGCCGGGGGCGCACATGTGGGTGTTTTGCCCTGGGCGCCGCAAATTTGGGTGTTTTTCCCTGGGAGCCAAATATCCTCGCTACGCCACTGGTTGTGAGAGTATATATCATTATGACCCCTCCCCCTCGACTAATATTCTCTAATTAAACTAATGGATTAAAAAACATGTGACATAAAGTACTTCAGATTCATCCGAATACACATAAGCACCCGGGATCTGACAAGTATGTCGCAACTATGTGTAACGTACTTTCCATTTTGTTACATAAAATTAAACTAAATATGCAGCATACCAGCTATACATACACAGAGATGCAGTATGCTGCCCACACATTTTGCATGCCCTCCCCCTTTCATGTCTCCATATTTGGCAACTTGTCCAAATTTTATTGTTACTATTTCCTACTTCCAGTTTTTTTTCCCCATTACAGTGCCTTAAATTAGAATACCTCGAAAACCCATGTTGATATAAGTATTCATTCAACAAAAGCAATACCGTTAGGTGTCTGAAATGTACAGCAATGTGTTGCAAACAGATTCTTCTGCAACATTTGATAACTTTTATGAATTGGTAGCATCAGACCTTACAAATAGTGCATCAGTGTCAGCACATTTATTTATCTATTTATGTTTTAATTTTTTTTTCGGGGAGAGGGGAGATTTACCAGACAAGGTTGGCTATAGCAATTGCAAAAGGAGAAGCACAGAAGTGTTGGTAATTTGTTCCATTAAAATAAAAAATATCTGGAGACTGGAAAGTTTGAAATACTTACACAAATACTCTCTCTCTCTCTCTCTCTCTCTCTCTCTCTCTCTCTCTCTCTCTCTCTCTCTCTCTCTCTCTCTCTCTCTCATGTTTATCCTTTGAAATGTTATATCTATTTTAACACATTTAAACGTTTGACCTTGTTATTTCACATACATTCCAATCTTTGTTAAATGAATGAGATCTTTAGACTATTTTTTGTATCTTTTGAGAGAAATCGAGATGAGTTAGACAACTCGTGTCGAATGCGATAATCTTAAATTAAATGACAATAAAATATGTTTCAAACAAACGTGTTTAACGGTATACTTAAATAAAATTTGAGCAAACTGCACAGTTTCTTTCAAGCCTTCCATCCCTAACTAATGTTAGTCCCATTTTAGTTTTCATGGTTCAAGTCCTCCTCGTGGTTAACTCAGAAATTCAGAGTATCTTCAACTTAAGACACACAAACTCCTCGAAAGAATTCAAGTCTGAAATTGGTATGGGCAGTCTCTGGATTGCACACTCCTTTATTTGTTTGGGGGAAAAAAAGCTGTGATTAATTCCTAATATGTGAAAGAACATTTATAACTCACATTTCTGTAGGTTTAGAAAAGTGGAAATAGTATACTACCAAAAAAACCTTATTCTTCTTGTGGCGTTTTGCCCGACCCAAAATAGTATAAAAACATGTATAATCAAAGTAATTCGGACAAGCCATTGTTTAATGTTAAACATGAGCGCAGGCTAACACTATCCCTTACGTAAGTTTGCCGTGGCTAGGGTGAGAAGCCCGACCATGGCCGTCAGAAGTGCAATTATCACCTTTGTATGGAAGCGCACGTGCAGATCAAAGAAGTTGACCTAAGGAGTGGACGGTCCTTATCTTCCGGATCCGCAGGTTTAACGCCATTTTTATGCACACCATAGGCTATACATGGCGGGCACCTGGGCACTCCCCCCCCCCCCCTTAAATGAAAAGGTAAATAGTTCATATGGAAGAAGTATTTACTAGAATACATCAGATTAAACTTTTCCTAAAAACTTGAAAACATTAAATAGTGTGGTTGTTTGAAGATGTCAAAATTATGTATCTCACTTGCATTTCATTGAAACCAAAAATAATTTGTAGATTATGTAATGATAAATATTTCCTTCAATTCTTGTTTTACTTTTACCACTGCATTATCTCGAGATGTAAAAAAGTTTTTCTACCTGATTGCTGAATGGTTGCAAATAGCCATCACAAACAAAATTTGCCTAAAAATATTGCAAATATGGCTGATTTTTTTAATATAGATTTTAAAATATATTTTGATTTGGTTGTTATCGGAATTAAGATTATGTTATCCCCATAAGTTCATGAAGGTCAGATGGATAACATATAACATTGTTTGTGTTATGTATCACTTTCTAATAAGTTAGTAGAAGTTGAAAGAATCATCGTATTCCTAACCTAATTATGTTCATGTGAGGAATAAATATTTCAGACTGCATGTATAACAGAGCATCTAAGGTGTCAACATATCACGTCGTCAGTAGTCTGAACTTTGAATAAATGCACTGTATATGTGGGCAGAACTTTTATACATTTCATTCTAGTTAGAAGAATGCTATGTATAGTACTTGGTATTGAGTAATCAAAGGTCAATACTGCCCACAAGATTTATATTCCTACCCGCTGAGTAAAACACGAATAAGGTTAACAAATAAGTTTACATATTGAATTTGAACATATACATAGTTATTGTATGAGATAAGGCACTAATATATATAACTTTCGATTTGAAATTTACATTAGAACACTGCCTCCCGCTCCCGTAACCCCACTTTGCAAATCCCACAACCTACGTAAAACATATATATATATATATATATATATATATATATATATATATATATATATATATATATATTCACGTCACTTAAATTCGACCACCATCTTATTCTCATTTTGTATTATGCACACTTTGAGTAAATAATCACATATACTTTTGCTTTTGTACCCTTCCCACCCCCTCGACCCCTGGCCTGATCTGGCCCTGATTTGTGTGTTTGTGTTGCATGTTTACTATCCGTAAACGAATACTCCAAATAATTTTTTAAAAAAATGATGGAATAATATTTTCCTCAGATGATACGGAATTTGATTCAAGATGTCAGACTTTGGAACCCTATTTAGAACAATTGTCAGTTTTCCAATCATATTAGCAAAGATTATTGTTGGGATTTAAGTGGATTTTAGTGTTATTTGGGTGGATTTGGGGTTGATTTTAGTGGATTTGGGGTTGATTTTAGTGGATTTTAGTGGATTTGGGGTTGATTTTAGTAGATTTGGGTGGATTTTGGGTGGATTTGGGGTTGATTTTAGTGGATTTGTATGGATTTGGGGTTGATTTTAATAAATTTGGGTGGATTTGGGGTTGATTTTAGTGGATTTTAGTGGATTTGGGGTGATTCTGGGTGGATTTTAGTGGATTTGGGGGGATTTTAGTGGATTTTGGGGGATTTTGGGTGGATTTCGGGTGGATTTGAGGTTGATTTTAGTGGATTTGTATGGATTTAGGGTTGATTTTAGTGGATTTGGGTGGATTTAGGGTTGATTTTATTGGATTTTAGTGGATTTGGCGTGATTTTGGGTGGATTTGGGTTCATTCTAGTAGATTGTCCAAGAGTCTCATTATGTGCCTTTTCTACTTTGGGTTAAGATATTTTAGCCCACAGCAGAGGCCTGATTTGAGTAAATGGAAAAGCTCAAGTGAAATCGGAAGCTGTTGCTCAGAGTAGAATTTGCAAACAAGTATCAAATACGCGTAGAGGATATTTCTGAATTTAAGCTTCCCCGGTATGATGTAGACGAACTAAAAAAATCAACCAATGATCTCCTCGATGAGTACTTCCCACAAATACTCGACGCAAGGAAAAGAAAAACCACCACCACAAACAAACATCTTCAAACATAATAATGACCCAGATGGTGGTGGTAGGCATATCGCTCCTCAAAACGTCAATATATCCTCGGTGATTGCAGTGAATCTAGTATGTGATGTTATCGAAGGAAGTTATCAAATAAATCTCGATAGATCAAATCAAGCCCAACAAGGATATATTTTATACTCATTTGCACCAACGGCTCCTCCAGGGTTTCTAATCATGGAGGATCCAACTAATCCAGTGTATATACGATGTCATAATGATTCATTAACGAGAAGTAATTTCAAACTCACTGACCAGTCCAATAATCTAATTGATTTACGAGGTGAGGTTTTACAAATTAGTCTGTTGTGAAATCGTAAAGTATTTTCAATTTGTCTCTGAAGCGCAATCAGCGTCGGGTCTGTCTGGAGACAGAGTCTAAATAGCGTGACAAACCGAAACCATTTCTCTTTTGTTTGTCTGCCTGAATTGGTTTCGGTTTGAAATCCTTTAGGATTTTGTTTGAAATAGTTTCGGTTTGAAATCTTTTAGGACTTTGTCTGAAATAGTTTCGGTTTGTCTGAAATAGTTTCGGTCTGTCCACCCTCTTTGATGCTCCACGCACGGGGACGGTTAAATTCTATAACGGTGATATGTTCGACCTTATTAACGAAATAAGTAATAACGATCCTGTATCTGTGTGGTTGTTTAGTTCTGAAGATGAATCCGATCAGTTTGTAAGACCAAACGGTGATATTTATCGAACAGAATCCCTTCACGAGAAAATGAGAGAATATACGCCTTACGAAAAATTACTCGGTGAATGTTTTGCTGTTCCATCGGTTGCAGCTCATTTTGCTAGAGACAAAAAATTCCTGGAAACCAACTCGGTGTGATCTTGTTGATGATATAATAATATTAGGTTGTATTGAATATGGTCACGGTGGACTGTGGAACCGTAAATACTCGCGTAAAGATGTTATCTCGCTTGATATGGTTGCATGTTATCCGGGAAGTTTTCTGGGATACGGAGAGTGTCCTGTGTATTTTAAAAGATTCGATCACCCCACACATGAGATGACGCGAGTATCAATAAATAGACCATTACCGGATTTTGATATTACTAGATTCGCTTGTATTGAATCATTCGAGTTTACAGACAACCTTCATCCCATTTGTTATGTTCGGTTCGGTAGACATTTTTCAGAAAAGAAGTGGGCTCCAATAGTGATGTTACGATATATGCTCGATTATTTAATGTTGATGTCGTTAATTGTCAGTGAAGCGATTATATCATACCGAATGCAGACCGAAGCTGGGTTATCACAAAAAAAGAAATATTCTGATGAAGAAAATCCTGATAAAACCGACTTTGAAAATAAAATTGCAAGGGATTTGGCAGGAAAATAATAGGTAAATTTACCCAAGGAGGATCATGCGATCATAAGCGACATTGTATTACGTATATTTGATATAAGTCATTTATATTTATTTTTATTGTCTGTTTGTTAGATTAAAATTTGGCATTTTAAGTTTTAAGGTTCGTTCATTGAATGGGGGGTTACCTGTACTTTAGAGAATAAACACCAGGTGTTGACCTCATTTCTGACCTGGCTTCAGAGTTGTAAACAAGCTTTTAAAATGATTGGTTGGTTCCAAGGACATTGTGGAGTTTTAGATAAACATCCTTATATTTTAGTTGGGTCATACGCTGGGTACGTGAGTTTTTGAACGTAAAATTGTTCTGAAAGGTTCTAGAAGATCACGTGACCCCTTGGTTACGTAAAAACAGTTATATAAATTATGTTTTGGAGCGAGCTATTCAGTATAAAATTTGGCTGTTAGAATATTAAGTTGTGTCTTTTTGAGTTATTATAAATTACCTTGTGCTGGAGATTGTGTCAATTCGTTTGGATCAAGAGGAATTATTTTGTTATTTATCTGGAAAAGAATTGTGCTCATAGAGATTTTTTTAACAAAACAAAACTGAATTTATCAAGTGACATCGTCTTCCATATTGGATACTTCGCTGGAATTCGAACTTAGAATGATTTGGACATTTTATTACCAGGACTTTTGTAATTTCTCTAGTGGATACTATTTTGAATTATTTTGGATTAATTTTGGAATTGATTCTTAAAACCGTAAGTTTTTTTTTCTTTTCTGAAAAAATATTTGTACTCAATAAATTGTTTATTAAGTTTTACAAGCTTGTTATTTTCACTCTTTCTATGTTACTGTTTATTCGAGCCTAAGATCATAACAATTGTACCAGATTGATCATGGACGATGCTGAATTAAATTTTATAATCGCTGATTCAACGAAAAGAAATACATTTAGATGTCGGGATACAGCTTTCTTATCAACTGGAACTAAGTTAGGTACAATTGTGAGTTATATTGAAGGTGAATCAACGCAGTATACCCATTTAAGATCTTCGATACTCGCGTACGTTTCGATTAGACAAACTAAATATCATCGATCATGCACCATGGTTTTCCTGGAGAATAAAAAAAGAGAATATACTCGATTATTCTGAATCAGCAGATGTTCCAATCAAAGATATTTACCGTAGAAATAATTGGATATTAAAACCATCATCTGCGCCATTAATATACGATCTCGTAGCTAGACACAAAACGATTTATCTCAATGAACCTGGAGGATCAGGAAAGACGACACGTGCGATTGAACTATTTCAGAGTTCAGATATGATCTTTTTGACGCCGACACACAGACTTGCGCAAGAAATGCCCCAACGAGGAAGACGGTCATGTACTTATCACAACTTTTTCCGATGGAGCGGAGACGCATGGAATCCCGATCGAATGGGAGATAAATATATTCCGAAGATCATAGTTTGGGACGGAATACGTATTGTATCATTAGAGAATCTAAACATTTTTGTTGATTGGTTATTGACGAAAAACACTGCTGTAATAATGTGTGGCGATCATGGTCAACCACCACCCTTTGTTGGACCGTCTCCACACGATTGTCTAAAGAGATCAGTTGACTATTACGAAGAAATAACTGACGATCATAAAGCACTTGATTCAACATTGAGGGAGTTTAAAAATTTAATCAGATTACAACCAACCGAATAAAAGTCTATGCGAAGTAATGCGTAATATAATCTCAGAAACCTCTTTGAACGACTTTTGGGATACGTGGAGACCAAATGATCTGATAGCTGCAAGTAGAAAGCTAGTTCGTGACATACTTCAACAAAGATATTTCTGCTACATAAAAAATTCGCATAGTTGCCGGTACCATTATGTTATCGCCCAGCAGATACGCGACGACAGAATATTCTCGTGGACATACCAGGACAGACGGAGAGAAGAAATCTCGTGTTGAATGACATTGTTTTGGTTGATGTCAATGTTGTTGATAGCGCTTTATCGGATTGGACTCTAGGATACGCAATGACAATACATTCATCTCAAGGATTAACTATTTCTGAGTGTCTGGATTGTGGACGATCATATCGAGTGGTCGAATTTGGTTTATCTTGCGATGTCTCGCGTCAGGAAAAAAGCTCAACTACGTAGGATTGTCGTGGATGCGTCAGAAACCACTGACAATGTTGACAATGATATTGTAAGAAAAGAATTAGATGGTTATAAACAGTATGATAAAAACAAAATAAACGCGACTTCGGTCTGGAAGTGCAATGTATCATAACACTGAAACAACAACAGGATAATCACTGTGTAGCTGTAATTGTATAATGCTGTGGCAATACTCAAGTAAAAATCCAAGACAATTTACCGTAGATAGAAAAGATAACAGTCTTGGTCATACACGTGATAATGTGATGTTAACATGTCTTGAATGTAATCGGCGTAGAGGTGCTAGTTAAGTGAATGTGGTGGTAATTGTGTATCATCGGGAATTACCTGTACTTGTTCACGTGTGAATCCACGTTGAGGAGCAGTTGAATATAATCTGTAGATTGCAAGTCTACCTGTGGATCGTACCACGCTGGATATCTTGTGTGTAGTAATACTCCAAAATAGGATCTGTCGCTCTTTTTTTTCCCCTTCAAGTTCACCGGGTTCGTATAAATACCTGACGATGACATTACCTAATATTGGATGTGGTGGAACATTATGCTGTATTGGTATATATTTCCTTGTAATCGCATTAATAGGTTTCATGGCTTTTGTTCGAGTAACCTCATTGTTTAATACAGCTATCACACTTGGTAATTTTGCAACACATTCATGAGATCTTGTATCCTGAATGCGTATTTAAATGTTACTCTACGTATACGATCATGAGGTAAAAACAAAATATCAGCCTGATGAATTTCATTAGGAACGTTAACATCAAAATGTGCGTACTCGATTCGTTTAGGCGGTGGTAGATAAATTTGTCATATTGCTTGTCGTGCTAACCACGCTGCTGTAGTAGAATGTGTGACATTTGCTGCATTAGCGAGTTTATCGATTGCTGCTCTACCTTTCCAGTATCCTCTTGGGCTATAATAAGTTGATTGCTTTATAATTAGTTACCAGCACCTATTGCTAATTTGGTTTTCATCGCAGATTTTACTAACCAATTGGCCAATCCTTCCTTGAGATTTTTATTTTTTATGGAATTCAATGCGTGAATCAATTTCACATCTGCGATATGTCGGTGTTCTAGATCTTTACTTGTATAAGCTACATCATGAAGTGACACGCTTTATCGATTGCATTTACCGGATATTCACCGGATTTTGGTTGATCTTGTTCATCAAGTCTGATATCAAGTCGAGTGCCAGGACCGCAGTAATTATATCCTGGAAGATGTTTTTCTCCGGGATATTTAGCCCACGGAGTTCCTAGAAAGTTTGACATTAATATTTCAATGTCACCACCGGTTTTTTTTTGGTAAAAAGGAAACTTTCTTTCTGCCACATATGGAACATTTTCCACTGTATGCTATTCTTTTATTTTTTTGTTGTAACCGTATATAAATCAGTAGCTGGAGTTTTAACCTTACAGCGTAAACAATATAAATCCATGTGTTACGTATTTTTGATTTAAATCATTTAATTTTGTTTGTCAGATTCAAATTTGACATTTTGGGTTTAAAATTCGTTAGTTGGGAGAGATTTTCTAGAAATGGATGACCTATATACTTTACAAGTAAACACCAGATGTTAACCTCATTTTCTGACCTTGCTTCAGAGTGTAAAGAAGCTTCTAAAATGATTGTTTGATTCCAAGGACATCTTTCTAGATCATAATGTATACGTGACTTTGCGAGCATGGGTTCGTTCTATGACCTTCTAGAAAATCACGTGATCTCTTGTTTACGTAAAAACAGGTATTTAAATTATTGTTTGGGAGAGAATAGTTCAGTAGTTAGTCTGGGCTTTGGAATAGAAAGATGTGTTTTATTGTTTGAGTGTAAATCATTTCAATTCGTTTGGGATCAAGAGGAATTTATTGTGTTATTTATCTAGAAATTACTTGTGCTCATTTGGATTATTATAAAACTAAAACTGACTTCATCACGTGACATCGTCGTCCATATTGGATTACATCGTCAAGATTCGAACCGGGAACTATTAGGACATTTATTTATCAGGACTCATGCAATTCCACTAGTGGATTATTTTGTGAATTCTTTTTGGATTAATTTTTGGACTTGATTCTCTAAAACCCTAAGTTTAAATATTTTCTTTTATGAAAATATTTGTACTCAATAAATTGTTTGTTAAATTTTTACAAGCTTGTTATTTTCACTTTTTTCTATGTTGCTTCTTTTTCGAGCCTAAGCACGTAACACCAAGGTATAATATTATATCATGGATGTAATTCATTTTTCAGCGACACGAAAACGAGAACAGGTAAAACATCATCCATCGTTACCAAATTCGATCAGGATGATATTAATAGGACCGTCTGGATCCAGTAAAACACAACTATTACTTAATCTGGTAATGACATGGTTGAAATGGAATAAATTGTATTTAGTTGCACCATCTGTAGATGATCAGAGATGCTACGAAGTACTTAAGGAATTTAATGAAAACGCATGATTGCTGAGCAGTGATGATATTATTGATTTTATAACCGATATTGATGAAGCACCATCTGTCGATGATCTCGATGGATTCGTTAATAATTTATTTGTGTATGATGACGTAATGCTAGATAAACAATCAAATCCGGCAAGACTATTTTCTCGAGGACGGCATAAAAATACCGATGTCATTTACGTAACTCAGCGGTATGCACGAATTCCGAAAGTAATCAGAGATAATTGTAATATTCTAGCTGTATTTAATGGAACTGATACACACACGCTAGGAAATATTCATAGGACCTGGTGTAGCGGAGATATGGACATAAATAAATTCAGAAATTTCTTTTCACGTGCGCAAGCAACACCGTATGGTTTAATAACAATAAATCTGCATGATCCCAGAACAAGATATCGTGTAGGTATCGATCAAATATTTGGCTAATTTGTAGCAGCAGATTGACAAAATAACGATATCCTCTAACTAAATTAAAAAGATACTATTTAATATATGAAAAATTGTACATGGATACGTCAAGGAAGCTCAAATAAATGTAACAAAAATTGTCGTGGAGAATACTGCAAGAAGCATAAATATATTTTATCAAAAAATCCACGTGCTGGTCCTCGACATTGTGTTGGTTGCAATGTTGGCATTCGAGGACAATATCGGATTTGTAATGAATGTGGTGGAGATAAATACAGAACTTTGATATTACCGTCGTAGGATCTAGGAAAGGGTTTTGATACCTAGAAAAGAAAACCCTCCAACTGAGGAAGAATATTACTCAAAGTTAAAAAAAGGTTTCAGATTGATCGTTTGTCCGATTATTCATTTTGTTTGATCTATGTACAAGATCTTTTTTATATCATCAGATTGACAATTTAGCACATGGAGAGAGCAGCAGAGAGGGGACGACTACAACATTGGTTTGGGTCAAGCTAGGTGTAGTCATTGAACTGACTTCAATGTTAGTCACCATTAGTCGATTTGGTAATCAAAAAAGGGTCACGTTTCGAATTAGTCGGTTTACCCTCTCTGCTGCTATTCACTATTGGGACAGTACAGAGCCCATACTCTCTGTTAAAGAAATATGCATGTATTTAATTGTATGAATTTTAAGGGACATGTACAACTTATTTGTAGAAAAAAATTTCTATTCTTAAATGCACAATATCCATATAAATGCTACCATAGTTCTAGGCTAAAATTGTGTCAAACTATTAAGCGGTAAAAAGCTTTTCCATTTAATCATTAGATAAAAAAATAACGTTTTCTTGTGTCACAATAATTTATTGGGATGTTTATAACCTATAAGATACCTCTTTGTAATATTATGGTTTAGAGCTCAAATGAGGGGCTCAACCATACCTAAAGAGCTGGGTATTATTTAGAGCTTGGAAAATGTAATGTAATTGTGGGTCGTCAAACCATATTCCATACTTCTAGAGTTGATCATAGGCAGTTTCAATTCCAAGAAAAGAATATGTGATTATTTCCAACATTTATCATTGCCTCGTTAAATACTGCAGTAAAAGTAAAGTATATACACGTAAAATGTTTATGTTTGAATTGTTTATAAAACAAAGAAACAATTATTTTAAATTTTATTTATCAGATACCTCAGTTAGACCTATTATTCACACATAAAAAAAAAATTATTTTAATTTCCAGACATTTTCTACGTCTACATATCAGATGAAGTTTATAAATATGTTAATACTTGTATCTGTATTTCCATGAAATGTCATACAGAAAAGAAATTAATCAATAGCCAACATTTTTTATCTTCCACAGATGAGATGTCAACAGTAAAACAGCTAGTTGGAAGGATAGAAAAAGACTTAAGAGACACTACATCAAAAAGAAGACAAATTGAAAGTAGTTTGAAGAGAGGCTTAGAAACCCTAGAAGGCAGGGTTGAAAGTTTGGAAAAAGGTAAATTCGGTAGATCAGTTGAGTAATGGTTTGAATCAGTAATCACGAAATAATGATCATTCTCGATATATTTAATTTAACTTCGAGAGGACAAAAAAAAGCGAAAAGCTTTGATTTTCCATTCAGCTTTTTTAACTTGGCTGGATTTATTGGTAAATCAGTTTGTTTCGAAGTGTCCTGATTCTACCTGTCTTGCAGCCTATTTGAGCTTTCAATATGCCTCTGACAAAATTTGTTAAACGTTCCCGTCCGTGTTGTCATCTACCCGTCTTTCAGTTCACATGTCCGTCGTGCTTATGAAAATGTTACTTTTCTTAAGTCACTACTTGCAGACTTTATAAAATTAACTTCGCATGTGATCTGGCTGATGAAATAACATTGTTTCTGTTGGAAATTATATAACATCAACAGTGTAACGTTTCTTTTAAGGTCAATTTTCCGATATTGCTTTCTTACTCAACATAACTACAGTTTAGTTTCACCAATCATTATAAACATTGTAATTGCCGTTTCATATTAAGATAAAAATTAAAGCGGTGATCACGCATTGTGTGTGGCTGACATGTAGAATATTATTATATCATATATACACACAATTGTTTTGTGCATTGCACTGTGATCAGGCACTTATACATTTTTAAGTAAATTGTCAAACATATAGAATTTTATTTTAATAAAGCCTATCCATCATTCGATTTCTTTTTTGTCTTCCTGTGTTCTAAATAAAGTCACAAGTCTTCATTTGAATAGCGATAAATATATGGCATGACTTCGATGCGATATAGATATATAAACAAGACATTTTTTATCCTGTTCTTTCTGACCGATATTAATACGAAACTCAACAGAGATTGACATAAATAAATATTGAGAAAACCACACATTTTTTGAATATCCTTTTATGATATTCATAATAAGAGTAATAAATTGCATATCTATCATTGGCAGCGAATACACTCTCTACTTATAACCGTTTACTAATCAGAAATATAACCTAATATCTGCAACTAATATCTAATTATGCATAAATAGATTAAATTCTAGAAATTTATCCAGTTAAAAAGAAAATATGAAATAATTAGTTATGAAGGTTATGCATATGATTGTATGGATTATTTCTAAAGCAATGTTTGAGTTTTCAAGTTTTGTTTAAAGTACACAATTTCAAACGTTTCATTCATCGCATACAGAACATGTTATTTACACGCTTTTTTTGGATCATTTCTTTCTCCTACGGTGTTCATTGCAAACTTACGAAATTTTATTGACTGTCTTACAAAATATAAATATTGTTGAAATCGTATTTAACGAGTAATTTTGCATCAGGAGAGAAAAGTAAAAGTATATTGTTTCCTTGCCGCATTCTTTATTTCATGTTTTTATTTAATCTCTGTTTTTAGAGTCTATTGAAACAAGAAAAGAGTGGGACAGTCTGCGTAAGTGTTCTTGTCATTTCCATGGACAAAATAAGTTAGTCTCTTGGGAGGGTCTTTAAAGAGTTGTCATTTTCCTGAAGTATGCACCAGTCAATTACTTATCAAAGTATTCACAAACTGTACTTTTAAATATAAATGCTGTATTCATACTTTTTCCTTTGTGGAATATCTAGCAGTCAAACAGTCATGTAAATAATATTTTGATGTATGAAGATGTACGCTGAAAAGCTGCATATATTATAGTGACGAAAGTAAAATGCAAGTTTAGTTATAATTAATACATAAAATAAGAGCTATCTCACTTTAAATGATGATGTGATGCAGAATATAGTTTTAATTCTTGGAAACCTGAGTTAAAGTGATTCAAAACATACCGCCATCAAGAAACAATATTTTATTCTGAAATATGTACATATATTGTTCTTATAGGATTTTGACATTTTTTGATATATTGCAATATATAAGTGTATGGATGCAATAAGTGCTTCATTTAAAAACGCTGTTAAAGTATTCCAAAACCATGCAACGGTTTATCCAAGGACATGAAATTTAAATACAAATACAAAATTGTTAACTTCAATACTTACCATTCTCCTCTGTTCGCTGTGTTGCAGGAAAAAAAAGAAAACCCATCATCAACGAAATGGAACAACAGAGGATAATTGGTACTATGTGCTTTCTCTGCAAATTAAAACGTAATATAAAAGTAATATAGTAAGCATTATTACACTACTACTAATACTGCTACTAATACTACTACTAATAATAATGGTAATAATTATTATCATACAATCAATCAATTCGAATAAAGGTCATATGCATAGCAGGAACATAAACTGAGATATAACCAGATGTATATACTGTATATCTGTTTCTCTCTCTCTCTCTCTCTCTCTCTCTCTCTCTCTCTCTCTCTCTCTGGCTGTTTATATAAACTTGTAGTTTGATATAATATCACGCATAGTTTAAATATTTTATTACATCACATTAACCACTTTCATATTGAATTGATTACCGTATAAATTAAAGCATTACTGCATCATAAAAAAATCCATTCCCAACGTTGGATTGCACTATACGTGATGTGTCTAAAGCGAATTTTTTATATGTATGTATGTATGTATGTATGTATGTATGTATGTATGTATGTATGTATGTATGTATGTATGTATGTATGTATGTATGTATGTATGTATGTATGTAAGCATGGATGGATGGATGGATGTATGCATGCATGTATGTGTGTGTGTCAGGGTTACACAGTTTGTACTTGGTGAAGACTTTTAACTTTCATATCATGGACTAGCATACAGGTACATCGATGACACAAATATACAAAATAACCACGCATTGTTTTGGTTATAATCAGTCAACAAAATGCAAGTAAATAAAACTTAAACAGACAACACCAAATTGTTTTTAAATGTGCTATTGTATGCGCAATATCGCCTTGCAGTGTCTCTGTTTGACCTGGTGACCTTCACGAAATTTAAATTTGAAACCGTTTGGCTCAAACTCTGACTCCAAGAACAATATTTAATTCTTTTCTTCAAAATGTTGCAGAGTCTAAAATAAATATATAGCGTTTGATTCACATGAAGCTTGTTGCAACAATTCATTCTGTGTAAGAATTTTTCCCCTCAAATTGTGTGGCTCATGAAAAAGCGTATCATATGAAGCAATACAATAACTTCTAAATTCAATTCTTATACTTGATAATCTTAATTAAAATATAAAAGAATAAATACCACAGTAAAATGGAGTTATTTTAAAACATTTTTTTTCTTGAAAACATTTTTTAGGGCAAGAAGTCATATTAAATAAATCTACATTCAAAGTTTGCATAGATAAGATTTGGAAATGGAGCGGAATAACGTATGTAAATGGTAACTGTAGAAATCAAGTTCTTAACAGTTAACACTATTTCCTTTGCTCTAAGCCAGATGGCCAATTTACGAGTATAAGAAGTCCATTTGAGGTCAGAAACTGTGTACATATGTTTATAGTATTGACGGAAAAGAAAATTGTCACTTGTTCTGCTATTTGTTGTTCTGCCTCTGGTCATGTTCCAGTCTCTGTTGTACAAATGTAAAAAAAATAATACAGGACCAGGAATTTATTATCATTATTCCTTTAGTTCCACTTGTATTCTCTAGTTTACAAGAGGAAATTCATTTTAGTTAGTAGATGAAAACATGTAGCACAAATAGGCAGTGTTTAATTGAAATATGATTCAGTTCATCCAACCAGAAACTTAAGTACGTAATAGTTTCCAGCCATTTAGAATGAATCCTTTATTTTCCTTTAAATATATCTGGGTGTGTACCAACATGTCACATTGAAACGTTTTGCAATATATCAAGTTATACACTTAATGAGTAAAAATTTGACTGCTACTAAAGCTTAAAATATCATTTTAAAATGTAGATTCAATCAATGTTGTATCACATTTGTGAACTTTCTCCGTCTTCTAAACTCGATATCTTCATTTACGGACTTATCTTAAATATGTGCACAAGGCCTGAGGATTCTGTATAATTATTTACTAGTATCTGGATAGTTACGCTGAAAGTGAGTGAACTCACGGCAATTACAAATTACAACTGTTGCCGTTGTATAAGGTTTGCGAAGTGTCAGGATTATGGGCTAATACTCGGAGAATGTCAGAAAAACAAAGGAATAATTGCCATGATTATTCTAAGTCTTATTTTAAAAAGTTTTATTACAATGTTGAGTTTATTAGGGATAATTAGTGAATTTGTCACCTCGTACCTTTGATGACTTTTAGCAGCAGAGAGGGTGAACAGACCACGTTTTCAAGCAAAAATAAGGCCTACAGATCATGTTTTCGAGCAAAATATGGCCTATAGACTACGTTTTCAAGCAAAATATAAGACTTCCAACGAAATCTCATTTAACCAAAAAAAAGTCTCCATTTTGCAAAAACGGAGATTTTACGATTTTTTAATCAATTTTGCTCGCAACGATGTGGTCATCCACCCTCTCTGCTGCTGAACTTTCAGTTCTGGGTTAACAAAAAATAATAAATGATTTTAACCGAATATTTGATCGAGTCCGATACGATATCGTGTCCGAGGATCATGTAGATTTATTGTTGCGAATCCGTACGGAGTTGACTGAGCATGACTAAAGAAATCTCGAAATTGATTGAAGTCCATATCAGAACACCATGTCTGCCATATATTTCTAAGAGTATGAGTATCAACTCCGTTGAATACAGCAAGAATATTGCAGTTATCTCTGATGACTTTTGGAACCTGAGTGTAGCGTTGAGTGACATATATCACGTTTTTGTGACGCCCCCGGGAAAACATCCTAGCAGGATTTTTTTGTTTATCCAACATTATATCGTCGTATACGACTAAATTGTTAATATCTCCATCAATATCATCAATACTCGGTGCTTCATCGATATCGGTTATAAATTCAATGGCGTTCTCACCCTTAATTTCTGATGCATTCTCGTTAAAATCTTTTAACACTTCATAACATCGTTGATCATCTACGCTAGGAGCAATTAAATACAACTTATCCCACTTCATCCATCTCATTATTAAATTGAGCAACAATTGCGTTTTACCGGATCCAGATGGCCCGATTATAATCATCCGGATAGAGTTTGGTAGCGCTGCATGATGCTTAATTGGTTCTCTTGTTTTAGTCGCTGAAAAATCAATTATATCCATATCTCTATACATAAATTATGGATCTATATTGTATGAAGTGTAAAACGCGTACTAGCACAAATGATGTGACGACGGTTACAACTAAAAATAACAAATCAGCACTTACTGGTAGATGTGCAACATGTGGTATTAAAAAGTTTAGATTTGTTTCTACAAAATCAAAGATTTTACAATTCGGAGATGTTTTTAAAAAAAACGAGGAGGTGATATCGCAGCCAAATTGGCAAAGCTCCCTGGAACCCCATGGGCAAAGTACCCCGGAGAAAAGCACCTTCCAGGATATAGCTACTGTGGACCGGGAACCAGACTTGATATCAGACTCAATGATCAAAATCAGTCCCGACCCGGTGAAGAACCAATAAACGCCATTGATAAGGCCTGTCACCTTCATGATGTTGCTTATAAAAGCAGCAATTTGCAACACAGGCATCTAGCAGATGTGAAATTAATTCATGCGTTAAATGCTATTCCTGATAAATCCTTCAAAGAAAAATTGGCTTCCTTTTTAATAAAATCGGCTATGAAAAGTAAATTGATGTTAGGTGCCGGTAATTAATAATATGGAATCAATTTATTATTCCCCAAGAGGATACTGGAGAGGTAAATCAGCAATCAATAAACTCGCTAGTGCTGCAAAAGTGAAAAAAACCACTGCGGCTAATTGGTTATCCAAACAGGCACTATGGCAAATTTTTCTACCACCGCCTAAACAAATTCAATTCTCGCATTTTGATGTGACCGCTCCTAATGAAGTTCATCAGGCTGATATATTATTTTTACCTCATGATCGTGGTTACAAATACGCGCTAACCGTAGTTGATATTGCAAGTCGATACAAAGAAGCAGAACCGTTAAAAACAAAATCAGCCACTGAAGTTGCTTCTGCATTTGAGAGGATTTATCGACGAGGTCCTCTGCACTGGCCAAATCTATTGCAGGTTGATCCTGGCAAGGAATTTTAGGGTGCAGTGTTATCTACAATGAAACATCATAATGTCACCATACGACGAGGGCATACTGCGCTACATCGCGATCAGGCCATTGTAGAACGATTTAATCGGACGATTGCTGAGCGGTTATTTGGATATCAATACGCAAAAGAATTCATTCAAGAAAAGCGATCCCGTGAATGGGTCAAAAGGTTACCAGCTGTGATTACTGCACTGAATAATGAGATTACTAGAACAATCAACATGAAACCTAGCAACGCTATTAAAAAGAAGTCTATACCCGTACAACCACAAAAAGATTTCAAAGAACCAATTCTTGGTAGTAATGTCATTGTGAGGTACTTATACGAACCAGGAGAGCTTGAGGGTGACACAAAAAGGGCTACTGATCCTATTTGGAGTGTTACTGCACACAAGATATCTACTACAACACGATCAACTGGTAGACCTCCAGTCTATAAACTGGATTCAACTGCCCCTCAACGAGGATTTACTAGACAACAACTACAGGTAATTCCTGACGATACTCAATTACCACCGCATGGTCTTAACTAGCGCCGTTGCGTCTATTGCACTCAAGACAAGTCAACATCACATTGTTTCTGACATGACCGAGACTGTTATTTTTTCTGTCTACGGTAAATTGGCGAGGATCCTTATCCGAATACTGCCAACGCATTATACAATTGCAACTCGCGCAGTGATTATTCTGTTGTTGTTTCAGCGTAATTATTAATTTAGCATCAATATCAAATTCTCGTTGTTTTTTTTTTGTCCTGTTGTTTGTAACCGGAGAGTTTTTTATTAATGATGCTAACATCAATATCACTTATTGTTGTGTCATTATCATCGCCTGACTCTGTCAGGACAATTCTTCGAAGTTGATTTATTTTTCGTACTCTGGATACTGCGAGATAGACTAAATTCGACCATTCGATGTGATTATCCACCATCCAAACAATTGTGTCTGTGATAGTCAATCCCTGTGAAGAATGTATTGTTGCTGCGTATCCTAGCGTCCACGGGGATTTATTAGCACGCAATGCATTTTCGACGACGCTGATATCAACCAGCACAATATCATTTAATACGAGAATTTGTTTTTCACTCTGTCCTGGAATATCAACTTCAATGTTCTGTTTTCGTGTATCCGATGGCCTATAACAAAGGGGTACTGGAAGCGTTGCAAATTTTTCTTTATGCAATTCAAATAACTCCATCTGAAGTGTGTCTCTGACTATTTTTCTACTTGCAATTATCAAATCATTTGGTCTCCATGTTTCCCAGAAATCATTCATTGGAGTTTCTGAAATCACTTCACGCGCTATTTCGCATTGGATTCTATCCGGTTGTAATCTAATTAGCGCTTTGAACTCGCGTAATTGTTCATCAAGTGATCTATAATCAGTGGTAATTTCTTCATAATAGTCTACAAAACCCCTTAGCCATTCATGTGGAGATGCACCGACAAATGGTGGTTTTTGGCCGTGATTACCGCACATGACGACTTTTGTGTTTTTGTTTAACAACCACTCGAGAAATGTTTGTAATACATCTAATGACACTGTGCATATTTCATCCCAGATTATGATTTCAGGAATGAATTTATCACCCATACGCTCAGGAGTCCATTTGTCACCCTTCCATCGAAAGAAACTATGGTAAGTACAGGCATTTACCCCTCGCTGTATCATCTCTCTGGCGAGTCTGTGAGTCGGTGTTAGAACAATCATGTTTGTGAAATTCGTAGGATTTTTCCCACGGAATAATTCAATTGCACGAGTTGTCTTTCCTGACCCACCACAACCGTTTAAATAAACTGTCTTGTACCTACATATTGGATCAGATACCGGTGGTGCATTAGAAAATTCTGATTGAATTTCAGCGCGGTTACAACAAAGATATTTATCATCCATGGCAACGTCTGCCGATTCACAATACTCATGTAGTATCTCCTTTTTAAATCGCCAACACCCCCACGCTTCCTCGGGATCTGTGAATTCAGCCACTGCTGATTTGTATTTATTGTGTATATACATCGAATCAGTGGCCACTCTAACCGCGGTATTAGGAAATCTATTTATCATCGAAAATAGATTAATACAAGCATAGGCTAGCATAGATGATCTTAAATGTGTATACTGGGGATTATATCCATCACAGTAGGTAACAACCGTACCCATTTTCTCACCATTGGATAGAAAAGCATCCTTACGGGATACAAGTTTTCCCTGTTTCATTAAATCCGCTACAATAAAATCGTATTCAGCGACGTCTATGATCAACCGCGAAGAATATTTTGCATTGTCGTATCGTCCACCCTGGGTAAATTTACCGATTATTCTTCGTCCAAAATCTTTTGCTTGTTCTTTTTTAATTTCAAATAACTTCATAGACAATTTCATGATTTGTTCTTCATTGAAAATCTCCGATTTTCCATTCGAAGAATTTCCATCAGGGAATTGTTTTCGCTGTTCGCTGATTATACGATCTAAATCGGGTTGTGGTAGCCAAACTTCTTTCTGAGCTCGATAGCATATAATAGCCTCGGAAACAATCAACGATATTAGCATACCACAATCGATCATATATCGTAGTAACACTATTGGCATCCAGGCCTTTTCAGATAGGTGTCTACCGAGCCAAACATAACTACACGGATGTAACCCTGTAGCGAATTCGAATGATATCACACGAGCGAATCCGGTTAAATCAAAATCAGGCAATGGACCATTAATCGCAACACGAGTCATTTCATGCGTGGGGTGTCCAAATCGTTTGAAGTACTCAGCACATTCCCCATATCCGAGAAAACTTCCAGGATAACACGCGGATATATCAATTGAAATCATACCATCACGTGAGTATTTCGTATTCCACAGTCCTCCATGACCAAATTTGACGCAGCTCGATTTAACATCCTCGAGAAAATCACTTCGTGTTGGACGCCATGAGTTTTTTTCTCTTGCGAAGTGAGCTACCACTGATGGAATAGTAAAACTACCCGTGAGTAGTTTTTCATGGAAACTCTCCGGTGAAAACTCATTAGCGATTTTTCTCATTCTGTTATCTAATTCTTCAACGCGATATAATTCACCATTTGGTCTTACAAATTGATCAAATCCTATTTCGGGATCTTCATCACTTCTAAGTAACCACACTGACACAGGATCATCTTTACACAACGCATGAATAGCATCAAATAATTTCTCTTCATAGAAAACATCTCCGACGAATTCCCGGGGGATATATCTCACGGTTCGTTCTCGTGGAAATAGTGTTACTGCAGGTGTCCACGCGTGTTTGTTATGATCAATAATTTCAATTGGAGCTCCTCGCGATTGATATTTCGGTTCGAATAATACTTCTCCGGTTATTGTTGTTACTGATATTGGGAATTTTAATGATGCTTCTAATTTAGCTATATCAGAAATCTTTGCACCGTGCTGTTTTACCGTTAATTCCCACTCGGTTATTTTTTTTCGTCTTAGATCAGTTAGTTTATTCCCCCGGGACGCATTTGTGAAGTGTTCTATTATTCGTTCTGCTACACAATTAAGCCCTGACGAATATTTCATGGGTGCTAGTTTTGCAATATCGGGTTTATCATTTAGCGGGTATATCCCATAAACGATTGCTGTTACGGGATAAGATCTCTCGTAGTATGGTTTATCAATTCCAGTTAGAATTCCTGGTTTTGAATCCTGATTCACGGTGATAGTTTTTTTATTCTTGAGGATTGGTTCAAATTTATCCCTAATAATCCATTTTCCATTATCACGGATAAGGAATTTTATTCGAAAAAAATGCCTTTTTTCCCCAAGACGTGAAATTATCACTGCTGCTTTTTCATCATTCATGGTAGCGTCAACAACACCATCAATTCGAAATGTTGACCAACAATAAGATGCTCCATCACGCTTGAATTCATTAAAACAATCTCTGATTTTACTAATCATGGCTTTATCAAGAATTTTATTCTTGGGTGTATCAGAAACTATATTAAGATTGAATTGAGCATCTTTCCAGGGTAATCTCTTGGACGTTTTTTTTGGTTTATCGAGATTAAATTTAGGATTGATTTTCAATAATCTCTTAAACTCTTTCATGTTTCCGTCTATTGGACGTTTTTTGGGTTTATCGAGATTAAATCTAGGATTGATTTTCAATAATCTCTTGGACGTTTTTATTGGTTTATCGAGATTAAATTTAGGATTGATTTTCAAAAATATCTTAAACTCTTTTATGTTTCCGTCTATTGGACGTTTTTTGGGTTTATCGAGATTAAATCTAGGATTGATTTTTAATAATCTCTTGTTACGTTTTTTGGGTCTATCGATATTAAATTTAGGATTGATTTTCAATAATCTCTTAAACTCTTTCATGTTTCCGTCTATTAGACGTTTTTTTGGTTTATCGAGATTAAATTTAGGATTGATGTTCAATAATCTCTTAAACTCTTTCATGTTTCCGTCTATTAGACGTTTTTTTGGTTTATCGAGATTAAATCTAGGATTGATTTTCAATAATCTCTTAAATTCCTTATCAATATTGAATTCAGCATTTTTCGAAGGCGTTCTCCTTAATTCCCTCATGCTATAATTAAAACAAGCATTTAAATGAAGAATTTATATATAATGAATCACTGCAAGTGGCTTATGATTGGATCAGTAACCCCGTGTAACAAATCATGCAGAAATGAATTCTGTGGGTATCATATGCAAAGCTTTCGACGTGGAAGCCTTGGTCCGTTACCCTGTATTCGATGTGGGGTTGGGGTCAGGGGAAAATCGCAGTTGTGTTTGAATTGCGGTGGTAAGCGATACAGGGAATTGAAGCGTTATTATGATAAAAGAATCAAAAATGGACAATCAATCAGAAATTATGACCCTGATAAAGTCTCTGACCCTGACACTGTCAGCGACAACGTCCTTGACAAAATCATAAGAACTCCTCAAGACTACATTGAAAGATTTTCCAGTGATGTAATCATTAAACCAAACAATGAATTAGACAAATAGTATTTAGTATACGAATGAACCAAGAATTCAGACAACACCCTGTGATCACAAATTATGAAGCATCCAGTGATGGTGTTGTAAGAAACCGCAGACTGAAGAAACCAGTTGGTTCTGATAATGGTATGGGGTATTTGAAGTTTGGCGCTGGAAAGAAAATTTATCTCAATCATCGTTTCGTATTTGAATGCTTTTATGGATTGATCGAAGATGATTCTGTCATTGATCACATTGATTCTAATCCAATGAACAATTCTTTATCAAATCTGCAGGCTGTTACTCAAAGTGAGAATACCAAACGAGGAAAGACTGGAAAATGCTCAAAAAAGCGAGACCAGTAAAATCTTTGAATACGATAACTAACGAAGAAAAAATATTTCAATCAATATATCAAGCCGGTAGGCATTTCGATATTTGTTTACCCTCAGTACGATATGTTGCAGAGGGGATTTATCGATCTGCGATTTCAAAAAAGACGGGACAGAAAATTCAATTTATTTATGTCTAATGCGTCATAATTTTCATTTAGAAATATGTCATTGTTATAGAATATGAATTCTGAAAATATGAATAGCATTATATCCGAGATTTCAAAATTGAAAGATCAGGATATTGAACTATCATATGGGTTAAATCCTGATCAAATCATGTCTGATTTTCAGGATATAGAATACGGAGTTAGCACCAACAAGTATATGCTGCCAAAGAAATACGCGCTCATCAAAAGAATTCAGAATTCTATTAAGGACTCTCTTACATTCTCTAGTGACGTAAGTGTGTTTGTTCCGTTATATACTATCGTAGAACGAATACGAAAAGAATTGGGTAATGAATACGAATTGAAAAAAGAAGTCAACTCTAAAGTTAGAAACCTACGGGTGTTAATTCAGGAAAATGAACAATTTTGATTGCCTGACCATTTATCATTTTTTGATTGCACGATCATTTATCATTTTTTGATTGCCCGATCATTGATTGCCCGACCATATCATTTTTTTTAGCCGACCCTCAAGGGGGGATGTCAAAAATCGATGGACGATATGTCAGATTGATCAATGGAAAAGTGAGGGAAGTGTCTATATTAATTATTTTTATAGGAATTATGACACTTCCCTCATCAATGATAACGCCATTAAAACAACAAAATAACAGCTTCCATGATCGTGTTAAAAATCATCCGACATGTCATTGATGTCAAAAAAAGAGTTACACGATGGTGTTAGGTCGGATTGAAAAAATGTTTTGCAATTGAAAAATTGTTTGCGTTTTCAAATAATGGTCAATGAAGCATTAACAACCCGATTGGCTCGTGAACGATTAGATGCAATTAAGAGATTTGTACCAATTCGCGACTCTGTCAGGAATAAACTGCAACAACGACAGAGTCTTCAAACTGATTTTGCTTTGGGGTCTGAAGAATTGTTTAAACCAGTAACCACAGCAACGTACGGGGTAGAGCGCGCGATACTGGGAGATGTTCCCGAGACGGGGAAAAAATATGTTGAAACCAGAACATCATAAGTATGCTAGAAATATAACTCACTGGGCTGATATATTCTATAAAATCAAAACTAAAAAAGGTCAGATTAAGAAAGATAGTGCATCATACATCAAATATATCAATATGGTGGATACAGTGTATAATAAATACGAAGAGTTTAAACAACAACAAAAACCGCAAAAACCGCAAAGGCGGCGTCAGCAACCTGCAAAGAAAATATCTTTTTCACCTAAAAAACAACAAATACCACGTGATGATGATGATGATGATTATGATCCTCTTGGTTATTTACAAGAAACGGATTTAGAAAAACAGGATGAAGCAACTGGTTATAGCGGAAGCGGATTGCAAGATTCCAGTGAAAATCCAAGGATTTCATGTCCTGGTAGTGTTCTCAATGATATATCACGATTAGAAGTTCTCATCGGAGGAAAACGAGCTGGAAATAACTCTCCGGAAATAATTAATGAAGCAGCTGATATCTGTAGACGGTTATTTCAGGGTGGTATCATGGATATCAGCATATATCGAGATTTCATTGACGAGTTAGCAAATGGGTATCACAGTGACTGAATAAAAACGCTAGCGTTTCCAAGTGATAAATTGTTTTACAATTGAAAAATTGTTTCTGATTTCAAATAATGATCATACACTACAATCATGATAAACCAACCTCCGTCTATGTAGTTAATTCACGGTTTCCAGTTTATAGAGCATACTATGGAGATGGTCTCGGTGATACCATATTAGGATTATTTTCAAGAATGGCTCCAAAAGTGATGCCGTTGGCTAAACAATTATCAATGAAAGCAATTGATGTTATTCGTGATAAGGGTATTGGTTTCGCTGGAGATCTTACCGGAAAAGCGTTTTCAGCCGCAAAGAATAAAATAACCGCGCTAGTGAAATCACGGATGAAATCCAAAGGATTTTCAAAACCGTTACCGTCTACAGCGGAAATGCCTGCGAGTGTTAGTAGAATTATAAATAACGCAGTAGATGAAAAATTAGCGTCGATGGATTTAAACCCCGACCAAAGCAATATTGCAAATATGATAGCAGGAAGTGGCTTTAAAAAACTACGTCGATGAAATCCTACGGATTTTCAAGCTAGCGTTTTTCACGATAAAATGGAAAATCGCGATTTAGACTCTGATAAATAGAATAAAATGTTCAAAAGGTCACCTGATCCAGCGTTTGATATAGACGCCCCAGTTGGCAAGAATGATTCTGTACGCGATTATCAATATTACGCCTATCATGCAATAGACCCAAATAGTCGATCTCGAATTGAACTTCAAGTCCATGATACCAGTAAATACTTTTTGCCTTGTGAAGCGTTTATTGAAATCGAAGGAGAACTTGTAACAGCTGATGATACTCCTGCTGTACCAGCACCGTATCCAGCTGGTACTCAAGTCGGGTTTGTCAATAATGGTATCATGGCGCTATTTGAGAGTGCTAGATATCTCATTGATGGAAAAGAAATTGAGTCGATAGATCGCGATGTTGATGTGGCTACAACAATAATCGGGTTAGCGAGATATTCTGATGATTATACAAGATCAGCAGGACCTTCTATGATGTTTGCAAAGGATGTTAAAAATACCGCTGGAGGAAATCAATTTATTATAAGACGACCAAAGAATAATGCCGGTACCGCTAATATTGATGCCGAGGATATGATTATAAACAACGATCCTAATTTAAATCTAGGGGCTGTAACACGTATTTCAATGTTGCAAGGAGCGCGTAAATCATTTTCATGCGCGATTCCACTGCATCATATATTTGGATTCTGTAGAAATGTACGAAAAGTTATTTATGGAGCGAAGCATACAGTAGCACTCGTGCGAAAGGGTGATGATAATGACGCAATCTGGAGGATTCCAGCAGATGTTGCAAATCCCAATGCTGATGCCGGTAAAGTCAATTTAACAAAAATATCATTGTGGATGCCAGTGTTGACTCCATCAATCACCGCAGAAGAACGATTACTATCATTTATGGACCATGGAGGAAAATCATTACTAAGTTGGCTAACCGTGAGTACAGATGTTAAACAATCAAATATCAACGGGGTATTCACCTGGAATCTAGCATCAAAACAGGGCACTGCTGCGCCACGTCATATATTCGTAGCGTTACAGGATAACACACGAGTTGGCGATCAGCGTTTCAGTCATATGATATTTGATCAATTAGGTGTTAAGGACGTCTCACTGAGAATAAACGGCCAGCAGGAACCATCCGAGGATGTACAACTCGATTACGGTCAGAATCATATTGCTCGCGTGTATCATCGTCTGTTGTCGTTTATGGCACGTGATCAAAATGTCGATACTGGTCTGCAAATATCACAATACGACTTTAAAAATCTGTATCCGATCTATTACTTCTCACTGGAACATCTCGATTTGATGAGACAATCCGTCGTTGATATACACTTTAGAGCAAATATAACCCGTCCTGGTGCTATTGCTAATTATAGAGCGGTTGCTGTCATTCTCAGTGATAAATCAATGCTACTTGAAGGTGTTGGTGGAAGAATGAGAGTGGTAGATGCGCCAGTAGAAAATCTATGAACGATTTTTCATTAAAATCATAAACGATTTAGAATCAATCTATTATGTATAATGTCGTATAGTGTTATTAGTGTTGCGTTAACTCCCGGTCAATTAAAAAAACTACAATCAGAATCGGCTAAAAAATGTGGAACCACAATCACGTTGAAACCTAATCAAATGACTGGTGGTGCAAATAAATTATCGCTGACAACTCGTCAGGTGAAACATTTCAATGATGCACTTGTAGCAAAAAAAGGTGTTCAGATTACTCTTTCTGCGGCTGCTATCAAAAATATGATTAAAACAGGCGGTATATTTCCATTGTTAGCTGCGATTCCGGCCTTGATTGCAGCAGCAGCCCCAGCGGTGGCTAAAGCAGCAGCGTTAGGAGCCGTTGGTACTGCAGCAGGAATGGCGTTGAAAAAGGCAACTAGGAAAGGATATAAAAAAAAGGGACGATCCGTTTACGGATTGGGTCTAAGACTACCAGGAACCCCGTATTCGTGGTACAGCGGAAAGGGTCTAAGACTAGGACCGGTTTATTAATTCAGAAATCTTCGATGATTCCCAAATCTTCGATGGTTCCCATGTCTAATTTTGATTTAATGGATGCTGCTAAAAAACTAGCGATTAAAAACTTCAGAGGTGTCTTAATGAAAGATCAATTACCACATCAACCAAACAGCGTTGAAACCGGTATTATTAATTTAGATAACAGCACCGGACCTGGAACTCACTGGGTTGCATACGCTATTGATCCACGTGGGATTGTTTATTTCGATTCATATGGATTAGCCCCACCAAAAGAGTTTATGCGTTATATAAAAACCCTTCCAATGAAGACCTGGTATTCTACGCTACCAACACAACAAATGAATGATCCACCAATATGTGGCAGCGAAGTATTAAATGTCCTTGACGCTATTTCTAACTCCTTGGGTAACCCAAGGGGAAAACCACCACACATTGTCGTAAATGAATACACCAGCAATCGCTTTTTAGAGAGAGAAAGAGTTTTACAATAACATGATTGATATTTGGGGAAGACCTCTGAAACCCAAACCCGATGACACTGCAACCGGTGATGTAAAAAAACTAATCAAAGATGAAATCGCTGAGACGTTAAATTTAGTAAATGTTGACCCGAACGAAATAGTTGTATTTCAAGACAAACAGGGTAAATTGAAAAGCAGTGATGTGTCATTGGATGATATTTTGATACGGCAGCGCGACGCCGCTGAAAACTCTATTGCGCTATATTCCAACAGTGGACAACTTAAACCAGGCGCACTTGTGTCTACAATCACCGACGCGATTGCTACCCATGACAATAAGATTGCCGCCCACGACAATAAGATTACCACCCACGGCAACGAGATTGCCGCCCACGGCCGTGATCTGGATGATCATATACGAGGTTATAATACTTTTCGCAAAAATGTCGTACATAAATTCTTTGGAACCCCGCTTCTGGTTGGCATGACTCTCGCTGAAATCAAAAACTATCTATCGCTATTCTTTTTTAACAAGGACGCGGGAAGGATGATGAATGAAAATGAAATCAAGGCAAATTATCTCGATATTTACAATGATATTTCTAAAATAATAGAAAATCTTGAGCGGGTACAAAAACCAACTAGCGACGTCATTGTTAGGTTTTTTGGAACCCCGCTTGTGGCAGGCATGACTCTCGCTGAAATCAGCGAGTTTATTGGCAAGCATACTCACAATGCCTACATCGCTAATAGTTTCTTTGGTGTCCCGGCTACATCTACAATGACTCTCAAGGATATTAATATGTTTATGGTGAGACAAACAACACTTAATACCATCGTTGATAAATTTTTAGGGAGAACACCTGTATCTGAAACCACATCGTTGACAGGCCCGACCCTCGCTGAAGTTAAAAAAGCTATTGACGAACAAAAACTCACCGACGACGTCATTGTTAGGTTTTTTGGAACCCCACTTGTGGCAGTCATGACTCTCGCAGAGATTAGCGCGGCTATCAATAGGATAAAAATTCCACATAGTGTAAGCGCCAATAACGTCGTGTACACGGTTGATAGTGGGACCTTTGATTGGATTCGAGGAAACAGAAATTATCTTTATGTCGGCAACAAACATACTGGTGCACCAGGTTGCTACCGACTTACAATAATACATCCCAAAAATTTTGATTTGGAATTCAGCAACACAGGTATCAGAGGTGTTAACACGCTGACATATATGCTAGAGAAAATACCAAAACCTCCACCCTATATACCAATCCCGCTTACGATTACTATAAGCAATTCAAACGAATCCGTGATTAGGGAGTCACTACCCTGGATAATAGAATTTGTATCCGGTGTCCCCTCATCCGATCCTAAAACCACTTCGTTGGTAGGATAATTGAAAACACTAGCTGATTTAAAACAACAACAATGACGCCGTCGATGATTCCATCATCGTCGCAATATCGATTCGACACCGTGAAAGAGTTTTCCGCGAATTTGAAATTACTTTCTGAGCGCTATCGTGAAAAAAAAAAGAAATATCGCCATCGATGAGACGAAAAACTTCATCGAAGCCATCAAAAATGATTTTTCGAGGATGATAACAATCGTTATCAGCTACTGATAAAAATTTGATTAGGGTTTCAGCAACCTGGTATGTGGAATTCGTAGCGGATTTAAGTAAATAACTAAATTGAAAGGAAAATCCTTCGGATTTCACAATTGAAAACGCTAGCGTTTTTAAAATAAAAATGATTTCATCAACGCAATGTCGCTATTATCAGGTCAGAGAATTTCAAACTAGACTCAAAACCCTCACTGAGGAGTATCAAATAAAAATGAAAAAATACCGACGAAGAATCACCGCAATTGATGTTATTGTGTACTCGGTGTCAAGCGTTCTCACTGGCGCCGGAATAATACTTGCATCGGTTATAATGATTGCTCCGGTCGTAGTTCCAATTTGCATTTCTGCGGTGGCTACAATCGCGGGTATATCAACCGGGATAGCAAAAAAGATATCATCATGCAGCCAGAGTAAACTGCAGGATTACTTAATTCAATTTCATATTGTATCAACCGCATACTCGCAATTATCATTGATGATATCATCGTCACTCGATAATACGATTATATCAGATAGTGAATTCTCAGCGATGGTCAGTATTTTTGATTCCGCGATATCGAAATTAGAGCGACAACATGAATATAATAACAATGACAACACCGATGGAATTGGAAAACACGAACCCGAAAACCAAAATGATCTCAATAACCTCAACCATACCAGATTGTGAGTTCTCAGTGACGGTCAGTATTTACATTTCCGCGATGTCAAAATTAGAGCGACAACATGAGTATAGCAACGATGACAACACCGATGGAATTACTTCAACAAATAGTGGAGAACACGAACCCAGTACAAACAAGCATGATATCAATAACATCAACGAAACCCGAGTTTAGTGTGAATTTCCCTAGCCCTGTCCCCGTGAAGGAGATAGCGCTAGCAAAACTACGGGTGTATCACAGTTGGCCTAATATCAGATCAAAATCATTTGGTGGTCAACAACCGAATAATTCACTGGTATTTGCAAATAAGAATAAAGACGACGGTACCCCAGACTGGAACGTTGTTTCCATACCAACCGGATCATACCAAATCGAACAAATCAATAATGAGTTCGCGCGTAGAATAAAATCGATTACTGGAACAGAATCGAAAATCGCTATAACAGTTCATGAGCCGACGCTATCATCCGCAATTGAGATAAGCACAGAAGGATACGTCGTAGATATCTATCAGAGTTCTATTAGAACCGTACTAGGATGGCCTGAAAAACCACCGGAAAAATCCACCACCGACTTAACCACGGACGTACAATCATATCATGAAATCAATCCCAGTTATCGAGATGATTTATCTGATATAAGAAAAGGAAAAATCGCCGATAGATTTATATTTACCAACAAAGACACATTGCAATGGGATTTTATCACTAAAAGAACAGCCGACTTATTTGTTACTATTTCATTTACGCTAACTGACGTCACTGGTTATTTTAATGAGATTAATCAATTATATGAAACACAACTAGAACAACTACGGAAAACAAAATCGCAAAAACACGCTGAAATAATAAATCAGCTTATATCGGACATGGAATATATCAATGAACGAATTATTCAAATAATAATTAATGACAACAGCAACAATAAACAACGATTCCTAACCGATTACAATATCACAGAAGACAATCTGCGTAATTTCAAGTTTCCCGGATACAACGCTGATGAACTAACAAGAATTGTTAAAACCGATATCAAGGCGCTACAAAAACTAGATTCAACTGTCCTCCTCAAATATAATAATGATCCAGATGGTGGCGGTAGGCATATTGCACCGCACAATGTTAATATTTCAGCGGTGATTGCTCTCAATTTAGTATGTGATGTAATTGAAGGAAGCTATCAAATTAATCTAGAACAATCAAATCAAGCTCAGCAGGGATATATTCTTTATTCGTTTGCACCAACAGCTCCTCCAGGATTCCTAATTATTGAAAATCCAATTAATCCTGTCTACATGCGATGCCATAATAATTCGTTAACGAGAATTAATTTCCGACTCACCGACCAGTCAAATAATTTAATTGATCTACAAGATGAGGTGTTAGCGATTAGTTTGTTTGTGAATCATAAATGATTTTCATCCTAAGGACTTCCATCATAAAGACTGGATCAAATCATTTATTATTTTTTGTTAACCCAGAACTGAAAGTTCAGCAGCAGAGAGGGTGGATGACCACATCGTTGCGAGCAAAATTGATTAAAAAATCGTAAAATCTCCGTTTTTGCAAAATGGAGACGTTTTTTTTGGTTAAATGAGATTTCGTTGGAAGTCTTATATTTTGCTTGAAAACGTAGTCTATAGGCCATATTTTGCTCGAAAACATGATCTGTAGGCCTTATTTTTGCTTGAAAACGTGGTCTGTTCACCCTCTCTGCTCTTTTTTAGAGTTTGACCGTTACACACGATTTCGTTCTCAGCAGATAAGGTTTTGTTCTCTAGTTTCAGTGTGAACTAATTGTACTGGTCTCCTAGGAACTTGATCCATACTCTTAACAATTCACCCATCACACTCTTTGAAGGTAAATTCAACTTAGCTTACATTAAAATTATTTCTACCTTTTTCAGATTCAAGCCAAAGGATATTACAACAACATAGGTGCTATGCTGAGAAACACTTCGTTCAAACTCAAGCATACATACATGCAGACGAAATACTGCGGCAACACAGGAGACTGATAATAACAGGTAAATCAGGACAAGGTAAATCATACATGGCTAATCAGCTCTTGATGAAAATCATCGCAGACGACCCAAATATAAAACCTCTAATTCTAACCACTGTCGAGCAATGGAAACGCCTAATCGATGTATCAGTCAGATTTGGTATAATTGTTGATGACATGTGTGGGAAGATCTGCTTGAACGAAGGAGAATTGATGAAATGGAGAGAGGAATCTACATATATGCTAACTCTTATAGAAAATGGGAGACATGTCGTAATTTTTACAATGAAATCTTATTTCAGTGAGAATATATTAGTGACCATGCAATCTTGTCCATTGTTTTCCTCACAAATCATTTTGAACTTGGAAAATATTAAATTAAAATTTGCAGAAAAAAACGAATTCGCTAATATATACTTCAAAGAGTATGCTTTGAGCGCTGATGAGGTATCGACTATATGTAAAACAGATGAAACAACGGTGGGATTTCCCCAGCTTTGCAAAGCTGCAGAGATGATTAAAGATAAATCAAAATTATTCGGCCTGTTTTCCAAACCTCGTGAAATGATACTCGAGCAAATCAATCAGTTCTGCCTGGATGACAAAATGACCTATGGTTGCCTGGTTCTTGTGTTGTTGTCCCAAGGAAGACTTAACATTCAATCAATCAGGGAGCTTGCAAATGACCGTGAAAAGAAGGAAAACATAGCCTTTTCGATTTTTATTTCATGTGGTATTCCTCATGTAGTACCTCTTAAAGTGTTACACACTCTCAGATCTTTACAAGGTACATACCTTTCATTTGATCCAAGTGAGGAATCATATTCTTTTGGTCATGATTCCATCGAGGATGCTGTATTTTGTTCATATTTAGAATTCTTTCCTGAAGAAACACTGCTTTACTGCCCATTACAACTCATTTGCAAACGGTGCACAATCAAGTATGATTGCAATGACATACAGAAAACACCACAAGACAATACACTAATTTTGCATCCATCTTGTCAAGCGCATCTGATCAACAGAATCACAACAGCGTTGAGGGAATGCAGTCCAACGGATTTTAGAATTGTTTCCGAGGCAAATATATGGACTTGCGAAAACTTTACAAAAGCTTTTCTTGCTGAATTTAAAGAAATACATTGTATTGCTGACAAAGAAAACAATTCCCTTCTGGTTCATGCAGCAAATGCTAACAATCGTGATCTTGTTGATAAGCTTCTATACGGATTGGACAATATTCCAGAGGATAAAAAGAAAAACGTTTATCACTTTCTTACAAAAAGTGCCCAAGCATCATGTGCCCACAAGGATACATATTTAATTGAGAAAATATGTAAAGATGGCCGTGTGGACGTCAATGATATTCTTCCGAACTCGATCCAACATGGATCTGTAGATGCAATAGAATTTCTTTTGGAAAGTGGAGCTGATATTAAATACAGATCCGAAAAAGGAGAAAACCTGCTTCATATTGCATGCCTTCACGGCAGACTTGACCTTGTCATTTTTCTGCATTCAAAACAACCAAATCTCGTATACGAATTTGATGGTGATGGCCGAAGTGTCGGCCTTTCAGTTGCTGCTGGGGGACGAGTTGAGATTCTGGTATATCTTTTAGCTTTAGGTTTAAATCCCATGTATACTGATCAAACAGGTTGGAACCTTCTGCATTATGCTTGTTGGCATGCGAACAAGGCTATGGCTGAACACTTAGCAGGCAAATATTCCAAACTGCTCTACGGTGAAACAAATGAGGGTTTATCTGTACTTATGTGTGCTGCATTTGGTGGAAATATAAATATATTTTCAAAAATGTACCAATTAATGGAAAACTTGTTAAACGTTGACAAGAACTCAAATAAACATATGACAAATAACGTCCAATATTTGACAAGAAAAACAAACGATCAACAAACATTACTGCATTTGGCATGCATAGGAGGTAGCTTCGAAATGACCAAGTACTTGGAACAAACCTATCCTACAATGCTCAGTGAGGTGGACAACATGAGGAGAACACCAGCTCATTACGCTGCACAGAGCGGCAATATCGCTTTATTAAGCTATCTGATTGATTGTGGTACAGATCCGTGGTGTAAAACCGCTGAGGAAGAGACCTTGCTCCACAGGGCATGCCTTAAGGGGCATATAGAAATGAGTAAACACTTAGTACAAACATTTCCTACAATGCTCCATGAGGTGGACAACATGAGAAGAACACCGGCTCATTACGCGGCAGAGAGCGGAAATATCGCTTTATTAAGCTATCTAATTGATTGTGGTACAGATCCGTGGTGTAAAACCGCTGAGGAAGAGACCTTGCTGCACAGGGCATGCCTTACGGGTAAGTTCGAAATGAGCAAACACTTGGTAGAAACTTATCCTACAATCCTCTATGAGGTGGACAACATCAGGAGAACACCGGCTCATTACGCTGCAGAGAGCGGAAATATCGCTGTATTAAGCTATCTAATTGATTGTGGTACAGATCCGTGGTGTAAAACCGCTGAGGAAGAGACCTTGCTGCACAGGGCATGCCTTACGGGTAAGTTGGAAATGAGCAAACACTTTGTACAAACTTATCCTACCATGCTCCATGAGGTGGACAAGATGAGGACAACACCGGCTCATTACGCTGCACAGAGCGGAAATATCGCTGTATTAAGCTATCTAATTGATTGTGGTACAGATCCGTGGTGTAAAACCGCTGAGGAAGAGACCTTGCTGCACAGGGCATGCCTTACGGGTAAGTTAGAAATGAGCAAACACTTGGTACAAACTTATCCTACAATGCTCCATAAGGTGGACAACATGAGGACAACACCGGCTCATTACGCTGCAGAGAACGGAAATATCGCTGTATTAAGCTATCTAATTGATTGTGGTACAGATCCGTGGTGTAAAACGATTGAGGAACAGACCTTGCTGCACAGGGCATGCCTTATGGGTAAGTTCGAAATGAGCAAACACTTGGTACAAACTTATCCTACAATGCTCCATGAGGTGGACACCTTTAGGAGAACACCGGCTCATTACGCTGCAGATAGCGGAAATATCGCTCTATTAAGCTATCTAATTGATTGTGGTACAGATCCGTGGTGTAGAACCGCTGAGGAAGAGACCTTGCTGCACAGGGCATGCCTTACGGGTAAGTTCGAAATGAGCAAACACTTGGTACAAACTTATCCTACAATGCTCCATGAGGTGGACAACATGAGGAAAATACCGGCTCATTACGCTGCAGATAGCGGAAATATCGCTGTATTAAGCTATCTAATTGATTGTGGTACAGATCCGTGGTGTAAAACCGCTGAGGAAGAGACCTTGCTGCACAGGGCATGCCGTACGGGTAAGTTCGAAATGAGCAAACACTTGGTACAAACTTATCCTACAATGCTCCATGAGGTGGACACCTTTAGGAGAACACCGGCTCATTACGCTGCAGATAGCGAAAATATCGCTGTATTAAGCTATCTAATTGATTGTGGTACAGATCCGTGGTGTAAAACCGCAAAGGAAGAGACCTTTCTGCACAGGGCATGCCTTAAGGGTAAATTCGAAATGAGCAAACACTTGGTACAAACTTATCCTACAATGCTCCATGAGGTGGACAGCATGAGGAGAACACCGGCTCATTACGCTGCAGAGAGCGGAAATATCGCTGTATTAAGCTATCTTATTGATTGTGGTACAGATCCATGGTGTAAAACCGCTGAGGAAGAGACCTTGCTGCACAGGGCATGCCATGCGGGTATGTTCGAATTGAGCAAACACTTGGTAGAAACTTATCCCACAATGCTCCATGAGATGGACAACATGAGGAGAACACCGGCTCATTACGCTGCAGAGAGCGGAAATATCGCTGTATTAAGCTATCTAATTGATTGTGGTACAGATCCGTGGTGTAGAACCGCTGAGGAAGAGACCTTGCTGCACAGGGCATGCCTTACGGGTAAGTTCGAAATGAGTAAACACTTGGTAGAAACTTATCCTACAATGCTCAGTGAGGTGGACAACATGAGGACAACACCGGTTTATTACGCTGCACAGAGCGGAAATATCGCTGTATTAAGCTATCTAATTGATTGTGGTACAGATCCGTGGTGTAAAACCGCTGAGGAAGAGACCTTGCTGCACAGTGCATGCCTTATGGGTAAGTTAGAAATGAGCAAACACTTGGTACAAACTTATCCTACCATGCTTCATGAGGTGGACAACATGAGGAGAACACCGGCTCATTACGCTGCAGGGAGCGGACATATCGCTGCATTAAGCTATCTAATTGATTGTGGTACAGATCCGTGGTGTAAAACCGCTGTGGAAGAGACCTTGCTGCACAGTGCATGCCTTACGGGTATGTTCGAAATTATCAAACACTTGGTACAAACTTATCCTACAATGCTCCATGAGGTGGACAACATGAGGAGAACACCTGCTCATTACGCTGCAGAGAGCGGAAATATCGCTGTATTAAGATATATAATTGATTGTGGTTCAGATCCGTGGTGTAAAACCGCTGTGGAAGAGACCTTGCTGCACAGGGCATGCCATACGGGTATGTTCGAAATGAGCAAACACTTGGTACAAACTTATCCTACAATGCTCCATGATATGGACAACATGAGGAGAACACCGGCTCATTACGCTGCAGAGAGCGGAAATATCGCTGTATTAAGCTATCTAATTGATTGTGGTACAGATCCGTGGTGTAGAACCGCTGAGGAAGAGACCTTGCTGCACAGGGCATGCCTTACGGGTAAGTTCGAAATGAGCAAACACTTGGTAGAAACTTATCCTACAATGCTCCATGAGGTGGACAAGATGAGGACAACACCGGTTCATTACGCTGCACAGAGTGGAAATATCGCTGTATTAAGCTATCTAATTGATTGTGGTACAGATCCGTGGTGTAAAACATCTCAGGAAGAGACCTTGCTGCACATGGCATGCCTTAAGGGTAAGTTCGAAATGAGCAAACACTTGGTACAAACTTATCCTACAATGCTCCAGGAGGTGGACAACATGAGGAGAACACCGGATCATTATGCTGCAGAGAGCGGCAATACGGATTTATTAAGCTATCTGATTGATTGTGGCACAGATCCGTGGTGTAAAACCGCTCAGTAAGAGACCTTATTGCACAGAGCATGCCTTAGTGGTCATTTGGAAATGAGCAAAGACTTAACAAATACATATCCTACAATGCTCCATGAGGTGGACTACATGAAGAGAACGCCAACTCAATGTTCTGCATCGCCATTAATTTAGGGTATTTAAGTGACTCTCCCGAAAATAATACATCATATGTATATCTTGAGAGGAGAAGAGAAAGAAGGGGAAGAGGAAATGATAAACGTTTCCAATTGATGTAAAAAGGAATAAGATGTTGTGAAGTGGTTGGTGTACATAAGCAATACAGTTTAATTAGATAAGTGGTTGGTGTACATAAGCAATACAGTTTAATTAGATACGTGGTTGGTATACATAAGCAATACAGTTTAATTAGATACGTGGTTGGTGTACATAAGCAATACAGTTTAATTAGATACGTGGTTGGTGTACATAAGCAATACAGTTTAATTAGATAAGTGGTTGGTGTACATAAGCAATACAGTTTAATTAGATACGTGGTTGGTGTACATAAGCAATAAAGTTTAATTAGATAAGTGATTGGTGTACATAAGCAATACAGTTTAATTAGATACGTGGTTGGTGTACATAAGCAATACAGTTTAATTAGATAAGTGGTTGGTGTACATAAGCAATACAGTTTAATTAGATACGTGGTTGGTGTACATAAGCAATAAAGTTTAATTAGATAAGTAATTGGTGTACATGAGCAATAAAGTTTAATTTTTCTGCCTCACCGTTTGTAAATATTCTTCAAATCATTAAAGGCTAGTGTCATAATCGTAAGTTTGTTTCTGCAAATACACTACTATTATAATATTATGGAAAAATTTGATACACGTGTTTTTTTTATAGATGTACAATGTTTTATTCCTCAATGCCATCTTTGGGCATTGTGTTGAATAATATTGTCGATAAAATGTAAATTTCTGGATTTAAACTTATTGATGAGAATTGGAAATTTTGAAGATTTGGCTTTTTATTTAGTATTTATGTAGCCTTAGACAAAATTATTGAAGGAAATTTAAACAAGTGTAGAAATAACTCTGATTTTTTTTATTGTGCCAAAGTTTGTGACTGAATGGAAACGTGTTGTTTGCAAATATGAAATGTACGTTCAGAAGAAAATGCCTGATGAGCGTATATAAGCATGTTTGTAACAAATGTTTAAATCACTGTACGTGGACTGTAGACCACGTTATCTGTTCCTTCATATTAAGATATCTCTCAGACAAGGAGAGAACATCGTTGTTTCTTATCCAGTTAATGCTTCAGGGGTAGGCTGTCATACTTTAGAATCAGTAAGTACTACCCTTTTATATGTTTACACTGTACCATCCTTCAGTACAGTAAGTACTGCCCTTCATGTTTGTGCACTGTACCATCCCTCTGATTTTCAGGCAAGGTCAATATTATTTCATAGTGAAAACGTATGTATAACTGCATGTGTGAGAGAGAGAGAGAAAGAGAGAGAGAGAGAGAGAGAGAGAGAGAGAGAGAAGCAGGGGTGATGATATACTATTGTTTTGAATTACCTGTGCATTAGATATTATTCAAATAACAAACAACGTGTACATCAATATTATATGTGGGCAAACATTAGATTTGCAAAGAAGTTACTCAAAGAAGCTCGGCTTTGCAAGACTAAAATGCGCTCACTGATATATACCAACGTAATTTTGTTGTGTCACGTCAAGTCGATGGTTATTTCAGTCTATATGACTTCACAATTGAGAATGATAGCTGAGCTCCAGTCTAACTGTATATGAAGAACTTGTCCAAGAAGAATAGTACAGTAATAACCAATTTGCTACAAATTGTATTTGTAAAATGCAATGGAGGCCGTGAAACCGTTTTTAATCAAACCAGGTATTTATACGCCATTAATCTGAAAATAGAATAATTACCCCGTCTTGTTACTCAGAAACAACATATTTAACAAAATTGTCGGTGATAAATACTACAATAGAACACGTCACGCAATTATTAAACAATTTATATTACATCTGGCACGCGAGTTAGTGAGTCATGAGTGAAGAACAAGTTCCCTATCATATATCCTCTAATACTAACATGCAAATAACAAAGATCTACAAGATGTAGATGAAAATACTTCACATACGAGGTTGAGGAAAGCATCATAATGATCCAAATGAGGCAACACTGCCATGGTAAATTAGGAGGTTGATTATAATACTACTATTAAAAAGACTAATTTTAGTGCATGATGAACGTTAGCGACTGCTCACGTTTTCCTAATATAAATCTAAACCACCATTGTTATTCAATAGTTAACGTATCTATTATATTCTTCAATTAGACATGTATTAAAAATAATCTGTGTAAAAGAATCTGCAAATGGAAAATTGGTAATGTTTCAAAGCGCAAATAGCGGTTGATCGACTGTCCTTTTATTATATATGGTGCAATAAATCTAATTTTAAGATTAAAATAGTCTTGGCACAGTATATAATAATATATCATTGTTAAGTATCATAAACAGCATCCTGTAACATAACAGAAATACCAATGCATTTACTTAGGTCTCCGTTTACTGGATCTACCTTGATTTATATAGCTACAGTTATTTCCTTTTGAGTTTGAAAATATTCTTGGAACATAAAGCATAAATAATCTACTCTGTTTCGCCAGTCATCACCTTATTTATACGACCAACTAATTTTACTTGAAGATGATAATTGTATTTAAAGCTGTAGACCTTTACATGCAATGGTATCTTATAGGTTAGACAATTTTAATTTGTACTTTTCGTAATCGGCACCTATGCCCTTATCTGTACCCTAACCACTGTATATTATGTTTGGTGTATGTTTGTAATCATATATATATATATATATATATATATATATATATATATATATATATATATATATATATATATATATATATATATATATATATATATATATATATATATATATCATATCTGACATTGTATTAATTTTGTATAGACCTACAATTCATTTCCTAGAAATGCAAAAAAGTAGTGTGCTTATTTTGGCTTATATAATTTTTATTGTGAAGACATAGACTTGATTAGCATTACTAAGCTTGTAAAGAAAAGCTACGTTAACTGTGTATTTACAAGAACCACATTAAATATTTATTGTTTTACTTTTTATATTTTTTGCACTGGTCATCTCTTTTATTGGATGGGAGAATCAAATTGTAGTATTATCACATAGTTATTGTAATAGTGATAAAAACAATATATGATGTAGTAAAGAATAAGCTCCAAAATCGATTAAAATATTGTTTCATTTTATCACACTTGCACTTTTAGTTGATCTTGTGATTTAGTGTAATATATTAATATTACAAATGGTTTTGAATTTTTGGAGTTTCTTTTCCCTATAGTTTTTAAACTTGCTGTACAAATGTTTTTTTAATCCTTTCATTATTTTCATATTTGCTATATGTATGTATGTATGTATGTATGTATGTATGTATGTATGTATGTATGTATGTATGTATGTATGTATGTATGTATGTTTGTTATATATATAGCAATATCGCATTCTAGCATGAAAGGTTTCCATTAATAATGAAACAACAGAAATATCGTTTACGCATGTCTTGCTAGTAATGTGCATTCAAAGATAAATACATAACTGAAACTGAAGAATTATTAACTTTATTTTCTTCCTGTGGCTACTACATGTGTATCAATGGTGAATATAAAATAATTTTGTATATGGCAATTACTTCCATAGAAATTGTCGTAGTAGAAGACTATATAAGGTTGGTAATTTAAGAGTGATCTGCGATATGTTCATGGAGCTATTCTCAAGTTACTTTTATAAAATATATTTCATTGTTCTGAACTAGAGTCGTGTTTAGGTACCACGTTGATGGCAGTGCTTTTGTGTGTTTCTATTGAACTTTACTTGTTTAAAAATTTTGCCATCACTCATGTCTGCTTTGTTTTATCCTTTCTGTATTAATTACTCAAAAGAAGATGAGTGCATATGAAAGCATGAATCACATACAATCTTAGATATTGTGTCATGTTATAAATATACCTGCCTTTCAAAGTACCAGTCATTTTGGTATTAATAGTGTCTCTATTTACCAAGCAGTTGTACTAGTAACATCAATTTTGGACAGCAACATATTGTATGTCCATATTGTGTTTATGGTTACCTATTTTTACTGATTATAGTTTCATTATGATATAATAATTATTCGTGTAATATGGAAATATAGAATCTTGTTACAACAAAGTATATTTGTGGTACTGAGCTATGTTTTGTATTTATCTAATTACGAGACATTTAATCCCTTTACCGCTATATGTCTTCCTCTAATTTAGCGGATGAAGTTTTAGCTAAAAGAATAAAGTAGATTAAGTGTTGGATTGAAATTGGGATTAATAGAAACATTGTAGTGGATTAAGTCTTGGGTAAAATATTAAAATAATTTTTGCAGTTGATTAGATGTTGAATGAAAAGTTAAAGATAAAATCAACATTGTAGTACATTAAGTCTTGAGCAAATTTATTAAAAGATGTTTTGTAGTGGATTATATATTGAATGAAAAAGTTAAAGATAAAACCATTGTAATCGATTAAGTCTAAAGTACAAATATTAAAATATATGTTGTAATGGATTGTATATTGAATGAAAAAGTTAAAGATAAAACCATTGTAATCGATTAAGTCTAAGGTACAAATATTAAAATATATTTTGTAGTGGATTATATATTGAATGAAAAAGTTAAAGACCAAACCATTGTAATCGATTAAGTCTAAAGTACAAATATTAAAATATATTTTGTAATGGATTAGATGCTAAATGAAAAGTGAAAGATCAAAACAACATTGGATTAGGTCATGTATATACTATTCTAAGAAGTATTTTAGTGGATTCGGTATTGAATAAAAACGTTAATGATAAAAACAACCTTGTTGGAATTGTAATCATGAAGATGGAGGTGCCATTCTTGCACGAGTAGCTTTGTTTGTTCTACTTGCAATTCATTTGTGTCTTTGCATTTGTCGCAGTCGTTTGTCTTTCCCATACGTAGTGCTTGTAGGTGTTGTAATTCTTCATTATGCTTAATACATGTAATCTGATCACTACTGTTAATTTTTTACACTGTATATCTAGTACATTTCAATTATTATATGAACATCATATCTTAGATACAAAAGTTTTACTTGTATTGGATTAGATTCGTATGGTGTTTGTTTTCCCTAGATTTGCATAATACCGTATCAATAAATGCATTTTAATTTTTGAATCTGACACTGATAAAAGACACTAATCTGCTTTATCTGTTTATGATTTTTGGGCCAGGTGAAGGCTGATAAAATGCGTAAGCGTTTAATATACTAATTAGCACATTTGATTGATAATAATGATGATATCTGAATGATGATATTTAATGTAATTGAATGACTATAATGAGTATACGTGAATGATGATAATGAATAGGCTTGAATGATAACAATGAATTTATTAGAATGATGATAATGAATGTATTATCAGTGATTAAATTGAATAATTTTGCATGATGATACTGAACATGGTCAAGTGATGATAATAGATGTATCTGAATGATGATAATGAGCATGGTGGAATGATGAAAATGAATATATTTGAAATAATAATGAATAAGACTGAATGAAAATAAGGAACATGGTGAAATTATTTAATTACATGCATCTGCATGATGATGATCCATCATGGATGAATGATTATTATGAATAAATTTGAATGCTGATAATTAGTATGCTTGAATAATACAGCGAATGTGTTGAAATAACAAGATTACAACATTTGTATTAATTATTTTATGGGATCATGTTGCCAATTTCTTGTACCGTATATTAAATGAATTACAATACGTCATAGTTATTACTTCTTCCTGTTGCAGAGAGCAAGCATTTTCTAAATTACAGATTAAACATCTCATTAAAGTGCACTTGTTCAAACACTTTACATTGTCTTTCGTTTAATAAGAATTGTAAAGTGGACAATGACATTTATTAAATTTCCTTTATTACAAACTGATACACATAATCTTTTCCAAAGGTAGACCTTTATAAAATAACAGTGATTTTATGGGTCATAGAATAAGAGAGTATACATCATCAGATTAATAAAGCTATAGAATTGGTACTAGTATTTTGGGGTATTTTAGAAAACTAGTTAATAAATTTGCATTGAAATTGTAAAACCTGCTAAAATGTGATCATTTAAGAAAAATCATGTTTTCACTGTTCCGGGTTTTAGACATTTCCATTTTTTTTTGTTTCTCTTGCATGGTGAAATATTGTCACATCTTTGGTAATGCAGCACCAGTAAGAATGTTGAAGTTTTGTGTTAAAGTATTTGGAAGCCAAATAGCTCCAACCCAAGTGGATGCCTTCTGCTAGCACTTCAAGATAATAATGTTATGGGTCAGGTATGCCAGGAATTGTCTTCCCTGCATACGCAGAAATCTTTTGTTATCATTGTAAACTGTTTTAAAATTTTGTTCTAAAAGTTTTGAAAATCACATGTTGTCAAGTCTGTTAATTCTAAGACTATATAGTTTATATACTAAATTGCAATGAGTTCTATATACATAATATTCTGCTCTCCTGCATATTATAATCATTAGGGTCAATTTGCAACAAGAAATATAACAATTCTAAAATGCAATGATCTGTATTGCGCGTGGCACCAATGCTGTTTGTAAGGATTAATAAATAGATCCTCCTCCACATGTGTGCTAAAAATTGTTAGAAGTAAAACATATACAGAACAAATAATTACCACAAAATCTACAAAAGTTTCTGGTCAAGTGCATGTTATAATTATTATGGTCAATTAGCAACAAGAGATATAACAATACATAGATGTGCAGGAATAATCAATGAATGGGTTCTTGTGTATATCACATAAAAAACACAGCAGTATCTTTTCATGTAATTCTAATTAAAATACATGGCTTTTGCAAGGCATACAGCTTTTAACCAGACCAAATATGCTGTCAGGATTTAACGCTGTAGATGTGGTAACATTATAATAATAATAATAATAATAATAATAATAATAATAATAATAATAATAATAATAATAATAATAATTATAATAATGTTAACATCACAATTGCATTGATGTGGTTGATATATATATATATATATATATATATATATATATATATATATATATATATATATATATATATATATTGCATGTTAGGACTCTAACAAGCTTCTAAAATTGAAGTTCATTGACCTTTCCACCTTTTATCATTTTGGTATTGTTTCGATCTGTTTTAAACAATAATGTTTTAAAATTAGAAACAATCATGTGTGCACTGGCAGACGCTTTATCTTCTCAGGAAACGGACACACCAGCCCATAAATGAGTCTCCTGCTGCCTTGCAGGTCGGGTTTGGTTAGCCAAAGGCTAAGGGAGTAAACCCTAAAAGACAATCCGGAGTGGAGACCCTAAGGCAGCTGGAAGATATACTAAATCCCATCTGGCAACTCCTTGGTCTGGAGAGGGATGTGTTCCGCCAGACGACTTTTGCATAAGGATACGCTGATAATGCTGGACAAATCTGAAGTTACCATAGTCGTCGCCCGGGTAAACAAGGACCGTGTCTGCCGTTGTTCACCCGGGCGGAGGTGACAAGTGTGCTACTGGTACTTTGTATAAAATCAGAGCGAGAGACAGCAACGCCATCGCCACTCTGGCGCAAATTGGAAAACTCCAAGAGTTGACACAAGAGATGGAACACTAAACATGGCATATTCTGGGACTCTGTGAAGTCAGATGGAAAGCCTTATAAGAACACCAAGCTGAAGATGGGCATATATTCTACTATAGCTGAGAGTTAGACAAGTCCTTAAATGGGTTGGCTTCCTTTTAAACATAGCCATCAAGGGATCTGTGCTTGATTATCGCCCCATATCTAGCAGAATCATCTCCATTTGTCTGAAAGCATCTCCCATGAACATCACAATTATCCAAGTCTAACCTCTAACTGCTGATCATGAAGATGAAGAAATAGAGGAGTTATACAATACTTCAGGATATTCTAAACATGGTAAGTAAAAACGACTCATCCTCCAAATAGACTGGAATGTCCAAGTTGGCAAAGATGCACTAGAAGACTGGGATGATCATTGTGAACTTTCTTGCAATGAGCTTACCAATGAAAGCGCAAACTACAACAACTTGGTATTGGCCGACACACTGGGCCAACATAAAGGTTCACGATGCTGGACATGGCACGCACCAACTGAAACCAATCTTTACCTGATCGACTACATACTGGTTCAAATCCATTCCAGATCTGGCGTCAATAGAGCAAAACTAAAAACGTTCCCAGGTGCTTATGTTGGGTGTGATCACGACCTCGTGATTATGAACTTCCGAGCGAGGCTGAAGAAAATTAACAAGCCAAAGCAAATTAGGATCAAGTTCAACCTTGAACAACTGACCCTAACATCTGCAAGTCATTTCAAGCCACAATTGAAGAAACATTTGCTCCACTTCTTGTAATGGATTTTGATGTTAAAGTGATGACAGACACGTTCAACACAGTCATGACAACAGCTACCAAGAACATCATTGGCCTCCCAACGAAAAACCCAGGGTTACAGAAGAGATTCTGAATCTGTGTGAAGAGACCTAAAAAAAAACATCCGACACCAAATAAGGGCAATGTAGTACTGAGAAATGAACAAGAATATCAGAACAAACTTGAAGAAACAAAAGAACATTGGATGGGACAAAAGTGCACAGAGATAGAGAGCAGTCTGATAAAGAACAACAGCACAAATGTATTCCAAATTGTGAAAGACCTCAGCAGACAGAAGCAGCCAAGAGTCAATTCCGTTCAAGAAGAAACTGGAAAATACCTTACATAAGCAAGTGAGATTGTATTGCAGAAAGATGGACTGAGTATTGGAAAGAACTCTACAACCATCCGTCCACAGGAGACCCAAAGGTGACTGAGGTCCCACACTCCACAAATGATGATGACTTCCTCATTCTGAAAGAAAAAGTGGAGTCAGTAATAAGAGCACTGAAGAATGGGAAGACAGCTGAACTCATCAACAATGTGTGTGTGTGGGGGGGGGGGGAATCAGTGATAGAGCTACAAACAGAACTCTGCATCAAGATCTGGCAGACAGATTAATTGTCAACACTCTCCATAAATGGCAATCTCCATCTGTGCCAAAATTACAGAACTATCAGTTTGATCAACCATGTTATTACGATAATGCTCAAGTTCATATTGAACACACTGAATTCACAAGCAAATTAAATAATCGCCAAAGAACAGGCAGGGTTCCTTAGTGGAAGAAGCACAAGAGAACAAAGATTCAATCTCAGGGCTCTGTGTGAAATGTACTCGCAACATCAACATGACATCTATCATGTGTTCATAGATTTCAAAAAGGCTTTTGACAGAGTGTGGCATGAGACATTGTGAGCCACAATGAAGAAGTACAACATGGGTCAAAAGTTGACTAATACCATCAAGGAGCTGTACACCAAGGCGAACATACCATCTTTATAGGTGTCCATTTGTCAAAAGAAAGCTTCCTACGAAAACGAAAAATATAAGGTCAATAACGATAAACCGAAGCCTCTTATTGACCGAGAGAATCTCTGTTGGGTTAGTTGATTTTGTTACTAGTTTGTTGTCGTCGATGGTTTTAAAAATTGTACGACGTTTTCATTTGCCCGATGACACCTTATCGAGGTCGAGCCCGCACTTCCTAAAGTACCTGCTTGTTGGATAAGGATATTACCACCCCAGGATAACATTCTTAGACACAACAATGACAAGGAGGAGGCCGACATGTATCCCCAAAAATCGTAAATATAACACCAGTCATTGATGCTACAATGAATGATACATGTGCGAAAACGATTATCGATTACCTTAATATTAGCAATCAGAAATGTTTTTTTTTCAGAATAAAGTTTAATGTGCTGACAGATACATATGATTGGATAATCCGTGACAAACGAGATCCTGTCCTTGCTAATGGGAAAACTGCTATACTCAGTAAAATGTCAAAACCAGGAATGTTGACCGCGGTTATTTGTGAAATTTATCCGATAAATGAAAAACAAAATGTCGACAAACTAGTGCCGATGATATATGTTCATCGTTGAACTGTGTAACTGAACGAGTAACAGAAAATTTTATAAACAGAAAAAGGCGAAAACGGTCTAACAGACAAAAGACGTAAAATAATAAACTCGAGGGGGGAAAAAGTTAAAGACACAGGAGTACAATAAAAGATGTGGCTGAGATACAAAAAAAACCCATACAATTTCCAATATCAGTAAAAACGATAATCGGAGAGATTTTTTTCAAATCAAAATATAAATCAAGACGAGAACCAATCGAAATTATTGACCATAATGCCCATGCATGGACTAATGCGGTCACGGTGTTTCCACGAGATCGAACCGGAAGATTTTACCCCCAGAGAGAAATATTTTTGATTTTATTCACGAGTTAAGTAAAAACGACCCTGTGTCAGTATAGTTATTTCAGAGTTTTGAAAGCGATGATGATAAGTATAAGTTTGATCAGTTTGTAAGACCTAACGGCGAAATATACCGTCAAGAATCACTTCATGGCGCGATGAGAAATCTTTTGCAGAAATTTTTGTCCCTGGCTTTGCCCCGACTTTGTCAGGTGGGACAGATAAATTATTAACAAGTTGATTAACGGTTCCGTCAGTTGTGGCTCACTTTACTGAAGAAAAGAGTTTGTGGAAACCAACATGATTTGATTTTCTTGCAGATGTGCAGCTGAGCTGTTGTGATTACGACCACGGAGGATTATGGAATACTAAGTATAATAACAATGATATGATATCAGTTGATATGGTTGCGTGTTATCCAGAAAGTTTTTTGGGATGGGAGAGTGTTCTAGATATTTTAAGAGATATGGACATCCCACGCATGAAATGGCACGAGTAAGTATTAACAGACCATTACCCGATTTTGATCTGACAGGATTTGCTCGTGGTGTATCATTTGAGTTCGCGAAGGGATTTCAGCCGGTTTGATTTGTTTGGTTTGGTAGACATTTTCAGCAAAACGCTGGCTTCGATAGTTTTATTAAGATGTATGCTCGATTGTAAAATGTTGATATTGTGGATTGTAAGTGAAGCGATTATATCCTATCGGAAACAGACCGAAGTTTGATTACCTGCACCGGAACGTATTAGTCATGATCAGGTCATTGAGGAATATCAGCAGGAATGTCCCAAAACACCTATTGATTTGATCGTTAATGATGTTCCTAATATTCTCAAGATTAAACTTGCTAACAGTGCAAAAACCGCAAAAGATCTCGGTAGAAGAATATTTAGTAAATTTACTCAAGGTGGAGCATACGATCACAAACGATATTATGTATTATTTAATTTTAGATGATGCTAGATATGATTTTATTATCGCAGATGCAACAGCGAGAGACATATTTGTAATTCGACAAAATTACTATTTATCCGACGGAACAAAGTTGGGCAGCATTGTTGGTTATATGAAAGGCGAATAACCTCAGCATACACATCTAAGATCATCCATACTCGCTTATATTTCTTTAAACCTACTATCGATGATAAATAGATTTCCTGACACTACAGTCAGAGTAGCGACGGATTCATTTTATATCGAAAACAAGTATATAGACTTAGTGACTCGTTTTACAAACCCTGATGCATCATGGGATTCGTGGAGAATATAACAAGAAATGTTACATGATTATTATGAATCCGCGGATGTTACGATTAAAGATACTTATCGTAGTGATCAAATATCAGAAAAGTCAAATGAGCATTCTGCTGTGTTTGATCCAATATCGAGACATAATACCATTTATCTAAATGGATCAGGAGGATGTCGTTAAACAACTCGTGTGATCGAATTATTTAGAAAAAAATTCAGACTTAATTGTATTACACCGACACACAAACTTGCACAATAAATGAAATAACGATGACTTAATTCTTGTACATTTCATTGTCTTTTTTAGATACAAAGGCGACGCATGGACTCCTGATTGAATGGAGAGAGACATATATTCCAAAGATCATTATTTGGGATGAGATGTGTACAGTGCTTCTATATATATTAAAAATATTTTTCGGCTGGTTGTTGTCAAAAAATACAGCTGTGATAATGTGCGACGATCACGGTCAACCACCACCGTTTGTTGGGTTGTCTCCGCATGATTGGCTAAAGAGTTTTGTAGATTATTACGAATAAATTGATACCGACGATAGAGCGCTTGAACCAGAATTAAGCGAGTTCAAGAAATCAATCAGATTACAACCGAATAAAATCCAGTGCGAAATAATGCGTTAAATACTTTCAGAAACAAACGATTTTTAGAAAACGTGGAGACCAAAGATTTGATAGTGGCGAGTAGTAATATAGTCAGAGACACACTGCAACAGAAGTTGTTTCGGTTACAAAAAGAAACGTTTCCAACGCTGCCTGTACCGTTATGTTATAGACCAGCTGGTACACGATGACAGAATATTGATATTGATATTCCTGCGCAAACCTAAAAACAAAATCTTGTGTTAAATGATATTGTTTTAGTTGTGGAGGATGCATTACGCGCTGAAAAAATTCCGTAGACGCTAGGACACGCAATGACGATACATTCTTCTCAAAGGTTAACAATTTCTGATTCAACTGTGTGGAGGATCGTTGATGATCGTATCGAGTGGTCAAACGTAGTCTATTTCGTAGTGTCACGAGTTAGAAGAATAAATCAACTACGTAGAGTTATCATAAATGATGATATAGTAAGAAACAAATTACCTGGTTATAAACAAAAAAATTACAAAAACATAATCGCGACTTCGATATTGATGCTGAATTTGTAATGATGCTGAAACAGCAACAGAATACTCAATCGCAAGTTGTAATTGTATAATGCTGTGGCAATATTCGGATAAACATCGGAGACAATTAACCGTAGACAGAAAAGATAGTACGTTTGGTCATACACGTTAAAATACGATCTTGACCTGTTTTGAATGTTATCGAAATCGAGGTACTGGCATCTTTGTTAAGTCAACCTGGTGGTAATTGCGTATCTTCGTGAATTACTTGTAATTTTTCACGTCTAAATCCTCGTTGAGGAGCAGTTTGATCTAACCTGTGGATATACCAGTAGATTTTACAACGCTGGAAATTGTATGTGTTGTAGTACTCCAGATAGGATTAGTCGCTCTTTCTTACCACCTAAGCTCACCCGGTGCATACAAATATCTCACAGTGACATTACCAAGTATTTGTTGTTTTAAAAAATCACTTAATTGTATTGTTATACGAGCGCTTTTGATTGAAATAACGGGTTTCAAAGCAGTTGTTCTAGTTATTTCATTATTTAACGAAGCTATCACACTTGGTAATCTTGCAACCCATACACGAGATCTCTTGTCTTGAACGAATTCCTTCGCGTACTGAGTTTTAGTTCGTCTGCGTTATATCCCGGAAATTTAAAATTCAACAAATGGGCTTCTGTTTTTTTGTATGCATCTACAAATCGGTGTTTGTGACCGCTTAAATCATCGTTGGAATTAATTAATAATTAAACCATTCGCTGTTTCATATTTTACATGTCTGATACAAGTTGGTTTAATATTTCTATGCACCCAATGATTTCGCTGCGTAAACTTGTCATATTAAAGAGATGTTCTTGGAAATATTGCCGTAGTTTTTCTAGTTGTTTTTTTTTTGTTCATAATTAATTTAATTGAAAGATCCAATAATTTCACCTTGGTGAGTAATCTTTGCTTCTACCAATCTTTCTATTCGTTTGCCTGATTGATACCATGCATGTCTACCCAAAACATAAAATAATCAGCACCCAACGTTGCACTTGTTATATCACCTAAATGTCATATGTATGATGGGGGAAATTTCATGATATGATTTATTGTTCGTTGTATAATCAGATTTATTTTGTTATGGAATTGACGGAAACGGCGGTGGCGGAATTTCTGATCTTTTCTGATTGGTTAGTCCATGTCAAATACTACGTTGGATATACGCACGAACATTTGTATTATAATTGTGTTGATCTAAATCATCGTCTACCACGAAGGCCACATCCTGATATCAAACTCGAAATTATATTTTTTTCTATTATTTTGACGGAAGGTACACCAACCTCTTGATTCATCAAAGCTGCTAAGTTTTTATTTGCGGCCTGATATCTTATTTTACTAACATTCGCGGGCATATTCTCTGCGCTTTGTAATTTTAATGGTTGTTGCTGAACCATCTTTCGTTGTCGTAATAATTGTACTATTCTGTCTTTCATTGACGAGAATGCCTTACCAAGCAACGTCACTGATCGCACCAGAAACGTTTTCACGAATAATATCAATAGCTTTAAAAGATAATTGTTTTGCAATTGGCCTTGGTTTTTGAGCTATCCTTTTAAACAATCCCTGAATAATATTTATAAGTCCATCCCCATAATACGCACTTTAGACGGCGTATCTGAGTTTACTACTCTAAGCCGTCAGGGTAAGTAGTGAGAGTCCTGTATGATCAACTTATTTAATTGTTATTCTTTTAACAATTAGTCACTATGGTACCCATCCACGATTTCATCAATAAATTCCCGGTAAATATTGGTATGTATTTAACCACCTTGAAATAATCGCCGACAAATATCAGCTGCTTCATTGATGATTTCTGGAGAATTATTTCCAGCACGTGTTCCTTCTATGAGAACTTCTAATCCTGATATATCATTAAAAGCAATATCAGGACAAGTAATAAGATCAACACCTGTATAAAACCACTACCAGTAGCGTTAGGTGCATCATGAAATTCTTCTTCTGGATAGATTCCAATATTATTATGTAAAAAGATCATCATCCGCTTTTTCTGTTTGTTGCAGAGGTGGAGGAAGTTGATAGGAAGGCTCTTGCTTGGAAGTTTTTTCTTCTTTTGTTCTTGTTTTTCTTTTTTCTTTTGTTCATTTTGTTGTTGTTGTAGTTGCATTTCATCATGAATTTCAACTCTTGCTAAACATCTGTTATAAATATGATCTTGTTCGTCTATATAACTAATATTTTGATTTAATTTAAACACCCAACCGATCCACGTTTTACGACTTACACCTTTATCATTCTCGATTTTAAAATGTTTTGTCTTTTACCATAACTTGAAGCAGCAAACGATCCAAACCCAGGTAAATCCTGCCTGGTTTTTATGATCCAATTTTTTATTACCTCTATACCATGTCTAGTAAATTTCTCCGTAAAACTAATCCCCTTTTTTCAACTTCAGGTTGAGCTTGCGCTTGAGGTTGAGCTTGCAGTTGGAAAATCTTCTAAATTCTTTTTTGTTTGTTTTAATACTGGAAGAAGACTTTTACTTTTCTCTGGCTCAGTATCTCTCCATATAACGTTTTTGGAAGTTGTAGTAATAGATTTAAATAATTGTTGGTTTTCTTTTGCAAATTCAACTTGAGATTCCTGACGTTCCTGTAAGTTTTGCCTTATAGCATCTCGAACAGGAATATATTTCTTAAGCGCTTCTTCTCGCTCTCGTGCCACTCGAGTTGTTAATGATTATCCATACATATTAGTATATAATAACAATTTAATTTATAGCAGCAGAGGGGCGCGACGAAGCTTTCGTTTCACAAATGGACAGCTATAAAGTTGGTCTGTTCGCCTGCTCTACTACTATCCAATATTTGCATCAGTTGCTTCTTATTTATCGGCACAGAGAATTCAGAGATAGCATTAACCTTAACTTATGTAGGTTTCATTTGGTTGTATCCAAAAGCATATCCTAAAAAGTAACACAAGCATGGCAAAAGTCAGCTTAACGTAATCTGACTGACAGATTTGTTGCAGTAGCGGACTAAAGCACGTTTGGATGGTTAGCAGGTGGCCTTTCTCGGTGTAGTTGTAGATCATGAAAATCAAAAATGCAAGCGTCACCGTTTTATATACCAGAAGTATTCATTTTCAACAAAGGTTATTAGGTACTGGGGGAACATTTCAATCCGAGCGGCATAACCTTAATATGGTCCATCTAGAGTCACAAATTTTGAAATTTCCTACGCCCTTTCCGTATATATTTGACATGTCCGATTCTGTTAATGCAGTCGTCAGTTTTGGATATTCGCAAAGAATCTGACATGGAAACACTTTTCTTTAATCAGTACACATACTTCAACATCAGTACAGTTTAATTTTACATCTTTGTTCAGGTCCTCAGCGTGTGGAACAGTACAACCTTTGGCAATCTTTATTTATAGTCAGAGGCATATTCAATAAGATTAATGTATGACTCTCCATTCGAAACGTATTTCTCTTTGAATATCTTCAATGGTCCGTGGATCATACATCCTAAAACTAGTCAAAATTGGCAAAAACGTAAAAGACTTTTGAAATAATTAACTAACATCATGCCTGAAATGAACACTCTCGTCTCAATCTCCTTCAAGTCCGATGAAATATTTTCAAAGAGTCATGACTCTCATGGTGATAGGTAGAGATGATATAATATATTGGATGCCTAATACACCACCTTAAAATCAAGAAATATGCAAGTACAGTTATGAGAGGAACAGACAAATTGTGGATTGACAAGCAAAGCTTTTCAGGCTAAGCAAGAACATTTAAAATCTAAAGTAAAACAAAAATAATCCGAATCGGAGTCAACAGATCACAGACGATGAAATAAATGCTTTGTACAGCAATAAAAAAATGAAGCCATTGTTAACACATTGAGGTTTAACAACCCTGTACACTTTGATTTAAGGGGAGTGACTGAACACTACAATCGGAAATGGGGGGGGGGATGTTACGCAAAAGAAAAAACTAAATGGCCTGAGTATCTTGAAATCAGTGAAAGGCAGTCAAACACCAAGACTGGCAGACTCTGTCAAGGACATCAATCCTAAGATGTATGAAAATAAAAGCAACAAAGAGAGAGATCCACTGCTATCTACAAACGGTATGCTGAGCTAAGACTAGCAGACTTTAGTCAATGTGAAATTCATTTATATCTTGCATCCAACACTATGACAATCTCAGCGACAAACCCAACATGGTTTAGGAAACAAGTTGGTGGAGTTAACAGACTTGGATGCATCATGAAAAAAATTAAAGAAAAAGCAAGTATTGCAGAAGGAAAACTTAACAAACACTAGAACTTAATGCAAAGTTCAGAATCAAAAGCATTCCCCCAATTGATGTAATGCAAATATCAGGCCACACACATGTAGTCTATAAACAGCTACTCAAACGTTTGTGACAAACAACAACAGACGTACTCCTATTACCTGAGTAACACCGGCCACCCAAGTAATGAAAATGTCAAACCACACCCCCAAAACACGGAAATTTCAAACTGCACAGTAATAGAATAAATCGTTCCTAAATGTGTAATATTCAAAAGAATCAGATTATCAGCAACCTATTCTATGCATCAAATTTCACCGTACAAATTATGTTTGTTATGAACCTCTCGCAAAATGCGAACAAGATACATGTACCTAACTGGGGTCAACTTCTTTCAATAGGTGAATACTCAAAACAAGGCTCACACAGCGGAAACGTAGGATAGTTTTGAAAGTAACACTGGCAGTCAGAAAGGAATAGCGAAAAATGGACCGAAACGATATCAGTGAAATGTCGAAAATTTCGTATGCGGCAATTTCAGTTAACACTGACCGCTGTGGAACATTTTTTGGAGTTGGTATGTGAATCAATTTGCGGAATGGTATGCTTAGCTAAGTATGCAGTCGAACTTCCACACATCTGTAAAGAGTCCATCTAGATAGTACCTTGTATTTTCCAACGACTCGAGAATCTCATGAAAGCATTGTCAATTTAATCATTGATAGCTTCTGTATATCTTTATGGTTAAAGGCTATGACCACAGACTGTATGCAAAAAGACTTCTGATGAGAATTCTCAAAGGAAATAAATAGTCAAGAAGGTATTAGAGTACGATAGCACGTGTTTAAAACATATCAATAACAAGAGTAAATTTTATCAACTAAATGGTGGTCTCGCTAAGATCAGATGGTTACCAAAACACCGCCTAAACTATATTAGCTCTACTCTGGAAACAAACAAGTGGCAAGTGTTTATTATAGGCAGTTGAGACCACCCCGATAACTCGAATCCAGCTTGGTGCTGCAACGGTAACTCGTGAAAACACCCTGTCGCAGAATTTAAAGCCAGGTATAAAATTTCTGAAACTAATCCGCTTCAACAACAATGGGCTGGAATTCACGGACATGCCCAACCCCGTTGCATTCTCTATTGATTACGTTGCATCAGTAATGATTCAGCCAGGATGAGAAATATGTTCAAAATGGTCTCAACGAAGATGCGATTGAACTATTCAACTGCGTAATCAGTATGGGTTTAAATGAACGTAAATGCCAGGTACCAACAACTCACAATCGCCAGAAATTTAAATATTCGCCAAATAAGTGTGTATGATTGTATGAAGGTTGTACCAGTAAAAAAGCATAAGTGGTTGGAAGTGTCTGTGCGTAATGCACCTGAAGAAGGCCAGTCTCTCGAGCAATTACAGTTAGCAATCACATTATTAATAAAAGAATCATGATGGACACTCTATAAAGCCGAGAAAATAATCGAAGCGGAACGATTACTGCGAGATGAAATTACCAAGATAACCGCGTTAAAATACAAATCCATGCCACGGTGCTACGTTTGGATTCGCCAAGGAAGCAACCGTTGGCTTTGGTGTTGTTGAAATTGTGACAGAGTGTGGCATAAGGCATTGTGAGCCACAATGAAGAAGTGGGCCACAATGAAGAAGTACAATGGGTCAAAAGTTGACCAATACCATCAAGCAGCTGTACGCCAAGGCTACCAGTGCAGTAATTGCTCAAGGTTCTGTGGGGGACTGCTTCCAGACAACAGTTGGAGTACGTCAAGGATGTCTCTTCTCACCAACGCTTTTCAACATCTATTTAGAGCACAGCATGAGCAAAGTCCTAGAAAGTCACTGTGTGACAGTCATCATAGGAATTTGCAGACAACATTGATGGGCTGGCAGGCAGTGAAGACGAGCTTGCCATCTTAGTAAAGTACTTGGAAGAAACATCTTCCAGATTTGACATGGATATAAGCGCTGAGAAGACAAAGCTGATGACATAGTGGCAAACAAATCTTAACCAAGATTATAGTCAGAGGACACGAACTGGAAACAGTGATCTAGTTCAAATATCTTGATTACATGATCACAGAAAAGGGATTAAAAGCAGACATTTTGTCACGAGCAGCACAATTAAAAGCAGCTATGTCAAAACTAAGACCCTTCTAGAGAGACAAGAATAACTGTCGGAGAACTAAAATCAGACTACTGAGAGCACTAGTCATATTAATCCTTTTGTATTCATGTGAGGTCTGGACCCTCACAGCATAATTACAACGAAGAATCCAGGCACCTGAAATGAGATGCTACATAATCATCCTTGGCATCTCTTACATGGATCACATTATAAATGAAGAAGTGAGTAACACCATCATACGCAAAGTTGAACAATATGAAGACATCCTCACCACCACTAGAAAGGGAAAGCTGAAATGGAATTACCAATTCATTAGAGTAAACAGTCTGTAAACTACAGTCATTTAGGTAAGCAAACTAGCGTGGCAGAAGGAGATGTAGAAAGCGAGAAAAGTGGAGTGACAACATCACAGAATGGACCAGGAAAAGCTTTGCGGAGACACAGGCATTGGCACATGAATGAAACAAATGGAGGGAACCTGTAAGATGTACAGCAACACAGCGCATCGACGACCATACTAGGTCGAAGGATTGATTATGATGAAGACGATGTAATTGCGACACAGCAATCACAATATGACCATGACACTAATGTATGGTGCTTTGTTTCCTTACTTTATATTGTGTGATTAACTATTGTCATGATTTTATCTGAAAGACAGAATGCTTACATAACTTTTGAGTTCAAGGCCAATCTCGTTAACAATTAAATCAGATCTTTACGTCTAATTGCTTTAGTTTCTTTTACGGCATACGTCAAGTGAAATAATTCATTCTTGTCTGCGGAAATCCATGTGTGATCAGTTTACAGCTGTGCTGTTGACCTCGTGATAATTTGAGATGATTTAAGTTTTAAAAATATATTGGAATTACTAAAGAGCTCAATGACCATTTGATTACTACATTACTTTGTATTTTTGCGGAATCATTCAATAACATTCTATACTGAATCACTGTGGTATAGCAGAACATTCCAGACTACCGGAATTCATTCGAATCATTCTATTGATTCTGTGGTTGGTGATAAGACAAATAGAGATTATTACAAAGTTAATTCCCAAAATTGGAAGTGTCTCCTGAATTTTCATGTTGTATTGTAGGGGAATACATTGCTTGTTGATTGTACTTAAATTGGTGGTTTCACTTTCATTTTTTAATAACATAGTTGAAAGACCTAGAATTGTAGCATATATATATATATATATATATATATATATATATATATATATATATATATATATATATATATATATATATACTAGTTTCGTTCCCCGCTTCGTATGCGACCTGCCTTGCACTTCGCTAAACGAATTTGCTGTATGCTGTGTAGTGTAACGTAGGGAGAATACAAGACACGAGAACAGGCTATGGAATATGTCGATACCTGCCATTTTGACTACTTCTACTATTTACAAAACAAGGATTGCCAGATACGGAGCCCGTGAAGGGACACACTTCACATATTTTGTAATCCGAGATCTCGATTTAGTAATCTGAGATCTCTGTTTACTAATCCGAGATTTTTGTTTACTATATATATTTAAATTGAAGACTTTGTCATCTTGGGGCCTAGTTTTGACTGAATGAGTTTATTGTGGATACACAGGCACTTGATTCTGAGTAAATTCATGTAGACACTCACCATATAACACATGGTGAGTGTCTACATGAATTTACTTAGAATCAAGTGCCTGTGTATGTACTATAAGTCTAGCCATTGTAGAGGTTTGTACTGTAAATACATAAAAGGCAATATTGCCTTCAGGAAGTCCAAGAACAGCAGGCGGTTCATCTCATTGGAGTTCTTTTCTGGTTTTCGTTCTGACTACACTGTTTGAACACACTTGTTGTGGGATCGGGTGGGGTGGTTAGTATAGTAACAGTCAGTATTAGTGACTTTAAGTGTAATGGAACTTAACATATGACAACATCAAGTGTTTTGGCTTGTATACATAGTTACGTTCTTCAAGACATCGTGTTACTTGCAAGGGATCGTCGTATGTTTCTAACCGTGTCAACCAACGAGCTGAAATTTGTTTCATATGGCTCCTTGCAGTCAATTTATGTAACGTAGTTTCTTTCCCAGCCTCCTGCAATTCTGGAGCAAGCTGGTATCAATTAGCAGCTGTTACCGATTCGAAGCTTGCCTCGATGTTTCATAGACAGTCATATTCTGGTTCTTCTCGGAGAAGTTCTTTTATATCTGGGATGCCATTTATTGAATCTGCGATCATTTTTTGTGAGTAACTTCCTTTACTTTGCTCGACAAGTTACTGGAGTATAGCTGCCTACTTTCTTCCTTGTGACATCTTTAATCATTACTACTTGGCGACCTATTTTCATCAGTTTGGAACTCTGTGTTTGTACCAACCCGAGGTCGAGCTGCTCGTTTTTCATCGATGCCTATGCATTTTATTAGCCAGAACTTATGAACCTGTCCTGTCCCCGGGGCTTCTTTGGTAAGTGATTTAACTAGGATTTGTTGCTAGTGTGTTTTCTGTCTCTTGGTCAATATATTTTATTTTATCTCTGACCGCTTTCCTGTCTTTCTTTGGTTAGTTCCATGTGCGTTACCATTGAATATGGTCTCCTATAGAACGTTGCAATAGTCCTTTTCTTCGTTAGTCGCAAGTAATTGTTGATGGTTATTATTATTATTATTATTATTATTATTATTATTATTATTGCTGGTGGTGGTTTTGGTAGTGTTCATTTTATTGTTGTTTTTGTAATACTTTTAGCGACATATTCGATATTAAAGATTGCCTATGTTCACTTCGTTCCAGCTATGGTCCATCTTGTAGTTGAAGTACTTGGTGCTTGTGTAATTTTTTTTAATGTTCTTATTTATCCCAGATGGCATACGTGTAATCGTTTTTAATGATCTTCTAAATTTTTATTTATTAAAAATATCCAGCGAGTGCTTCATGCTTGTTTTAATCAAACTTACCTGTAAGCTTAATTAAACAATTTGCAAAGTTTGTTCAGTTCTTTCAAACGCAATGTTTACGAGACCTCTGAGTTGCACTGTGAATTCAACCTGCTAAAATTGTATGTATTTACTCACACTACATACGTAAGATATTCATTCCCCTTACAGCGCTATTATAACCCTCTTGCTATCAGAATATATACTGCTTTTTTTTCTTTCTTCAAGTTAACATCATTAAAAGGAATCTGCAAATCTGAATCTCTTCCGTATATTTGTTTTATGTTCAATATAATAAAATTAACACGTTTATTCTCTTAAATGTTTTCTTCAACAAAACTAACTTAGAATACGCTTTTATCCCGTCCAGGTATGTAAATAAACAAACATTATCTCTTGATATTCAAGCTCTGTTTTTAATTTCAAAATCGTTAAGATGGTATGTCTCCACTCTGAAAGCTACTGGCTCGTTCTCAAGCATAACGCAAGTTTTACAAATCTTAGCATTTTAATTGCATCAACTCCAAATTACTAAATTATATATTAATCATTACTCTGTTTTAAAACTGGACACTTAAAATAATTGTCGATTGAAGATTATTAGATTTCGGATCCTGTTAGTCTTAAATTTCCAATTAGTTTTATACAGTTGGGCTCACACATTAGGACACAAGCAAACATGACAGGAAAATAAACGTCAAATAAACAAACACACAAAAAAGATGAATAGACGAACAAATTTAAATTCGTTTATTTTTTATGTCACATTTGTGAGGTACAAGAAAAAAAACACACAGAGTCTCTTGAAGATTGTGATCTCAAATGTAAGGAATACGAATTTATTTTTCTCTCCTTCTCATCAACGTATTTTATCAATCACTTTGTTTAATCTCATTTTCTTTCTCATCTTCATGTTGATTTATTCTTTTCTTTTTCTTCTTAATGTGGCAAATATTACAAGAAATATGAATAATTTATCACAGAAGAGGAGTGTCAGGTAGATCATATAGGAAAGCTTACCTCTGTACATTTTGTCTTGATACACTGTATGAGATTTTGCAATTTTAAGCAAAATGTGAATATATTGTTAATACAGGCTGGTGCAATATTACATTAATACAGGCTGGAACAAAATTACATTAAGGCTGGTACAATATTGCATTAATACAGGCTGGAACAAAATTACATTAATACAGGCTGGTACAATATTATATTAAGCATCAGAGGGGGTGAATTGGACAACTTTGTAGAGGCGTCGATTTGGCAAACTGAGGCTTCCTCGAAAAGCGTAAAAAAAGCGTCGATTCGGCTAACCAACGCTTCCTCGAAGACGCCATAGTCGTTGTCACTCACCCCCTCTGCTGCTATGGGTTAACAATGAAAATCATTTAGGATTTCGCAAACAGACTAATGTGTAAAACCTCACCTCGTGAATCAATTAGATTTTTGGACTGATCAGTGAGTCTGAATTTAATTCTCGTTAACGAATCATTATGACATCGCATATGGACTGGATTAGTTGGATCCTCAATGATAAGAAATCCGGGTGGAGCTGTTGGTGCAAATGAATATAGAATATATCCCTGCTGAGCTTGATTTGATCGCTCGAGATTTATTTGATAGCTTCCTTCGATAACATCACATACTAAATTCAATGCTATCACCGAGGATATATTTACGTTTAGCGGGGCGATATGTCTACCGGTTCCATCTGGGTCATTATTATATTTGAGAATAGTTGTTTGTGGTTGTGCTGTTTTTTTCCATGCATCGTGGATTTTTTTGAAACCTTCATCGATGGCATCATTGAGAGATTTTTGTAGTTCTGAGATATTATATCCGTGTAGTTTGAGCGTGAGAATATCTTCTACGCGTATAATATACACTATCGCAAACTCCGTTCTTGTTTCAGGATTATTGTCACCTAATACCTCTTGGATAATTTGCGAATGAAATGTTTCCATGTCATTGATGATTTTGTTACATGTTTGTACGACGATGATAAATTCATCTCGGGTGAGAGTACCGGATTTAAGAGATATTAACAACAGCGAAATATCGTTATTGAACGCTGTGAAATTTTCAGTGATTTTATCCTGTCGACAAGCGTAATATCTTCGGTTGCGGTCGTCTATCATTCCAGTTAAAAAATTCCACCTGGTGTAACGCTATAGCTTTTTACTGGATTATCGGGTTTTATCCTTTCGGTGGTATAATCAGATTTTTGTCGTTCAGGATTATTTAGTTGTTGTCGAGGTGGGATTTCAGGACACCCCAGTATTGTTCTTATAGAACTCTGATAGATATCTACGACATAACTGGGCGAGTTTATCTCAATCGCGGATGATAGCGTCGGCTCAAGGACCGTTATAGCGATTTTCGATTCTTTTCCAGTAATGGATTTTATTCTGCGTTGTTATTCGGCATTAATTTGTTTAATTTGGTAGGACCCAGATTGTATCCAAACAACGTTCCAGTCTGGAGTTCCGTCTTCTTTATTCTTACTCTCACTCAAACACCAAGGAATTATTCGGTTGTTGACCGCTAAATGCTACCGACCCAATATTTTGCCAACTGTGATACACTCGTAGTTTTGCTAGCGCTATTTCTTTCACATTAATCGGAGTAGGGAAATTCACACTGAATTCAGGATTGTTTGATGTTATTGATATCATGCTGGTCTTCACTGGTGTGGTATTTTTCGTTATTTGTTGAATCGGTTCGGTATTTTTTACTATTCGTTGAAGTAGTTCTTGCGGTGTTGTCATTATTATTATATTCATGTTGTATTTCTAATTTTGACATCGCGGAATCATAAATACTTACCATCGCTGAGAACTCATTATCTGATATAAATGAATCATCGAGTGATGACGATATCATTGAGGATAATTGCGAGTACGCAATTGATACAACATGAAATTTAATTGAGTAATCTTGCAGTTTACGCTGGCTGCATGATGATATTTTTTTTGTTATTATCGAAATTATTTTCGCAATTGTTGTCGTCGCTGATATACAAATAGGAACAGCTATCGGAGCAATCATTGTCACCGAGGAGAGTATAATACCAGCTCCGGTTATTACACCGCCCACAGAGTACACGGTAACATCAACTGTGGTGATTCTTCGTCGGTATTTTTTCATTTTTGTTTGATACTCCTCGGTGAGTGTTTTGAGTTTAGTTTGAAACTTCCTGACCTGATCATAGCGATATTGAGATACCGAAGGTACCGTTGATGACGAAGTCAACAGTGATGACATTTTATTTATTATAACAGATTTCAATTGAAACAGCTAGCGATTTAATTATTTACTCAAATCCGCTACGAATTCCACATACCATGTTACTGAAACCCTAGCCAAATTTGTATCAGTAGATGTTATCGTGAATTGTTCAGTTGTATTCTTGTCGATGATTTTTGATATCGTATTATTGACCCCAGATGAACTTGTTGACGAAATATTAAATTGAGTTGGCGTCACTAGTGTTAATCGATAAATACCTTTGACGGTCGCGGTGATATTTAATATGTTAGTGGATTGTGTCCACGCAAATGATCCGTGTTGAATTGTGTATACTATGCTATTGATTCTCTCATGGGGAATATTTATTTTTTCAAGTATTTTTATCATCTTCGGCATATCATCCTCGATAATATCGTTGGTTGTTTTAATATCAGCGTTGATAGTTTCTATTTGCCGATTAATCGCGGCTATTTATCAAGAGATTTTTTAAGATCCACGAGTGATGTTGCGACGGTCGGCGGAGTTCCAAAGAAAGGTATGATGACGTTTCTTCGATGCGCAGTAAATTGTTTTACGTGATTTTCATGTTCGTTATCAAGCTGTATTAAATCGTCCATGGCGGTTTTTATCGAAGAAAGTTTTGGTGATGTTACCAGTGGATCGCCAAAAAAAATCATAATAAATTGTTCTAAATTTAATTGTTTTCCATCGAGAGATCTTAATTTATCTGTAATCGTTGAAACAAGTACGCCGGGTTTGAGTTTACCCTGATGAGAAAACAGCGCGATAGTATCTTCTACTGCGTTGCGTTGTTTAACTAAAATATCATCCAGGGAAACATTACTAGTTTTCAATTTACCCTGACGATCTTGAAATACAACTATTTCATTAGGATCAACACTTGCTAAGTTCAACGTTACAGCTATTTCATCTTCGATTATTTTTTTATATCACCGGTTGCAATGCCATCAGGTTCGGGTTTCTTCAGCGATGATACAGATCTCCCCCAAATATCAATCATGTTATACTATATAATCTCTCTCTAAAATCTCTTCGATTTTCAGCGACTACTAGTATATTCATATACGACCCGATGAGGTGGTTTTCCAGATGTTGAAATAGCATCAAGGACATTTAATACTTCGTTGCCGCATATTGGTGGGTCATTCATTTGTTGTGTTGGTAGCGTAGAATACCAACGAGGGGTGTTTAATTGTTGTATATAACGCATGAATTCCTTCGGCGGCGTTAATCCTTATGAATCGAAATAAACAATCACACGCGGATCAATCACGTATGCAACCCAGTGAGTTCCAGGTCCGGTGCTGTTATCGAGATTAATAATACCGGTTTCAATGCTGTTTGGTTGTGCCGGTAACTGATCTTTCATAAAGACACTTCTGAAGATTTTAATCGATAGTTTTGTTTAGCAGCATCGAGTAAATCAAAATTTGGCATTGGTGTTAATAAACCGGTTATAGTCTCAGGCCTTTTCCGCTGTACCATGAATACAGGGTTCCTGGTAGTCTTAGACCCTTTCCCTTCTTTTTTTTATATCCCTTCCCAGTCACTTTCTTTAGTGCCATTCCTGTCGCGGTACCAACGGCTCCTAACGACGCCGCTTTAGCCACCGCTGGGGCCGCTGCCGCAATCAACGCTGGTAACGCAGCTAACAACGGAAATATACCGCCGGTCTTTTTCATATTGTCGATTGCAGCCGCAGAAAGTTTAATTCGAATTCCTTTTTATCTTTGAGCGCGGCACTAAAATGTTTTGCTTGCCGATTTGTCAGCGACAATTTATTTTCCCCGCCTGTCATCTGATTGGGTTTCAGCGTGATTGTAGTTCCGCATTTTCCAGTTGTTTCTGATTGTAGTTTCTTAATCTGATTAGGAGTTAACGTAACACTAATAACATCATATGGCATTTTATTAATAACAGATTGATCTAATTGTTACACTTTTTCCACTGGTGCATCTATCACTCTCATTCGTCCGCCGACATCTTCAAGTAGCACTGATTTGTCACTGAGAATGACAGCAACCGCTCTGTATTGGGAAATCGCATCAGCACCAATAATAACGCGGTTTACATTGGCTCTAAAGTGTATATCAACGACAGATTGTCTTGTTAAATCAAGATGTTCCAATGAAAAGTAATAGATCGGATATACATTTTTAAAGTCCAACAGTGATATTTGCAAACCAGTATCAACATTTTGATCGCGCGCCATATACGATAACAATCTTTGATATACACGGGCAATATGGTTGTGAAAGTAATTAAGTTGTATATCCTCGAATGGTTCCTGTTGGCCGTTTATTCTCAGTGAGACGTCAGTAATACCAAGTTGATCAAATATCATATGGCTGCGTTGTTGATTACCAGTTAGTGAGGTATTCTGTAACGCAATAAATATATGACGTGGAACTGAAACGCCTTGTTTTGATGCTAGGTTCCACGTAAATAACCCATTAATATCTGATTGCTTAACATCTGTAGTCGTTGTTTAACCAACTCATTAATGATTTTCCTCCTTGGTCCATAAATGATAGTAATCGTTCTTCTGAGGTGATTGATGGAGTCAACACTGGCATCCATAATGATAGTTTTGTTGAAACGACTTTACCAGCATCATCATCTACATGATCTGGACGTAAATCTGCTGGAATCCTCCAAATTGCATCATCGTCAGTACCCTTTCGCACGAGTGCTACTGTGTGCTTTGCTCCATAAATAACTTTTCGAACATTTCTACAGAATCCAAATATATGATGCAGTGGAATCGCGCATGAAAATGATCTACGCACTTCTCCCAACATTGATATACGTGTTGCAGCTCCTAGGTTGTAATCGGGCTCATGGCTTATAATCATATTCTCGATATTATCAACATTAGCAGGATCAGCAGCACGATTCTTTGGTTGTCTGAAAATAAATGGGTTTATTCTAGCCTTATCTCTACCATCCTTTGCAAACATCATAGAAGGGCCTGCAGATCTTGTATAATCATCAGAATATCTTGCTAACCCGATTATTGTTGTGGCCACATCAACATCACGGTCTTTCGACTAGATCTCTTTTCCATCAATTAGATATCTTGTACTCTCGAATAGCGCCATGATACCATTATTGACAAAACCGACTTGAGTATTAGCTGGATATGCTGTACCATTTCCTTGTACAAGTTCTCCTTCTACTTCGATAAACGCTTCATAAGGCAAAAAGTATTTACTGGTATCATGAACTTGAAGTTCAATTCTTGATCGACTATTTTGTTGTATTGCGTGATAGGCATAGTATTTATAATCGCGTACGGAATCATCCTTGCGCACTGGGGCGTCCATATCAAACGCTCGATCAGGTGGCCGTTTCAACATTTTATTATATATTCATTGATCTAAATCATGGTCGTGATCGTTGACGACAACGTCGTGGTTTTTTTAAGCCACTTCCCGCTATCATATTTGCGATGTTGCTTTGGTCGTTGGTTGCCAATGACGCTAGTTTTTTATCTACTGCGTTATTTATTATTTTACTAACACTTGCAAGCATTACTTGTGTAGATGGTAGTGGTCCTGGTGACTTCGTCACTGATGACGCTGGTGGTTTCCTTCGCCGTCGAACTAGCGCTGTTAGTTTATCCTTCGCAGCTGAAAAAGCTTTCCCGGCAAGATCTCCAACAGCGCTAATACCCTTATCACGAATAACATCAATGGCTTTCATTGATAATTGTTTTGCTAGCGGCGCTACTTTTGGAGCCATTCTTGCAAATAACCCTGCAATGGTATCACCGAGACCATCACCATAGTACGCTCTATAAACAGGAAATCGTGAGTTTACTACATAGACACTGGTTGGTTTATCATGGTTGTAGTGTATGATCAACTTATTTAAATGATATTTATCTAATGTGGTGATGAAAAATCCAAGGGATTTTCAGTCGCTATGATAACCATGATGCTCAGCTAACTCATCAATGAAATCTCGATATGCTTTGATATCCATGATACCGCCTTGAAATAACCGCCTACAGATATCAGCTGCTTCGTTCATTATTTCCGGTGAGTTATTTCCAGCTCGTTTCCCTGATATTGGAACCTCTAATCGTGCTATATCATTGAGAATATTACCAGGGCATCTTACTAGACCACTACCTGAAATTCCCCTTGGACCACTCTGAGAAAATCCCTCCCCACTACTACTACTATAACCAGTAGCACCTTGTGTATCTATTTCTCGACTTTCTAAATCAAAAAATTCTTCATCATCTTCATCATCTTCATCTCGATCAGATGGTTCAGGTTCTGGTTTTTTAGGTGAGAAGGATATTTTCTTTGAAGGTTGTTGTCTTTTTCTTTGTAGCTGCTGCGGTATTTTTTTGTTTGTGCTTTTAGTTCTTCATATTGATTATACACTGTACCCACCGCATTGATGTATTTAATATATGATATATTTTTTGGATCAATTTGATTTGTTTTTGTTTTGATTTTGTAGAATACATCAGCCCAATGTTTTATACCTCTAATAAACGTTTGTTGTTCTGGTTTCAACATTTTTTTCTATTTTCATACGTCGTAATAACAAGCGTAGGAATTTCTACTGGATTAGTCTCATCAATTGCTGCTAACCCCTCCTTGCTAAATCTCGTGTGTAAATCATGTATTGGTTTTTTTTGGACCAGGAGGGTTTTTTGTTAACAACGCTGATGTTTGTTCAGTTTCAGTTGCTATTTTTTCAAGTACAGGAAGAAGAGGTGTTTCTTTCCTTGATCCTTCTTGAGGAATATCTCCGTATATAGCTCGCTCAGTGGCTGACATTACCCCTTTCGTTGCCGTGGTAATTGTAATTGGTCTAAACAATTGTTCCATATCATCAGAAAAATCGGTGTGAAGACTCTGTCTAGCTTGAAGTTTATCCCGTACAGGAATTGCGTACGGGAATATACTTTCTAATTGACGCTAATCTTTCCCTCGCTAATTTAGTCGTTAATGCTTCGTTTACCATTATTGAAACAGTAAAGCAATTTCCAATTGATGTACGATGTAGTGATTTTGTCATCATAAAATGATTTCTGCGTTTTAACCCGACTCAGATAGGCAAAAAAATAGACAACCATCAATGAAAAATTACTCAAAAAAAAAAAAACAACAACAAAAAACACTCATTTAAATATTTTTCAGTTAATTTACTTCCTCGTAGCAACGTGTGTTCATTGATCAAAGCCGGTATTGATTATACAGTTGAACGTACATACCTTTCCATTGTATTTGCAACATCTGTTCCATTATATTGTATTGCATTGCAATCCATGGAGTATTTATAGTAAAAATTTTACCTTGCAGTTTACAAACTTATAGCAGTGGTATCTGAAGATGTTTTTCATTTTCTTGAATTAACGCTCGTATATTTCTAATTTTCGAATTAACCTCCTTTTTCAATTCATAATCCCGGCCCAGTTCTCTTCGTATTCCTTCCACGATAGTAAATAACGGGACAAACACGCTGACGTCGCTACAGAATACAAGAGAGTCGCGAATAGAATTCTGGATTTTTTTTATTAATGCATACTTCTTTGGCAGCATATGTTTATTAGTTATAATACCGTATTATATATCCTGATAATCAGACATAATTTGATCAGGGTTTAAGTTATCTGATAATTTAATCTCTTGTTTTTTCAATTTTGAAATCTTGGTTATAATCATATTGATATTTCAGAATTCATTTTATATAATTATATATATTTCTAATACAAAAAATATATATTTTTTCAAAACTTAAACCCGTTCGTGGTAAGTTATTTTATAATCTTACTCACGCCAAGGGGGATATTATGCGATTGTATATGATGAAATGTGAATCAAGTTCGTGGCAAAGTGTATTATTACATTCTACTCACGTCCAGAGATATTATGCGATGATATAGAAATATATATTGTAAAACCCATTTGGGGGCCTCAGGTGTATTTTCATCGAAGGCCCCCAGAGGTTACATATATAAGACAGCACATCTCATAAGACTCCCTCAGGTGTATTTTCATTGGAGGGCGCCTAGAGGTTATACATATATGACAACACATCTCATAGGGTCCGGTCAGGTGCCTTCACGTCTAACTGGGCCCAGAGGTCATGAAACATATTCCCCTAAGAGTAGGTCTAATTCGCCAAATAGCGGGTTAGACCAACAAGAGGATATGTTTGATGAATGGACGTCACAAGGTAATTATATATACATATATACATATATACAAACAACCCCAATTTAGAGTTTTATGGCGGTTGTACAATAAATGACGTCAATGGTGTAGTATTATATACACAATGAATGAATGAATGGATCAATGAATGAATGGATGGATGATGATGATGGGCGGGTCTACATTCATACATGACCAATCATACAATTCAGATAAAATCCCAGGTTGTATGGATACAAAAAGTATCCACACACCGTGGATAGTGTGTGGGTTGTATGATTAGCTCAGGTATGATTTTCGATGCTAAAGCCCAATAATATAACAGACGATATGGTATATAAGCTGGTTATACATGAAAGCCGAACACAAAGGTGTGTGATCGCTATATCTTTCATGTGTTTAATAATGATTATTAACAGCATTTAAGCAAGACTGAATACTTGAAGAAAAAAAAACACTAAAAAAAAGAATACAACTGTTTGTAAACACTACGTATTTGATTCGTTTTCTTACAAAAACAAATAATTGATTATCTCGGCTGAGAATCATGACAATTATAACAGCCAATCGGAAATCAGATGACACAGTGTTTCAAATACAAAATATTGAGATCTGTAACTCTTTCATAAGCCACACATACCTGGACGAGTTATCTCCCTTGGTGTTATATAGAATAATACAAAATGGAATTCAAGCATATGTAAACTTAATGCTGTTTTTAAAACGATTTGAAAAAGCCGAATTTTGAACTCGTTCTGCAACAAATTGTACTGAGGGTACACAAATATCAAAATACCTACCTGCTTCAGCCTTTGATTGGAATACTATTTCCTCGTTATACGTTGTATTAAATGATTTATAGGTCTCGCTTTTTTCGAGTATTTCCCAGTCTTTCCGCGTTTGAAATTCTCACTTTGTGAAATAGCCTGTAGATTTGATAAAGAATTGTTCTTAGGATTGGAATCAATGTGATCGATAACAAAACCATCCCTGATTATTCTATTAAACACCTCGAAGACGAATCTATGACAATGATAATTCTTCTTCCCAGCAGTAAACATCAAATACCCTCGATTAGTTGCAAAACCAACTGGATTTTCAGCCTGCGGTGTCTGATAATACCATCACAGGATGCCTCATAGTTTTTGATCACGGGATGAGGTCGAAATTCTTTCATTTATATACAATTCTATTATTTGTCTAATTAATTATTTGCTTGAATGATTACGTTACTTTGGAATCTTTCAATGTAGTCTCGAGGAGATCTTATGATCTTGTCATTGACGCTGACACAGTTAGGGTCAGACTCATTGATGTAGTTTTTAGCTCTCTTATCATAATAACGCTTCAACTCTCTGTATCGCTTACCACCACAACCGAGACACAACTGTGATTTTCCTCGCACCCCTATCCCACATCTTATACAAGGAATCGGACCAAGGCTTCCATTACGAACGTTTTGCATATGATATCCACAGAACTCCTTTCTGCATGATTTGTTACACGGGGTTACTGATCCAATCAGAAGCCATTTGCAATGATTCATTATATAATAAATTCTCTATCTAAATACTTGTTTTAATTATAATATGAAGGAGTCCGAGAGATTATCGAAAATTACGCCTTGGAAAAATGCTAAATTCAATCTCGATAGAGTCTCCGTAACACCAAAGAATCTAATAGGTGATAGAACCATGATAGGTAAAATCCGTGATTGTTTTAATGAATTCAAGCATGATGGAGCATCTCACTGTTGGTCAACATTTCGAATTGATGGTAACGTTGATGCTATCATGAACGACAAAAGAGCTGCCGTGATAATCTCACATCTTGGGCGAAAAGGTATTTTTTTAGAGTGAAATTCATTATTCGTTCGGAAAACATAGATTGGATTATCAGAGAAAAATTTGAACAAATATTGAAGGATAAAAGAAATATCACTGTGAGTCGAGATTCCAAACCAGGAATTCTGACTGGAATTGACAAACCATACTAGGAAAGATCTTATCCTGTAACAGCAGTTGTTTATGTGATATATCCGTTAAATGATAAACCGAGTATTGAAAAACTAAAACCCATGAAACTATTATCATTGACTTCGTCAAGAATGAATTGTGTAGCATGACGAATAATAGAACGTTTCACAAATGCGTTGCGTGGAAAAAAATTGACTGATCTAAGAAGCAAAAACATAAATGAATGGCGGCTCACAGTAAAGGAGCGTGGAGCAACAATTCAGGATATAACCAAATTGGAAACAACATTAAGATTTCCAATAACCATAATGACGATAACAGGAGAAGTATTACACGAATCGAAATATAAATCAAAAGGAGCCCCAATCAAAATTATTGATTATAACGAACACGCGTGGACACCTGCTGTAACAATATTTCCGCGGAATAGAACAATAAAATATATACCCGCGGAGTTCTCTCCAGAATTCTCTGAGAAAAAATTATTTGATTTTATTTACCAGTTGAGTAAAAACGACCCTGTGTCAGTGTGGCTACTTCACGAAGAAGACAAATTCAATCAATTTGTAAGACCAAACGGCGAATTATACCTCACTGAAGCCCTCCATGACGCGATGAAAAAACTAGCTAGTAGTTTTTCAACGAACCACGACGAACAATTATTAACAAACTGTTTTACAATTCCGTCTGTTTCAGCTCACTTCGCGAGAAAGAAACAAACGTGGAAACCAACAAGGGCTGAATTTCTCACAGATATCAAATCAAGCTGCGTCGCATATGGTCATGGTGGATTATGGAATACAAAATATGACCCCAAAACTATTATTTCGGTTGATATGGTTGCGTGTTATCCCGTGAGTTTTCTCGGGTACGGAGAATGCGCTGAATACTTTAAGCGATATGGACATCCCATCCATGAAATGACCCGTGTTGCGATTAATGGACCACTACCTGATTTTGATCTAACCGGATTTGCTCGTGTACTATCATTTGAATTCTCTACAGGACTTCATCCGTGCTGTTATGTTTGGATTGGTAGACACATATCTGAAAAAACACTGGATGCCAATAGTGTTATTACGGTATATGATTTATTCTAAAAAATGCTGATATCGTTGATTGTCGGTGAAGCGATTATATCATATCGAGCGCAGACTGAGGTTTGGTTACCACAACCCAGTGTAGATAGCATAATCAGCGAAAATAGAAAACAATTTCCCGATCTCGACGAAGAATATATCGTGAAATGGTCCAAACAGCTATTTGAAATTAGAAAACAAGACGCAAAAGAACTCGGTAGAAGAATAATTGGTAAATTCACAGAGGGTGTAAAGTATGACAATTCAAGATATTCTTCACGGTTGATTGTAGATAGTGTTGAATACGGCTTTATAATCGCGAATCTAACATCTAAAGGTATATATGTAAATCGTAAAGACACTTTATTGTCCGATGGAACCAAATTGGGTACAATTGTTACTTACAACGATGGATACAGTCTTCAGTATACACATTTGAGGGCTTCTATGCTGGCTTATGCTTCTATTAATCTATTTTCGATGATAAATAGATTTCCTGACACCGCAGTTAGAGTAGCTACTGATTCATTTTACATAGACATGAAAAACAGCAACGCAGTGGCCAAATTCACATATTTTGACGAGAGTTGGGGATCATGGAGAATTAAGCGGGAAATACTGCGTGACTATTCCAAATCAGCAGATGTTACGATTGGAGATAAGTATTTGAAAAATAATCAGATATCAGAACTATCTAATGCACCGCAGATATCTGATCCAATATGCAGGTATAAAACCAGTTATTTAAACGGATGTGGCGGGTCAGGAAAGACGACTCGTGCGATTGAATTATTTCGTGGGAAAAATCCTACGGATTTTCACGCTAGCGTTTCCAAATCAAATATGATTCTACTAACACCAACACACAGACTTGCCAGAGAGATGAAACAACGAGGAATTAATGCTCGTACTTATCACAGTTTCTTTCGATGGAAAGGTGACGAATGGACTCATGAACGAATGGGCGAGAAATTTATTCCTGAAGTCATTATTTGGGATGAGATATGCACGGTGTCATTAGATGTATTACAAAGATTTCTCGATTGGTTATTGTTAGCGAATACAAAAGTCGTCATGTGCGGCGATCATGGCCAACCACCACCATTTGTCGGTTTATCCCAGCATTATTGGCTGAAGAATCATGTAGACTATTATGAAGAAATTAGTACTGATCATAGAGCACTTGATGAATAATTACGCGAGATTAAGAAACTAATCCGATTACAACCGGATAGAATCCAATGTGAAATAGCGCGTGAAATAATTTCGGAAACACCATTAAATGTCTTCTGGGAAACGTGGAGACCAAACGATTGGATACTAGCAAGTAGAAAGATAGTCAGAGACACACTTCAGATGAAGATATTTGAATTGCATAAAGAAAAATATTGAAACACTTCCAACACCGCTGTTTTATAGGCCTTCGGATACACGAAAGCAGAATATCGAAGTTGATATTCCAGGACAGCGTGAAAAGCAAATTCTCGTATTAAATGATATTGTTCATGTTGATATCAATGTCGTCGAAGATGCATTACGCGCTGATAAATCCCCATGGACGCTAGGTTTCGCAGCGTCGATACATTCTTCACAGGGATTAACTGTATCAGATACAATTTTTCGGATTATAGATAATCACATCGAGTGGTCGAAGTTAGTTTATCTCGCAGTATCCAGAGTACGAAGAATAAATCAGCTTCGAAGAGTTGTTTTAGATGATAATAACACTACAATCAATGATATTGTCAACGATGATTTAAGCCGAAAAAAACTCTGGTTATAAACAACAGGATAAAAAAAATAACAGAGAATTTGATATTGATGCTGAATTAATAATTACTCTGAAACAACAACAAAATAATAACTGCGCGAGTTTCAATTGTATAATGAGTTGGAGTTTGTCGGATAAGGATTCTCGACAATTTACCGTAGACAGAAAGAATAGCAGCGTGGGTCATACCAGGGATAATGTGATGCTGACTTGTCTTGAGTGCAACAGACGCAGAGGCGCTAGTTAAGACCACGCGGTGGTAATTGAGTATCCTCGGGTATCACTTGCAGTTGTTCACGAGTAAATCCTCGCTGAGGAGCAGTTGACTACAATCTATAGATTGCTGGTCTACCTGTGGATCGTGTTATACTAGATATTTTATGCGCGGTGACACTCCAAATAGGAGCAGTAGCTCTTTTTGTGCCACCTTCAAGCTCTTTTTGTTCATATAAATACCTAACAGTGACATTACCGAGTATTGGTTGTTTTGAAAAATATTTTTGCGGTTGTACTGGTATAGACTTCTTTTTAATGGCGTTCTTAGGTTTTATGTTGATTGTTCTAGTAATCTCATTATTCAGCGCGGTAATTACACCTGGTAATCTCTTGACCCATTCACGAGATCGTTTATCCTGAATAAATTCCTTCGCGTATTGATATCCAAATAACCGCTCAGCAAGTGTGCGATTAAATCGTTCAACAATTGCCTGATCGCGATGTAGTGCAGTATGCTCTCGTCGTAACGCATTATTATGATTCCTCATCATTGATAGAACCGCACCCTAAAATTCCTTGCCAGGATCAACTTGTAATAGATTTGGCCAACGCAGAGGACCTCGCCAATAAATCCTTTCAAATGCAGAAGCCACTTCAGTTGATGATATTGTTTTTAGCGGTTCTGCTTGTTTGTATCGACTCGCAACATCAACAACAGTTAGAGCGTATTTGTTACCAGAAATGATATATCAGCTTGATGAACTTCATTAGGAACGGTCACATCAAAATGCGAGTAGTTAATTTGTTTAGGAGGCGGTAGATAAATTTGCCATATCGCCTGTTTGGATAACCAATCCGCTGCAGTGGTATTTTTCACCTTTGCTGCGCTAGCGAGTTTACTGATTGCTGCCTTACCCCTCCAGTATCCTTTTGGAGAATAATAATAGATTCCATGTTATTATTAATTACCGGCACCTAATATCAATTTACCTTTCATAGCCGATTTTACTAACCATGAAGCCAACTTTTCCTTGAAGGATTTATCAGTGATAGAATCCAACGCATGAATTAATTTTACATCTGCGTGATGTCTGTGTTGCAGATTACTGCTTTTATAAGCAACATCATGAGCATGACACGCCTTATCAATGGAGTTTATTGGATATTCACTCGGTCGAGGTTGGTTTTGATCATCGAGTCTGATATCGAGTCCAGTCCCGGGTCCACAATAACTATACCCTGGGAGGTTTTTTTCTCCTGGATACTTTCCCATGGTGTTCCTGGTAGTTTTACTAACTTGGCTGCAATATCACCTCCTCGTTTTTTTAAAATCCCTTTTGATTTATCAAGGGAAACAAATCTAAATTTATTTATACTACATTGTACACACTTACCAGAAAGAGCTGATCTGTTATTGCTAGTTGTAATCGTAGTCAAGTCACCTGTGCCAGTACGCTTCTTACATTTCACACATTATAATCGGACCATCTGGAAGTGGCAAGACACAACTGCTACTTAATTTGATAACGAGATGGATGAAATGGAAGAAGTTGTATTTAGTTGCCTCGAGTGTAGACGATCAGAGATGTTACAACGTGTTAAAGGATGGTAACGAGAGAGCAATAGAAATCAACGGCGAAGGTATTATTGAATTTATAACCGATATCGAAGAAGCACCGGGCATTGATGATATCTATGGAAGTATTAACAACTTAGTCGTATATGATGATGTGATGTTAGACAATCAAAAGAATCTGCTAGGATATTTTCCAGAGGCAGGCATAAAAATACTGATGTGATATATGTTACTCAACGTTAAACACAAATTCCAAAGGTGATCAGAGATAACTGCAATTTATTGTGCGTGTTTAACGGAGTTGATACTCATACGCTACGTAATATTTGGCAAACTTGGTGCGGCGGTGATATGGATCATAATCGATTTAGAAATTTCTTTAGTCACGCTCAGTCAATCCCGCACGGATTTGTGACGATAAATTGATCAGATCCTCGGACCCTATATCGTATCGGAATTGATAAAATATTCGGTTAATCCCATAGCAGCAGAAGGGGTGACTGACAACGACGCTGGCGCTTTCCAGGCAGCGTTGGTTAGCAAAATTGACGCTTTTTATGCTTTTTGAGGAAGCCTCAGTTTGCCAAATCGACGCCTCTACAAAGTTGTCCGATTCACCCCCTCTGCTGCTCATTAATACAGGCTGGAACAAAATTACATTAACACAGGCTGGTACAATATTACATTAATTCAGGCTGGTACAACATTACATTACTACAGGCTAGTACAATATTACATTAATACAGGCTGGTGCGTGTTAATATTATTATATAAATGATTGCAGACTTTTGCATGCTATTTAGAAAGGCTGTAGTTAGGCCATCAACCTAACTATGATTCCATGTATGTTTTGTTTTCTTTGTTTTTCGTTCTTCATTCACTTATTTTATATTTTATCTTACATTTTTAATTCAATGATGTCCTTAATTGATCTAGTCTTTGAGTTATTATGTTATGCTACCAGCTTTAATGGCTATGACTATTATACAATATATATAATATACACCAATTATTGTTGCATGTTATCAGCCACAAATAATTTCCTGTATAGTTTCCACACACCAAAAATAATCAAATGTTTATGTCTGAGTCAATAAATGTTGCAGCCTAGAATTGTCAAGGGTTGGAGGATCACAATAAAAGACGAGATGTATTTAAGTTTCTTAATAATAAAGATTATTAAATACATTTTCTTAAAGATAAACGCTGTATGGAAAAAATGTTAAAATTACACAAACACTCCCTGGGGATATGAATGGGGATTTTATTCAGTTTTTATTCTGGCAATCAATGCATAGCAGTTATATCATTTAACAACGATTTCCGTTAACTTTCCATGAAAATAAATAAAGATAATCCTGCAATAAACCTGGCAACCACATAGGGAACGTCCATTGATTATGTCAACAATTGTTACGCAATTTTTACCCCCACCTCCCCCCACTTTTCAACAACTGTCAAACTTTCAGTGACACCCCCCATAAAATTAAAAGTTTTACCCTCCCCCCCCCCCAGAAAACTAACAATATTTTATACGGTTGGCTTTTATGCTAAAAACATAATCATGGAATTAAAAGGTCTACAAATAAATTTTTAAAACTTGTTTAACAGATTTGGAATTGACTATAATACTTTGAATTCATGAAAAAATCGAGACTTTATATTCTAGCTTCTGTCATCTTCCCATGGGGAAATGTTCCTCAATTGTTATAATGGGCATAGTGGCTGATTCGTTAATTTCTTGTGGAACCGATACACCTGACAAGTCAACATCGTCTTCATCTAACCATTCTGCGCTTAACATCTCAATAAGCAATAATTGCCATCAGCTCTCTCTGTCCTCAGATTAATACCATATGTGGTTAATCTGTCTACAATCTACAATCTAAATTGAATAAAAGCAAAATATGATGATGCAAGACTTCCTTGGCAAGAGCTAAACCGGTTTAGGATTAAAATGGTGGGCTGTTGACGGGCGAGCGAGTGTGCCATACCAACGCATTGACTAATTTCCTTTTTTGGATTTATTAAATTTATTGTAGAAAATAACATTGTTGACATCAATATATCTTGAACTCCACCCTCCACCATGTCAACAATTGTCAAACTTCTTCAAACCCATTCCCCCTATTTTGTTGACATAATTATTGGATAGACTGCATTTTAAACATTATCATGTTACATAACTGGGAGGAGAATTCAATCTTGTGTTGGATCCAGATATATTTTTAATTGATTTTAATTAGCTGTAAGTATAATTCAGTAGATGTACATATATCGAGAGAACTTATTATGGGATCCACAGGAATACTTGGAAGAAAGTACTCGCAGAAATCTTGTGTTGGAATTTTTTTTGACAACTATTGAAAACTGTGGAACCAGATAAATCTTCTGTAAAAATATAGTTTTCAAAAACCACATTAAAACAAAAATATTCTGTAAATTTATTATTTAATTGTTAATAAACCCGAAATATGTATGAGTGGAAAAATTAGATAGTTTGGGAACATACCTGTATCGGAACTACTTTTTATCTGCTTGAAAAGAGTTTGAAGTAACTAATATTCCAATATTTAATGTATTGAAAAGTGGTTAAAATAGAGTTCCAATATTAAAAGTAGCACATATATGTCCTATCATGTCCATAAATTAGCAGTTGACATCCAAAATGCTTTAATTATAATGATGTTGATCAAAACAGGATCTGCCAGTTCATGGTCAAATGGTCCCTTATTAATGTTTGCAATCAAATCAATTAAGGGCACACTGATCAAGCGAAGTACGAAAGAAAACGGTGATGACAATACGTTTCATTATATCGGCATAGCTCAAACAGATTTTGCATACTGATGTGCCCGACACTCTCAGCATTATTGCTTTCAATTAAACTTCTTTTTAAAAAAAATAATAATGTGCTTCGTGTCATCGTTACACATGATTAGTACACATTTAAATAATAATGTGTACACAGTTAAATAAAACATATAAAATTAGCTAATCCGCTAATTAAAATAACTTAGTGTTGTTCCCGTGGGTTAAGTATAAAAGGTTCATTTAGTAAAAAGATAACTTCTGCATAAATCTATCTTGTTTTAAAAAGGCATTAACATTGTCACATGTACCGGTATTAATAATTCTAAATAAAAACAACTATTTATATATATATATATATATATATATATATATATATATATATATATATATATATATATATATATATATATATATATATATATATATATATATATATATATATATATATATAGAATGCACAAGAAGAACATCGAATGATTAAATAGTAATTCCCTTATACTAAAGGACCAAATCTTGAATACGATTTATGCAGTCGTAGCTATTTGAATCCACCTGGGAGGTTAGTGTCATCTTTTATTTCATATGTATCAGTATGTATTTTGTGAAATGCATTATTTCGGAATAATTTCAGCCAAATAACAGTTTGATTATGAATCATGGCTTGTTAATTTTGCTCTAATCTAATTTAAATTCTATATTCAATTCTTTTTGTTAGCAGATATGTATTGTCAGGCATGTGAGTTCCAATAAAAAAAGAGAAACTACATAATTAATGTAACTTCTGGTAGTTGGTCCGAAATGGCCCATAATCTGGGCCGAATCAGACTTGTCCCAATCAGCATGCTACATTTTTAGCTTGCCAAACTCAGGACAGAATGGTTGCTGGTTTGTATCTTACCATCGTTCTAGGCTGGGTCAGCTAACATGGCCTGTCTTTCGGCAAGGAGCCTTTACACCAATCGCCTCCAAACTAAATGGCCTACTTGTATTGCTGTGCCGTTAATAACCAAACCAAGTTAAATCGCCATTTATATTTCTTAAAGTTCAGATTGAAATATAGTATCAGCAATAAATTAATAAAATGCCAATGTGCATGTATTACTTTAGTCCAATAAATCAGTTCCCCAAATCTGTCTTGATACTTACTGTTGGACGATATCACGGGTGTGGGCCTGATTTATTAGTCTTGTATTACTTCAGAAAAGGAAATTTAGCCTACAGAAATTGCTTCAAATTTCTCCAGAACACAAAATTTGTAACTAAAGTAAAGTAGGCATAAGTCAATTAAAATTACAAAATATGATGATGTTTCCATATATTAACTATGGAATCTGATTTATTATCGTGAGTGCTTAAATAGAAGAGTGTGATCAGTGGCCTCTCCTAGTTCTTGTTCAAACGAAATTTTTCTGTTATAAAATTAAAAAGTGTTGTTCGGCCCGGGCCCCTGTACGGAATCGAGCCCATGGGGATATCTTTCGCTGGTTGCCCACCCCTATCCATCCTTGTTGGCCCTGCATATTAGTCTGATGTTTTACAATTTATCAATAAAGTACAATGGCATTTTTGACAACACGTAATCACCTTATCGATCCTGTAGCGATAAGGTGATTTAGTGTTGTCAGAGATTCCATTTTAATTTATTGATAAAACGTCCGACTGTACCGATAAGTAGACAACAAGTAGGTCTTTTCTTTTTTCAATACTGATAAGGTCATTTCGTGTTCTCAGAGATTTAATTATTTATACTTTATTGATAAAATGTCAGACACCTGTGATCCTTGTGTGACGTCTTATTAACCGTGTAAATCCGTTTCGGAATTGGTGCCTAAGTTACAATTGCCAAGCCACCATCACCTATTTCGGTGACATTTCGTCCACGTTGAATAACATTTCATTTAAATCGGTAGGAACTCTGGCGTAGAATGTACAAATAAGTTAACTTACAATGCTAATATGTAGGTGAGCATGATGCCAAGAATAAAATATTACGTATCCTTCATGATGTTGAAAAGTTCTTTAAAAGAGCTCAAAACCTCTTAAAATCAGGGTCACGTAATTTCGGGATAAGTCGTAAGATTCAACGTGCCCTTAACCCTTTGGCAATACAACCTGTAATTTGGCAAAACGACACAAGATGAGTACAGCAGAAGCAATAACTCTATTTAATTATATTAGCATCTACATTGAATTGTGATTATTACGATAAATAAATACATTATCACTATCGGTTCAAAAGTTCCCTTCGTCGATTCACATTTACGAGTAGTGTTAGTACTGTTAGAGGAGGCTGCTTCTCCGATTGTCATTTCATGCAGATTCATTAATTAGTAGGATGATAAAAAGTAGTGCAGCACAAACAAAAGTTTTAAATCACATGACAAAGAGAAAACAACTGTTTGAACCCTTTACTATGCACGATGGTGGGGCCGCACGATTCACCCAAATCCAAAACCTGCCCCAATCCACCACAAGCATTATGTAAATCAGATGAAACATACTCAAAACCACAAGAAAACATTGGAAAGAGTACTATCTTGTTGAAACAGACGACAAATTATGCCGCATGTATTATTTACATCGAATGGACATGATGAAAGGGAGATAAATGTTACTGTATTCATCCCCATTGCTGGTTATCAAGTCAAAAGCGGACCCAGTCAGTATGTGCCAAGTACAAACGGCCTCATTGTGAATAAACGAGAATGACAACAGTAACATATGCACGATATTATAAATATGTTAACATGTATTTGTTATTGTCTTTATTAACATTTTGATAAAGCATGTTTTTGATGCTGATATAAGTGGAGCTTTTTCAAATGCTTGGCATTTACTAGCCCTTAGTGATGTCATCATGCGTCCAATAAGAAGCATAAACACAAATGTTAATGGTGAGAAAGATGGTGCCCGGATCTACCTCAAAATATCTTTTATCCAAGTAATCCGCTCAAGTCCGCTTCACCATTGACCGTATTGTGGTATTCAATAGAAAATGCTGGAACCAAATGTATATTACAACGTCAACCACTTTGCAGTAGTCACTGACGTTATAGAATGTGGAATAAATATGAAGTGACAAGAAATTAAAAAATGCAAAATATCGTCTTCTGGATTGTCTGCCTGTGAGAGTGATTGATTTCATGATGATGTAGCTGATGATGACAACAATTATGATGATGGAGCCACACAATCACGTAAACAACTACCATTAAAAGTTCATCAACTATCATGCAATGGGTCCACGGATGGCAACAGTAATTATTGTTATGATGCTGCTGGAGATGATGGTGTCGGAGATGATGATGTCAAAGAATATGCTGATAAATACATAAATATAAAAGTGTTACTTTTAGCCATAATGGATTAATAATCTTATGGAGAATGAGAATGGTACAGATCATCATGAAAATGAAGTTTTTAATTGTGAAAACAGCTAATGTTGTAGGAATCAATTGAAGCAAAATGATAAATTTTTAAGCAACGAAGACATTTTATCAATTCTCACTAACACCAACAATTGCCCAACTGATATACCAATTAAGACAGTGGTCTAATATTCAGTCAAGACGACACTGAGTTTGCAAAATGAGAAGATCTGGCAATGTATTTAAAACAATATCCCAATTTCACTTAAGTACATGTACTTCAAAAAGTTCATATGTCAAAAAATTAAAATATTTGTGTATAAACAAAAGCAAAACTATCATGATCCTTTGGACAAGCAACATCTCAGAATCAATAAATAATAAACTTAAGCAGGTTGCTGATTGGAAACAACACAAGATTCCTGAAGTAACAGATTATATAGTGTAACTCAAGATCAGTTCATAGATTTGCGTTGCGCAATATATGGCTCTGGCAATTATAAATTATTTGGCCCTTCATCTTCATAATTATGTAATTGATGAAACCATTTGGTGCACAAATACATCAGCAGAAAAGACAAGAATCTTTACAAAATTTTACAAAAGCAACTAAATTCCAATACTTTGAAGTACATGTACATACATTCATCCAATGGAAAATTCCAATGCATCTGGCCGATAATAGATGTTATGAATAGACCTGTGTTATATGATCAAATATGAGATCTATGAATATACACCTGTGTAATATGATCAATGATGAGATCTATGAATAGACCTGTGTTATATGATTAAACAATGGGATTTATGAATAAACCTCTGTTATATGATCAAATAATGTGATTTATGAGTATACCTGTGTTGTATGATCAAAGATGAAATCTATACATATACCTGACATGTGTTATATGATGAAATGATGTGATCTATAAATAGACCTGTGTTATAGAAACAAAGATGTGATCTATAAATATACCTGTGTTATATGATGAAATGATGTGATCTATGAATTTACATGCTTTATATGATGAAATGATGTGATCTATGAATTTACATGCTTTATATGATGAAATGATGTGATCTATGAATTTACATGCTTTATATGATTAAACGATGGAATTTATGAACATAGCTGTATCATATTATCAAAAGCTGGGATCTATGAATATACCTGTTACATGACAAACACATTAGACTGAGACAGTTTATAATGAGTGAATACTTGTATGTCAGTGATCGTGCTGGGGCATTCATGTTTAATTAACACATTTATAACTTAGTGGTACATTTAATAATCTTTTTTTCTATTCTTGGCAGGTTATCTTGGAGGTATAACTATTAGCATGAGTTCAGTTGGACGTTGGCTCATCTCTTGATATGCACCAGAGTGGAGGATACAATTCTTGATTTTCAGATCTTCAGTCATGGTCTGGCTCCTACCTGTATAGAATACACCAAAGTTTTGGCCCGAATTGATGATCATGATGTACAACAGGATATGTTCTTCTTCATCCAGAATGAACCTGTTAGCATAATCTACAATAATCAGACAATACCACAACCAAACAATAACAAAAAGAATGTCTCATATGTACGACGATCATCTATTGACCCTTTTGATGAAGCTGCATTGGAATGTTGTCAGAGAAAGGATTTTGATATTTTATTCAGGGTGTCCCTTATTCCAGTTCTTCCATCACTTCGGTGTATAGTGGATGTAGATGCTCATTTGGCAGCACTGATATTTAAGCATTTTATGACTTCAGCAGTTTTCCGACATACATTTATAAAACTCATAATACAATGGTTTCAGTTTGAAACTGCCTTGGATATGAGCCTAGTAACTAAAATTGACAATATTTATAGTGTGATATTGTATATGCCATACCTTATTGACATTAGATTCAAGGGACCCAAACTACACCTGAGTCTTGGATGGTAAGTATGGAGTGATAGTGTATATGTCATATCTTATTGACATTAGATTCAAGGGACCCAAACTACACCTGAGTCTTGGATGGTAAGTATGGAGTGATAGTGTATATGTCATACCTTTTTGACATTAGATTCAAGGGACCCAAACTATACCTGAGTCTTGGATGGTAAGTATGGAGTGGAAGTGTATATGCCATACCTAATTGATATTAGAGTCAAGGGACCCAAACTATACCTGTCTTGGATGTCCATGTATCTTTCTCTTGTTACTGTTGAGCTCATCTCCCAACAAAAGCATTTCAAACCTCCTCCTCCTCCCCACAACCACCCCCACCCAGTTGTGCCCCATGTAAATTAGTCGAAATTCTGCACATCTACAGACTGCCACCATTATTGTCTTAATGAATAATGTCCATATCTTGAATGATATGAGAGAAAGTGAATGACATGATCCGTACATTGATCAGTACTGTAGTACCGTACATGTTCATTTATGTCATGAGTGTGTAAACGACACAGATCCAGATCTGCTATCACATAATGTTCCAGCAGATCTTGGTCTGTGTAGTTTGTTCTAAGTAATCAGTTATGTTAGAGCAGATCGGGTTCTTTAAGTTTATTGTATGCAGTATTACTCCACTTATAAGCAGTGTATACGGTGTAATACACTGATTGTCACAGAGTTGCACTGAAACAATATGAGCCACAAAATTTTTTTCAACCTTTACAGTGACAATTGTTTTGTAAAATGGGTGAGGTGAATGCATGCTGTTTGATAATTGAGGAAAAGTAGAAATAATGCTGGGTGCATCAGAATGCTTGCTATATATTTTATAGTTGTGATGTCATCTTTCCTGCATTGGCATGGTGAGAACAATGATGCTGTCAGATTCAATTTAAGGTTTTATAATTGTGAAGTTTTAAAATGTTTGAAACTGACATATCTTCTTTATCAGTGGCTTCATTCAATAGAAACACTTTGATCATACAGTTTTCGATCACCATACAGTCCTATAGTATACTGTTGCACATCATTCAATGCAGGTATGGTCATAAATCAGTTAAATTGTTGATTTTGTTGTTTGGTTGCAAACTAAATGTTTCTATCAATTTTAGTTTGTGGCTAATGAGTATGAATTATATTGTTTGTGGCTAATGAGTATGAATTATATTGTTTGTGGCTAATGAGTATGAATTATATTGTTTGTGGCTAATGAGTATGAATTATATTGTTTGTGGCTAATGAGTATGAATTATATTGTTGTTTCATGCCATCGCATACCCTGTTTTGTATTACTAGTTGCGACAGTCTTGCTAGAAGAAATGGCAGGTTTCAGGTTTGAACCCTGGCCCTGTTATACCAAACATTTATAAACATGGTACTCACAGTTGCCTCGCTTAGATTTTAGCATTAAGATGCCAGTGTTATCACTGGTTTGTCAGGTGTTAGAATACTGCTACTTGGTAAGACATGGTGTTGCATGTCTGTGGCATGATACCCCAGTGCTAGACATCACTATAAACTGCCATACTGCTTACATCTTATCAATATGAATATAATTGTTATGCTGCATTAAAAATATAAATCACACAGTCTTATTGGAACATATTCTTCACTCCAGTAAAGTCTCTTTTGTGCTGCCTCTGCATTAAGCTACCACATATCATTTATGACCTTAAGCATCTTGCATAGATTGATTTTATTATATATACATGCAGATGTGAGCAAAAACCTACTGAACTCGATCAGTGAACTAATGTTTTTTGCAAAAGACGTGTTTTGATGCTGCTCTGAAGAACCACATCATAAAAACAGATATAAATATTACTGATGTTTTTTTAATCCTTCATAACAATGACAACTTAGGACATTTTACAGGTAAAGTGAATATTTATTCTAAGCTCTCAAATAAAGTTAAGCCCTACTACTGGTTTCCTATTTAGAGCAAGTTAAATTTTCCAGTACTTGCCCAGATTCTTTTTTGTAAATATAAATAAAATTCTGGTTATTTATACATTTTCATGAAAAACTTTCATCTATTGGTTGTTATGTTTTGATTTATCTGGTCCAAGATGAGACATGCGTTTTTCACAAACCAGTCTACTTGTGCTCTTTTTATTACTTTCTATTTGTAAAAGAATCGAATGCCTAGTTCAGAAGAGGGTTTATATAGAGGAGATAATGGCTTGGTTGTCAACACTTGGGGGAGCATTCTCCTCCATGGGGGATTACTTTGACCATTTTGTAAGTACATATGTGATGAAATTAAGTTGAATCTGTTTACAGAGGCTGTCAATTGATATAAAAAAGCATCTGCATGATTGGAACGCTGAATTAACATGGCATTAGTTACATGTATGAGATATACTGCCTGATGTAATTATAGAGATAATCTTTTATCCGTTTTATCACCTTGTGTTTTTGTGAAGAAATTATTTAATTTCCACAATCCTTATATTCCCTTATAATATTGTGTAACTCTTCCTTTTTCGTTGGAGATAGAGACTTCAATCCCTAAGATATAATTGGAGCAATGGTAGTCTGTAAATAAAGACTTTAATCCATAAGATATAATTGTTTGAATGGTAGTCTTTTTAATCTATAAGATATAATTGGGGGAATGGTAGTCTGTAAATAAAGACTTTAATCCATAAGATATAATTGGGGGAATGGTAGTATGTGTGGATGGAGATGGTGGAGTTTAGAGGTACTTTTACTTATTTTTTAAATTCCTCCCAAATGAAGAAACCAATATTTCTAACAATAAGTGATAAGTGGCTCAGATGTGGACACATGTCACAAGGGGGGTGGGGGTGGATTAGAGCTAGACTACTGGGGCATTAAGATTTTGCCTTTGGGTCTTGACCAAGAAAATATTTAAATTCCCTCCCTTTAATCATGTATAAAGTAAATGAACATGATAAAAGCAACTAACATTGGCCCTGAGGACCATCCATACCCCCAGGGACTTAAGACCTGGGTGATAACTTGCAAAACTATTTTGATTCACACCCTATACCCATATATACACTTACAATATATGTCAGATATACAGCTAATGTTTACTCCTGCATCAGTTCTTACCCCCCTGGGAATTTACCATAGGGTATATAATTTGTGGTTAGTGGGACAAAGCAAGGGAGTGCAGGGATCTGTGATTTATAAACACTTGGATTATTGATATTTTCACTTTTATTATATATTGTGATCAGTCATATCCTTCCTTCAGGTTTTTGTGTGCTGTGAAACCGTGTATTTTTCTTTGTGTAATAGTGATTTTCTGTCTGAACAGTGTGCTTTACTGTGTGGAGCAGTGTTGAGATATGAGGATCATACATTCAGACCTCTTTTAAAGGTTGGGTATAACAAGAAGGCACCTATCTTGAGAAGCAATGTTTTTAAAAAGATCATGTCAACAAAATATTGAAGAAATTAGCCTCTATTATGGAAACACCAACATTAAGATGCCAGTTTTCTCCATTACACAAACTCCAATATTCCAATGCCAATCTTCTCCACTACTCAACACACACCAATATTCAAATGCCAATTTTCTCCACTACACAACACACACCAATATTCAAATGCCAATTTTCTCCACTACTCAACACACACCAATATTCAAATGCCAATTTTCTCCACTACTCAACACACACCAACATTCCAGTGCCAATTTTCTACACTACTCAACACACACCAATATTCAAATGCTAATTTTCTTCACTACTCAACAAACACCAATATTCAAATGCCAATTTTCTCCACTACTCAACACACACCAATATTCCAATGCCAATTTTCTCCACTACTCAACAAACACCAATATTCCAGTGCCAATTTTCTACACTACTCAACACACACCAATATTCAAATGCTACTTTTCTCCAATACTTAACAAACACCAATATTCCAATGTCAATTTTGTCCACTACTCAACACACACCAATATTCAAATGCCAATTATCTCCACTACTCAACACACACCAATATTCCAATGCCAATTTATTCCACTAAAGTAAAGTACCTTGTCTAGTGACATGCCATAGCTGTTTACCCTAGTTGATCCGATTTTCACCATGTCATTTTCAGTCATCTTTCTGGTGCACTAAACAGTGAGCCACTGTTGCTGAATTTGTTGATGTTGACTTCAGACCCTTCTTTGCATAAAACATGTTTAATCCTTTGTAAATGATGATGACATTTTTTTAAAAGTCTAACTAAACTAACAATCTTGAGACATGTGATATGGTAAATATATTCAGAACAAAATGTGTTATGGTTAATATATTCCGAATACAATGTGATATGTTAAATATATTCAGAACAAAATGTGTTATTGTTAATATATTCAGAATAAACATGATATGGTAAATATATTCAGAAAAAATGTGTTATGGTTAATATATTCTGAATACAATGTGATATGGTAAATATATTTAGAATAAAATGTATTATGGTTAATATATTAAGAATACAATGTGATATGGTTAATATATTCTGAATAAATTGGGATATGGTAAATATATTCAGAATAAATGTGATATTGTAAATATATTCAGAATAAAATGTGTTATGGTTAATATATTCAGAATACAATGGTATATGGCAAATATATTTAGAATAAATTTGTTATGGAAAATATATTCAGAATAAATGTAATATTGTAAATATATTCAGAATAAGATGTGTTTATCGTTAATATATTCATAATACAATGTGATATGGTTTATATATCAGAATAAAGAGTGTTATGGTTAATATATCCAGAATAAAATGTGATTTGTTTAATATATTCAGAACAAAATGTGATTTGTTTAATGTATTCCGAATGCACTGTGAAATAATTAATATATTCAGAATATGATGAATAATATGTGATATCTAGATTCAAAAAGATTTTAAAGGATTTGTGTTTTTCAAAGGTAAAATCTTAATGTTTATAAATTTATTAACGAATGACAAGTTTAGAAATTTAATGAGCTGAGAATTTATTTTCATATAAAATAGTTCTACATATATTTCTATACATACTATAAATCATAGAAATGAATTTTATCTTAAATTTTATCAGTATCAATAATCTTAATGATTTTTTCCTCTGCCCTTTCATCTACGATTCTGATTATCTCTGTTTTTTCTAAGACGTAAAACATCTAAAGTGTCCCGTGATTAATCTTTCCTGTCTTGGTGAATTAAAGTAGACGTAATTGTGAGAACAAAATATTTCTTTCAATTTACAATGGTTTTGGAACATTCTGTATCTTTTCAAGTCATGTTGGCTTATATTCATCTAAGATACATTTTTATTTGGCTCATTGTTACAGTTTATCCAGTTTTATAAATGTCGGTTTGTATCAGTTGTCAGTCATTCCACATGGAAACCTGTATCCTCTCCTTCTGGTAAGCATTTGTTAGTATTGAAAGCAAATATGAACTTGATCAAAACAAATGTTAACCAACTTTTGGAAGAAAGTATTGACTTTCAGTTGAACAAAGTCATCAATATTTTTTGCATAACAGCCTTTTGAATACAGAATTATGTATTATTTTGAATTATCAGTACCTGTATCAGCACTGACCCAGTCAGTCACCATTGTCATAGAGCTGCTTGAGTAAATTTTCAGATGCTGTTCACTGCATTTTATTTTCCAGGCTGAAATGGCGGGGAAGATCTCCATGAGACAGTTGAAGGTTGCTATTGAAATGGGCAACCCATGTTAGCCTCCATCTGTCGTCTGTTCTATGCACAGAGTCTGATGCAGAGAGGGAAACTCAAGCAAAGCAAGATTATTATTAGGTACACATCTTTTTCTGAGGAATCTGAGTCCTGAAATTAAATAAAACTTGTTGACCTTATTAAAAGTCCCACATCAGATACGAAAGTCACCCATTCCATCCATCCATCTCTCTGTCGATCCATGCACAGTTTCCTGTAACTAGAGTAGTTCTGCGCATAATTGGATGTCATTAGGTACGTGAATTGCATATTACATGTAGGTACGCCTTTTAAAAGTTTCGTTTTCTCAGGTCCTATCTTGGCAGAGTTATTGCCCTTTTTCCATCAAGTTGAAATCTCCACTACAGCAGATCACCGTAACATCATTGCATTGACGCTGATGCTGTTTCATGAATACATTTTCTCATACTCCTAGATATGCCTTGTATAAATTTTGTCTCACTGTTGTGCCTCCTTAATTCCCATTTCTTTGGAGTTTGGTTTCTGCAGTTAAAAACCAGGACCCTTTGTGATGCATCTATTGTTATTAGCTCTTGTGTGAAATAGTAACTTTAGCTTAGTTTTCCTAAATCCATTTCTCATTTACTGTTTATCATAGAGTACTGCTCACATGGTTTTTCTAAACCCAATGTAAACAGTGGGAATTTAATCCCTTCCATTTTAATGCCAATTAGTTCATACATTTTTCTTTCTATCACTGATTTTAATTTTTCTTTTATGAGAAAACATCAATGAAATAGCCTGTGGATATAAATGGTTCACTTATCCCTGAGTATATTCTTTATTGTCATCTAAATGGCAAAGAAAACAAATCTTTAAAAGAGCTTCTTTTGAGCTTTTAGATTATCATTTTTTGGTACATGAAATTAACATATCAGGTGTTATAAACTGAACCACATTGATGACTTCTGTTGTGCTGGATTATTAGTTTGCACATGAGCATTTCTCTTCAAAATGTTTTTGTGTCAGTATACATGTATCTAGGATTACTTTTTTGGTGATAAGAAAAAAACATCATACTCTGTTACATAATATAAAATATCACAGTTTTATTTAAAACAAAGATACAAACATTTTGTAATGCATTTATTAGCAATAATATTTGATTTTACAAGCTCATGCTGCAAACATCAGAACTCTGCTATTTCAAGTTTTGGTTACCTTTCTAATGCTGTGATTGGATGTTCATTATGTTATAGTTAACTTGTGTATGTGTAGCTGCCAGAACTTTTGTGATTATGTTTCACATCAGTCGGGTATGAATGTGATTTTGTTATTAAATTGTTCAATGTTTATCAATGTTTTCACTGCCGGGTGTACAGTATCACTGATCTTCATGTGATAATTATAAAGTATATTGCTTGAACTGTAACAGAAAAAAAGACATTAATTGGATTCATTGTGCAAAATCTAGAACTGTAGTATCAGTTATTTTTGTTGGGTTCAATTTTCATGGCTTTGTATGTAGAAAAAGGCATTTTTGGGGGTACTGAAATATGTAGTTTTGCCTGTCAAAGTTTGCATAGTTTTAGGTATTTAATTTCATGGTTTAACCTCTACAAATACCTAAAATAAAGGATACAATAGAATAAAATTATGCCAATACAAACAGCGACCACATTAATGTTTAAAACAATACTGCCACCTGTATTATTACAATTCAAAGACCTGGCAAGTTCAACACTTACACCATTCTTTTGACGAAGTGAATAACATCAGTCGAAGCCGACAGAGCCAACAATACTAAAACAATACATTCTTCTCTATGAGCACAAAAAAACACCCTTCAAGATTAATCAGTTTCGCCAAGTTTTCGTTTGAGTGTTCAACATCAAAGGAAGTCGATGCTGCCAACAAAACCAGACCAATTAGTTATTAAAGTACATATGAATGATCTCTTACTTAATCCACTGCACCATCAGTAGTTTCTGACTATCATGGCGTTACCATGGTGACTTAAGAGTGGAAAAATTAAACGTAGATCCCCCTCGGTTCCTGAACTTCCTAACCCACCAGAAGCTGCGAACCCGGCGCAGGCAGCTAATGACACAGTAGAACTACAGCTGTTTAAACAATAGTTGTACTCGAATGTGTGCATTGAAACAATATAAAATGATTTATAAATCTTGCTTCAAAAGGTTAAAAAAATAAAACAAACACATGTAAAAGCTAATATTTAATTACCGAATTACAGCATTGACCTTGATTTATCAAATACAAGTAGCTGTGTTAATCTCTAGAAATGAAACACGTAAGAAAACGGGGGGAGGGGGGCATCATCCAAGTGGCTTGGTTTTCATTGGGGATTCAAAAAGTGAACATATTGCTCCCAAAAGATATAACAACATAAATAAATTGCTTCTCTCTCTCTCTCTCTCTCTCTCTCTCTCTCTCTCTCTCTCTCTCTCATTAAACCATGAACCATGCTTTAAAGCATGGCGTACAGAGTTATTCTATATGACAAATCTATCCGAACATGCAAATGCAAAGAGATGTTGGAGGGTTTTGTTTCTTGATCTTCTCCTTTCTCTCCACCATGAATAAATTGGAGGGTTTAAAAAAAACATCATATATGCACGACTGTATGTGATTTTTCTTGCCACCATTACTTTATTCTTGTTTACATCAGTCTGTAGGTACAAATATATCTCATGAAATTTGCCTCAGGAATAAATAAAAACTATATATAGGATGGTTTTAAGAGTAACAGCCAGTTATCCAGGTGTGACTGGAGATTTAGAATTGCCAGTTTTGCTGTTGCCTCCCTTTAAATATTTTTCTCCAAGAAAGCACATTTTTGAAGTTTTTAGAATGTGTCATGCAAGTAAAGTAAGATAAATTAAGGCCAGTATAACTTGTGAAGGAATAACCCAGGAAAACCCCAGAAATAGCCACTGACCCCACAGGAAGCTACTGACAAGCTTTTTTCTTACATACGCACATTGGCAAAGCCCAAGACTCAAACCTGCAGGGACAGAGGCTACATTCATAAATGAAAATCTCTTACTTTCCAGTATGGGCAAAGGACCCTCATCTTTGTTCCGCATTGCTGTTTGGAAAAGACATTATACATGGTTGAAATAGTCTTCTTTGCTAAAGATATATTCTGAGATTCTAATTGAATCAATTCATTACAATGTCTTGATCCCACAAAATGTACAAGTTTGCTGTTCATATATTTATTTAAATTCATATAGAGGTAATCTTCAGATTTCTTTTTATACAGGACACTTATGAAAAATACAAAATTATCTTATGCCTCACCATTTTTTTGTAGGCAGGTGTCACTGTATAGCAAGGTGTTGCTATGTAAACAGCTGTCACTGCATAGTCAGGTATCATTGCAAAGGCCAAGTGTCACTGCAAAGTGAAGGTATCATTATACACCTCTCCCTTGAGGTCCACAAACATAGACTGCACCATAAGTGAGGGCACAAGTTACCGAGGGACCTCTAAAAATTAAACATTCACTTTGGCATTGAGAAAACTACGGAGGCGGGCAGTGTAGGGAACTGGGCTGTTTACTGACTGAATCCTCGTTTTACAATCATGTCAATAATAATTGTTAATAACGAACTTTTTCTTACGAAGTTGTTCCTTTTTCTGTATAAAGATTTCTTTTCAAAATATCTGATGTAAATGTTCGTTTCAACTTGTTTCACCAACTATCATGTGTACACAAAAACATCTGTGTATTACGTCACTGCTTTTTGTTTTGTTGATTAGCCTGGTTCCCAGAGTGGTGTTTAATTGTATAATGCCAAATCAGGAGTCAAAGTAGCAGAAAACTGCCGATATACCACCAGACAAGATTCCTTTTTTTAAAAGAACTTGTGACAATTATTTTGTTAGACAATCGTGTACGCTGAAACTAAATATTTGGTATTGTTCCGTTTGGTACACTATTGATGTGGTGATGTCATTGAAAGTAATAACTTCTTATCATCCTATTTCTGTAAGTGCCAGTGCAGGAATTCTCTGAAACTTGCTTGCAAACAATGGTCCGTATTTGTGAAATCAAGCTCTTTATTTGGACGAAGTATTCGTTTCACTTGGTTACCATGCTATATGTGATCACAATTAGGAATGAGTCAGTTAATTATGTTACATACACAATAACATTTATTCGATTTGAATGCCTTTCAAGTTTTCTTTTATTCAAATTCATTTATTTGATTCAAAAGACATAAATAATGTGAAATTTGAAAGTAGGTCAGTTTTTAATTAAGTACAACAATACAACAAATACTTCAACAAGTCAGTTATCAAAACACTGTCAGCACTTAATAATTAGGTTTTCAGAGAAATGTTTGTGGACATAGCTGTTACGGTATATTGCCACATTTTACGTTAAATATACATTGCATTACATTAGATTTTCAGAGAAATGTTTGTGGACATAGCTGTTACGGTATATTGCCACATTTTACATTTAAATATACATTGCATTACATTAGGTTTTCAGACAAATGTTTGTGGACATAGCTGTTACGGTATATTGCCACATTTTACGTTTAAATATACATTGCATTACATTAGGTTTTCAGAGAAATGTTTGTGGACATAGCTGTTACGGTATATTGCCACATTTTACGTTTAAATATACATTACATTTATGATGATTACACTTAAGAGGAACAAAAAGAAAACACAAATTTCACTTTATAAAATGTATCTAAGTGGCATTTAAATACTAATGTACTGCATACATTAGACATAACTGACATTTTCATTGATTGTAATTTCCATGAATATCGGTAATTACAGTGAACTAAGAATGTTGTTTGGAAGAAAATGAAACATTTCTATGACTTCTTACTGCAAGTTGATAATTTAAAAATGGTGATTAAAATTTCCAGGTCCTTTTTCTGACCGTAAAATGAACTATATATCAGCGTTTCAGTTACCAATTTTTAGCATGTAATTCTTCAAGTTCAAGAAATAGGGATAAATTTTGGGGGGTATTTTCTGGTTTAAAAAATTGGGATCCATGCTTGACTCTGCGTTATAAGCGGGTTCATGAGTTATCGAGGGAGAAATGTATATGCAGTAGTCACTGTAGATCCAGATGTCACAGTATAAGGTAGCTATCATCATAGGTGTCAACCCCTTGAGATGAAAACCTGACCAATAAAAACCTTTCAAAGGCCAAAAAATGCCTTACATGAAAAAAATGTATTCATACATTATATAAGATCAGCAGTTTTAAAATAACAAATGGTATACACAAAGTATTTTTTTACACATATTTACATAATTATTTACATTTCTGAAACTTTATTTCATTCTTTTTACTTATAACACTATCATCTTCCTGCTTTGGATGAGCAAAGAAGCTATTGATGGATTCTCCCTTCTTCATTTCAAAATTTCTTTCATGCGGTTTTGTCCTGAAGTGTTCCTCCAGATCATATATCCCTGACACCACCACTTTAATGTCTTTACTGCATATTTAACAAAAAGAATGAGAATGTCCTAACTTGGATACATCTACAATGTAAAACCTTGATATAAATTGGCAGTGTTACATATTTTTAAGCCACAAGCATGACGTCACTTGGTCACATTTTAGACTGGTTTCTTTATAGACCTGATGATAATATTCTGCAGTCAACTACTGTATCCCACGAACTTGCATCGGATCACCTCTGCATTGTATGCCATCTCGACGTATCAGTCCCTAACCATCCGTCTCTGTTTCCTACAAAGAGAAACCTCCTTATGATAAATACAACCAAATTCATGCATGACAACCAAGAAAACCTAACAACTTTCTTAATCCAACATTGGAACAACTTGATAACTGCCTGCGTTCATTGCTTGAAAAACATGCCCCAGCCACCAAATTCAGAGTATCAATCAAAACAGTGTTCTCCTTGGTAAAGCAGTGTTAGGGACCAGCTTCGCACTGCTAAAAGACATCGCCCAAAAGCAGAGAGGCTTTGGCTTTCCACCAGATTCACTATTCATAAACAAATCTACGAAGCCGCTAAGAAGAACATCACAAACATAGTCCATTTAGCCAAAACCATCCCACTACAGTACTAAGATCACGGAGAGTTCAAGCTGCAAAGAGCTCCTCGAGATAACTAACAAACTTATGTCAAGGAAAAAATGTACACCACTTCCAACGACCTTCTCTCCACTAGACCTACCAGACCAATTTGCAAATTTCTTCAATGACAAAGTTCAAACCATTACGCTTGACAGCACAATTTCAACTGATTCGTTACCAAACAGGTATGATGCAGAATTTCAGCGACAACCGTTAGGAGCATTTGAACCTGTTTCTATAGATTTAGTACAGAAAATCGTGATGAAAAGTGTACCAAAGTCTTTTGAACTTGATCCAATTCCGACATCACTGCTGCTTGAGTGCTTAGAACCAATATTGCCTTCACTAACTGATGTTATTAATATATCTCTCTCATCAGGGGAATTCCCATCATTTTTCAAAACTGCCATCGTAAAGCCACTGCTGAAGAAACCAACACTGGACCATAACGATTTAAAGAACTACCGCCCAGTTTCTAATCTCCCTTTCATATAAAAAATCTTAGAAAAGGTTGTTCTAACTCAACTTGTATCTCATTTGAATTCAAACAGTCTTTTTAGCAATGTACAGTCTGCATATCGCTCTTGCCACAGTACGGAAACTGCTCTTCTGAAAGTATTTAGCGACATTCTCTCTGCTTTGGATAGTGGAAAGATTACAGTCCTCACTCTCCTGAATTTATCTGCAGCATTTGACACAATAGACCATGATATATTACTTCACCGTCTCCAACATGTATTTGGCATTCAGAATATAGCCTTACAGTGGTTCAAGTCCTACTTAGTCAACAGGACACAAATTATATCTGCAAATGGAATACACTCCAGCCCAGTTGACGTATGTAGTGGTGTTCCACAGGGATCTGTTCTTGGACCTGTTCTCTTCATTCTGTACACTCAGCTGCTCTCAAGTGTCATAGATCATTACCCAGTGTCGCACCAACTGTACGTTTATGACACCCAAATATACAAGTCTAGCCACCCAACTGAAGTTGATGCTACCATCCATGGAGTAGAGAAGGGTATTTCGGATGTGAAATCATGGATGACATGTAACAAGCTGCAGATGAATGATGATAAAACTGAGGCTATTCTGATCACAACACAAAGACTTTCTCATTCACATCCTTTACCTCAGACAATACATATCAGCAACACCAACATTAAATTCTCACAGTCAGCACGGAATCCAGGTGTTACTCTATACAGTACTCTCACATTGCACCAACATGTCATGAACATCTGCAGGGCTGCATATCTTGAATTGAGACACATCAGTTCCATTCGTAAATATCTGTCAGTTGATGCCACGAAAACACGTGTGTTCATTAGTACTTTCAAGACTGGACTATTGTAATTCAATTCTGTCTGGTTCATCACAATATTTACTCCAGAAACTTCAAAACGTTCAAAACACAGCTACATGGATCATCTTTAGAGTACCTCGATCAGAGCACACCTCACCACTACTCTGTACCCTACACTGGCTATCAATTCGATACAGAATCAAACACAAAATTTGTTCTCTGTGCTATATTTCAATGACAGACTCCAGTCCAACATACCTATCCAACCTCACCCATGTGTATACACCAGCTAGATCCTTACGTTCTTCTTCTGATAATCGTATACTCATTGTTGCCAAGGTGAAAACAAAGTCATATGGACAATGTTCGTTTGCATACCAGGGCCCGGCGACGTGGAACAAATTGCACATTGAAATTAGACACAAAGACACAGTGGTCCATTTTAAGAGTGCTCTCAAGACTCAACTGTTTCGACTTCAGGGACAAACTTAGCGATCTAATCATGTTTTGTATCTTATATATTTTAAGCATATTTTTATGTTTTCCAATTTCATTGTTTTCGTCATTTGTTGTTTTAATCCATAATATCTTATGGATTAAAGTCTTTATCTACAGACTACCATTCCCCCAATTATATCTTAATGATTGAAGTCTTTATTTACAGGCTACCATTCCCCCAATTATATCTTATTGATTGAAGTCTTTATTTACAGACTACCATTTCCCCAATTATATCTTATGGATTAAAGTCTTTATTTACAGACTACCATTTCCCCAATTATATCTTATGGATTAAAGTCTTTATTTACAGACTACCATTTCCCCAATTATATCTTATGGATTAAAGTCTTTATTTACAGACTACTATTTCCCCAAGTATATCTTATGGATTAAAGTCTTTATTTACAGACTACCATTTCCCCAATTATATCTTATGGATAAAAATCTTTATTTACAGACTACCATTTCCCCAATTATATCTTATGGATTAAAGTCTTTATTTACAGACTACCATTCCCGAATTATATCTTATGGATTAAAGTCTTTATTTAAAGACTACCATTTCCCCAATTATATCTTATTGATTGAAGTCTTTATTTACAGACTACCATTTCCCCAATAATATCTTATGGATTAAAGTCTTTATTTACAGACTACCATTCCCCCAATTATATCTTATTGATTGAAGTCTTTATTTACAGACTACCATTTCCCCAATTATATCTTATGGATTGAAGTCTTTATTTAAAGACTACCATTCCCCCAATTATATCTTATTGATTGAAGTTTTTATTTACAGACTACCATTTCCCCAATAATGTCTTATGGATTAAAGTCTTTATTTACAGACTACCATTTCCCCAATTATATCTTATGGACTAAAGTCTTTATTAACAGACTACCATTTCCCCAATATATCTTATGGATTAAAGTCTTTATTTACAGACTGCCATTTCCCCAATTATATCTTATGGATTAAAGTCTTTATTTACAGACTACCATTTCCCCAATTATATCTTATGGATTAAAGTCTTTATCTAGAGACTACACAGTCAAACACAAATTTCATTATTAAAATAAAAGTGCTGTTTTGAGTATGATTTGATTGGTTGTTTCAGGCAACCCTGATATTGTTGAATTTTCATTCTAAAAATATTATGTCCAGAGTCCCAAATGCACACAAAATGAAAAATAATTGAGTGAAGAAAATCGTACGAAACTTTTGTATTTCCATACACTGATATAAATGGAAAAAAAACTTACAAATTATGGGTAAACCATACAAGTTGACATCTATGCGATCATATCTGAAACAAATCAACAGTAAGTATTTATATTTTTTGGTTGCTGTACAAGAGTTAGTAGATTATAGATTTAATATCCTGCCTGAAGCCTCAGGGATGACATTATAATCTGGCTGCTGGTCAGAATTCGGGAACAAAAGCACAAATATTTGTGATGGATTCTATCTTTAGATTTCATTTTGCAGGTCTGAGAACAGTTTTGCTAGACAGCTTAACACAAATGATCAGCAAGTGGTCAGAATTTGTCAAGCTTTATGGAGTAAACTGCAGTATTTGTATACATGCAGGAAGAAGAACAGATGATGATAGATTTCTATTCCATTGTGTGCCACTATAAACACGACCTCAGGATAACAAACTTGAAGAAACCACTCATAATATTAAACAATCAGATTTTGTATATTATATTATTTGTTTGTTTTTTGAAAAGCTTTTGTTTTGTTTGTTTTCTTTTTTATTTGATATATACATTTGTATTTTTATCTTCTGTGATTGGCTTTAAATATAATCAAAATTATTTTTTAAAAAAAGATAAATTTAAATATTTAAATTAAATTATTTTAAAGAAAGGAAGAATTTAACTATATTATAGCTTGTGCTTTAGTAAAAATTCAAAGGTGAATTTCTCTGCAATTCTCGAAGCCCAAGGTTTGAAAAATTTCTTAACATTTCTCTTCATATTAAGATTTTACATTATCTTAAGTTTTGCAGTACATTTTTGTGGAAGACAAAGATAGTGAAAAGGATGCAAATTAGCCTTTTATTGAAAAAAATTAAACACTTGTAACGTTTTGTTTTAAAATGAGTTGAGTTATATCTTCAATATATCATCTAAGATACTGAAAGCAAACTTAAAGATTTTATGACTGTTTTAATCCCTGATGTTTGCTAAGTGTTCTGTACAATAATCCATGTTCCAAACCATGTAATAAGAAAGATATTTTTAAAATCTAAATTTTAGTATATCCTGTAGTTTTCAGGATGTACAATAGGCTTAACCTAATACACTCACCTGCACATCATTAAAAGAAGCTAATATAAGCAGGAGTGGTGCTGACTCATTAGTGTCAATCTCAGCCATAATAATTGATTCAAGTTGTGTTGGCATGTCAGTCTCATCACCCAAATGCATTACTCCAGTGCCTTGGCATGTCAGTCTCTTGACCTAAATACATTACTCCAGTTGCCTTGTCATGTCAGTCTCTTCACCTACATCATTTGCTTTGGCATGTCAGTCTCATGTTCAAAATAATTGACTCCAAGTTGACGTGTCATGCCAGTCTCAACCAAATACTTGACGCCAGTTGCTATGGCACTTGTTAACCTACTTGACAATGCGTTCTTATGCCATAAAACACTAAACCAAACCATTATATATTAAATTATATTATATTTTTGAGCTGTTTAGTTAAACTGACTTGATTTCACAAGTATTTTAGTGTGACTTCATTTAGGGCTTTGTGAATAAAGGGCAATACCTTTTGATCCACCCCAGGTTCTCTTTTTTATTTCTAGGGAAATAAATATGAATGTAGTTACATGTACATCCATTTATGCTCTGCATAATACTTTCCGCAAAATAGACCTTAAGTCCATATAAAAATTTGCATACTGGTACCAACTGGAGGGGCATATTCTATCACTGACTTTTAATTGGTATACATCTCTTGATTACAGATCTGTTTGATGGCTATCGGTATCAGGTACTTTTGGACTTAGACAGACGTATATGTAGTTGTCATTTACTTGATGAAATTCTCTTTTTATTATATGTCCAATCTTCATGATTGCCATAATAGGAGAGATTCTCATCATTAATGATGTTGTTTGCAGCAATGTTCAGAATTCAGTACATTTTATACCAGTAACTAGATATGGTAATTTTGTCATCATTAAACGGCAACTGGATAAACAGGATTTTTGCTTACTCCTCTTTTTGTACCAATCTATGCAAATAAATGATGGAATTTAAGGTCAGTTATCATAGCAGTTGTTTTTGGACTCCAGCTTGAGAATTGGCATGCCATTGTTTAAGGGGGTGGTGAGAGATTACACCTCAAGTCCTTGTGAAGACATTCAAACAGATATGAGCCTTTCTGATTTTCTTATCAGGCATATTTGCAACTTTTGTATCATGTCATTATCATGCATGTTTGTGATTAGAGGGAGGAATTGTTAACTTTTTTGTGTACTGTCTAAACGTCATACTCGGTCCAAAGTCATCTCTGTAATCAGAGCTAATTACAGCAGGGTCCTAAAGAGTGTGAATTATGAAGATATCTTCATCTCTTACTTCCATGTACTTTTACATTCTTAAGCTCTTTTCATACAATAAATACTTTTGTGTTTGGAAAGCTCACATTATAGAACTATTTGCTCATGTGTCCAAAATGTGATCAAGCAAAAGGAAGTTTTTCTTGTAGACTTCAAATACTTTTGTGGCTTATATCCATTGCTATTGTCACTTACAGAAGATATTTTTTGTTGCTGTCTAAAGGTCTTGCTATCTTGCTATCTAGAGGTCTTGCTCACTTAAGGTCTTGCTGTCTAAAGGTCTTGCTGTAATAAGAGCAGTTTTGCCCCTCAGGAGTGGAGACTGACTTATCAGGCTGAATAAATAAGATTGTTCATCTTAAGGTGCTTGACAATCTGCATTACTGAGGTCTGCAGACTGACTGATCAGGATGAATAACTAAGATTGTTTTTCTTAAGATGCTTGACAATCTGCATTACTGAGGTGTGCAGACTGACTGATCAGGTTGAATAACTAAGATTGTTTTTCTTAAGATGCTTGACAATCTGCATTACTGAGGTGTGCAGACTGACTGATCAGGCTGAATAACTAAGATTGTTTTTCTTAAGGTGCTTGACAATCTACATTACTGAGGTGTGCAGACTGACTGATCAGGCTGAATAACTAAGATTGTTTTTTTTAAGATGCTTGACAATCTGCATTACTGAGGTGTGCAGACTGACTGATCAGGCTGATGAGCTGAGATTGTTTTGACTAAGGTGCTTTGCATTTCGTTTTACTTAATGGAGTTTGGTGTTGTAAGAAAATAGTTATTTAGATAATATAGATAATTTAAAGAAAATTCCTTCATGAAGTATTCATTGTTTAAGTTTTGTAGTTTAACCAATGTGTTTGCATGATAATTATATATGTATTATAGCATATTATACAATATATGATATTTCAAACAGAGGATAGTTTCATAATAAATTGATTTGATCAGAGATAAATATGTTTCTTGTTGTATATAACAATGAGTGAGTTTTATTTTTCTTAATCACCAGCATAGTTTAACTTTACAGTGTAAGTTTAGGATAATTCTGTATGTCTCGTCATTCTTCTGCCTTTCCAGTGTCTTCTTTGCTTGTATTTAAATACTGGCATAGACGTACATTATATATAGGGGCCCCGAGTGGCCGAGCGGTCTAAAGCGCTGTCCATGTTATGTATTGGTATAAACTGCCTCAGTGCAGACATCATAGCGATATGACTGAAAAAAATTTCAAGCTACGTTAAAATTCTTAATCAAACAAACAAACAAGATGAGGATATATCGGTAGTTTCTGCTTTGTTTTTTTTTTTTTGTCACTTCAGCAGAATGTCAGTTTAAATGATTTGTATGTAACTTCAGAGCATGGAACTCTACCATGACTCTTGTGTTGTTTATTATATGTATACACAGTTAATGATATGCAGCATCTATAATACTTAGTGGAAGTCTGGCCTACTGGTTTTTTTTTGCTAACTAATCAATATACTGATTGGCATTTTATGCAAGTAATTAGTCAAATACAAATTTCCTAATCTTTGTTTTGTTTTTTCTTGTGTCATTTCAATAGAAATGTTTATTATACACATCAAATGCATATTCAGAGCAATTGTCCTGTCACCATTGAAGGGAAGGAAAAACAGAATACATCAAGGAAGGCAACATATGGTTTGTTGTTCGAGACACCGATGCATTGGGGAGTTTTCTCCATTTTTAGGTAGCCCACAATGTGTAAGTCTCCCTTCATGACCAAGCAAAGACCTTCAGACTTGTAAGTCAAGGCACATGGGGTTTGTGCCAGATGTGATCTAATACTGCCATCCCAACATCACCAGTAATCCAGCCAGCACTAGTTTATACGGGGATCTTTGTGATAGGTCTGTCCATCTAGCCATGCTGTCTGCATCTTATCATTACTATACCTTCCTACTCTCGCCTCTTCATGAATGCATCGTCGAATTGGGAGCAAGGTGCCTTTCAACAACAGCAGAGATGGTTGCTCATAAAAAATGTGCTGGAGCTTGTGCAAAAGCAACAATGATTTACTCAAGGATGTTTTTTTTATTATTAAAAGCGAACAAGATAACATCCACCATCAGCTGGAGTCTCCTATGAGAAAGCTTGCCAGTGCTTCTCGTGGGTGTGTGGTTCTTTCCAAGGGTTTTCCCGGGTTCTTCCTGCACCAATAATACTGGCCTCCTTGTATAGCCTATCGTGTGCTGAAAAATGGTGTTAAACCCTACAACAACAAAAAAAAAGCAAGAATGATCTTCTTTCTCTTCTAGATCATGTAAACTGTAAAAAGTGAACTCGGAAAATTAGACCTCCGTCCATTCCAGAACATTGTCTTGCAAATCCTCGGTTTATTCAGTTGAGCATCGGACTTGATTCAGTATGGCCGTCGTTTTTATGTGGACCTTGCCAGCACAATGGCGCCTCTTTTCAAGAACCCTTGATCAAACAGTCATGATCACGCCAGAGATTTGATCATTCATGTATCAGTTGGGTAACCCAGGTCTGCTGACCACTGGCATCCCGCTAAAGAAACCTCGACGCTGGTGCACACTGTGGGATGTCCACTTGTTTTCAACTTTTACCTCCGTCAGCGACACGTGGGAGCCAGGGGAACGGCCTCTACAAATGAACAGCCTAGAAATGTTGGCTGTCCTCAATTCCTTTCCTTTCTGAAAAAATCAACTCTTAGGCAAAAACGTTCCTCATTAGATCCGACTACGTTGTGGTGGTAATCTATCTCCTCAAACAGTAAATCACCAAATCACCCGACATGTGTGTTCTGATTTGGCAATTTCCTCGTTGATGCAATAATCTCTGTGTCAACATACAAATCAGAGAAATGGTAGACTCAGTGTCTTGGCCGAGACTCAGTGCAAAAGTAGTCAAGTCCTTCAAACAATATAGTCTCTCCATCAGCTGGTATTCATTCGGACGATGGTCAATCTCTTAAAACATTTGCGCTTTGTAGCCCAGATTAAATTACCGTTTGTCGGAAGTCAAAGAGTCGTCACTCGCTTGCTCTCTTCCACAGACGGGTCAAGAACAGGGGTATTGATTGATTAATGAAGTTGAAGAAGACATCTGTAACCTGGTACTTTTGAAGTAAACTTTAATACCTTTTAAAACGAATTGTACATATTGGATGTTATCCAAACACGTGAAGACTTATGAAGAATATTTGCTTGGAGATGATGTTATTGGAAAGGGTACGGTAAAGGATTTACCTTGGAAGAAAATTTTACACTGATTAATTTGGTGTTAATTCTTAATAGCCCCCTCAATGACTCAAATATATGTCCGCATTTGTTCCTGGAATCCCTGAATTACTTTTGCTATAAAGCGTTGCAGTGTGTGTGTGTGTGTGTGTGTGTGTGTGTGTGTGTGTGTGTGTGATTATAATTTTCAGCCTAGCTTTAACAATATTTCAGTCATATGGCTACGATGTCTGGAGTGTGCCAGTTTATAGTTATGTCTTGTACTAGGACATCATGTCATAGACATGTAGCATCATGTCCCATCTAGTCACATTATCCCGACACCAGGCCAACCATTCCTAACACTAACCTCTCAATACGGGGCCCCGAGTGGTTTAAAGCGTTCCCCGTTACGGATCAATGCCATCCCACCTATGTATGCGTGGGTTTGAGTCTCGGACTCAGCCAATGTGGGTATATGAGAAAGTTTGCAAATAACTTCTCATTGGTCTGTGGTTCTTTCCAGGGTTTCCCAGGTTCTTCCTCCACCATTAATACTGGCCGCCATGTATAGCCTATCGTGTGTTGAAAAATGGCGTTAAAGCCTACTACTACAACAACAACGACAACGACAACAACCTCTTAATACTGCGCACCAAGCGAGGCAGCTACAAAACCATTTGTTCTAAGTCTTTGGTATGATTTCGCCAGGGTTCGAACCCACGATGTAATATATACGAGGAAGACGCTCAAATAACTAACGCTACCGGTAAGATCGTGTTGCCGTTTGTTCAGCTTCATTAGATCTCCATTTTGAAGCCCATTCCAACGTTAGCATCTTTATTGTAAGGTTGTAGTCACGATTTTCTTATATGAACTGGCAGACTCCCAACATTTGCAAGCCTTACTTTTTCGCAAACGTTGCGGGTACGGTTGATGGAACGACATGACCTATCTTGTATATTCCTTGGCAAATAACTAAGTCAGTTTCATGAATTATTTCTTCGCCAAGTATTAGAGTCTATAATTGGAATTTATTTTCCTGCTAAAGTTAAATTAGATGATTTTATAGAATTTAGTTTTGCGAATAATCTCAATCATTTTAGCTACGTTTTCTGGAGATTATTTAATAGATATCTAAAAGCCCAGAGCAGTAGCAATCTATACGTCCTTTTACAACATAAACTGCCTTGGTCTAGACGTTGAAGCAACTTTTCTATATATACCAGATACAAAAAGGAGGACATCACACCTCCCTGTCTAAATCCACGCTTGATTTCGAACCATGGAAACTTGTATGTGTTAAACTTCGACTGCACTTTGTATGATATCATACTTGCTTTCAGCTTGTCAAGCGGTGTCAAAGACCTTTTGAGTATTGAGAAATGCACAGGAAGTGAGACTACTACAGACAGACGTAAAATTAATGACCTCTTCAATTTAAATGATTCAGTGAGGCAACATTTTTGAGTTTTGAAAGCATTGCTTTGGTGAATTATGTAATATGATTTCCTTCGTCACAAATATTGCTTGCACAATTTTCTCAAGTAATGTATAAGCACTGCCAACAAGGATATTGACCTCATTTCCTTTGTCGATGGCACGGTACGACCTAATATCGAGTTGAACAATTTTAAGGATGTTTAACATAGCGCCATATGTTAATATCATTGTTAATAATAGGAGATGTGTTTGTGTAGGATAGTTTTTCTTATGTTGTAATAATGTTCAACCTTAGTTGTTACTAACATCTCTGCTCTGCACAAAGCAATCCCAAAATGCATGTTTTCGGTAGCGAATTCTTCATTTTATTTCTCAAGGAGGCAGAATCTATTGTTCCAATTACATGTTGTATTCCTATTTGAACTTAGTTTCAATCGTCTATACAGCTGTGTATGCTTGTTTTAAGTTCTGCCGTTCCTACCCTATTATGCAATGAGCAGTTTTTATTTTCTATTCTGTTGATATTCCGTATTACTCGTCCATTCAAAATTTTCTCAATACCCTCGCGAAGTTCTCCGTGAATAAAAACCTGTATTGTAGCAATCCTTTGGATATTTATCAGATGCACTGAATTTTGTCTGATAATTGGCACACCGTGTGGACAGTTTTGGCAACATTCGTGCGTGACTTATTAAAAGAATCATGCATTAAATAATCCTGTACTAATTTATAAGGTTTTCGTTGCTGATTTCTAAAGAATACCAGCTTACATAGATACCTATTGGTTCTCCGTGACAGACATTACTCTCTCTCTCTCTCTCTCTCTCTCTCTCTCTCTCTCTCTCTCTCTCTATATATATATATATATATATATATATATATATATAATATATAGTGTATCCCCTAGGAGTGTAATACTGAGGGTCAAAAAAATACTTTGGTGTCAGAACTGGGGGTCAAATGAAAAATGTGGGAGTCAAACATATGCTGACAAATTTTCATCTCACCCCAAATCTCTTGTACCTGAAGATATGAAATTACAACATGTATTGCATAATCACTATATCTCATACTAAAATTAAAAATCAACAAACAAGCTCAATAATCAAACAATCATTTTAATGATTCTTAAAGGAAATTTACACTCTCACCATTGTTGTTTTTTTAAAACAAATTCCTAGAACAGATTTCTTGAAATTTAATGCAAGATTTTTTTGCAAACTCTTGCTTGTCAAAGTCAGGATGTTTGGTTTCATATCTAACAAGCAGTTTCTCATGAAGAGACTTCAATGAAAGATTGTTTCTTTTGAGCGACTGTATTGCATTTTGGACACAGAACCCTCTCTCACAAGGCACTCGCCCGAACACAAGTCAAGCATGTCATTCCAGTAGACCATCCGTATTCTGCATTAACACTAAATGGTACTTTTCCGCTATAAATTGAGTATTATAAAAGATTTAACGCATTGGGTCATTAGAATAGGATTATACTTATCGTCTGGGTACAAAGGTTAGTCTAAATAAATTTATTAATTAATGGCGTGCAGTCCGATCGTTGACAGTTATGGTTCACGAACGTACCATATAGTGTTAATGCAGAATACGGTTGGTCTCGTCAAGTTAAAATAAAAAAGGTTTAGAGACCAACTAGCTGGTATAGTCATTCCAGCAGATGAATTGTATTCCATCCAAGGGAATTTTTCCTCCATTTATCGTTGAAATTACGCGCCACAGTTACTTTTATATATTCGTCATCCTTCACCTTCTTTGCTGATGATTCTTCGTGGTTTTCTTCTGGAGGTCTTTTTCTTCTTAGAATAGTATCAATGCTGCTTTGCTTGCAAGACATGCTGCTGAGCGTGAAGGAAATCACGTAATCGCGAGATTAGGGGAAGCTATCCCATCATAATAAAGCCTATACATGTACTAGTACCAGACGGGTATGCGCTCGCGAGATTAGGGGAAGCTACATTGTCATAACAAAGCTTACACTCGATCTCGGTCACGATGCCGTCGTTATCAACTGCATTTGAGATTTAACACATCGCAGCATTTACAACCTTTGCGTCAAAAATACGCATGGCAATAAAACGAGTGTGTCCATTTTTGGGAACGTGCGTCTCTGACGCACTACTGTGCGTAAAGGGAAACACTGTTATATATATATATATATATATATATATATATATATATATATATATATATATATATATATATATATATATATATATATATATATGTGTGTGTGTGTGTGTGTGTGTGTGCGTGCGTGCGTGCGTGCGTGCGTGTGTTCCTAATTGGAAATCTGTATTATATTTGTTATCAACATCCTCAGGGCGAAAATCAAGGTTATTACTGTGAACTGAATATTTGGAGAGAAAAATGCGTCATCTTTGTCATAAATCGTTGGGTCTGGGTACAGACAAAATGCCCGGCGGGAGGTGATGTGGTTGAACCATGAACATATTGAGGAGACGGTTAATTCTGATTACAAGCATCATTTGATATACAATTTGATGTTGCTTCTAGCAGTGTATATCTTCCAGGACTTAATTTGTTTATTAAACACTCGTGCTTATCACTATTGTTCTCTATGCACTGTTTTCAGAGCGATGCATCTGCCGTTCATCGACAACAGCCATTTTTCATTATAATGTTGTGGCGCCCAAACATAAAATTACAGACAGAAGTTATTTACACAAACGGCCACAATTTGTCTTGCATCTATGGAAAAGATAAGTATGGCCTATTAGTAACATCTCATTAATCTTTTCCTCAATTGTCCAGTTGACAAGAACATGACATCAAGAGCTATTCTACAAGATCACATTCTCTTCATAGTTAATAATACAATGCAAAAATATATCAAAACAGTTCATAATCCTTCAGCTGTAAACTATCTGACAATTTTCCAGAGGTTCAGTGATTATAATAATGTCTCACAAGTTTATCTGTCAATCTTGCAAAGCCTACCTATAGATATGCATCCAAACCAGTGGCGTAGCGAGAATATTTAGCGCCCAGGGCAAAACACCCAAATTTTCGCCCATGGCTGCCCCTGCCCCCCTCCATTGTTGATACTTTGGCCCGATTTGGGAACCATTTGCCGCCCCCCACGTCCATTTATCGACCCCTAGCCACCGGCGCCCGGTGCGAATGCCCCACCTGCCCCCACCCCCTCGCTACGCCACTGATCTAAACTGCCCCCTTTGGCAGTTTTAAACTTGACAAACTTAGCGTAACAAAATTTAAATGCCACATTGAACTATAGTTATCAACTACTTTTTTCCATCTCCGTTAATATAGAATAGAAGCATTAATGGGCGATGACGAATGAGAAGTAAACGTAGAACGACGCAAAAAGATATTAAGAGAGAAAGAAAGATGTTAAAATGTATGCTTTGAGGAAAGTATTTTTCTTTGCTGGTAATCTTTAAAAGCAATATCGGCAAGTACTTTGGTAATTAACGGTTTAAGCTACTCGATACATATTATGGAGAGGGAAACGGGGAAATATGTCATATTCGAATATGCTTATGTTTATGTAAAATATGCATAAACTTTATGCGGTTTAACTTTGTAAACAACTGTGGTCTGTTGTGTTCTTCAATGCAATCAAGAAAATGCATGGTTTTTTAAGAAATATTTTTTAAAAAAACATCGCTTTAACATATATTAATCTTACAAAATTTTAAAGCCAGCAAAATGTTTACAGGAAGAAACCGCACTATTGAATTTCTGCACTCCATTTATTAGGTTTTAAACAGTAGGTTAGTTAACTAGTTTTGCAGTTAGCTTCAGGGTGCATTTTATTTCACCAATAAGATCTTTAGCGTGAAAATTGAAAACACTAAATAATTAGTCCAGTTTTCTTTATTTACAACTGAGCCGTGCATATTTGCTGCCAGCCCTGACGGTCGTATATCAAGGTGAAACAGGTGAGCATTGCAATGGATGGCAGTATACTGCTTTAATCACCATAAACTACAAGAATGGGATCCAGTGGCAATAAATCTGACGAGCGTACTAAGTCGGGATATTTGGCATTATAAGGCCGGCAGTTCATATAAGTCACGGAAAATCATGTTTTGTTACAAGCCTGTTTTATGAAGGTGACTAGATACAACAAAAGGTGGTAAGCAGTTTCTATCATAAATATTCAATCACTGTTTAATGATGACATTACATCAGTGGCGTGACAATCCAGCAAATTTTGGATTGGGAGTGAGGGTGGATGGCAGACCCATTGGGGGTCTCACAATTCTCATCAAACATTCGAAACAAAATTTAAACGGGTCCCCACAATTGTTTGGATGGGGTGCAGAATTTCTTGCTACGCGACCGGATCACATCTTGAATTTAGTTGTATGTGCTATTACTAATGTGCATTCGAATATGATTCTCCTAAGAATATATAGAAATATTGTGTAGACGAGCCAGTGACAAGATGATTGGCTTTCGAATGAAACACTACTTTTAAGTTCCTGTCATTTTACCGTTGGTGGAGTAAGTGGAAGTCAAAGTAAATGTATTATTCTCTTTTGAATATGGTAGAGAAAATTTATCCGTATTGCAAATACATTGGTCCCTCCACCAATTCTTTAAGCGCAATTATTTTTTTATATTTTATTTTATTTTTAGCTTTTAACTATTTCTCAATTAGTATTATACCCATCGTGCAGGTTACTGTGACCTGTATTTAATGACTGATATGTAACTTATCGCGAGAAGTATTACACCATTTAACCTAAACTAAGTTAAACAATTTCATCATATAGATTCTTTATGTCTTGATCTTTCTTGTGCTTATGTTGTTCGACATGTATTACTTTTTGTACATTTTCAGGAACGGTTTTGTAAGTGATACAAAACTGTACATTCTTCTTTTTAAGAACAATAGTAGTTTTTATGTTTAAACTGTAAGCACTGCGATCAAGAAACATGTTTCTCAATCAGTTCTTTCTAAACTAAATGAGTCATTGAAACTTTATAATTTGAATAATATTACCAGATCTTAATGGTCTACGCATTGATTTGTATTTTGTTGCAAGTAAACCTTTGCCGAGGCAAATTATTGTTCTTTGCCGTCCATCAAATTTCACATGTTACGTTGAAACATATCAAACTGTTTGGTGGGTTTTTTATTTTGTTATTGTTATGGGGGGGGGGTGCAAATTATTTTGATTCACAGAGGCAATGTAATAGAGAAGACGTATAATTAACTTAGCTGTCAAAACAGGACGAAATTGTTTGTGAATTTTGTGAAAGAATACCTTACGATTTGAAACGATGACCCATAACCCGCCTTTCCAAATATCGACATGTCTTCATAATTTCGTGAAAACGTTTTGTCTACTGAAAAGACGATCATTTAATAATTCACAGTTAAAACTAGGTTTGTTAAGAATACTATGTTTCAGTCATTGGACAACTTAAGTTATAAAACTCCTATATTTCATGATTATTGATTTTGAATTTCATCAATGATAAATTTAAAACATCGCATGTAATATCTCAAATAAGTAATAGAAAATAATTTATTTGTGTTGAATTTCGATTAAAATAATAAATAATAACATTTTAAAAAAGAATGGGAGGGTCAGTCAAAAAGAGCAATATTGTGAGAAAAATATGTTTACAATTAGCTTAGACTGGTTTTCACATTCTACGGTCAATAAAAGCAAACGTCAGTATAAGTAAATATAATTTATCTTTTTGTCACTGTTAAAGAATTTTGCGGTTTTAATTACTTCTGATCTGAACGATAGAAATTTGTTTAAGAGAAAATAACACCACGATACACTCCTTTGGCTTGCTACGTATTACCACTACAGACGATTGGACCCTGTCATTTAAGCATATACACAGAAGATACGTGTACGCCATACAATTATTTTATGTATTTACTCGTCAAAAGATCACGTTTTCCTACCTGAACAATATGTCGAAACACTCAAACTCCCTTTCCCTGTTTCATGACTCATACGAGAATATATAAAAATATATACTGACTGAGACATACTGGTCGTTGCGATATGCATTTGCGCGTATCCAGTACACCATTTCGACTTAACAGGATTGTCCATGATTTGTTTTGACAGGTATGGCCCCAGCCCACTGACGTTTTAGATGATTGTGGTAGATAAATGACAACAACACCATCGTATTTCGGAAATGCGTACAGATATATATATATATATATATATATATATATATATATATATATATATATATATATATATATATATATATATATATATATATATATATATATATATATATAAACTACAAAATATTTATATTTATGGACCGACTATTTTCAGCTGAGCGCACACGAATTCTATACGAAAAAAATTGAAGGCTCCAGAAAATACCGAGAGGAAAATCTTTGACACGAAGTTTTATCCTCGAGAGCATATTTAACGGATTCAAATGAAACTACGGAAATCTATATCGAAACCAGTATGGTTCTCTCAGAGATGCCGCTGTTTAGGGTGAAGAGTGATACACAGACTATCTCAATACGATATAAGTCTTAAGTTCCAATTTTTGCTGCTGTTTCTATGGATGCCAATTTTCTAATCGCTACATATGGACATAAATATGAAGAGATACACCATTATTTATATCTTATGCTGTGTATACATCCTGATTCTATGTATGTTTCGTGGACTTAATGAGTTTACATCGCCAGGTTTATTGGAAAGAAGTGAACAAAACTTAATTGATTCGTTCAAATGGCGCCATCTATCACAAGCAGAGTTCAGTAATATGAGCTTAGGAAAGCAGCCTGCATCTTCGGTTCTGCGAAATGCTTGTTCACCAAGGAAGCATACGCCGGTACTGTGCAGTAGACTCATTCGAGGAGATGCAAAATTCGTGCAGTTTGTCAGAGATATTAAGATCGAACCAGTAACTGACGAATGCCGTCTGGAAAATTTACTAAATGATTGTACTCGGTTTAAAATTTCTCACGGTTATTCGTCTGTTGACATTCATGAGCAAGAACGTTTGTTTCCTTTGAGTTTTACAATCAAGATGCATCAGAACCCAGAACAGGCAGAACAGCTTCTACGGACCATTTACAGACCGCACAATTTCTATTGTATTTATGTTGATGGAAAGTCACCTGTTGAGGTATTCGATACCATGACAAAGACTAGTAGATGCTTGGAAAATGTAGTGGTTGTACGTGACAAAGTTAATGTTGTCTACGCAAGTTCAGCTCATATACAAGCGGAGTTGCAATGTATGAAGCTGGCATTGCAGTCTCGAGTAAAATGGAAATATTACATCAACATTGCGGCTCAAGAGTTTCCGCTGAGAACCACTTTCGAAATGGTTCAGATTTTGAAAGCTATGAAAGAAGTAAACGATATCGAGAAGTATGACCTTCCAGTGTTTCTGCGATGGAGGTTACAGAAGAGTTTCAGTATTGAGGGTAACGGACTGGTGGAAACTTCTGACAATAAAAGACCGTTTGAGTACAACGTGAGGCTCAGTAAAGGAAGTGCATATGGATTATTTGCAAGACAATTTGTTGAATTCATACTTGAGGATGCTATTGCACAGAAATTCATTCTTTGGCTAAACGATACTTATGCTCCAGAGGAAAACGTTTGGGCGACTTTGGTGACTTTACCATGGGCTCCAGGTAGCTATCCGTTGGAAGTGCGCCATACGCAGGGTGATTTTCTGTCCCGAGCTATGATTTGGTACGGAAAAGTCAGAAATGCCACGGGAAATTCGTACGCGGTGTGTGTGTTTTTGAGTCTGGGGATCTTCCTTGGCTGATAAAACAACCGCACTTTTTTGCAAATAAATTTGACGTTAACAAAGACGCGTCAGTGATAGACTGTCTTGAAGAAGCTCTCAAAAATAGGACAATAAATCCAAAAGTTACCGATTTACAGTGGCAATATTATCTAACTCGACCTCATGTTGCTTATTATAGACGATTAAATTCAAGCGAGAAACTGGTAAAAACAAGAGATTCCCGAAGGTGGACATGGCTTGCTCATCACCGTAGAGATTCAACATCCGATTCTTAGATAAATAAAAATACAGTGCCATACCAAAGGAAAGTATTTGTTTTTAAATAATATCCAATAGAGTAGGTGTCATGCAAATATTTGAGAAAGGTAATTGTTGTTCAATGTATTGAAATCGGTGAATTCTTTGCTGTTATATTGTATTATTTCCTCATTTCACGTACAACGGTTTACAAAGCTTGGCTTAAAACAATGCCTTCTAGACATAGCTGGCGCAGATGTACATGTTTTTTTAAGATAAATAAAATACACTAAAAATATATGTCTTCGTACTTAATCTTATATTTATCGACAATTTTAAGCTTAACTTTCCACTTTTAATTTGTTACTAAACTTAGATGATTGACTGCGGGGAGTCTGGCATGTCAGAGCCAGATCAAGTTAAGTGTTCGGGTGGGGTGAGTCCAAAATTTAAGAAAAAAAGCATGACTTTCCTCGAAAGGACACTTAAGCAAAAAGGTCTATGTGTCTATTTACTCAACGTTTGCTTAATACACAATAAACGTAAGACTAAAACGATGCACACATTTTAAGTGACAAATGAGAGTCCGTGCATGTTTTGTTGGAAAGTAAAGTTTTTGTAGAGTAGCATGTAAAGTAATTTAGCTGATATTTATTATTTGGTATCCATCTCTGAAAACGTCATATCTGTCTATCTATCTATCTATCTATCTATCTATCTATCTATCAAGAAATGTCTAACATTACTTAGACCTATAAAGTAATGTCTGACATTAGTTAGACATATTAAGGAATGCCTAACATTACTTAGACCTATTAAGGAATGCATAACATTACGTAGACCTATTAAGGAATGTCTAACATGATACATATCAAGGAATGTCTAACATTACTTAGACCTATTAAGGAATGCCTAACATTACGTAGACCTATTAAGGAATGTCTAACACTATACATATCAAAGAATGTCTAACATTACTTAGACCTATTAAAGAATGTCTAACATTAGTTAGACTTATCAATGAATGTTTAACATTACTTAGACCTATTAAGGAATGTTTAGACCTATTAAGGAATTAATTAGATTTATTAAGGAAAGTCTTACATTACTTAAACCTAAATATTCGCAGTCTGCAAAGTATAAGCGTTAAATCTAGACGAAAGTAATCGATGAACTGTAAAAGCCGTTCGCAGTTTTTTCAACTGCTGTTTTTTTCCTCTTGTACATATTTGTGTGTGTTCGGCAAATGTACATTTTAATTTTGAATAGAGATGGCAGCTAGCATGAAACACGCACGTTTTCTTTCTATCCCCCAATCCCATGCCACCCCACATGCACGTCCATTTCCAGGATCCGAAACCCCATCTGTCAACAAACCTCTCTCAGGAGGTGTATGTCAAGTTACGTGGAGTAGAGACTAACAGTTGGATGGACACAGCAGCCAATAACTAAGACACACGAACAAGCATGACCCTGATTAGTTGTCTACATCAGTAAAATTTTCAAGATCAGGCTATTTTTTCCGTTGCATTGATAAGTTAAATGGTTATATAATCTATTTTTCCTCTTCCATTTGTCTGTGAAAACTACATCTGGTGATATGCAGGTCATGATTTTATTTCATCATACCGTCTATATTCATATATAAGACGAGGCCAACTGCAAACTGCACAGACCCATGTCTGCGTCCCATATTGTGCAGACAGATCTGGGTCTGTTTAAAGGGCCGTAGAGAGCGATCACGGGCTCTGGGGTATGAAACACCCGGGCCTCTTCTAAGTTCTTGTTCAAGCAAACTTGTTTTTTTATATTATTAAAACGTTTTGTTCGGCCCGGGCCCGTAAGTGGGATGTATTCCCCCTTCCCCTCCTCCAATCGGCCCTGTCTGTTTAGTTTGTTAGAAGAAATCATTAGAAAAAAACAGCATAGACTCTAAACTGCAGGCGTATTATGTTACGGCTTTGATGATTTTTAATGACTGATTGCACTCGGCATTTTTTTTCTGAGGTCAGGTCCGGCCCTAGGATGTGTGGGGCTCAAGGCAGCAAACCATGCGCGGGGCCCCAAGCGAAACAATTGCATTGCCGGAAAGCGCGGGACCAAAGTCGGTTGCATTGTTCGCTTTACCCTTGGGCCTGGCTACGTTGTATGGAATGTTTTTGCAATAGGTTTATATGATTTTTCTCAAGATAGTTTCATGAGTGACTTGCGTCACATAGTTGGCAGATGCATGTAAGTCAATAAAGAAACAAACGTGTCTAAATTAATGTTTAGTCTTGCAGTTTGTTTTGCATTTTCAACTTCGCTGTACTTTAGAAATGGGTAATGTGCTGTAGATTCAAACATGTTCGTCTGAATCTGAAAGTTTCAATGTAATAAAAATGGCGAAATACGCAAACACGCGCGTGTGTGTGCGTGCGTGCGTGTGTGTGCGTGTGTATGTGTGCATATAAAAGTGACACATAAACGATATCAATTCCATCGCTTAGAGAAGCAAAACTCCAAAACTAATGAAAATGTCACAAGCGAAGATAAACAAATACAAGAATTAACCATATTTCTAAAAAGTAACTATAAATAAGTAAAATAAATAAGTAAATAAAAGCCGACCCGGGCCGGCTTTGACTGAGCTACCGCAGTTCGTATGAACCAACACATACCTTTATGCACGAATACAGAAGGACGTGCTCGCGTGCGTTCCGTTTTTCGGCCTCATTTTTACCTCCTTCCTCTCTTAGCAACTTAAAGTGACAGATATGACATCTACCGTCCGAATAATTAAGCTAACGTTTGCAACAGAGATTGTTTAACAGTAGAAATATTAATACAAAGGGAATCACATTATATATCAGGGCCAGACCTGCTATAGGGGCCCAGGGGGCCCGGGCCCCTTCACCTTTAAAAAAAAAAAAATATTCACTGCTTTTGATAAAAGATGCAAAGGGGGTTCCGAATTTTTTTTTAATTTATTTATTTTTTTTAAATATTTTTTTAGTGTTTTTAAAACATTGCAGTTTTTAGACACTTTTGTTAGATCCCTTTTTCAAGGTTCAGATAGCACCAGATTGCACCATTTAGCACCAGATTGCCCCCCCCCCAAAAAAAAAAAAAGCTTAGGTCCGGCCCTGTATATTGAAATTGCAATCCCATTGTGTCTGTCTTTTAATATAATAAATGCGTCAAGATAAAATATTAATACAATGTGAATCACATTCTATATTGAAATTGCAATCCCATTGTGCCTGTCTATTAATATAATAAATGCGTCAACGTAAACGATCTTTGTTAATGGATATGTCGAATGAAGCGTAAAACCCTGAGGGTATGTTAAAAACAATAAAGAAAAAAAAAAAGATAAACAAGAGATTCCATCGCACTAGAATACGACCACTATAACAATCTTGAATCAAGAGGTATAATTTTTTTAAATTTTCTTTTTTCTTTTTCTTTTCTTCTTCATTTTACATCCCTTTAGGGAAATGCAATGAATTTACGCACAACACAGTTCACACGATGGTATCCACAATCAGATAATTTAATAGATTCTTTTGTGACTATTACCATTTTAGGTAAAGACATTATTACGCGTATTAGGTGGAGTCGTGTTTCTGAAACTTCTTTTGAAACCGAAACAGAGCAGATGAATTGATAAGTGAGCCAATATTTGAATTTATGTTCATTATTTTGTATGAAACTCCTAAGAAAGCTTTTGAAGGCATGATTTCTCACTGGGATATTGGGATGCAGTCGGCATAGTTTTTCATACAAACTCGTGCCACTCCCTCGAAATGGTTAGTATAACAACTTTTGAATTCATTGTCATTTACATGTTACCCATGCAACTAGTGCAAATTTAATTTTCATCAGTAAGGGAAGAAATAGTGTGGCACTCACCCGTAAATTTGTGAAAAGCACCAATAACAACAAATTCATGCTAAGAATCTCTCTCTCTCTCTCTCTCTCTCTCTCTCTCTCTCTCTCTCTCTCTCTCTCTCTCTCTCTCTCTCCAACCAGGGGTAATAGACTGAATAGGTTATGAAATCAATTTAATATGAATATAAGAACTACTGTATTTAGTAACAGGGTTGATGAATTTAGAATGTCTTCACGTTCCATTAGTAAATGTATTAATCGCAAGCCAGACAAGATAAACGAGCATGATCTTCATTCCATTGCCTGTAAGTGAAAGGAAGACACTCTTCTGAGCTGGGGAAACAATACCAAAGGACAATTAAAAGAACAAAAAACCCAACTGCACAGCTTGTTGATAGAGGTAAATCAGTCTAATGTGGGATGCAACTGACGCACAAAGTCGTCAGTTCACGTCCGGAAATGAGCTTGTTGATAGTGACCTTCCATAACCTGTATTTTATATCGCCCGTGTACTGTCTTGTTCAGGTATAAAATAATTACCATTAGGGAATAAGAATACGCGTCATCAAATTAGGGTCAAGCCTGTCTTGCAGGAAATGAAACCTTGATAAAACACCGTCAAACAAAAATGTACACCTTTGCAGGGGAGAATCTGGGTCGCGAATAAGATTCTAGTAAACCTTGTGCACTTCATCTGATTCCCTCAGGGGCATTTATCACGCAAATGCGATATATAAGCATTAGTATACAGGTCGAACTAAGGTTATCCCAGGTCAAATGAATTTATCCCTAGATGACCCATAGTCATTATTCTGCCAAGAAAGGTTAGGCTTTATTATCTTTGGAATAACTCGTCAATCAATGTCCACAAGGTTACGGACAGTTCTCAAATGGCATATAAAAAGGTTTTGCTATGTCTTTATTAGCGCACGAGTTTTGACTACTTGTGTACTAGAAAAACATCTCACGTTCTGTTTCTGTTACCGATGACCACTCTTTGATCACCGATGTACGAATTTATTGCCGGCATGGGGGAAGTGTGTGTGTGGCATGAATGTAGTAATACGAAAACTCAGATACATTTTGAACGAATAAGATAAAGAGCTGATTAATATTTCGGAATTATTAAGAATTTGTTGTCCGTTTTATTGTAACTTTTTGACGGCCAGTCATCCAGTTTAGCTACGTATGTATCTTTTTGCCGTGACTTTGTCATAAAAAGTAGAGAATTAGGTTAGTATGACGTCTTTTTCACAATGAGTGACGACTAATGCCGTGTGTTGTTTCTTTTCGTGATTATTCGCTACCATTCGAGTTCTGACATTCCAGGGGCGTAGTTATATCCACTAAAAGCAACTTGTAGAGCAATGAAATCGCTAATTATCTTTGATCTTAATTATAATTATAATTATAATTATTATATAAATATTATTTATATTTATATTTTTAATATTTATATTAATTATGATCTTAATATATTGATTCGATAGTATTTGTTCACTTCCTCAGGTTTATCAAATCAATGTTTGATTTGGGGCTTTTGATCAACTACCTCCTGTTTGACTTTGAATTTTTCTGACGTATCTCAGGCAAGAGGGGTGTATGAAATGATAAAGATGACGTTACAACACCACCTATTTTGACTGCTCATGAAAGAAATAGTTTGATCAATTTCGAGTTCATTTAGATGAACAAAATGAAAGGACAACTTTTTCTTTTCTCTTTGTCTCGATGAAAGTTGTAAATAGCGTTCGCCAAGCTATCGGGAGATCCAAGCAAGGATCGAACTTGAGTCACTTGTAGCGGCACCATTTGCTAACTCTCAATTCAACTTTTTCGGAGGCAGGCAAAATTGTTTGGAGCAGGGGGCAACGTATATAGTCTATCAATATTACAGCGCATGTAAATTCTAAACCCTCCTTATTACGTCCCTGCTCTCAAGCACCAGACCTCTAACTCTGTCGGCCATGCGCCAATTCCAAAAAAGTGTCGATGTGCACAAGAACTAATTCATTGGGAATGGGGGAACTGACCACTGAGCTAGATACACAAGCCTGTCATTCTTTTTAGAAATGCAAGTACTTATGAAAGTTTAACGAATTGACACATATATATGGGGCAGGGAGAAATACGATTATCCCAAGAACATAATATATGAGCTGATATTTGATTATATGAAATTAATTTGCAGAGAATAACACAAAGATACGGAGCCCCTTAAGTGACATGAATGAAAATATTTTTATTTCATTTGAACGAAATACTGTTTCGTTTTTTCGAATAGTATTTCGTTATTTCGAAATAGTATTTTGTTTAAACGAAATAGTATTTCGTTATTTTGAAATAGTATTTCGCTATTTCGAAATAGTATTTCGTTATTTCGAAATAGTATTTCTCTCAAACATAATCACACTGTCTTAAAATTAAAATTCGAAATATATAAAAGTTTTTAGAATGATATAAATGCAAGCAGGTTAGAGTGTTATAAGTCATTCTCAGCAAAAATCGAACAGGTCTAGCGAGGAACGGCACCCAAGATATTACCTTTCCTGCAAAAGCGATTGAATCCATTCTTCCATATACTCAACAACGGGGTCAGATACTGGGTTACGTACGGGTTATCTTGTTTGATGATGCATTATAACAAACTACGCAGTTGCCAGTGACCGAGTACGTCTTACACCTTTGTCTCATGCCCACTGTCAGACTAAACAAGGCACAAAGAAACAGCGAGAGATTTACAGGAACAAACTGACAAGACAAGCGGAAATTAATACTCGGCTTGATGTAGAAACATACTTGATTTCTATTTAGAGACCAACTGTTTAATATTCTGGGATGGGATTGTCTTGAAATTAATTTGTTAACCTGGCTATTTTTTCTTTAACTTCATGATAAAGAAAAGAATTTTCAGTAAATATAACGGATATATTGGGTTATTCCTTTTATATTATTCAGAACAAGAATTTATAAAATACTGTTTGATGACCGATCATTTTTTAAACTCCAGGGTTTCAGGGTTCCTCGCTGCAGAAACGGACTATACGTACGTACGCACGCACGCACGCACGCACACATGCATGCATGTGTGTGTGTGTGTGTGTGTGTGTGTGTGTGTGTGTGTGTGCCTGCGTGCATGCGTGGGTGGGTGGATGGATGGATGGCTGGATGGATGGATGGATGGATTCACACATGTTAATAAGAAGAGAGGAACGTGCTTTTACTTGCATCCTACTGTTTACATGCTTATATTAAAGAAGTTTTTATAGAAAACCACAAACAAAGTGAAACAAGAGAGGAAATTGTGCCTTATCCATGTGATCATCCTAATGAAAAAAAGATGGAAGAAGGTTGAACATGGTATAAAAATCAACAGTTACACTTTTCACTTTTCTTTCAGTTTCATGTTACAATATATTTTTTGAACTCAGATTTTATTAAATGTTTTCCGATTTTGATGTAATAAAGGAATCAAAGTTAATATACACTAAATAATATGATTAAAATCAGATCTAGCAGAAATAAAAGTTAATGTTGCATTGACCTTTTCAATTTCCAATCCACTTTCTTGTAGTCTCCTATCAAATAATTCGGTGCAAATTCTTCTCAGGGTAAGATTTTGTTAGTGATTATATGTTCTGAACGACGTGCGTTATTTTCATAAATCTGAAAGTCGCGGTTTGATTGGTGAAACACAAGGTCAACATGATATGACCTCTTATCGTGTCTAACAAATCTACTCATATGACTCGAGATCTGATTTTAATCAAATTGCATAGGCAAGTACATAACTGTTGTAATTTATTAGACAAATTGATCAATTTTTTTAAATGTTAGAATAAATGCTATTATTTTATTCACTTTCAATGTAAGACTAATTTTCATTAGTCAAAATAAGTCTATGACAGTTTTCGTTCCTACTCAACAAGGAAAAATGCTCTCTCTCGCTGTTACATTAACAGCAATGCCGTTGTCTTAATTAATTCATTCTTTTCGTAGGGATAGTTTAAAATGTCAACCTGGATTTTTGTTATACATTTTCAATCTTGATTCATGAAATGACTTAACAATAAGGCTCCCCATGAACGTTACATTTTAAAACTTTTCTTGAACGTTATCTGCAAGAGGTAATTAAAAGTTCCTACCTATTATATACATCTTCGTCGATTCCGACATACTTTAAAAATTACAAGCTGTTAGCGACAAGCCTCAGATTTCCAGACAACCTTTACAATGTCAGTTCAATGAGCTTTATTTGAAACCAGTCATTCTTAAAAATGATGGCTCAGAATGAAAAGTAATTATGTATCAAATATGTCAAAAGTAAGGATGGCTTTCGCAGTCTTAATTTTGAATCAAATCAATATCCTTAAGGGACAAAATCATGCTGAGTGACAAAAGCTTTTCAAGGTACTGCTATGTTTAATTCTGACACCAAACCCTTTCAGAGCAAAAGAATTGCGCTAACAATGGCATTGTTCGACTTACGGGGTACCGGTACTTACAAAAAGACACGCGACTCAACGAAACGTTCTTTCATAAGTCTGATAACAGGGGTTGATTGAAAGTTACTTTTCTTCTTACCATTCACTCTAATCTACTCACGCAGTCTGTCCTATAACATAATCTATAAAATAATTGCATATGTGTTTGCAAATTCTTTACCTTCTGTGTGAAGAGCGCTTTTACAACACAATTAAGTGGCGAAAACTGCTTGACTCAAAAGTTATTGCATAAAAATTATTACATTCCATTCCATTTCGATATTTAAAAAAATTATATAATGAGTCACCGAAAATGTTTATTCAACATTTACATTTGAACCGTTGTCGAGCAGTCGAAGAGAAATATATATATATATATATATATATATATATATATATATATATATAGAGAGAGAGAGAGAGAGAGAGAGAGAGAGAGAGAGAGAGAGAGATATATACTCACAGGCACTTGATTATGTGTAAATTCATGTAGACACTGAGTGTCTACATGAATTTACTCCGAATCAAGTGCCTGTGGTCAACTTCACTCCATGTGTCGAATCGATTTTGTGGTACAGTGGGGACTATCAGAACCAATATACAACAGCGCAAGATGCCTGAGTCATAACCGAACGAAGTGCAACAAACAAGGAGAATATTTTTAAAATACAAACGAGGAAGAATGTCAGGGTTGTCGCAGGGATGTAAGGACAGTTATACATGTTGGAATACGTCTAAGACGTCACATTGACCACAGGAGTCTGACGTTTTTTATCAATAAAGTACGGCGAAATGTCGGACAACATGAATTACCCTGATATTATTGATAAGGGTAATTCATGTTGTCAGACATTTCGCCGTACTTTATTGATAACGTCAGACTCCTGTGCATTGACACATACAATTTGGTTGTACTAAGAGCAGCTTCTTGAAATAATAAATGTGTATTTGTCATTTCTTTATCATGTCAACAACAACAAAACGAACAGGCTACATGTGCAATCCTTTGTTGGAGACATTAGGAACGTTCTTATTTCCTGTACAATTCAATACTAGTATTTTCGTCTCAGAATTTTGGACTTAAAACCAATGCTTTAATGCTTTTCTGTTTTCAAATTTCAAGTTCCAGTCAGTGTAGTTGAAAAAGAATTCGTTTTGCTCTTCTCATTTTAGCAACTAAAACTGACTTTGTCCAAAAAGACACAAATTAGATAGAAGTGTTGGGCTTATTGAGTTTCTGTCTTTTATTAATTAAGTGTTAAGCTTTGAGTCAGATGGATGAGTTATATTCTTACGTCTTCGAATATGAAGAAAGAGAACTGAGCCTAATCAACATTTATTGATGCTATGCTAACATACGACATAACAAATTAAAGATTGATACATATTTATGTAAATGTGTCATATGCGCACGCATATAGACCAAAAAATCAGTACAACAACATTCTCTTCATAGAATACTTTAGAAGAATTTCATTCCAAATATCATGAAGTACTTGTTTTTAAAGAGTAGTTGTCTAGTGGTAAGAATTAGATTTAACTTTTTATAGTTAGCATGAAACCAAGCTAAATGCGAATTTCACTATTATCATTAGTAACTAATAGCACCAATATTGTCATCTTCGGAATGTTTTTTATGTATATCATTCATTTATTCTTCGGCTTTTTCTTTCTTTCTTTCTTTCTTTCTTTCTTTCTTTCTTTCTTTCTTTCTTTCTCTGATATTGTGCATACATTTTAAGGTAGGTTTAGTTGTAACACTGTTTAAGACCTATATACAGTCACATAAAAACAAATAAGCCTTTTACGTTGAATAATATATATTAACAAAGTGTTTTTTTTATTTAAAAAATTTTGTAATAATAATGATAACAGCAAACGTGTTAATAATGATCGTGGTATAGTAGTTTTGCATGTCCACGACAATAAGTCTTTGATATGTTGAAAGTATAAAAGTAATTAAAGGAGACCAGAAACCAATGGAAATATATAATAATAATAACAACACTATAGAAGAAAACCTTATTCTGAAGTATCATATGCGACCGCAATCAAAGTATTTATATATTAGCATATGTTCAAAGAGCTGAATTTCCGTGACCTCGTATTCAAAATTTCCGCACTTATTCGGTTACTCTCGTGATGTGACGTCATAGTAGTTACTCCAACATCCCGACTGGCGATTTTGTATTGCTTACGGGTGTAAATAGCACATTAAGAATCGGCTGTGGACAACCTTTTTTTTCTTCTTTTCCAAATGATAAAGGCATAAAGAAAGTATGGATACATTATTACAAGCGAGTCGATTTCAATGCAACACCATACAGCACTCCGTGCTCATTACAAGTAGTAATATGGGACGATCTAGGCCCAATGGAAAATAGAGTCAAAAAGGGCTTGGGACCTTCTAGGTCCAAAAGTCGTGGGACCTTCTAGGCCCAAAAGTCGTGGGACCTTCTAGACCCAAGGAAATTGAACATGGGAATACTATTTGGGACCTTCTAGACCCAAGGGAAATTGAACACGGTGGGTCTGTATAGCGACAAGGGAAATTGAACATGGGAAATATTATTTGTATTTGTATATTGGTCTGTCTAGCGGCAATGGGAAAATGGAGGCAAAGAAAGCAAATATCTTTTCGAGGCATATGAGTGGCCCTGAAAAGGTCCGTTATGTGTAATGTTATCAGTATCTTGTTGACACAGAGGACATCTCACAGATCTTCTTCTCTTCCTTAAACTTCTCCTCACTGTTGGGCCATAGAGGAGAACTCTCTTTAAACAACCTTGCCTCTCTACATATATCCTTCTCTTCCAAAAGGCTGTATCAGTCATATTAGTGATAGTCCACGATGATCTGACATACATGGGTAAGTCAGTACGAAATAGCATGGTAGAAACAAGGGTAGAAAATTCTATTTCGGTCCACATCTTGTGATGAGAAACAGACGAAGCGAATACTGTGAACTGCGGTTATTTATAGGGGAAGAGCGGATCAAAACGGATTGAGTGTATTCACCAATACAAACGTGCGTTACAAAAGTTATTCACAGTCATCCAATCGGAAGAGTGCAGTATGTGACGTCACCTTCCCTACATAGAGGTACTAGCGTCTGTGCGCAGTCAATCGATGCGACAGAGTTGTCAATGATGTCGGACACTAAGAAGACGATGAATTGGGGTGAGCCAGTTGTAGAGACAGCAAGTAATGGGACAGCAGTGACTACTAAAGTCATGACAAATCTACATCCAGAAGAAGTTGATTTTAACTGGGATATTGTGGATTTTTTTACATCACAAGAATTTTTTCCGGAACCTTCGTTACCTTCTGCTTCTTCTTATGTACACGTCAATGATTTTAAACAGAGACAAAAATAAGAATTGGAGCGATTTTTACAACAGAAAGTATAAGAACAAGCTTTTCTTATTCAACAGCGGGAAGAAAAAGAAGCAAGAAGGAAACACCAGGAAGAAACAGTAGCAGCAACAGAGAAGAAAGAAGACCAAGGACAGAAAGAGAATAGTGAAAGTCATACGGTCACGATGGTACTTTTATATATTTTAGCAGAGTTAAGGAGTCTGAAACAAATGTATCAGACTTCTTTATCACGACCGAGGAGAAAAAGACCTTCTCGAGCTAAACAACCCAATCTATCTGTGACTACGTCTGCCATACCACCGTTAGTGATTTCTACCAAATCATTGACAGGAACCACCAGTCCCGAAGTAGGCCTTGGCCGTGGCAAAGACTTAAGACAGCTAAAGATGGTTACGTACCGTTTCTGAGTTTGTTTTGTTTTAAACAAACAAAACACCAACACCAACGGTCCTTTTCAGGGCCACTCAAATTATTTCGAAAAGAAATACTATTTCAATTGCCTAATTCAATGAAAACTCAAAAGTTCTTTTTTATTTTTTTAAACCCATGGTGTACGTGTGAGTGAATGAATGTGTGAGTGTAGGTTCTTATTCTATAAAATCAAAACCAAGAGACACTTACGTTTTTTCTCTCTGGTGTATTCTGGTACAAACATTACAATCCAATATCACAACATAACATAACACAATACCACTTTAAAAAGTTCATAGGTTTCTTCTGTTCACTCTTTCTGTTTCTGTAATTTCTTTACTGTCACATGTTTCTCTTTTTCTTCTTCCTCTTCACTTTCGTTTCGTCTTCTTTTGTCTTTGTGAACGTGCCGGGGTTCTTCCTTGGGGTAGGATACCTCTTCACCTCTTCCTCCTCCTCCTCCTGTTCAGAATTCCTTTCCCCCTCCTCCTTTTTTCTGCTCATGTTGTTTCTTAGGACAGTTTGGAGACCAATGTCCTTTCTCTTTACAATGATAACAGGTATCTTGACTTTTGTCTCTATTGGTACCTTTTTTGTTTTTTTCACGATCTAGACATTATGTAGCCCAATGTCCTTTCTTCTTACAGATATAGCAAGTATCTTGACTTTTATCTCGAAAGGAGGGAGAGTAGTCCGTCGGCTTGTCTGAAGAAAACTTTTGTATGAAACCACGTAAAGCTCTGATCAGAAGTTCAACTTGTGTAGGTTCTTCCATCGTTCTGGTCAATGTGAGAATAAAATGAATACTGAAAGGTTAGACACTGACCCTTTATATATGCACGGATAGGACATGCATATATAGGGTTATGGTCTTTAAAATGTAGTCATTTGACGTTTTGCAGACAAGATGAAAAGACCGCATCATATTGTGGAGAAAGGAGAAGACAGTAAGAGACAGAAACGAAATGTATCGCCTAGCACAGTAGCTGAAGTCTTGGCTCAAATTCATGCCAGTGATTTTGAAGATGATATGAGAGAGGCCGAATCCACACCCAGACAATCCACGTACAAGCAAAGTTCACTACCCTTAGTAAACCCTGAAAATTACTATCACATTCGAGAGACGGAAAAAGACGGCTTACACGTATGCAGTAAAATTTAAAGATTTCAAGTCCAATGTACCTTTGGAGAATACAGAAGCTTTCATTACCGAGGTGTGGGATTCTGTGTTAACTGCACTGAAACAGCAATGTCAAGCCAAAGAAGACGATCGCTTGAGACTTTCTATTCATCACAATAATTTGAAGTCTTCCGTTTGGATCGAGTTTAGTAGCCCATCACAATTAACACCTTCCAAAGTCATCGACAAAATTCAACATGTGCAACAATCCAACGACAAGTTTCACATCACCGATGGAAAAACCACACTGTTGATGACCCACGTGTCTCTTCCTCAGGGGACCAGACAACGCAAAAAAAGTGTTATTGGTGGACAGCCTTCGCAACACCAAACTAAGCCTCGTCCGAATTAACAATTCTCAAAACCAGATGTGTTTAGCCCGTGCTGTCGTCGTGGGACGAACGTATGCCAACAAGAACGACACGATAGAATGGAAAATAGCCTGGAAAAGTATTCGACGATCGAACCGAGTCAAACAACGAAGTGAAGCAGAACTCCTGTAAGAGCAAGCGGGGATATCCAAAGACACCCCTTGCGGTATTCCAGAAATGCAAATATTGCAAGGTGACTTGGCTCCACATTACACCTTGAAAGTACACCCTCAAGAAGTGCGTGGTTCTCTTTTGTTTCGAGGCCACGATTTCAAAGACGGAAAATACATTCACGTTTATCATCACGATGGTCATTTTGATACCATTACCAGTATCACTGGATTCCTGGGATACGGTTACTACTGTGAAAAATGTGACCATGGTTATAACAATCGAGAACAATACAAGCATTGTGGATCGAAATGTGAGGGATGTCTGGCCTCTCAACCTTCTCTGGACAAAGGACAAGTACTAGTGCACTGCCCTGTTTGTCAGCGCACTTTTGTCAGTCTTACCTGTTACCAACAACATTTGAAGATGCAAGGTTCACAGAAGAAAAGTAATTGTCAGCTTCTTAGATTGTGCCCTACTTGTGGACAAGGAATACGTAACAGTAATGCCAAGTTTCACGTTTGTCGAGGGAAGAAACTATTTCACATTTGTCACCAAATCGTGGACTTGGAGCACGAATGTTTCATTCAAAAATACCAACCCCAACCAGAAGATACCCCGAAGAAAGGGAATTTTATCTTTTCTGATTTCGAATGCATGCAAGAGACTGGTATTCACATTCCTAATTTCTGATTGGCTCACCGTGCGTGCGAGAAGTGCATCCAAGAACCTATCTTTAGTCATTGCCTTCACTGTAGCAAGATTCCTGGAGGACATGAAAAAATCTTTCGAGGGTCAAACAAGCTAGTCGATTTTGCCCAATGGATCCTAAACCCCATCGACGAAACGTGGAGTCCAGAAGGCATCAAACGTTACGGAGATTGTCATCGCCATGCCACGGTAATGGCTCACAATTTCTCGCGATACGATGGGCAATTTCTGCTCAGATACTATGCGGAACAAAGTACCGAACGTCCTCAAGTGACTTTAAACGGAGCCAAAATTATTTCTATGCAAGTAGGACAAGTACAGTTTAAAGATTCGATGTGTTACTTGGCCATGCCTTGGAGGCGCATGCCTAAAACGTTTGGAATGACAGAAATGGCCAAAGGTTATTTTCCACACTTTTTTAATACAGAAGCCAATCAACATGCCGTTCTACCCCATTTGCCTGAGGCTGACGACTACGACTCCGATAACATGCGCACCGAACAACGAGAAGCTTTCCATGCTTGGTACCAGACTCACGCCTCAGACCCCTTCGACTTTCAAGAAGAAATGTTAAAGTACTGTTGATCTGACGTGGCCATTTTACGACGTTGCTGTGGAAAAGTTCGAGAATTGTTCATGAAACACGGAGGGATCGATCCTTTGAAAGAAGCTTGTTCCATTGCCAAAGCATGTTCCTTAGTGTACCGAAAATGCTTCATGCCCGAAAATACTCTAGCTGTCATCAGTCCTCAAACGACGAATTTTGTCAAACGTCAATACTCCGTCAAAGCCCTACGTTGGCTACACTACTTGTGCGACAAGGAAGACAAATGGATCCAACACGCTCGCAACGGAGGACGCGAAAAGACCATCGGAACGTATTCGGTGGATGGTTCGGACTTAGAAAACCCTCAGATAGTGTACGAATTTAACGGATGCTTATTTCACGGATGTCCCATGTGCTATCCTCAACGTGACACCAAAAATCAATTTTTACACCGGCCCATGGAATACTTGTACCACACAACGTGTCAGCGACGTTAGAAGTTAGAACAACAAGGATACCAGGTAGTGGAAATGTGGGAACACGAGTGCGATCAGCGTTTGAAAACCGATCCCGAGTTTAAACGCATCGTAGAAAGTTATAAGTTGGTGGACCCCCTGAACCCCCGGGATAGTTTGTACGGAAAACGAACGAATGCCACCTGTTTGCTGTACCAGGTGGACGAAGAGAAGGGAGAAGAAATCAGATACTTGGACGTGTATTCACTGTATCCTTACGTCTGCAAATATTGTCACTTTCCCGTAGGGCATCCACAATTGATGACAGAACACATTGACCTGGACCACATACGCCAGTACGAAGGATTGATCAAGTGCAAAGTCTTACCTCCCACAGACTTATACCATCCCGTTTTACCTCACCATTGTTAAGGAAAACTGATGTTTCCTTTGTGTCGAACTTGTGCCGAAACGTGCAACCAAGATCAACCTTGTCAGCACACCCAGAAAGAACGTACCTTGACAGGAACGTGGGTTAGCGTGGAATTGTTTAAAGCTCTGAACCTGGGATACCAACTGTTAGAAGTGTACGAAAGCAACCCTTGTGGGTGTGGTGTGGAGAACGTGTCCCTAAAACTCAAATCGTCTTTTTCTGTAAATATTTGTGGTGTATTGTATCATCGGTGCAGCCATTGCTAATTTAAGTTCGCAACAAGGAGACAAACAATTGTGGACCATTTTACTCAGCAGTTGCATCGGTTATCTTCTTCCAAATCCTTCCCTGAAATACTCTTACAACGGGAACAAGAATAACAATATTGGAAGTCTTGCATCCAACGTTAGACATTCTCCTAACAGTCATCCTTCGAATCACCATCCTCTTTTAGATACTCCTTTAAATTCGAGGGACTCCTCTGACAGAATAACATTGGAATTATGAACAATACTATTAACCAATTTTACTTAACGTTACCCAGTGTCAGTTCCATGGAAGTGTTTCCTAACAACACGTTGTGCTGTTACAAGGCTAAATTACCTCAAACCATTCATTTGGATCAAGATGCTCATTGTGAAGTGGCTTTAGTGGAAATGATACACCCGACACAAATCAAAAACATCGTCGAAAATCAAAACACTTTCAAAGTACTAATGTATGACGAGCAATTGCAAAAAGCCTTAGACGAACGAGGCATCACTGGCAGTGACACAAAGAAAACAGATGACCCACAAACTTAAGGGACAACCTATGTGTTCACCATTCCTGCTGGTTATTATTTTATTGGTGAACATTTAGTGACTACACTTGCTACCAGGTTCAATACTTTGTTCTGTAAAGCCATGAAGAAAGTCAAAAAAAGTATTACCTTTGAGTACCATAAAGTGGCTCGTCGCCTAATGATGAAATTTTCAGAGGATAAAATGATGGCCATTACCTTTTGTCCTGAATTGTATGATATTTTAGGAGGAGACCCAAGGATGGTGGTCAAGGAAAAATGAAATCCCATCCATAACCACTAACTTGGATTTTGCAAAATATTTTCGATTCCCTGTAGAAATGAACCAAGGACTCAACTTGATGTTTGTGTACTCCGATGTGGTGGAGTACAACATGGAAGGACACACCCCTGTACCGTTACTGCGTGTCATTCCTTTTAAAGTGGATTCTGCCACAGCTGCTGACGAGGAAGGTGGAAATACCTATCACTTTCACCGCGAATTTGTACATTCTCATTATTTGCCCGTCAGTAAGTGCTATTTCGATAGTGTCAACATTACTATAAAAGGAGAACTGGGACAAAATATTCCATTTACCAAAGGGAAAGTCACAGAGAAACTCCATTTTCAGAAACGATTCTCGAACAACTGAAAAAGTGATGTATCCTGTGTACCAAGGAGTCACTCGACAGCGAGGACATGGTTTAGGAGATATGTTTAAATCAGCCTTTCGTTCCTTGGTCTCTGTTTTGAAACAGATGGTGACACGAGGATTGCACGCCTTAAAAGATGCCGCATTGACTCACGGCAAAGATTTTCTTCACAATGTCCTCATTGACCAACAAAACCCCAAAGAAGAAGCTTTTTTGAGAGCAGGCAAAAATGTCTTGCTTCAAACGGGCAAAGGGATTTTGGGTCGACGAGAAAGTCCTATAAATGCCCTGAACGGTAACGAGTCTGGCATTCATGCTTCCCTGAGGACACAGCAAGGACAAGGCAGAAAGCGTCGACGAAGGCACCCTTCCAAAAGTCTCCGTACCTCTAAAGCTAGAAAGACGAAGAAAAAAAAGAACCGCTCGAAACTTAGACATTTTTGATTATTAAAAGTAAAACATAGAGACTGAGAGAAAAACAATGATGCACCAAGAATCTTGTGCCTGTTCCAAGTCGGAACTGGATCTCTTTGCCATGCCAGCCACGATAATGACCATGCAAGAAGCCCAATGGGTTGATTCCGTCTCCTCTTTGACGGATTCAGCTCCCATATAGTTTGAAATCAAAGGGCAACCCGAAGATTACATCGATCTAAACAGCAGTTACTTGTATGTGAAAGTGAAAGTGATCAAAACGGACAACTCTGTTCCAGGAGCCGATGCCCGAGTAGCTCCCGTCAACAATTTCATTCATTCCTTGTTTTGCGATGTGGATTAGTACATGAATAACAAACTGGTAACCAGTAGCATGGATACTTACCCTTACCAAGCGTACCTCGAAAATCTCTTGACGTACGGAAAAGAAGCCAAGAATACTCATTTAGATGCTTGCGTGGTATGGAAACCTGACATAGCAGGTGATAATAAGTTTAACGACACAGTCTTTACAGGGAGATGACGATCCTCACAATGTGGGTTTTAACGAGCGTCGAAAGAAAATTCTGCAAGGACGTAGTTTAGAACTGTTCGATCGTTTGCATTTGAATATGTGGCTTCAAGAGAAGTATTTGCTGAACGGAGTAGATATTCGCTTGAGACTGAATCGTTGCAGTACTGCTTTCCATTTGATGGCTAATAGCAACGATTACAAAACCATTATCCAGGAAGCCAGGTTATACGTGCGTCGTGTGGATGTGTTACCTAAAGTGGGAAATGATATCAGTCACACTTTGAGCAGAACGACAGCCAAGTATCCGATACGACGCGTTTAAGTAAAAACTTTCACCATTGCAATTGGACACCGATCTAAGATCGAAGATCATCTGTTACAAGGACAGTTACCCAAACGTTCATTCATTGGTATCGTCAGCAATGCAGCCCTCAACGGTACCATCGATCAAATTCCTTTCCAGTTTAAGCACTGCAGAGTATCCAAAATCGAGATCAGTCGCGATGGCAAAACTTTGTGTACCCGACCCTTCGAACCCGACTTTGCCCAGAATAATTACTTGAGGTCGTACTTGTCGCTGTACGAAGCCACAGGACAGTTAGGAACCAACACCAGTTACGGTATTTCCTACGACAATTATGCAGGAGGTTACACTTTGTGGGGTTTTGATTTCACTCCAGACCAAGGCAGCGACGAGGGACATTTCCACCCTATAAAATCTGGGCAACTGCTTATGGAACTTCAGTTTGCAGGAGCTCTTACCGAAACGGTGAATGTCATTCTGTATGCCGAATTTGATAACACCATAGAAATCAACAGTTTGAGAGAAGTCATTCTAGACTATTAAACACTATGGAAAACTCTTGTCCCTCTTTGAATAGTGGAGAATCAATGAAAATGGAATTGGAGGTTACAGAGAAAGCAGACCCCCAAGACCAAAAAGAAGAAGTAGTGATAATGCAGTCCAGATGGCCAGAACAGTAACAACATTTAATCACCTGTTTTGCCAAACACTTGGAGAATACAATCAGAGACCTGATTTAAAAAGATTGTTATGGATGTCAAATCGATCATCCAGTCAAATTCAACACGATAAATGTATGATGATGAGTCAAGAAGAAAAATTGGACAATTATCTGAACGCAGTTTGGAGTCTCATCTCAGAAGAAACCGTGCTACTTCATTGGTATAAAGACTTGCGTGATCATTCCTCTCCTCCATTGTTTGCTCGAGAAATTGATCGCATCGAAGCTCTCTTGGCCAAGAGTAAGGAGACGAAGCAATAAACAGTTACTTGACATACCTTTTCTAGCACAAAGTCTTGATCGAATTGATGACTTATCATCACCTGTCAAGAAAGGAAAAAAAAACAAGGCTACAAAAAAAACATGGATACCTGGGAACTTGATTATCTTTTGAACCGTAGTTCGTACGCTGCTTCTTGGAATCCTGTCGTGTGTGCTAAAGATGAACTACCTCATTGCAAATCTCAAGAGAATCAAGCTTATGTCATCAACACAGATGACAGTCATCTTCCAGGAACTCACTGGTTAGCTGTCTACGTTCCTCAAGAGGGTTGTGTGGAGTATTTCGATTCGTATGGATTACCCCCTTTGGAAGATAATATTATTAACTTTATGAGAATAAATGCCCAGACGACACGATTCAATAATGTGAAATTACAAGGCACAGATTCTATGGTGTGTGGACAATATTGTGTCTATTATCTGCATCATCGCAGTCTTGGATATTCTTTAGAACATTTAGTGACTTATTTTGATCGTCATTCGTCTCGAAACGATGACAAAGTAGATCGATGGTTTTGTGACCATTATGGTTATATGTTGTCTTTAGCTAGGAAAAGTAGTGTACATCAATGACCCAATGACTTCCAACAGTGGAAATCTCAATTTAATTCAGAACGTTGTCAACCATGTCAAAGATAATGTATTGGTGTTATTGAAGAAAAAAATGTTAGTTATTTGAAAAAAATGTTTGTTATTTGAAAACATGTTTGGTTTTTGAAAAAAAATATTGGTGAATTAAAACATGTTTGTTAGTTGATAAAAATTGTGTTTTGTGAGTTGTTTGTTATTTGAATAAAAATGTGTTTTTGAAACCAATGCGTCTGTCGTTTTTTTTACATTTTTATTAATATAGATGCTCTTTGACTTCTTTCTATCCCTCACATCAAACTATCCATACGTTTCCAACCCTAAACCGTAGAGGGGTGTTTTCTATCTCATCCGCGCTTGAACCATATAAAGCAGGGGTAGTCTCCAACATGATTTAGATGGTCAATACCTGACCATCTAGCAAGACAGCACACGCTGCAATAAACATGATTTAGATGGTCAATACCTGACCATCTAGCAAGACAGCACACGCTGCAATAAATTTTTACAAAATAACCTCAATTACTTTAAAACTTTCTACGTTGGATAACTACCAACGCGAGAATAGGCTGTCATATGAGGTTATATACTCTACTTTAATAACAGCACAAAGTATTCCAAATTGTTAAGGAAGAACACATAATAGATACGACGGAAGGAAGCAACATCAAGATGGAGGAACAACAAAACCAAGACACCCAAGAAGGACACGGGGACTCACCGGACGGAATGAGGGAACTTCGGTTACACCCTGTAACACTCCATCAAAAAGCCCTTTTAAGGGCTATTTATACTTACAGAGTTTCCTTTTGGCTCAGGAACTCTATTCGACAATCTCGTTCTTCAAAAATCATTCTTGATCAATTTTGGCTCTCCACCATCAAAATTAACAACCCATTTAACCTGACATTGACCAGCCTACACATGTTACTTGACATACCTAGTTTATAAAATTGATAGGGAACACACCAAATGTACACTCTGTACTAGACAAAAATTGGAATGTTAGGATGTTAGGAAACAAAATAACTTGAAAGATTGACTCAATTCCACAGGTGGCTTACACAATATCGGTATAGGATGTCCACTAGTAACAACTGGACTCGATTTGATAAGGCTAGGGCGTGCAAGACGAACGACATCAAAGTGCCAGTACACAGATCCTTTTCCTCCTCCTCCGCTGCCTGACTCCAACACCAGCAAATGACTAGAAGTGGAAACCATTTTTCACTAGTCATCATTTTGTGCCATTGCACCTCTAGCTCTGCATCCTCCGATTGGTTGATAGGGTTGAGTGCGTGGCTGTTCTATTCCCACTCACCTTGGTCTTTCATTCATGTCGATAGCTCCTTATAGGGGTGCGGCATGACGACCAAATTAAATAGCATACTATATATGCATAAACGCCCTTGGGGATGTGGCACCATTCCTTCCTCAAGGGAAAATCTAAATCACGACCATATTAATTGGTAGTGTAAAATAGTGAACAACTGACCTTTTGTGGCCGATTTCACTTAAAACCATAATTCATTCATTCAGTCTGGCCATCCATTATTTGACTCATCCTCCTACGAAGATGTGCTCAAGACTAGCTAAGCTGAACGAAGCTTACGTCACTCTGCATCGTATCAGACACAATCTGATGCCAAAGCCTGAAGAGATAGAGAATGTTAGAATGCTACAAGTAACGGAAGACCTCATAGAAGAACTCTTCAGAGAGGAAATTCAAAAAGATAAAGAAGAATGGACTGAGAAGTATAGACTTCAGAAGCAACAGAGAGAGCAGAGAGAACAGCAGCATGAACCAGACAGAAGTTTTGTCGACTGTCGTGTTGACACGAAAGAGTTCTCTTTCTCTTTCCGAAGAAGCAGACCCTATCCTGTTGCAAGACGAGGACGCAATCTTAGACGATCAAAGATTGTCATCCCTCCTCGTACACAAAAAAAAACAGCCCTTTTCGGGGCTACCCAATATTCTCGAAAAGAATTAATAATTCAATTTGCTAATGGTATGTGAGGAAGTGAAAAAAATAGAAGTGAGTCTATAATCACAGTCTCTTTTTACTTTTGTTTGAAGTGGGTCTATAAGCACAACGTATTTTTCAAATAACTTGTTAAATTTATAATTTATGTGAGTAAAGTAAAAAAGTGAGTGATTTTTTTTCTTTTAAGTCCGCGTGTTTTGGTAATGATACCTAACAGTGACTACACTCATTTATGTCGCTAAGACATTTTAGCAATTAAATTTGTTAAGGACCTACAACATGTACACTATGTACTAGAAATATTTATTCAAAGGAAAGATGAAAAATTCTATGACTGTATGGATTTGATATAATTGTACAGGTGGCTTACACATTATTGGTATTTTTTCTGCCTTCCTGCATTGCCGTGACCCGAATTGTTACTCAAAGGCGAGACTACCATTTAACGCGGGTGCCGGAGAGACTGCGACAACACAGCCTAGTGTAGTCAAAGTTACCTTTGGTCCCGACCAATTAAATAGCCCGACCCTCGGGCATTAACTGGTCGCGAAAGCACATAGTTGCGCATGCGACCTTAATTCATATAATAATAATAATAATAATAGTCTGGCTATTGGAAACAATTATTACTAACAGACTTAAACACCACCTTGAAACCAAATAAGGATCGGAATGATATCAATTCGTACAGACCCATCTCTCTTACTAATAACATCTGCAAAATTATGGAAACAATTATTACTAACAGACTTAAACACCACCTTGAAAGCAACAATCTGATATCTCCAAATCAATGTGGGTTTAGAAATAAAAGATCCACTACGGACCAATTAAAAAGATTAGAATCCGCCATAAAACTTGCATTTAACAACAAAAGAAAAGCGGATAGAAACTTAATTGCGGTATTTATTGATCTGGAAAAAGCATTCGATCTTGTATGGATCAAAGGCCTTATAGCCAAATTAAATCATTATGGTATTACAGATCGAATGTTCAACTTCATAGAAAATTTCCTGACCAACCGCAAAATTATAACTAGGGTAGGGGCTACTTACTCTGAAGAATACTCCCTTGAAAATGGAACTCCACAAGGGAGTGTTCTTAGCCCCACCCTCTTTAACCTTATGATAAATGACCTTGACTCCAATCTGGCAACAACTAATATTGAATTATCACAATTTGCTGATGATAGTGGACTTGGAGAGCAGGCAATCCTCCAACCACCAACACATGGCTGAAATACAAACTAGCTTAAACAACATAGGAAAATGGGCTGATAAATGGGGATTTAAGCTGTCGCATCCAAAAACGGTAGCTGTTCTGTTTACCCCTTGCAAAAAATCAAAACCTACCCCAAACTTACCATTCAAAATAAAATTATAATATTTGTAAAAGTAGCCTAATTTCTGGGTATGTACTTTGATCAACACTTAACATGGGCTTATCATATAGATGACCTAGTTAAAAGATGCAATCAGGACCTAAATCTATTAAGAAGCCTTAAAGGCACTCAGTGGGGAGTTAATCAAGAACCTATTCTAATATTATATAGGGCACTAATAAGATCCAAACTAGACTATGGCTGCCAAGTATATACCACGGCATCCACACGTCATTTAAACAAATTCATTACAATTCAGAGAAAAGCCCTACTTATTGGTACTGGCGCACTGCCATCGACCTCTACAGCCGAGCTGCAGGTCTTAACTGGGGAACCGCCATTACATTTCAGAAGGCAGGAACTCATTTTAAGATATGCAACCCGACTGTCGACCCTTGACAAAATGCACCCCACTCTATTGGCATCAATAAATGTAACATTCCCTTTAGGAAAACCTTGAAAAATAATACATCAATGGGAAAAATAGTACAGGAGTTAAAAAACAAACTTCCATTAGATATATTCCAAGTAGAAGCTAACATAATATATGATAAAGAACCTTGGAGTAATGTACCAACAAAAGTAAATATCTCCCTTACAGATAACGGAAGCAAAGAAAATCAACAACAACATTTAAAAATATTGGCATTGTAAATCGTCAATAATCAATATCAAAACTATACAAAAATTTACAAGGATGGCTCAAAAATTACAAATCCTTTTAAAACAGCTGCAGCCTGGGTCATACCAGAACATAACATACAAATGGGCAGGCGTCTTCCTGACCACTGTTCTATTTATACAGGTGAATTTTGGGCCATCCTGGAATCATTAAAATGGATAGAAAAAAACAAACCAAATAAGACACTGATTATTAGTGACTCGCTCAGAGTCCTTACTTCTATCCAAAACAACAACAGTAAATCTAGAGAAAACTTCCTAAAACAAATTAATCAGATATTAAAAATACTAAATTCTCAAAATCTAGTAGTTGAGTTTATGAGGATTCCATCCCACATAGACATAAAAGAAAATGACATAGCAGATCAACTGGCTAAAAACACACTCACCGAACCAAACTATATGCCACTCAAGTAGAATCAAACTGAAATATATAATTTAATCTACTCAATGATTAATCAAAAGTGGCAGACTGATTGTGACAAAACCAAACAAGGGAGAATTTTACATAACATCATTAAGGAAGTCAATAGAAAAATCATACCACCTAGGTGCAATAGTTATGAACACTCTAAAATAAATAGAATAATCTTGGAAAAAACAAAACTGGCAAACAGTTTTGGGAAATATATAGGACCCTTTCCACGTAATATTAATTGTTTCAACTGTAACATCCCTGAAGATTTATCTCATATCTTTTTAATAACTGTAATAAAACGCAAAAGGAAAGGGACATATTCAGATCTAAACAATTAAACATTTCTGCACCAAGTACATACCCAGAAGTAATTCAATTAACCAACAGTAACCCTCAAAAAACATTTCAAAATATAATTGAATTACTCAGAACAACAGGGCTAATTGATAAAATATAAGATTAAAATAATTACATCATGAGCAAATAAGTCACTAATCCTGGATTTTAACCTTATATTTTAAAATAATTACATCCTCGCGGAATGGGAGTGTACAGGATCAGAAGGGATTCCGTTACCCCTCAAGGGGAGCCCACCTACACTACGCTGGGTATAACGATCTCATGACGATACCTGTGCAACCAAACCTAACAGGATGATGTAACACTCTAATGAAATTACCAGGAAAAACAAAATAAACATTGAAGTATGTTAGAAATATCACTATATAGGACCATACAAAATTATAAAACAAGTGTCTAGGAACCCACCACTCTTCTGTCTGCTCCTAAATCTCTCCCTATATACAGCCTCATTGACAGCATTAGTATACAACTAAATTATGATTAACATGTTCAAATTAGAACCCCAACAATCCGGATATCGTCATGGTCTAAATTGTGACCACTAAATCGTGACCCGTTTTATGGCCTCAAATAGATATTATGAGGTAGTCTCAAAGTCCAAAGACTATCAGGCCCAGCGACACAATGTTGCAATATAAATTTATTTTACTCTAAGTCAGATCCTCAAATTAATATTACTATAAGGTAGTCAAAACCAGACTATCTAGCCCGGCAGCACACTGCTGCAATAAATTTCTTGCACAATAGCATTTAATTAATTTAAATTTTTACGATTGAATAACTACCAACGCGAAAATAGGCTGTCATATGAGGTTGTATACAGCACAAAGTATCCCAAATTGTTAGAGATATTTCGGAAATGATACGATGAAAGGAGGCGAACATCGAGATGGAGGATCAACAATAAGCAAGACACCCAAGAAAGACACAGGGACTCGCCGTTTGGAATGAGGGAACATCGGTTACACCCTGTAACTCTCCATCAAAAAAGCCCTTTTAAGGGCTATTACCATTTATACTTACAGGGTTTTATTTTGGCTAGGAAACTCTATTCGACAATCTCGTTCTTCAAAAATCAAACTTGATCATTTTTGGCTCTCCACCATCAAAATTAACAATCCACAAAACCTGACATTGACCAGCCTTCACATGTCACTTGACAAACTTAGTTTACAAAATTGTTAGGGATAACACCAAATGTATACTCTGTACTATGCCCAGCAGACCGCCCGTCACTGCGCTAACACCTACTGGCTGAACCTCTGCACCAGTATACAGATAGCTGCCGAAACCGGGGATGCAAGGGGCATGTACGAGGGTATCAAGAAGGCAACAGGCCCACCCACCTCCAAGATCGCCCCACTCAAGTCAAAGAATGGCGAAGTCATCAAAGACCAGGGCAAACAGCTGCAGCGCTGGGTTGAGCACTATCTTGAGCTGTATGCAACCCAAAACGTCGTCACGGACACCGCCCTAGACTCCATCCCAGACCTGCCAGTCTTAGAGGAACTAGACACACCACCCACCCTGGAAGAACTTAGCAAAGCCATCGACTGCCTCGCTTGTGGGAAGGCCCCTGGGAGTGACGGCATTCCGCCTGAAGTCCTAAAGATAGGGAAACCAGCACTAATCCAGCCTCTGCACGAACTCCTCTGCCTCTGCTGGGGACAAGGACACCAGGACATGCGAGATGCAAACATTGTCACTCTATACAAGAACAAAGGAGACCGCAGTGACTGCAACAACTACCGGGGCATCTCTCTTCTCAGTATTGTAGGAAAGGCGTTCGCCCGTGTCGTCCTGGCGCGCTTGCAGACCCTAGCATCCCGAGTCTGCCCCGAGTCCCAGTGTGGCTTCCGAGCAGACAGGTCAACTGTAGACATGATCTTCTCACTACGACAGCTGCAGGAGAAGTGTCGTGAGCAGCAGATGCCCCTCTACATTGCCTTCATAAACCTGACCAAGGCATTTGACATGGTCAGCCGGAGCGGAATCTTCAGGAACCTTAAGACGATAGGCTGCCCCCCACGACTGCTCGCTATCATAACATCGTTCCACGAGAACATGCACAGCTCAGTGTGCTTCAACGGCGCAACATCAGAGGCCTTCCCAGTCAGCAGCGGAGTGAAGCGAGGCTTTGTCCTTGCGCCAACTCTCTTTGCCTTCTTCTTTTCCATTCTCCTCCAGTACGCCTTCAAAGACTGCAGCGAGGGTGTGTATATACACACCAGGACTGACGGAAAGCTGTTTAACATCGCCCTTCTCCGTGCAAAGACTAAAGTTACAAAGGTTCTCATTCGTGAATTGCTCTTCGCCGACGATGCAGCCTTGACATCACACACGGAAAATGGACTGCAGCAGCTAGTATACCGCCTCTCCCACGCCTGCAAGGAGTTCGGACTGACCATCAGTCTGAAGAAGACGAATGTAATGGTGCAGGACGCAGACTCCTCCCCCACCATCGCCATTGATGGGTACAACCTGAAAGTTGTTGAGGACTACACATACCTTGGGTCCACCATTTCCAACTCGCTCTCCGTTGATACTGATGTAAATGGCCGGATTGCCAAGTCATCAGCAGTTATGGCGAGACTGAACCAGGGTCTGGGACAATCACAACCTCACCAAGAATTCCAAACTGCGCGTCTACCAGGCATGCGGGCTCAGCACACTCCTTTACAGCAGCGAGGCATGGACCACCTACGCGAGTCACGTGAGGAAACTCAACAACTTCCACCTGAGATGCTTGCGGCGCATTCTGCGTATACAGTGGCAGGACAAAGTTCGCAACACTGAGGTTCTGAAATGCACCGGCATGAACAGCATGTTCTCCATTCTCAGCGAGAGGCGCCTTCGCTGGCTAGGCCATGTTAGGAGAATGGACCCAGGCCGCACACCCAAGGACCTGCTGTACGGCGAGCTAGTAGAAGGTGCACGAACGACTGGTAGGCCACGTCTGCGCTACAAAGATGTCTGCAAAATGGATATGACGACAGCCAACATCAACATAAACAATTGGGAGAGCTGTGCTGACGACCGCTCCGCGTGGCGTCTTGCTGTCAGACAGGGCACTCAAAAAGCTGAAGAGATGAGAAACACAAACCTCGCTGCAAAGAGAGCCAGGAGGAAGGCGAACCAAAAACATCCTCAGCAAGCATCAGCATACACCTGCAGCAAGTGCAACAGAGACTGTTACTCAAGGGTCGGACTCTTCAGCCACTCGCGAAGGTGCAGATAGGACACCAAATCGGAAGCAACACCATCGTCTCTCGAAGACGGACGGATGCCGACGACGACGGGGATACTCTGTACTAGACAAAATTGGAATGTTAGGATGTTAGGAAAAAATATAACTTGGAAGATTGACTCAATTGCACAGGTGGCTTACACAATATCGGTATAGGGCGTCCACTAGCAACAATTGGACTCGATTTGATATGACTAGGGCGTGCAAGACGAACGACATCAACGTGCCAGTTCACAGATCCTTTTCCGCTGACTAGAAGTGGAAACCATTTTTCACTAGTCACCATTTGGTGCCATTGCACCTCTAGCTCTGCATCTTCCGATTGGTTGATAGGGTTGAGTGCGTGGCTGTACTATTCCCACTCACCTTGGTCTTTCATTCATGTCGATAGCCCCTCATAGGGGCGCGACATGACGACCAAATTAAATAGCATAATATGTATGCATAAACGCCCGTGGGGATGTGGCACCATTCCTTGATCACGGGAAAAAACAAAGCACTACCATATTAATTGGTAGTGTAAAATAGTGAACAAATGACCCTTCGTGGCCGTTTTCAGTTAAAACCAAAATTATCATCATCAGTCTGGCTACCTATCGTTGGCACATTGACTTAAAGAAGATGAGCAGACTGAACAAACTTATTGAGTTTCAAATGCACCTGGAGAATGCTAGACGTCTCCTGGACGAGCTGGCTATGGAGGCCTTACAAGAACAGGCCAGAATTGAAGAAGAAGAAGAGGAAAGAATAAAGAAAGAAGAGGAGGAGAAGAGAAGACCAATCTTGCCTCACCGCATGATGGCTAAAGCCTGTCGGGTGAAACCTGAGGTGAGGACGACTTCACCACCAGAAGCAGCTCGTCAACCACAGGCACTACCCCAGTCGCAACAACCACAGCCTCAGCCTCTACAACCACAACTTCATCCACGGTTGCGGAATAGAGGAAGACATAAAGAGGCTTTCACTATCCCTCAAACGGAAGATTGGGATAGTGAAGCCACTCAAGCTTCCTCTGCACTCCCAATCACAAGAGTTGCATTTTTTCGAGTTTTAAAAAACAGCCCTTCTCAGGGCTAACCAAACGTCTAGAAAAGAGACTGTTCAAATTTCCAATGGTTATGAGAGAGGAGTAGTGTGATTATAACACTAACTCTTTTTTGGATGGTAGATGGTGTGATTTTGGATAGTAAATTATGTGGTTTGGTTTGGCTGCTTCCACGTGTGTGTGTGTGTTACAGCTAACCCGTCATTACAGCGACAGTTCATTGTCACTGGGTAGTCATTATGGCGACAGTAGCATTAGGGTGACAAAATTTGTGTCACCTTAATGTTTGCTCTTGTGCTGTACATTACTTTTCTGATTTATTCACATACAGAAGTTCATGTAAGTGTTATAATATCGCCTTTAACTAGCATTTGATGTTATTTACTCAAGATCTACATCTAGTTATTAAATATTGTTATGCAAAAATTTATAGGTGTGTTAAGGTTGTGTTTAGCCCCACCGTCACACAGGTGCTCGACGCGAGCTTGATGTTAAGAATACAATAATAATCTAAAGAAAAAAAAACATACAGAGTGAGAAAAATACCTTAGAGTACCCCCATGACCCATTCAGACATATGACCCCCTCTATATTACTATATCTTTTTAGATCTTTTTATATAGTAATATAGAGGGGTCATATGTCTGAATGGGTCATGGGGGTACTCTAATTTTTTTTTTCACTCTGGTTGTTTTTTTTCTTTAGATTATTATTTTATTCTTAACATCAAGCTCGCGTCGATAACCTGTGTGCTACAGTTGATACCGGCAACGGAAAAATCGTGGCATTTATTGTTGTGTTCCGTTGTGCAATGGGAATGTTTGAATTCACATAGATTTAAGCTTCCACCATATTCCATCAGTGAAAAAGATGGAGCTTCGTAGAAAATGGATTGTAGCAATACGTCGTGATGCGGGGCCGAATTTTAAGGTAAGTAACTGGATCGGTGTAGGTTTGTTTGTATTTAATTGCAACTAAATGATGTAAGAAAGAGAAATCCAAACGCAAAATAGATTCTGCCGATGAAGCAAATGATTTTATGTACGTGTGTTTTATAATGATAGGTTTCTAAAAATGTTACCCCTAGTCCCATTCCACATAACGGGGTCAACGAAAACTGGGCATACTTCACGCAGCGCATTTATATAAGAAATTATGAATTTACGTATAAGTAGTAAGTGCAGAACAAGTGAACTTTATTACCTCGTTATAAAATAGAAAGTATTAGATGGCACTGATATGTAATCAAACCATAGCTTCGTAACTTTTGTTTTATACATTTATATCATACTCATAGTGTGTATGAGAGAGAGAGAGAGAGAGAGAGAGAGAGAGAGAGAGAGCATACAGTCGGTGGAAAGCAGCTTCTTTAAAACTCTTGTATAATTTTAAAATTTTAAATTATAATGAAGCTGGTAACTTTTCTAGTTATATTTTTTGTCTCCATTATAGTTACAAATGTTGATGAAAAGTTACACTATTATTTTATCTTCTTCAGATCCTGTGAGTTGCATATAGAATGCAAAAGTAAAATTACATATATGGAGGAGAGACAGAGGAAAGCAGGAACAGAATTGGAAGAAAAGGAAAGGAAACTGCAAGATTTGAATAAAAATAAACATGGAGAAATTTGGATTGAACAGATTTACAGATGACGATGAAATGATAGAATTTTACACTTGTTTTTCCATATGAGGTTTTTATAACCTTCTTCAATGGCATCAAACCTACTGCAATTAGAATGAAGAGCTTATATTATAGCACCAGGAATGACATCAACATCAGAGGACGGCAAAAAGCAATGGACCCAGTGGATGAACTTTTCATGTTTTTGTGTAGATGTGGATTTCCAATTGAAGATATGTCTGTTCAATTTAATATTCACATGTCTTCTTTAAGTCAGAAAATAATCACGTGGACAAATTATTTGTATTTCTTACTGGGAAGTATAAATATTTGGCCAAGTCATGAGCAGGCTCAAGCAAATATGCCTCTCGAGTTTCAACTGTCCTACCCAGGAACCAGAATTATTATTGACTGCACATAAATATTTACAGAAAGACCCTCATCTTTAGTGCTTAAATCAAAGACTTTGTCAAACTACAAAACTCACAACTCCTGGAAAGGTTTGGTAGGGATAGCCGCACATGGTGAAGTCACATTTGTGTCTTCCTTTTACTCTGGATGCATGACTCTGAGTGATGTGGAGATCACAAAGCTGTCAGGGATTAAAGATGTGTTAGAACTATGGGATTAAAATTATGGCAGATAAAGGTTTTGTTTTACACAAAGTTGATTGGAATTATTTGACAAGTTCATTCATTTATTTTGAAATGAGCATAAATGCAGATTTTATTTACTGCATTATTAAAAATACTCATTTTATAACTCCAAACTGCAGATGTGACATGAAATAATTATTGGATTCATTTGAAATCCATATTTTTATGTCTTTCCATTGCATGACTTAATAATATCATTTGTGATGTCATGAAATCTAATTATGTGTTACTTGTATGATAAATTTAAATTCCGTGTGCTAACATGATGCTAATTATATGGCACTCACAAACAGCCAGCAAGAGGGCCATGAGTGGACGAGTGGTCTAAAGCGCTCTCTGTTACAGATCACTGCCATCTCACCTCTGTGTGTGTTCGAGACTCGTATTTGGCAAATGTGGGTAGGTGAGAAAGCTTGCCAGTAGCTTCTGATGGGTTGGTGGTTCCTTCTAGGGGTTTTCCCAGGTTATTCCTCAACCATGTATCATATACTGAGAAATGGTTTTAAACCCTACAGCAACAACAACAACAACAACAACAAGCAGCAATATAAATAGGCTAACATGAATTACTTAATACTGATAACTGAGCAGTAGTACCAGTTAACAATGATACATTGTTATTTTTGTTATTTGCTGACTGCAGTGTAGTTATGTAACATCTACCAGAGATCAGTGTTAGTTGCAGAGCTAACCTGCACATAATTATATAACAATTGCAACAAATAGCCAGCAATACTTGCAAGTGAGTAAGGGGCCGTCCATAAATGACGTCACGCACCAACGTGTGTGTGTGTGTGTGTGTGTGTGTGTGTGTGTGTGTGTGTGTGTGTGTCGGGGGTGTCACACATTTGTGACGAAGGGAACGGGAGTGTTTAAGAAATATGACGTCACATCAAAATGCGCAACTTTACTAAAAGTTCCACTTAATTTTTTTATTACTTACAATTTATTTAATGACGTTTTAAGTAGCTTCATGAGTGTCGGGCATGAGCTCAAATTACGATATACTCTTCTTCGAACTATCAACACCCCTACTAGCCCCAATAGTAGCTTTTTCCAAATAGCATTTTTCCGTTTCCAGTCCGCTGGTGTCAACAAAGCAAGGTTGAAATTATCTTTTTCTCGCCAAACATTTTTAATTTTAAACTTTTTTGTGCTGTAAAATTAAACTTAAAATGTTTGATAGAAAAGTAAATAATGTATTGGTTTGATAGAAAAATATTTTTTTTTATAAAGGTTGATATTTTTCAGATTCCTATTTTAAAAGATCTTACATTTAAGAAATAGAATAATTAAAGTTTATATATATATATATATATATATATATATATATAGATAGATAGATAGATAGATAGATAGATAGATAGATAGATAGATAGATAGATAGATAGATAGATAGATAGATAGATAGATAGATAGATAGATAAAGTTTATATTACAAACAGAATAAATTAAAGTTTATATTACACCAATAATAATCTCAATTTTTGGGTGTTAAGAATTGACCACTACAATGGATAAAAGTAAAATGTTCCAGTGTCTGTTTGAGGCGTACGTGCTGGCATATCCTGCAAAGATCAGAAAGATTTGCCAAGAAGAAGTGATTCAAAAGTGGAACGGAATAAAAAATGATGCAGATTTGCAAGTCAAAGTTGATCACTGGTTGCAAGAATTAAAACCTATTGCCGCCACAAAAATGGATCACTTCTGACGTTTTGGGCTAAACAAACATCATATGCCGCTACAAAAAAACCTCCAAAAAGTGCCTGTGGCAAACACCGATAATTCTGTGTTCAACTACAAAGTTTCAAAGTATTTTTGTTTAGTTATAATTACTTTATTTGATAATTATAGGAGAATTTGAACACAATATTCTGAACATCTGCAGTTTTAGCTACATACATGTTTTCTCTTACAATATCAGAGTGAAGCGCCACACAAAATACATACTACAGTGAAGTGATTTGAAACATGTTAATTTTCAAATAGGAAATTCGGCTTTTTCCGGGGGGGGGGGCAGAGCTTTATATATATATATATATATATATATATATATATATATATATATATATATATATATATATATATATATATATATATAAATACTACTAATATGAACGAAACAGAATTGATAGTGCTATCCCTTGATTTCTATGAGAGAATGATTGACAGTATTAGGTGCAGAATATATATATATATATATATATATATATATATATATATATATATATATATATATATATATATATATATATATATATATATATATATATATATATATACATGCTAAATGTTTTTTCAAGTGTGTCTTATTGTTTTTATTTCTATGTTGAAATATTTTTTTCAAATTCATGCATCCCATTTTTTAAATCTTGACACTTCTGTGTCTCCCTTCACATGACAGGCAGTTGAATAAAGTACACGTTTCTAACATAATATTTCTTTCTTTTACTTTGCAAGAGAAATTGAGTTACTTGTAGTTAATGAAAATGATTTTTCTATTCATCATAGTATGTCTGCCTGTCAAGCTCAACATAAATGTGAGCATCATTAATATGGAAATTAACAGTGGACAGAAAAGTACGATTCACTTCATCATCTCAAACCATCTTCATTTTTTGTGGCCTCAGATATGGAGCAATAAGTATAAAAATGAGTTCCATTTGAATGTGAATCCCAAATTTTGTTTGAGGACATTTGCATTTTTGTAATATTTTTAAAATTAAGGACATTTAAGATTAAAACACGTATTACAGCAGTTAGTTCTAGATTTTATGTCACTCTCTGTTTCTCACAATTCTGTCCCAAATGTTAGTAACTACCGTGGGGGTGGGTAGTAGGGGCCATGAGTGGCCGAGTGGTCTGAAGCACTCTCCATTAAGGATCACTGCCATCTCACGTCTGTTTGCGTAGGTTCCAGTCTCTGATTCGACCATTGTGGGTATGTGAGAAAGCTTGCCAGAAGCTTCTTGTCGGTCTGTTCTTTACGGGTATTTCCCAGGTTCATCCTCCACCATTAATACTGGCGTTATACCCTACAACAACAACAACAAGTCAGTTTTGTGTGATATGCTCCTCGCGATAACGTTTACAGCATTTGCCATTGCCTTGGGGTGATGCTGCTTTCAACGCATACATCAGCAATAAACAAAATTAAGGTCATTAATAAATGTATACATATGTGTTGCTTTTTGACAGGGATTAATAATAAAAAGTGGGTATTCTTAAGGATTTGACGTCATGGGTCAAAATAAAAGCGCTTTGTTTCCATCCGTATACCAAGGTCAGTCGAAATTAATTAATTTATTACTAGAGAGCGTCCGATACATCAGATGGATATGCTAGCGTCTATTGGTAAAATCGCCCCTATGTGGAATACGCTAAAGACATGTCTACATTAACATTTCGTGTGTGTGACCAAACCATATAATAATAATAATAATAATAATAATAATAATAATAATAATAATAATAATAATAATAATAATAATAATGCGGACATTGTATAGCGCCTAATCTTTCGAAGCTCTAAGCGCTTTACACCATCTGTAATGATATGACTACACTACAGAAACACAAATGACAAAAAAATGAAATTGGAAAACATAAAAACATGCTGAAAACATATAAGATACTAAACATGATTAGGTCTCTAAGTTTGTCCCTGCAGTCAAAACTAGTGAGTTTTAAGAGCACTCTTAAAAGGGACCACTGTGTCTTTGTGTCTAATTTCAATGGGCAATTCGTTCCATGTTACCGGGCCCTGGTATGCAAAAGAACGTTGTCCATATGACTTTGTTTTCACCGTGGGAACAATGAGTATACGATTGTCAGAAGAAGAGCGTAAGTATCTAGCTGGTGTATACACATGGGTGAGGCTGGATAGGTATGTTGGACTGGAGTCTGTCAGTGAAATATAGCATAGAAAACAAATTTTGTGTTTGATTCTGTATCGAATTGATAGCCAGTGTAGGGTACTTGTCTCGACGTGCTCTTAGCGCTCCATGGCACATTGTTGGGAATCGCCTGTCTGCCTGTTGAGCAGTTGGTGGCTCCTCCGCGCAGGCTGCCGAATCCAGTCTTCACATGCTAGGTAGACAAAGCCTAACGCACCGAGTTTAAGACCCGCCGGCTACCCTCAGCCTGGTTTAGCCGACCAGTCGATGCAGTTTTCCGGGATGTGACCTCTTTGTATGTCGCATCTTCTTGGAGCCACATGTGAGAGCTGAGTGTCAAGTGGGGACCTAAGGTCGGCGAGTTTACTACCATGGTGTAGCACTGCTTAACCAGCCAGAGGTGTTACCCCCTCCCAGGACACCCCAACCTAAGTCCTAACCTCTATGGTAGCACCTCAGTCCCAAGACATAGCTACCGGTACGACTATTATGTATCGTAGCACAGTGTTTTATTACCATATATTTTTTCGGACGTTGTCGCAACTAAATTCCTCTGAGCGTTTTCGTTCTCATGGTTACAAAAATGAATTTGTAATGCGTCGTCACTGCCTTTATTCGTCCATCTCCACTGTGTATCAAATTGAACAACTCTGATCGTTAAGAGTTTGTTACGTTATCTTATCTTAGATTGGACCATTTCACAATCTGTACAGCTAAACAGTATTTAAGGTACGATCATGGCCGACGTGGGAAGGGGGCGGGGTAGCCGTAACACAAAAACTAGGAGAGACCCAAGTGTTTATTACTCGAGGGCTCGTGATCGCTCTCTACTATTATGTGTACAATTAGAATCATTGGACTTAACGATCTAGGTAACTCAGTATTAGCGTGACAGTGAAGGCATTTCTACATATGCATGCATGCTTTCATTAGTGTACTCTCCCCCTCCCCCTCCCGGTTGCTAGGGGCATGATATATGACATAAATATCACAGTGGGAAAGTTTTCAATAATTCATAATGCACTCTGACAACACTTCTTCATGGAAAACTTAAGAAAATTCTAAACCTTTCTATGTCTGACTGTTACACTGACATTAGTCACTAGTGCATCCCTTTCATGGTACTTACCAGCATATACAATAAGGCGGATAAATCCGGTTTCAAGGTTATTTATCACTGCAGACATCACAACATCTGCACATTGGCCGAGTTTGATAATGCAGACTTAACTGCAGTAATGTATTATTGATCTTGCTGACTCAAACCTACTCCACCCTGGTTTCGGTATCGACTTCCTTAGTTGATAAATAAGCCCAAAATAAATGCATTGCTAGTCTACAAATATCCCCGTTAAATCTACTCGGTTTCAGTGTCTGATGTTTGGTTACAATACATGATAAATATATTTAACATCAATACATATGGCGCCCGCAGAATTATTTTTGCTGGTGGGGGTGGGGATGAGTCGTTTAGCAAATACGTAGTTGTCAACTATTACATTTTACGGACGTATGTCAAAATTGTTTAGAGGTGAATTCCAGGGTAGGGGTAAGTTCTCCTCCCCTTGCCACTATGTGCTAGCGTCCATATCAATGCCATGTGAATCAATAATTGCTAATTCGATATCACAATTTTACACAATTATTGATTTTTAAGCGGCAACTACGTCTGATACCGTTATTTTTCTTATTACTGTTTTGTCTACGACAGCTGTAGCTTTGGGTTTAACGTGAAGTCTGCGCACAAGACCGGCCATACATGGTGGTCAGTATAATTGGCTGAGGAAGAACCCGTAAAAATCCGGGTAAGAACCACCGACCCAGTGGACAGAAGTGTGATGGCAGGGATCGGTAAAGGCGAGTGCTTTAGCCACACTCTGCCCCACAATGAAGACGAACACTACTAATAAAGAGGTTACGTTATTGCTCAGTTATGTTGTGTATGTATGTATTAATGCGTGCCATTTTTAGATGGGACCAACAATTTAATTTTCAAGGATGATTGATGCCTGGAATTTAAAAATAAATAATTTCAGCTTTCCGATAGCTTAAAAAAATATACTTCATCCTAGTTATGACAAATATTACCCTAGTATATCCATTATATTAGCTTAAAGAAGGGGGGGAAAAATACCGTGTGTGTGAGTAGTAAATATTGGATACCCTGGAGTCAAGGGAAAATCCAGTCAAAAACAGCTTGGGACACTCTGGCGTCAAGGGGAATTTAACATGGTGGGACTATCTAGCGTCAAGGGAAATTTAACATGGTGGGACTATCTAGCGTCAAGGGAAATTTAACATGGTGGGACTATCTAGCGTCAAGGGAAATTTAACATGGTGGGACTATCTAGCGTCAAGGGGAATTTAACATGGGAACTATTTGGGACTATCTAGCGTCAAGGGGAATTGAACATGGGGAATATTATTTGTATTTGTATATGGGACTGTATAGCGACAAGGGGAAATTGGAGGCAAAGAAAGCTAATATCTTTTCGAGGCATATGAGTGGCCCTGAAAAGGGCCGTTATGTGTAATGTTAACAGTATCTTGTTAACACAGAGGACATCTCACAGATCTTCTTCTCTTCCTTAAACTTCTCCTCACTATGGGTCCATAGAGGAGAACTCTCTTTAAACAACCTTGCCTCTCCACATATATCCTTCTCTTCCAAAAGGCTGTATCAGTCATATGAATGATAGTCCACGATGATCTGACATACATGGGTAAATCAGTACGAAACAGCATGGTAGAATCAAGGATAGAAGATTCTACGTTGGTCCACATCTTGTCATGAGAAACAGGTGAAGCGAATACTGTGAACTGCGGTTATTTATAGGGGAAGAGCGGATCGAAACGGATTGAGTGTATTCACCAATACAAACGTGCGTTACAAAAGGCAGTTACGGTCATCCAATAGGAAGAGAGCAGTCTGTGACGTCATCTTTCCTATATAGAGGTACTAGCGTCTGTGCGCAGTCAATTGATGCGACAGAGTTGTCAATGATGTCGGACACTAAGAAGACGATGAATTGGGGTGAGCCAGTACTAGAGACAGCAAATAATGGGACAGCAGTGACCACTAAAGTCATGACAAATCTACATCCAGAAGAAGTTGATTTTAACTGGGATATTGTGAATTTTCTTACATCACAAGAATTTATTCCGGAACCTTCGTTACATTCTGCTTCTTCTTATGTACATGTCGATGATTTTAAGCAGAGACAAAAAGAAGAATTGAAGCAATTTTTACAACATCAGAAAGTAGAAGAACAAGCTTTTCTTATTCAACAGCAGGAAGAAGAAGCAAGAAGGAAACACCAGAAAGAAACAGTAGCAGCAACAGAGAAGAAAGAAGACCAAGAACAGAAAGAGAATAGTGAAAATCAAACGGTCACGACGGTACTTTTAGATATTTTAGCAGAGTTAAGGAATCTGAAACAAATGTATCAGACTTCTTTATCACGACCGAAGAGAAAAAGACCTTCTCGAGCTAAACAATCCAATCTAACTGTGACAACGTCTGTCATAACACCGTTAGTGATTTCTACCAAATCATGGACAGGAACCACCAGTCCCGAAGTAGGCATTGGCCGTGGCAAAGGTTTAAGATAGTTAAAGATGGTTACGTCCCGTTTCTGAGTTTGTTTTGTTTTAAACAAACAAATCACACCAACGGTCCTTTTCAGGGCCACTCAAATTATTTCGAAAAGAAATACTATTTCAATTGCCTAATTCAATGAAAACTTAAAAGTCCTTTTTATTTTTTTTTAAACCCATGATGTACGTGTGAGTGAATGAATGTGTGAGTGTAGGTTGTAACAAAAATTGTTACCGAGTGGATGGTGGATTAAATGAACAACACAAACACAATATGTGAAAAATAATGTAAATTTATGAAATAAATTATTAATGAAAAATAATGATGTATCAACACAATAACTCATGCATTCAACCCACAATCTCGCTTCACAACTATTCACAATTCAACAATAAATTAAATATTAATATAAAATAAAACACAGATACAAAGGAATCTCTTGGACTATACACAGATCCAAGGAACCTTTACAAAAGTTATATTACCGCAAGTATAAATTGCGATAACAAATACAAAACATCAAACTATACTATCGCACGTATGGATTGCGACAACTAGCACGAACATATACATGTATTTAATCAAGTTGCTAACTTTTATTGAGATTCATGTAATCCCTTGAAATACTATTGTGATTTGAAGTAACTATTTAAATATAACAATGTATTCAATTGTACTACAATTGCAACACACACATGTGTCTCGACCCTGTATAACCGTACGATTCACCCACTATTGAATCGCCGCCCAGCTTCCCCGAATACCTAGGGTTCACCAATACTTTTATCGGCCGTTTGCCCTTCACGGATCCACCACAGTTATACGTACAGACAGCATACAGCATCTACTAGAACCAACGTTCCCAAATACCTAGATGCCACCCCGGATGTTAACACCTCTAGACAGCTCCAACACTCAAGACTTCTAGATTTCCGGATATTTACACATCACGACAGATGTAGACGGACAGACAATCCGACAGACAGACAGTTAGATACCTCAATTTGATCTCACAATCAAATGGCACAATTAATCACATTCAGCTACAATTCAGAGACATTCAGAGACGTTCAGCTACAATCAGATACGTTCAGAGACGTTCAGCTACAATCAGATACGTTCAGAGACGTTCAGCTACAATCAGATACGTTCAGAGACGTTCAGCTACAATCTGATACGTTCAGAGTCGTTCAGCTACAATCAGCAACAATTTCAGAGATACTCCGCTACAATATCAGAGATGCTCCGCTACAATATCAGAAAGGTTCCGCTACAGTATCAGCTACAATAAAGAGACCAAACTAATAATAGTTTTTTCTAAAACAATCTACAACTTAGATTACGCTATTGCATTTAAAGTCTAATAGTGACTAGTAATTACAAATATTCCACGTTTAAATCTGCATTGTAATAAAGGCATCATTACATGAAATGATAAACTGAATAAAATTCACAATAAAACGAAATATAAATTTAACACTCACCCCTTTGGCTGGAGAAAGAATGACGAGCTATCTTTCCTGTGATAAGATACTTTTGGTCCCGTAATATTATAATATTATCAGAAATATTCTGCCTTATATATCCTCAAATAGGTGAGCAGAATTCACGGCAAAATTACCGTGCACCCCGTGATTCTAATGTTCCTGACTTCAAGTGATACGAAGTCAGGCATATCCAAATCGTTACCTTGGAAAAAACAACTTATTCACCCCAGGTAACGCATGTACGACGAAAAAAAAAATGATGAAATTAGTTTGTAATTCAAGAAGAAATAAATTCAATTTTCGCAAAATTCTGTGACATAGGTTCTTATTCTATAAAATCAAAACCATGAGACACTTACGTTTTTTCTCTTTGGTATATTCTGGTACAAACGTTACAATCCAATATCACAACTTGACATCAAACACTACCACTTTAAAAAGTTCATAGGCTTCTTCTGTTCACTCTTTCTGTTTCTTTAATTTCTTTACTGTCACATGTTTTTCTTTTTCTTCTTCCACTTCACTTTCGTTTCGTCTTCTTTTCTTGTCTTTGTGAACGTGTCGGGGTTCTTCCTTGGGGGAGGGTACCTATTCCTCCTCCTCCTGTTCAGAATTCCTTTCCCTCGTCTCCTTCTGCTCCTGTTGTTTCTTAGGGCAGTTTGGAGACCAATGTCCTTTCTCCTTACAATGATAACAGGTATCTTGAATTTTGTCTCTATTGGTACCTTTTTTGTTTTTGTCACGATATGGACATTCTGTAGCCCAGTGTCCTTTCTTCTTACATATATAGCAAGTATCTTGACTTTTATCTCGAAAGGAGGGAGAGTAGTCCGTCGGCTTGTCTGAAGAAAACTTTCGTATGACACCACGTAAAGCTCTGATCAGAAGTTCAACTTGTGTAGGCTCTTCCATCGTTCTGGTCAATGTGAGAATAAAATGAATACTGAAAAGTTAGACACTGGTCCTTTATATATACACGGATCGGACTTGAATATATAGGGGTCATGGTCTTAAAAATGTAGTCATTTGACTTTTTGCAGACAAGATGAAAAGACCGCATCATGATTGTTGAGAAAGGAGAAGACAGTAAGAGACAGAAACGTGATGTATCACCTCGTACAGTAGCTGAAGTCTTGGCTCAAATTCATGCCAGTGATTTTTAAGATGACATGAGTGAGTCCGAATCCACACCCAGACAATCGACGTCCAAGCAAAGTTCACCACCCTTTGTAAACCCTGAAAAGTACTATCACATTCGAGAGACGGAAAAGCGTTCTTGTCGAAAATTTAGAACTACGGCTTACACGTACGCCGTGAAGTTTAATGATTTCAAGTCCAATGTACCTTTGGAGAATACAGAAGGCTTCATTACACAGGTGTGGGATTCTGTGTTAACTGCACCGAAAGAGCAATGTCAAGCCAAAGAAGACGATCACTTGAGACTTTCTATTCATCACGATAATTTGAAGTCTCCTGTTTGGATCGAGTTTAGTAGCCCATCACAATTAACACCTTCCAAAGTCATCGACAAAATTCAACATGTGCAACAATCCAATGACAAGTTTCACATCACCGATGGAAAAGCCACACTGTTCATGACGCCACGTGTCTCTTCCCCAGGGGACAGGATGCAAAAAAGTGTTATTGGTGGACAGCCTTCGCAACACCAAAATAAGCCTCGTCCAAATTAACAATTCTCAAGACCAGATGTGTTTAGCCCGTGCCATCGTTATGGTACAAACGTATGCCAACAAGAACGAGACGATAGAATGGAAAAGAGCCTGGAAAACTATTCAACAATCGGACCGAGCCAAACAACGAAGTGAAGCAGAACTCGTGTTACAGCAAGCAGGGATATCCAAAGACACCCCTTGCGGTATTCCAGAAATGCAAGAATTGCAAGGTGCCTTGGCTCCACATTACACCTTGAAAATACACCCTCAAGAAGTGTGTGGTCCTCTTTTGTTTCGAGGCCACGATTTCAAAGACGGAAAATACATTCACGTCTATTATCACGATGGTCATTTTCATACCATTACCAGTATTACTGCATTTCTGGGATACATTTACTACCGTGAAAAATGTGACTATGGTTATAACAATCGAGAACAACACAAGCATTGTGGATCAAAATGTGAGGGATGTTTGGCTTCTAAACCTTGTCTGGACAAAGGACAAGAAAGAGTGCATTGCCCTGTTTGTCAGTCCTACCTGTTACCAACTACATTTGAAGATGCAAGGTTCACAGCAGAAAAGTACTTGTCTGCTTTTGAGATTGTGCCCGACTTGTGGACAAGGCATACGTACCAGTAATGCCAAGTTTCACGTTTGTCGCGGGAAGAAATGATGTCACATTTGTCACCAAATCGTGGACTTGGAGCACGAATGCTTCATTCAAAAATATCAACCCCGACCAGAAGATACCCAGAAGAAAGAGAATTTTATCTTTTTTGATTTCGAATGCATGCAAGACACCGGTATTCACATTCCTAATTTCTGCGTGGCTTACCGTGAGTGCGAGAAGTGCATCCAAGAACCTATCTTTAATCATTGCCCTCACTGTAGCAAGATTCCTGGAGGACGTGAAAAAATATTTCGAGGATCAAACACCTTGGTCGATTTTGCCCAATGGATCTTAAACCCCATCGACGAGACGTGGAGTACAGAAGACATCGAATTATTGTGTTATTTATCTGGAAGACATTTGTGTTCATTTAACTTTCATAAGATCAGAACTGACTTCATCACGTGACATCGTCTTCCATCTTGGATTGCTTCACTAAGATTCGAACCGGGAATTATTTAGGACATTTTATTACCAGGACTTTTGCAATTCCACTAGTGGATTATATTGTGAATTCTTTTTGGATTAATTTTGGAATTGATTCTAAAACCGTAAGTTTATTTTTCTTTTCTGTAAAATATATTTGTACTCAATAAATTGTTTGTTAAGTTTTTACAAGCTTGTTATTTTCACTCTTTCTATGTTACTGTTTATTCGAGCCTAAACACGTGACAGTCGATTTAACACGAACATGCTTGTCTTCAGTTAGTTTTTCCTCGACAAAGCCCTATTGTTATCTACTTGTTTAGGTTTGTTCCTTACTAATGAAAGTGGCCTGTATATTCATTTTTTGTGTATACGTGTAAATCTTTCTCTTACTAAGCCTCTTGTTCACAATACCTTTAAAGAGTTTCCTATTAAGCTTTATATCCTTTTTATCTTGACTTAATTTTCTTACTAAGCATGTTGTTCAATTTACCTTTACTTATACAGTGTTCAACTTTTGACCCATGTTATACTTCTTCATTGTGGCCCACAATGCCTCATGCCACATTCTGTGAAGACATGATAGATATCTTGTTGATATTCTGAGTACTTTTCACAAAGAACCTTAAGATTTAATGATTGTTCTGTTGTGCTTCTTCTACTCCGGAAATCTGCCTGTTCTTCAGCAATTATTTATTCTGCTTGTGGGTTCAGTCTGCATCACTTTACTAGCATGGCTGATAAAACTGATAGTTTTGTAATTTTGGCACAGCTGGAAATTGTCTTTTTGGGGGGAGTGTTATTATCAGTGACTGGGTCCACTGTGTTGGCCATTCGTCTTTCTGCCAGATCTTGTTGCAGAGTTTTGAAAGTAGCTTTATCACTGATTCCCCACCATTCTTGATAAGTTCAGCTGAGATCTCGTCTACTCCAGCTGCCTTCCCATTCTGAAAGAAGAGGTGGAGTCAGATATAGTGCTCTTATTGCTGACTCCACCTCTTCTTTGAGAATGGGAAAATCATCATCATTTGTGGAGTTTGGAACTTCAAGCACCTCTGGGTCTCCTGTTGACGGATGGTTGTATAGTTTTTTTTACAATACTCAGTCCATCTTTCTGCAATGTCACTTGTTTCTGTAAGGCATTTTCCATTTTCGTCTTGAATGGTACTGACCCTTGGTTGGTTCTGTCTGATGAGGTCTTTCACAATTTGGAATACCTTTTTGCTGTTATTTGTTATCAGACTGCTCTCTATTTCTGTGCGTCTTTGTCCAATCCAATGCTATTTTGCTTTCTTCGTGTTTTTGTTCTGATAATTGTGAAAATTTCTCGAAACTCCACTGCCACTGTTGTATGTCTGGTGCTTTGGAGGTCTCTTTGGGCATCACACAGATTCAGAATCTTTTCTGTAACCCAGGGTTTTTTCTTTCGGCAATGGAGGCCAATGATATCCTTGGCAGCTGTCACCACTGTGTTGAAAGTGTCTGTCAGCATTTTAACATCAACATCCATCACAAGAAGTGGAGCAAATTTTCATCCAATTGTGGCTTGGAATGATTTGCACATGTTCGGGCCCTTCAGTTTATTATACCCTGGAGTTTGTTGTAAAACTCCTTTGTTTCTTCATCATCGTGATTAGTAGTTGGAGCATAGACTTGGATAATTGTGATGTTAAAGGGAGATGCTTTCAGACGAATGGAGATGATTCTGCTAGATATGGGGCGACATTCAAGCACAGATCCTTTGATGTTTTTTTTTTTACAAGGAGGCCTACTCCATTTATGGACTTGTCTAACACTTCAATATAGTATAATATCTGCCCATCTTCAGTTCCAATTTACCTTTACTTACGTTCCTTAGTAAGCATAGCGTTCTGAAGAATCTGATCTTAACTAAGTCTGGCCATCCAGATATTTAGTTCTCTTCCTTACTAAGTATTGTGTTCAATGCATGTTCTTTATGTTCAACGTGTCTCTAGAAATGTTTCATGCTCAGCGGGTGTTCATTATGTCTTGATGTATGTTTATTGCTGAGCTTAGTGTAGAATATGTATTTAGTTATATCTCTTGCTAAGGGTTTAGCTTCTCGCTTACCAAGGCTTTTAAACGTATTATTTAGCTTGTGCTTTACTAAGCCTTAATAAGGGTAGTGGTTAGCTTGTCTGTTAGTACGCCTTACTAAGTGTAGTGTTTAGCCTTTCCTAAGCCTTGCTAAGGGTAGTGGTTAGGTTGTCTGTTAGTACGCCTTGCTAAGTGTAGTGTTTAGCCTTTCCTAAGCCTTGCTAAGGGTAGTGGTTAGCCTTTCCTAAGCCTTGCTAAGGGTGGTGTTTAGCTTAGCTTGTCCTTTACAAAGCCTTGCTAAGTGTAGTGTTTAGCTCGCATGTTACTAAGACTTGATAAGGGTAGTGTTTAGCTTGTCCTGTCCAAATCCTTGTTAAGAGTAGTTTTAACTTATCTGTTACTAAGCCTTGCTAAAGGCAATGTTTAGGTTGTCTTTACTAAGCCTTAATAACGGTAGTGTTAATTTGTCTGTTACTGAGCCTTGCTAAGGGTAGCGTTTAGTTTGTCTTTATTTAGCCGTGCTAAAGGTAGTGTTAACTTGTCTGTTACTAAGCCTTGCTAAGTTTGGTGTATAGCTTGTCTTTCCTTAGTATTGCTAAGGGTAGTGTTAACTTGTCTGTTACTAAGCCTGGCTAAGGATAGTGTTAACTTGTCTGTTACTGAGTCTTGCTAAGGGTAGTGTTAACGTGTCTGTTACTAGGCCTTGCTAAGTGTGGTGTTTAGCTTGTCTTTCCTAAACCTTGCTAAGGGTAATGTTAACTTGTATGTTACTAAGCCTTGCTATGTGTAGTGTTTAGCTTGTCTTTACTAAGCATTGCAAAGGGTGGTGTTAACTTGTCTGTTACTGAACCTTGTTAAGCTTGTCTTTACTAAGTCTTGCTAAGGGTAGTGTTTAGATTGTCCTGTACGAAGCCTTGCTAAGGGTAGTGTTTAGCTTGTCTTGTACTAAGCCTTGCTAAGGGTAGTGTTTAGCTTGTCTTGTACTAAGCCTTGCTAAGGGTAGTGTTTACTTGTATGTTACTAAGTCTTGCTAAGGGTAGTGTTAAGCTTGTCCTGTACGAAGCCTTGCTAAGGGTAGTGTTTAGCTTGTCCTGTACTAAGCCTTGCAAAGGGTGGTGTTAACTTGTCTGTTACTGAGTTTTGCTAAGGGTTAGTGTTTAGCTTGTCCTTTACTAAGCCTTGCTAAGAATAGTGTTTATATTGTCTTTTATTAAGCCTTGCTAAGGGTAGTGTTTAGCTTGTCTTGTACAAAGGCTTGCTAAGGGTAGTGTTTAGCTTGTCCTGTACGAAACCTTGCTAAGGGTAGTGTTTAACGTGTCCTTTACTAAGCCTTGCTAAGGACAGTGTTTATATTGTCCTTTACTAAGCCTTGCTAAGGACAGTGTTTATATTGTCCTTTACTAAGCCTTGCTAAGGGTATTGTTTAACATGTCCTTTACTAAACCTTGCTAAGGGTAATGTTTATATCGTCCTTCACTAAGCCTTGCTAAGGGTAGTGTTTAGCTTGTCCTTTACTAAACCTTGCTAATGGTAGTGTTTAACTTGTCCTTTACTAAACCTTGCTACGGGTAGTGTTTAACATGTCCTTTACTAAGTCTTGTGTTCATCTGGTCACTGTTCCTATTCCTTAATAATCCCAATGTGAAGGTCGTCGGCTCCATTTGTATAATTGCATCTATTCTTGGTTTCATTAACCTTTCTTTTGTTTAAAAAAGAATAACCATGCCATACAGATACACTATGACTTTATCTCGAAAATGTTGGTCTGTCTTTGTTTTACAAAGACATACAAAATCGTTCATTTGCTATTGCAACGTAGTGATATGTTCTTTTATTTATTTCTGTTCAAAATGGTTTTGTCTGTTTTGACCAACTAAAATATTAATTTGCCACGAATCATCCATCCATTTATTTCTTGCTCTATGCGGACCAACCTGTATTATTATGACCCATGGTTAGCGAAGATGAAGCAATTAGAGTCCACATTAAACAAAAATATTATAGTTACATTTTACAGCTATACCGACGTCGACTTAAGTTCCATTTGAAAACCTCTTTTATTTTGACCACGATGCGCAGGATGATGATAGCCGACAACATTTGTGACGATAACTTATCTTTCCTACAACTTGATAATTAGTATACAAGTGAAGTCGTGAACACGAGCCTGCGTATTGAACGATTTAAGATAAACTATGTTCATGGACTTTAAACTTACATGCGATGTACTGATAATTCTTGTGATGTCCTGTCCGAACAAAACAAAGTCCTGAAGGAGTGTGGTCATGGGTTCATTTATTTTCACTGGGAAAAAGTAAAGAAGGTAAAACTATGAATGCCATTTTTGTGATCAATCTGAATTACATGAATACGTTTTTATTTTAATTGAAGATATCTTGTTAATTTTTAATGTGTCTTGCTATTATTTTGCTATTATGCTGAGAGAGAGAGAGAGAGAGAGAGAGAGAGAGAGAGAGAGAGAGAGAGAGAGAGAGAGAGATGGGGGTGATTTTCGGCCCTTTTATCCCAACGAGCAAGACCTCTTAATTGTAGCCAGTCTTCAGTAGAGAAAACGTTTTGAAGTCGCACACTGTGGAAACTATACTGAGATATGTATTATCACGGCTAATCGTTTCTTTTTCCTAACCAAACTCTTTATTTGAACAGAATGGCTGCCATGTCTTTTCTCGTATATGATATGTTTCCCTCTATGTATTAATTATTAGAACGTCATGTTTTATGTTGCTTAACCTGTAACGTGGTTATGCTCTTCGTTTTCAAGTATTTGTATAATGTCCAGCGACATTATACACTTTATACAGCTTGGTCTTTTGTTATCGCAAAACTACATGATCCTGGTTTATCGTGGTTTTGTGTGTGCTTCATATATCGCTTTAATCTGTAGAGAGAGGCATTGACCCCCCTCCCCCGAGAAAAACTTAAACGAGGATCTAGTATGCATTATTTATGCAAACCAATATTTTTGGAAGAGCATGTGTCTTTCCGTGACTTTGTGAAGAATAAAACAATCAAATATCTTTCTGCGACCATGCGAAGAATAAGACGAACAGTTGTCTATCTGTGAATGATTGAAGTATAAGACGAACAAGTCTTTACTTGACTGTGTGAAGAAGACGAACAAGTTTCGTTCTTTGACTGAATACTACGACGAAGCGTCTTTCTGAGACCGTGTGAAGAATAAGACGAAGCATCTTTTCTTGACTGTGTGAAGAATAAGACAAAGCAACTTTCCTTGACTGTGTGAAGAATACTGTGAAGAATAAGAAGAACAAGTGTCTTTTTCCTTGACTGTATGAAGAATAAGACGATGTGTCTCTCTGTGACTGTGAGGAATAAGACGAACAAGTGTCTTTCTGAGACTGTGTGAAGAATAAGACGAGCGTAGTTCATTGTCTGTATGAAGAATAAGACAAACAAGTGTCTTTCCTTGACTGTGTGTAAAATAAGTCGAACAAGCGTCTTTCTGAGAATGTGTGAAGAATTAGTCGAACAAGTGTATCTTGCTGTGACTATGAAGAATAAGTATAAAAAGTGTCCTTTTGTGCAAGTGTGAAGGAATAAAACGATTCCGTATTTTCAAGAGATTTTTTTAATTACAAATAAAGATAATTACAAACATATAAGTCAGGGCAAACGTATATATTCAAGTGACTACAGATATCACCTTAAGACAATAAATATTTGTGTTCGATAAGCCAAAGGACACAATCAATTTACTACACAGAATAACCCATGAAACTAACTAATTAGGCCTTATGTTCCTATCTTGGACATTTATACACTATTTTTATTAAATGACATTTATTAAGTAGAGAATAAATTTAATTGTATTTAGTTGTAACTGCTAAAAGTGCTTATAATATTAGGTCAAATTTTGGAAACTAGTAAAAATTGAAATACTTGCGCTAATATCAATCGAGTAAACGTTTACACCTATTTTGCATTGCATTAATGTAACCAAGATATTCATAACAGTAGCAATTAATTACAATGAACAGTTTTTGGTAAGATCTTTTAAAGTTGAATGTTTAAAAATATATGGAGGAAATACCCGTATGGGAAAATAAAACCGTAAGTTGCCAAGATGGCCAAATCAACTCTTTTCCGGGCACACATATTTTAGATTTTGTTCCTGTTAAATTCCCTTTTCCTGTAAACTACGTGTGTCAAATCGATGTTATATGTGGGACGAAAATAAACTGACTCATTAATAATGTTCAGAGTTAGACTTGTGTTTAAAAAATATGTAGAACGAAATTCTTGATTTAATAAAATTTTAAGTCAAAATTTTCAATAACTAATTTACAATGGTAAATGGTACTCTCTTGACATGAAATTTGATTATATAATCTAATAATAAGTAAACTGAATTGTATTTTAATACATTTTATTTATCTGCGACAATTATATTTCAAACGGTGTTTACAAGGTTGAAAAAATGTCTCAAATCCAAAATTTTCAAAAAGATATATGTACAAATGGCTAAAACCGTTTGTAAGACGAGTTCTTCAGATAAAAGGTAAATGCATACTCCTCCAAGACAAGCCCTTCTTTAAAAAGTATATAAATCTATGAAACTAAGTAAAATAAATACTTAAAAATAGGCATTTAAAAAAAAATCATGTAAACCTAATTTTTATAATAAAAGTCCATGCTTTCCTTTCGTGATACAAAATGTTGCGACGTGACAAAAAGGAACCAAGTTTTGTGGATGAAAGCAGTAACTCTTGACAGGAAGGAGTTCCACTATCAGTGGTCATGGACTTTGGTCGAGTTTCACCCTAGAAGATGTATGCACCACTCAGATATTTGTGGTGTCGTATATGAGAGTTTCACCATTGAAAGAGTGTGCACTAGTCAAATACGTATGCTATAAATACGAATTCATCCCTTAAAAAGGTATGCACGAGTCACGTACGTGTGTCGTGTATGCGAATCCCACCCTTCAAAGGGTATGTACGAGTCATTGTCGTGTGTCGTATATGTGAATTCCATCCTAGAAGAGGTATGCAAGCGTCCAATACACGTGTTATAATTGCTAGCTGTACAACACTGCCTCAACTAAACTAATTTTCCGGTATGAAAGATACCAATCTCTGATAACAAGTTTGGCTTAACGAAGCACGCTTGTGAATACATAAAGGGAGTGAGAAAAAAAGCTATATAATACGACAATCGAATATGGTCACCTATATATGTGTATAAATATGCCTAACAAATTTCATGTTTACGTTTACCGTTGTTTGCACAATTGTAATGAATACTTTCTGGAAACGGACGGACATACGAATCTATTCATTGTCAGATGGATAAGAACAATGACCCTTTTCCCCAACATCTGATCTCCAAAAACAAAATATTTTTCAAATAATAGATATTTCCTTGAGACTAATTCGTCGCATTGCCCCACTTTTATAATAATCAGGTGACATGGATCTATAAATGTTCTTAGTTCATTTGAATCATGGCATATCGACATTATAAGCTGGAAACAAGAAGCATGTGCCAATTTCGGACTAACGTAACATATACAGCGACTAGAAAATGTGAAGTATCAATTTATTTGATATTCTATATTTAACTTTGCTTTTGACTTGCACATACTTTGAACCACCAGCAGCGGATGTAATGTCTGCTTCTTAGAACTTACGTATGATTGGTATTTTGATTTTTTGGCGTTAGGCATGTGAACTCGATTGTGTGCCAAGCTGGAAAAGAAACGATTCGGTGTCCACATTCATTCGATTCAACTTCTCCCCTTTTACTTAATTGCCAGAACGGTTTCTTCAAGCATGTATCTAATGTACAGAATTATAGAACATACTTTCAAAGTATACGAACTTGTTCATTGATCCCCACAACCTGTGTGGTGTATTATTTGACTTTTTATATACGAGTTGTGCATTTGTCTCCACAACCTGTGTGATGTATTATTTGACATTTTATATACGAGTTGGGCATTGGTCCCCACATCCTGTGTGGTGTATTATTTGACGTTTATTTGGACAGATGCTCGTTCGGCCTGCAGTTTATTATTCTAACAAAACTTTCATATTTAACACAAACAGTCTGTCAACTGAAGGTCCTATTTTGTTTAAAATGTTGGCCCAGTTCCTGACGTGATGCTGAGAACTATGCACATGTAACACTATCAAGTGCCCCACCTGTCCCATTCATTAGTATAAAACAAATCAATGCTCTACGCCAGGAACGTCATTTGGAATGGTGGGGGTGGGGGTGGGGGTGGGGGTGGGGTGTGTGTTCCATTTCAAAACTTGTGAAATACCGAGTGATCTGTGTCAAACAGCTGACCTGTCATGCTTAGCAATGATCTAGGATCTAGATTGGGTGATGATGGTGTTAGTGACTGGATGAGATTAACAGTTATCTGGGATCTAAATTGAATGATGATGCGATTAACAGTGATATCAAATCTAGAATGGATGATGACGGTGTTAATGATGGAATGAGATTAACAATTGATCTGAGTTTTAGACTGGGTGATAATGGTGTCAGTGACTGGGTTAATGATGGTATGAGATTAACAGTGATCTGAGTTTTAAACTGGGTGATGACTGTGTTAGTGACTGGATGAGATTAAGAGTGATCTAGGATTTAGACTGGGTGATGATGGTGTTAGTGACTGGTCGTGATTAAAAGTGATCTAGGATATAGACTGGGTGATAATGCTGTTAGTGACTGGATGAGATTAAGTTATCTGGGATCTCGACTGGATGACACTGGTGTTACAAAAGCAGACCCATGGCTTGCAAACACAGTGATCTGGGATCTAGATTGGGGAATGAAGGTGTTAGTGACTGGATGAGATTTGATCTGAGATCTTGATTGGATGATGACAGAGTTAGTGACTGGATGAGATTAACAATGATCTGAGATCTAGATTGGATGATGACTGTGTTAGTTACTGGATGCGATTAACAGTGATATCAAATCTAGATTGGATGATGACGGTGTTAATGATGGGATGAGATTAACAATTGATCTGAGTTTTAGACTGGGTGATAATGGTGTCAGTGACTGGGTAAGGTTAACAGTGATCTAGAATCTAGACTGGGTGATGATGTTAGTAATCTAGGATCAAGACTGGGTGATGATGGTGTTAGTGACTGGATGAGATTAACAGTGATCGAGAATCTAGATTGGGTGATAATGGTGTTAGTGATTAAATGAGATTATCTCAACAGTGATTTGGGATCTAGACTGGATGATAATGGTGTTATTGAAATGATGAGATTAACATTAATCTGGAATCTACATTGGGTGATGGTATTAAGTGATGAGACTGGGTAGTGATGGTGCTAGTGATAAGATGAGACCAGGTTGTATTTTTTTTTCAGTCTGATGATTTCGATATCTAACAAGATTGAAACCGTATACTTCACATATATTTGCACTGCATGAATTATTTTTGTCTAATGGAGTTTGAAGGCATATCCAAACGGGAAGGCTATACAGTCGACTCCACTTAACTACACATCGGACACTCCGGTTAACTGCACAGTCTTGTGACAGGCCAGAGGGTGTGCAGTTAACCGGAGTCGACAGTAATGGGTATTTTATGACATGCAAGCTATTGTTGTCAGCATCATAAACGAATTTGTAATAAAACTTTTATGTAGTAAACGTTAGGTATCTTTAATGTCGATACGTGTGCTTGGGAGATTGTTCAGCATCGTTCAAACCCGACTCGTAGAGTTTATCTTTCACGTACCTATTTTATATTCTTGTACGAATGCGAGTCAGAGCTATATCCAACATCTTCCACGTTTGTTTATAATTTAAATGTAATTATCTTACACGAATGGGAGTCTGAGCTTTATCAATCACATGTTAAGTACGTTTATAATTATCTTACACGAACGGAAGTCAGAGCTATAGTCAGCTTCATATTTAGGTGGTGCACACCAGTTTCGCATTTTGCATAGCGTTTCCCTTGTCGTCCTGACTGGTTATACTGACTATTAGAACCTTGTATATCTTAGGTATTATTCAAAGAACCTTTAATTTCCTTTGTTTTGTTATATGATTGATGAGTTATAGAGAATACAGTTTGACCTTCAAATGCGAACATCTCAAAACACTGCTAGCTTCGCTTGGTCATTTTCACTTCCTGGACTTCTTCGGCAAAATTGTAAAAAGTAACTCTTTACATCTTATATATTTGGTAATTCATTCAGTGCCCTTTCAGCATCTGGTAAAATTCATTTTCCATATTTTAACAACTACTAAAGATATTGCACTTTAGACTAATTCACGTTGTTTTTTAGCACGAGGGAGCAGTCATTTTAGTTAGCTGCATGCATATATCATTTACAATTTCCACAAGTACAATATCCAATAAAATTTCAGCAACAGTACTTGAAACCAATAATAGAGGTGTTGCAACATTCTGTACATTGTGCATGTTACAAATGTAACTTCACCTTACATCAACCACTTTCTCGGATGTTCATAATATAACAGCTCCAAGCTAATGTATGGAGCTTCCTCGTGATTCTGGACCCACAAAAAGTCATGTTTTTGGTGGAGTTTTCTAAAGCTGAGTCCAGTGCTCTTAACTAAATAGTCTTTCAGTACCAGCCTGCAGAAAATCTGAATGGATACCGATACCTTCCAAAGGCCCAAATGGTTAACCGTCCAGTGATCTTCATTAAATGGACATGTTGTTTGGCTTCCCGAAGATCTAAATAGCTAGAAGTCCAGTTGCAGTGCATCAATCATTGGTTGAAAACTATCAAGCATAATACAATTAAAAATATAGATGCTTGATCATAATTATTATTGTTGGAAATTGTAAAGTTTATTTAAACTTGAAAATGCAAAGTGGGAGATTTGATAAATAAAATAATTATATTGGGTTTTTTTTTTTTTTTGCCCATCGCTGCTAGAACCTATATACTCTTGTTTCTGTTAGGAAAGGGAGGCGGGGGTAATGACTGACAATAAACGCAGCCCTACAATTACCAAAATAAGACTTGTAAGGGTCTATATCTGACCCCTCACCCATTTCATGCTAATTGTCTTATAACGTCGGCGCGTTTAGCCTCTAATCAGACATACCCAGAATTTTTCAGGGCAGCTGTGTCATACTTCCGGTGCCGGTGAGACCGCGGATAACTGTCGTCCATCTTTTCGATCGTAACATCTCGCGGCCATTACCGTCATATCATGATAGAAACTTTTTATTAATTCTTTGCCATTGAGAACTATATTTTGAATTACATTCGTTCACATGGAACAACATGGTGGTTGAAGGTGATAATGCCACATTCCAAATAATCTCGGCGTTTGCTGTCGTAAGTTATATGGTGCGCTCTGCCAAAAGTGTAGCCACCAATCACATTACACACACACACACACACACACACACACACACAGATTCACTACAGTCACGTTTATGCTAAATGCGTAAGTGACTAACCAAGCATGAGACAAAGCTTACTGTTACCAGACCATAATACTGACATGGTTAAATTAGGGCGAGTAACGAGCCAGTCCAAACTTTTCACCCATGTACAATTTAACTAAAGAATAAGTTAACAATTACCACCATCCGGAATTGAATGTATCCCATATATCTTTTCACAATGTATTTAAAACCTTCGTTATCTCTCCAAATATGCGATTTTCTTTTTATTTAACCCCCCCCCCCCCCGCCCTCCTTCGCCACACTGACTACCAAAGACTGGAGGTACTCAGAGTATTCTGGATACCCATAGCCCTCCAAAATGTAGTTTCTCATTAAATGTTTAAACTGTTTTTTTAATTTTCAGACTGTAAAGAGAATTGTTTCGGAAACATCAGCAGCTTCAGAAAACTCAGGATTCGTCCTGAAAGGTAAGCACTGAGTAGAATGAACGCTATTTATCTAACATTGAATAGGTAAAACCTAGGGAGAAAGAAAAAAAACAAAGCTTGATAGATACATGTATATTGACTTCATGGGGATAGGACGCTTTGTGTGACGTGTTCTTAGTTGGTTTGTTTTGGGGAGTGGTGGACGTGGAGGTGTTTTCCTGCATGATATTCTAGAGCGGCAGGAAATATTTACTCATATTAAAGTTGTATTAAAACTCCTCAAAGTATATATATATATATATATATATATATATATATATATATATATATATATATATATATATATATATATATAGTTGTATAAAAAAAAACACCCACCCACGGGATGCTTTCTCACACACACACATACATTATCCGAGCCCGTGACTCGAACCCATGCAGACAAAGGTGAGATGGCATTGGTTGGTAAAGGAAAGCGCATTAGACTACTAGGCTCTGAATACTAATTATTATGTGGAGGAAAGTAAACCTATCAAGAAATGGGTATATACACATCCACTGATCAAAATATATACCCCCAAATACGCATTCGGAATGAATGAACTCGCGTGTGGCTTCTCTGCGTTGATCTGTCGGCCAGTTATGTCACGATGGGGCCGTTAATTCCACCCTCAATATCAAAATGTTACTTCAAACACTCAGCACAGCCCCGTGATCCTCGGATCGAATTTGCTACCTTACAATGATGCAAAAGGTGGATTCTGTTAATTACAGCACAGTTAATGTTCAAGCTCTTTTTGTGTCTCTTTATTTGTACCACATATATAACTTTGTCTTTGATTTAGCCCGAATGGCTCGATTTCTGAAACTAAGAATAACTATTATCGAGTTAAGAATTTCCTTTTGCACAAAAAAGGTTAGGTTTTACTAAGTACTGTCAGTGGGCTCAAAATAAATTTAGTGAAATGCATATTATCTCTCTTGTTACGCATAATCTGATGTAACTGCACTTGGTGGAATAAGACACGCGAGAGTTTTTTTTAAGACTCTTAATACTTCTGGTTCTACGTGCTGACTCAGCAATGTATGTTGGATTAAACTCGTTTTCGTCCATTCGGCCATGTGCGACTGATTAATGATGGATGAACGAACTACTTAGGTTATCCACGGGTCGCGGTTAAATGAATGTGGCAACCCGTTACTTTAATGTACGACTCTGAGCAAGATGGCTGACTTTAACTTTATGAGGGATCATAGAAAAGCATTCCTTGAAGACCTTTCTAGACTGTATGTAGAGCTCAATTTGTGGTCTGACAGTATTAATGCAGACGATTATCTGCTAGAGCAGACGTACAGATGATATGCACATAACCTAAATTATATTAACAACCTATAGCCATACATGTATATCCGTTCTCCACGCATCCTTTGCAACATTTAATGTGCATTAGAATTTCTGCAAATATTATATTCAGTGGGAAATTACTTGTAAAATATATCCTTATGAGTTAATTAATTCAAAATTTAACTGTAACTTCTAAACTTTATTTTGAGTAAATTTTACCAACTAAGAGAACACTAATTTCATAAAAATGGTCACCAAACTAAATGTTTGACTACAGAGGTAAACTTACTATCATTGATCTATTGTAAGTATATAATAAACAATTCAACACTATAATGCCTAAGTGTTTCAGCAGCCTCCAGCCTGAACTTTAACTTAACCGGATATGGGACTGATTGGCTTTATTTTACAGGACTGACCGCCATTTAACTGTAAATGATGATGTACGTCATTGTCATTGACACAATTTAAATATGTTGTAAGAGAATTTAGAGTATTAGAAACAAATGTATCATCCACTCATTTCAAACTTGGATAAATACTATACCACCTAAAATAATTCAATTTAGCCCTATATTATCTCCATGGCTTTTGATTTTGACATGTCTTGTTATCAGTTTGTGTAGCTAATTGAGCACTATCAAATTTAACACACAAGAAGCTTGTTTCCACATACCAGAGTTTTGTTATGGATTAAAATCCAACCATGTATATAAAATTAGCGTATGCTTAAATAATAAAATGTCACGCCATTATAATTGTTTTAAAAGCTAATCTCTTTACTTGACCAAGTTTTACATCCATTGTTTCTTAGCAACCATTAATCTACAGATATTTTGGATATGCAGGTTCGCTATTCTTCGGTCCATCACGGAAGTTACACCTACCCATAATGCTTCTATAAATAAATATGGACACATTTTATTTATATTAGCAATGTATTGTTCACGTTATGTAAAGAATATTACATGATTTCCTTCTTTCTTTTTCTTCCTTTCTGTTTTTTATTTTTATGGGGGGGGGGGGGGCACGAGCAAAGTATTGTTATTTTTGGTCAGTTGCAATTACTCCGACACTTTTATAAATATATTTTAGCATTGTTTACATGCATTAGAACACATGATACATGTAACGGAGCTTAGGTTACGACCCCCGACTCAGATTCCCGGAATGGTAGTGGTCCAAATATGGTTGGGGTGGTGGCGAATATGTGATAAAAACTGTGAGGATTTGCCATGGCATGCCACGCAAGTAGTTTAATTTTCAAATTATTGTTGGCAACAGTTGGAGACGCCAAAATCAGAATTTAAAGAAAGCTCCAACAAAATGTTGCCTTCATTTTCAACATCCGATTTAACTGACACATAGATCTTTCACAAAAGTAGTAGCTTATCCGGTTCTTGTCAGAGTGAGGGACCTGGCACAGCGAGAGGAAATTGATCGCAAGTTAGTAATGTAAGTTGTTGTTGTTGTTGTTGGGTTTAACGCCATTTATCAGCACAAGATAGGCTATGCAAGGCAGCCAGTATAAATGGTGGAGGAAGAACCCGGGAAAACCCAAAAGAAGCTACTGGCAAGCTTTCTCACATACCCACATTGGCCGAACCGTAGACTCGAATCCGCCCAGGCAGAGATGAGATGACACCACTCGCCCCCCCCCCTCCCCCGCAAGGAATTATATAATCAAGCTAGAGAAACTGCCTATTGACGCTCAGTATAGGTCCAGTTTAGTTAGGTTTTATACACTAATTATAACTTTATATTCTGCAAGGACACGATATAATTTCTTTGTTCTTATGCTGATTAATTAAAGAGGAAAATATTCTTCTTAGTGTTCTCATTTCCAGTCTTCTAAATCTGCAGGAATTTGAGATAGAATCGTCCATTTACAAATCGAGAACCAGTCAGGTGTGTATTTTCAAACGTACTATATCGTATTACTCATGTTCACTCATAATTTTGTCCAAGTCAACCATATACACATATGTTCCGACAAAAAAAAGTGGGAGCTGGTAAAAGCTAATCGTGTACACTTACGTTCGACCGAAAAAGTGGGTTTGATCAAAGATAACCAAGTACACCTACATTCGACCGAAAAGGTGGGTTTCATCAAAACTAATCAAGTACATCCACGTTCGACCGAAAATGTGGGGTTTGTTAATCATGTATACCTATGTTTTTGTCAAAGCTAATCTTTTACACCCATGTTCAACCGACAATATGGATCTGATCGAAAGCTAATAATGTACAACAATGTTTTTGTCAAATTTAATGATGTACACCAGTCTTCGACCGAAAAAGTGGAAATGGTCAAAGCTAATCATGTACGCCTATGTTCGACCGAACAAGTGGGGTTTGTCAACGTTAATTACATTTTTAAGCCAGCAAGGATGTGCCTTTTCTAGCGTATGTATATATCGGAAAATGTGTTAGTTCTTTTTCGTGAACAGTTTGCATCCCTCTGGTACATAATCATACTTTCGATGGTAAATTTATAAAGTATCCTTTTATGGTCAATTGCCACTGTAAGTCTGTAAGGGTGCAAATTTATGTGGATCTATTAAAAGTACATTAATTTGGGAAATATAACAATTAATTCGATTTATTGGGACAGATGCGTGTTAAATCGCTATACTGCAATAGTTTGTAATGTCTGTTCCGTGAGAAGAAGTGATTCTTAATTAAGCCTTCGTTTATTTAAGTCAGATAGACTGGAAGCAAAAGAACATCGATCTTTGTATCTAAAATATCCGAGATAAGATTGTCCAGAGTCAGTTATTTGAAAATCTAGAAGTCAGACTGACCGCAATTTAAGCCCATAGTTATAAAAAGTCGTATATATTTATATATTTCATCCTGATTAATTACGCTAAATAAGAGGTGCGTTTCCCACCTATGTTTCACACTTTATATTATTGATTACTCCATCCGGGTAACAACACCAAGGGCGATCACCCTCTAGATAATATGAACCGAAGAAAAGAAAAAAAAAAACAGACAACTTGTAAGAAGGTACGATCTATCAATCAACCTCACCAACACCCCACAGCCACCACCGTTTTCAATTGATATACAATGCACAACGCTATTGGTTAGTTGGCATTATATAATAATGGAGGCAAAAATATTAAATCCAATAGATGTCACTAGGATAAAGCACCAGTATAAATGTTCGATCCGCCAATGTGTAGATAGGGTTATTGGAACATTGGCTAGCGAAGATGTTTTGTATTTGTATCTTTAAATCCAACATGACTGCTATTTACAATTGAACTCAAAGACTACTCTGCTCTTACAATGAGCCTTTCAGCTCAGTATGTCGATCTACAAATGATTGGATCCGATTGGATAGAAGGAAGGTCCTCAAGTTTTACAAAGTGTTTACAGTCTGCTGTTAAAAATGGCGATACATGTAACTTCTGTAGCAAAGAAGACGATTTAAAACAGTTTTTCTCATAATGTGCCTTAATATTTGGCCAATTACTCATTCACTGGCTGGTGGACGGATGTCGTCCGGATGGGAGATATCATGCTTGCTTGTGCATCGTGTTTAAAGATAAAATATGTTAGCAGTGTACTTATTTTAATTTTAAGAACATCGTGTTTTGTGTTAGCATTTAACAGTGTACTTATTTGAATTTAAGAACATAATGTTCTGTATCCTCAAGGTACTTGATAATATGCATGTACCGATTTCCTGTTTTCAACATTTGTGCTTAGAATATTCCCTCCACCGATGATAGTATTAATATCGGAACCAGTTTAACTGCGCCATGGGCATTATTTTTGTTATTGCAATTCAGTAGTTACCGACTTCCGACGATTGCAGATATTCGATGAACTCCTTCCCATCCACGTTCTACGCACTCATACACCCACACATGTGAATGTATGATCAGCTTCAGTTATTGCATCTGTCCCTGTGTCTGTACACTATCGCGATCACTTTGGTCTGTTGTAACTATCCGGAACACCGTCACTATAATTAGATAAATCAATAAACGACTTATCTAAAACTGATTACAAATTTGAGCAAATTAAGTCCATTAGTGTTCCGATTTTTTCACCATTTTGTCGATGCATCTTAGAATGTGATTGCTGTTACCAAAATTAGGAAAACCATTGTGTGATGACTGATGTGTTGAATTTTGAATAAGCATTAAACCTTAAAGGCACAATAGTGCAGCTCAGGGTGAATTTGCTTACAAAAATGTTTGGACATTTATGTATATCAACTGATTAAATACTATTTAAAAGGCAATTCTAGGGTAATATCAAGTACGTAGAGGTTCTTTTTATGAAATACGAGCTGTCCGAAATCTTCGTATGAAGCGAAACGAATCTATAGTCTCCATATTGAAATCGCGCTCGGCAGTGATCGGCAGATCCCGAACGAATAACACACATCATTCCGCTGACCCAAATTTGCATAATTATTTGCAAAATGCTGTACACTAATGCTGATGGCATAAAACACAACAACGCTACGAGTGAGTATCGATATTCTTTAGATCTCGTTCTTTTCTCGTTATCATTTTATTTCTAGTTTTAGTTTTAAGAGGAAACGTTGAAATTTATTTAGAACTACTCTTATGGTTATATTTAAATAGTTTTTTTGTGGTACGAGAATGATTTAAATCGAAGTGCTTTGTACAATATTGCAAAAGTGGAAACGAAGTCGTGGCATGCTTCTCCAAGTTAATATTTATACCTTACATAAATAAGTTTTATTAAAATTTGCGACTGGAGTATGGAATCCGGGACAGATCATAAAAAAATGCATTCGCACAAACGTACTGTCACATTGTCACTTAAAGTTTGACCACCTTTTTCATTGTTTCCCTTTACCTTCATTAGCGCGTCAGAGACCCTTAACTTTTTAATGTGATCCCCTGTTTTCATACCAAAGTTCTTTTTTACGACCCATTTTTGACACCTAGGAGATATTTTAATCTAAGATTTGTACCCATAGGGGATAGACTGGTTTTATCCTTGCGCATGTTTATAGGGTAGTATGTACTCTCAGTAAATATACACAGAAATTTAGCTTTGGTGCCCATCTATGACCTTTGGAAGAAAAGAAAAAAAAAACATACACCTAACAAGCTTCAGCCACCGTGACTGAGTCAACGTTTTTCAAGGCCACTGCCTCAGGGTACCGGGTAGCGTAATCTACTACCGTTAATATATAACGATTACCACTTTCTGCCGCCGGCTTAATCGGACCTTCCAAATCCATCGCCACTCTCGAGAAAGGTTCGTCAATTAGTGGGGTGGTTCCTAGTGGCACCGGGCGATGGGAGGTCTTAGGTGCCATTCGCTGACATTTGTCACACGACAAACAAAACCTCTTCACATTCCCATGTACACCTGGCAAATAAAACTCGCATCACCAACCTATCTCTGTTCTTCGCCACGCCCATGTGGCTTCCAAGAAGACCCTCATGTGCTAACCTAAGCACTTCGTCACGCTTTGCTACGGGCACCACAACTTGCTTAAACGTATCGGCCCCTTTCTTGGCATACCAATACAAAATACCCGGTTTCGTCGCAAACTTAACCTCGCCATCAGGCAATTTCCTTACGGACCCGTTCGTCGAGTACCTGCGTACCTTGTTAAGAGACAAATCTTCCTTTTGAAGTTTTCCCAACTCGCCAGGTACCAAAATGTCTATGGGCGAAGTCACGGATCTTAGCGACTTTGATCCTGACCTTCGCTTCATAGCCCTCGACTCAACTGACCCGACATGTATAGGGTTACACGTCATAGGGTTAGGTTGGGACAACACATACCTTCACCCTAATATTACGTCATGAGACAGTCCCGACAAACACGCTGCTTGAATTCGTCCTTTTACATACGGCGAATCAAGGTCTATGCTAACGACCGGAAGCAAATCCTTCGTCCTGTTAGCAAACTGGACTTCAACCGTCTCACCTGTATAATCTCCAGGTTTAATATACCTACTATCTACCAAGGCCGGATAACTACAGCCGGTATCGTACAGTACGGTGAACTTTTCACCATTTACCGTAGCTACCGCTATATTAGTGGATCCCACTGTTTCTCCTTTCTTAACAGTATTCGGAGTTACAGAACTAATGGTTGTCAGATGATACTTTCTACAGTCCTTGACAACGTGGCCTGGTTTGTTACAGCAATAACACACTGGCTGACCTCTTCTACCCGACGTATCCTTATCTACCCCCTGAGTCTTCCCCGACCCACGGAAATGTACTTGGCTGAGATTTCCGGCCCCTGGCTTCCCACCATTTTGACCATTTCGTCTTTGGGGTGCCACCTCAGTGGTCTTTCTATGCTCACCGTTTCCAGGTCGGTCCCTACCACTCCAAGTAGTTGGACGCGCATGCGCGCTCTCGTAGCGCTCCGCCATTACACTTATCTCAACCAAGGTTGAGAATTCACGCTCCGCCAAAATCACAATTAAATCTTTCCTGTAAGAACTTAGGACATGTTGCTTAAAAATTTCTTCGCGTATACCCTCATACGTCAGCGCGGTACCAGACATTTTTATCCATTTATCAAAAATTATGCGTACTCGACTACGAAATTGCGCGTGTGTTTTGGGTAGCCCTTTTTGACGATTCTCTAAAATGTTTACGAAACGTTTCTGCTGATGATTCATAGTGTCGAAGTAAGGCTTTCTTCACAGCGTCGTAATCGTCTATCTCTTCTGGGGTCATATTGTGGTATACGTATTTCGCAGCTCCCTGTAAAAATGCCGAAATATTGATAGCCCACTGGTCCCTAGGTAGTTGATGTTCCAGTGCCAACTTTTTAAACTGTGTCAAAAAGTTGTCAACAATTTCGTCCTTGTCATTGAACATATGCATGGTGATCTGAATGGGTCGTCTGTCTTCCAAACTTCTAGTTGTGGTTCCTGGACGTTCATTAAACTCTTCACCCCTCCTGGACTCAGCTTCGTTACTCAGTCTCTCCATGGCTAACACGTTCCCTTTCTTGAGCTTTTTCCTCAGCCTTTAATCTGGTTAGTTCAAGTTCTTTCTTTCTTTTCAGCCTGTAGCCGGGCTAGTTCAAGTACTTTCTCTTTCTCTCGTTTAGCTGCTTGCCTATCCTACTCTCGTTCAGTTGCTAACTGCTGCTTATGTTCTCTAAGACTACGCTCAGTAAATTCTGCAAGTTTCTCGACGTTGTAACCCAGCTCGTCCTTGCCAATGGATTTAAATTCTCGTACTAATTGTCTGTCTGTCGCCATTATGACTTTTCGAACCTTACTTAACAAAACAAATGTGAATTACCTAGCTGAAAATAGCTTTTGTTCTGTAACTTATTAAACTCTCCTACAATGACCTGAGCTAATACATTGAACAAAGAACTACTAGCCCCCGTAAAGATAAATAAACAATTTAATCAAATACATACACAATGAAATTTCCTTTCATTTGGAACACACGCGGTTTTAGAATTAAACTTTCACCGAATTACAAATAGATTGAAAATATAATTAATCAAATTTAGCCGTTCTATTACTGATAGTTAACTTCATTACATAATCGAGTGTTTAATCAAATTCATCCTCTTTGTTCGATTTTCATAACATGTTATCCTCGAACTGCGTTCTCTGCTCACTCCAATGTTGATCCAGAAGTTCCTGTCTCTCGAGATACTTTTCCCTCGTGGATGTTCCGTTTGAACTCAGACATGTCCTCGGTATCAATGTATACACCTCGCAATTTCTCCTTCACAATTCCCTTTTCCCATTCTTGTACGTCCTCTATTTCGGTACTGCACGTCTTTCCAAATAAAAAGCTATTTCTTTCTTCCTCGTGTTTTTGGTGCGTCTCTCAACCGTTGTTTTTGGTGGTTTTCCCCTGGGTCTATTGTGTCTCATGAATTTAAATAATGGCAAGCTGGGCTAGAACTAATAGTTATTTAATAGATTCGTCCTAAAATCTGGCACTTTACAAATACATTTCATTAAGGTGAACATATTTAGCATTTATTTAAAAAACAGTGTGTACATAAAGCATAATCGTTGTTAAGATTCCGGTTTAGTTCAGTCACGATATCAGAATCAACGGCAATAAATGTCAGAAATGTACGTAACGGGAATATAGTTCATTATGGAGAAGCGTGCATCGATCTGCCTTGCTGTCCTTTAGTTAGTCGAATATGTGTAAGATTGTAAGAGCCTACCAGAGAAAGCTCTGTTCATTTGAATTCATTTGAAAGTAGTTTCAAATAAAAAGTAGACTAACAAATATAACTAAATACTTGGTAATAAATCGTTCCCATTGAGAGTGTTATATATATTTAATTTGATTGTTTATTTGTTTGTTAAGTTTTTATTATTGTTTCGATACATTTTATTGTATGGTAAAATAGTATGCTAGACTTGATCTTGTCGAACACTGAGTTCATTTTGCATGAAATGATTGACTCTTAAAAATGTATTCATTGTAAACAATTATTACACAGCTAAATTGTTCGCTTGACATCAGGATCATTAATAATAGACAAAGTAAATATGTTTATTTGTGTCAAAGTGTTTGACTTTCCTGTTTGAGTTTTACACAATCCAGGCTATTGTATTTTTTAAAAACATCAGGAACATTGGAGAAAGTTATTAACTATTAGGTAATTGTTTTTTTTATAGTTTTGAGTGTTTGTGCTCTAAAAAGCAGTATTACAGAAAAAGTGAAAACAACAAGTTTGATAAAATTTAACAAATAATTTATTTTCCTTGAAAAATATTGCAAAAATGAAAATAGAACTTACAATTTTAAGAATCCAATCCACCACCACCACCACCACCCCACAAAAAATACAATAATCATCAACAAATTAAATTAAAAAAGTGCTAGTAGTGAAATCTTCTAACAAAATCAACTTTGAGTCCTGATGGAAAATCAAAAATGGAAGACGATGACGTATGCTTAAGTCTGTACTATTCTTATATAAAGTTCCTTGCCGAAAACCATATTTTACACTTCGGTGTTGGAAATCCCAATAAAATATTTTATAAACTGTCTTTGTCCAGGAATTCTGTATGAACACATCACAAATTTCCAGAGATACGAATTAATCCTTTAAAATCCAAATGATCTGAAAACAATTTAACAGAACTAGAAACTAGCTACAACAGAAGAACTTATGGTCAGTTTCAAAAAGCCCCAAACTGAGATTTCTCTATTAAATCTAACGTCTGCGCAATGATGGTCATCAGAATAACTACTAGTGGGGTAGTCTTAAACTCTTTCATCAACTATTTAGCATTACAGTACATAAGTATGAATCTTTGGCTTTCCTTCGGTCTCACCATCCGCTGCATGATGTTAGTTGTGGTAAGATGGTAGAGAAGCATGCATTAACTATGAGGCCGAATTGCCAGAATGACTGATGTTAGGGCCAAACGGCCAACATGCCCCATCTGTGAGGCAAAATTGCCAGTATGACATGTCCAGGCAGAAATGCCGCCCTATTGAGGCAGAGTTGCCACAACTTGTTATGTATGTACGTCGAGTGGATTGGGGACAGAATGCCCAAATAACGCTGCATGCTGAGAATGGAACTGAAGTAGTATGCAGCGGGATCCCTAAGAAACAAAAGTACTTATCTGCGACTTGCTTTTCAATTAGTTGTGATAATGAAATCCTTTTATGATTAGGACAGCTGTGAAACAGTGAAGCTGTAGAATCCTGAAAACAGTTTTTTGATAGATCTTGAGAAGTACTAGATCATAGTACAAAACATTAGGTCATTTTGATCAAATTAGGACGCTTTAAAAGCATATTTTGTATAGCTATCATATCTGATATGTGGATACATTTAACAATTTAACGAATGGTATGTCACCACCATCCTATCCTTAACACTTCAGTGAATATATACATCACTGATGCTTAAGCGAGTTTCTTTGACCTTGCTGCTTGAACAGTCATCAAACTAGATATGAACACACATCTTGCCAGAATAACATTATCAGCACATGAACAGAAAACATATTGACTTATATTTATCACCACTCAGATGGATCACGTTGAGAACTAACACCCATAAAATTCGTGCCTGAACAAACACGAATAGACGAGCTTTAATGCCATTTGGAACTCCCATATCTTTGTGAAAGGAGCCTGTTAATCTTCATATTCTCAGGTAATATAAACAATTGCATGCTGGCGTGCTTAATTTGGAAATTGTCGCTGTCATTGGCAAAAGTGATAAAATTAATCTAAAAATATTCTCGTGGACGATCGACCTTTAATCATTTCCCCCATCGAGCCTGTCAACATGGCATATCACTATAGTTTTATATGTCACATGACCGTGTCATTGCAATGATATTATTAGTGTTTAACTAGCTGAGTTAGCTTCAATATCAGATCCCAAAGGTGCTTTATGAAACCCCACATATAATTACCGTAAATAATTGAATTTATTTGTATTTTTTTTCCCAGCACAAAACCAAGAAATGCAAGGTATATATGGCAGGAAGCGTGTCATTTCTGGATGCAAAAGGTACCTTTTGTGGTAATCTCGTTTCATTGTGACAGTAGTTAGGTAAGAGATTAATACATTAGTGTGTGTCCTATTGCAATATATTAATGGGACTATATCAACAAATATAACTATCACTTAATTTCAAATTTCATGATAAATCTTAGTAATTAAGCTTTTAATAATTTGCTATATCTAAGAGTCGGTCCTCCAATATATTTTCATTTAAGTTTCCTTTTTCTTCTGGCACTCTAATTATAAAGATGTATATCTTACTTTCTATCTTACTGTACAAACCTGCTGTTTGTCATGTGGTCACTGAAAAGCAAAATCTTACTTTTTCTTTTATTTTATAAGGAATTCACAGATTTCCCATTTTTTGGTTAGTAGTGTAACATTTGAAACATATATGGCTATTAATTGTTGTGAACATAAACAGCCATGGAGTCGATAATACGTGTTACATCATGCATATTTTGTCATGAATGTAGCAGTAGTATACCTAACTTGTAAAGTTCATTTGAAAGAGGAAACAAGAAGCGTAATGCGTTTAATACGGATACATAATTTTAAGTTTATTTGTGACCACTATTAAGAACACTTTAGGATCCATTTTCTTGATTTTTGAACTAAAGTGTCTCTCAAAGTCTTTATATATTAAATTGATGACATGTGCTGCAGTTTATATCAAATATAGTGGCGTTTAAAAGGTGTGGCCATTTTACATAGCTTTATCTGTATATTAGAATATCGTCTGTAGAAATTGAAGTCAAATAACGTATGGGATTCGGAAGATCTATGTTTTAAATTAAAATAGCTAGGTAAAATTAATTTCAACTAATCAGATGCATAGCATTTATATTTAAGTTCTTTTTGGCAAAATCAAGCTTCTCTCACTCTCAACATACATAATTCACTGTATTCATCAAATAAAGGTGATACGAGGGTTCCAAAGATATATATTTATGCAAAAAACTAACATTGACGTCTATACGTTTTTCATTAATATATTTGATATAAAATGCTATTGGTAAAGTAATTAAGTATGGCTGTCATTGATAGCAACACAATTATATTGTATTTTTTCCCAGGACAATCCACGAACATGGCATCCATCTTTATATCAACAAAGGAAAGAACTAACTTTGCACGAATGTGTTGGATTGTAGTTGATGTGTTTCGGGACATCCTCTGGTGTGTGCTAGCCGATGAAATTTCTCCCGCTGACTTGCCAAGCAAAGCTCTGACCAATCAGCATAAGCTTGGGAATCTTAATAAGGATATCAAATCGTTGCTGTTTAACAGTTACTCTGCCTCCCCCATTATCCCTACGTCAAAAAACTTTGACGTCACCTCACTTTACACGCTTATTAGAAACCTTTGCAATCTGGTCCCGGTTCCAACAAATGGTTGGGGCCAAGCGCCTCCCCCTTCTGGAGGTAACCTAGGTGATGAGGTAGAGCGGGTAAGGGTGTTCAGAAACTCTGTTTATGGGCATGCAAAGGAAGGTTATGTGAACGATAGTGATTTTCGCGACTTATGCAGAGAAATGATAACGTTCGTTACGAGTTTGGACGCATTCTTGGGCGGCAATTATGACTTTGTGGGAAGCATAAATTCCATTCTTGCATGCAGCATGGATAAAGTTCTACAAGACACCTATATTGACAAAATGCAGGAAATTGCCAAATTATCAGGTAAGTGAATACATTTGATTGAAGATAAAGTATATTAATATATTTCGTTAGTTTTCTTCCTTTAAATTGTCCTGAACAAGAGATATCTGATATCCCCAATGGAATGTAAAACAGAATCTGTACTTTTAAATATAAATTCTGTATTCATACTTTTTTCTGGTTGGAAGATCAAGCAGTCAAACAGTCTATTTATTTTCTGGAATACATGCTAAAGGACAGTTTAGTTGTTTATTGCAGCCTTGCTTAAATCCACGGGGAAAATAAAAGCAAATATATAATGCGTTACTAAATGTTACTGGTCAATTAAAAAAGTCGGGCTCTTATTAATGGACTCATTCTTATCGTAAATGATTTGTAATGTCACACAATGCCTTTATCCTTGGAATAGTCTGAACATATGAAGATTTGTAAAATACAAACTAATGTGATATAACATCTTTACTTTGCAAAATTATACTGTATCTATTTGTACTAGATATTTTTATTCTTAATTTGATCAACTTATTTTATAGATAATAACATCCTTTAGAGCGCATTATTATTTAAATTTGGTAACGATGGAAAATAATTGTAAAATCTGTTATATATTGCATTAAGGTCATTATTGCATCAAGCCTTATATTGAAACTCCTCAGAGTATTTCACACTGAATCGTTCTGGGATTGATGTTTCTGAATTTTTTGCTGGCCTTGAAACTGTCCACATTGAACTATATTGCACATATTATCTAATTAAAAAGTTCAAATGTATACAGGCTAGTGTTTGTTACAAAAACATATATATTAATATATATTAATATCACTCTTTATATGGAATTCGAATTACAGAAAAACAATTGAATTTGAACTCTCTGTCAGATCTTTGCTTTATATTGTATTTCTTCCTTAAATTAAAAATTTAATAAACTTTAACAATTTTTGGAAATTACGGAACTGAAATAAATGATTACATGTCATGCCTAAACTTAAAATACTGCAACCTTTTAATGCACAACGTGTACCGGTATGTATGAATACTGTGACTATGGGAACTTGCAGAATAAAAGCTGTATAGTATCATCATTGATCCAGGTTCTGGTATGCAAATGAGCTATTCTCTTTCGAAAATAAATATGTGTTGCAAATTTACCGACTGTCAAATTCTTTCCTGTCAGGTGGCATGCTATTAATTCCAAACATGATCTGCTTAAAACATATTATATACTATTTTGTCTCTATTTTAGAGAGATCTTTCCACTTTAGATTCCATTACATTGTTATCAAACTTCAATTAATTATTTCGTTTCCAATGAAAGGTTGAGCCACGCTTTTGTAAAATGTTTGCAGAAAAAATGTAATCCCTGCCCTTTCTGGTTCATCTGGTTTTGTATTACTTTCATTTATTACATATGACATTTTAGAGTTAAGGTCATTATCACTTAATAATGTAATTTAATAACCAAGCAATAATTTTCTTATTTGAAAGTAAACTTGAAACTCGTATATTGATTTTATAAATACGAGTGGGGTGACTGGCTGAATGTTCTCAAGCGCTCTCCGTTACGGATCATTGCATTATCACCTCTGCGTTGGTTCGAGTCTCAGATTCGGTCATTGAGGGTATGCGAGAAAGCTAGCCAGTAGCTTCTCGTGGGTTGGTGTTTATGTTTTATGGGGATTTTCCTGGGCTCTTCCTTCACCATTAATACTGGCCGCCACAGCAGAGCCGATCGTGTGCTGATAAAAGGCGTTAAACCCTACAACAACAAATCCGGTTAGAACTTCATTTGTTATATGTTAACAAAATGATACAACATTTGATGGTTCCATTCACACTTCTCATTTTAACTGAAATTATTAAATGTTCATGTCATACTTTATAATACATATGTATTTATCGAATCTCAGTTAACAACATGCAAATGTAGTTAGAGAAGATATTCAATTAGCTACATGTAAAATAATCAATTTCGATCAATTACATTTTATTTGTGCAATGTAGTTGTTAGTAGGAGCTCTAAAATGTGTCACAGGACAAAAATAAGACGTACTCGTTTATTTTTTCAAATCTACCAGTTATCAATATTCGCCACACATTTCTATGTTAATTATATTTGCTTTAAAACAAATATGCGATCATGGCCAGGGATATGAAGACAGACATTGATAGTATAGGAATAAGGTTTATATGCATGCAATCAAGCAGCAGAGAGGTTTAACCGACTAATTTGAAACGTCATCCTTTCTTGATTACCAAATCGACTAATGGTGACTAACATAGAAGTCAGTTCAATGACTACACCTAGCTTGACCCAAACCAAGTTTGTAGTCTCTGCTGCTCTCTCCATGTGTTAAAAGGTCAATCTGAAAATTAAAAAATATCTTCTATATAAAACAAACAAAATGAATAATTCAGAAAAACGATCAATCTGAGACTTTTTGAACATTGTGTAATATTCTTCCTCGGTGCTGCTACAAATTAGCCAAACATTTTATCGATACATGTAATGAAATCATTATATATATATATATATATATATATATATATATATATATATATATATATATATATATATATATATATATATATCAATAAGACTATGTCAAATATCGGAGAAGCATATTCTACTAGATTAGCTCGAGAACGCCAGGAAGTAATAAAATCATTCATTCCTTAGAGAGATTCGCTTCGAAGAAAACTTCAAGAACGCCAGGAGTCACAAGCTGATTACGTAGAAGGTACACAAAGATTATTTAAACCTATTACTGCAACAACTGAGAAAGTTGTATTGGGAGATATCACTGATCCAGAAAAGAAAGAAACCTCTTCTTGGGACAATACAAAAAACCGCTAGGGCAACGCAAGAGATTTTACAAGATCTTCCAGCTAGAATAGCTGCCGCACAACCTAAACAAGATATTGATAAAATTTACACTGAAATAGCTGATGTTAAAGGAAAACTTGCATCTAAATCTAAAGCAAAAGGAGATGTTGAATTGATTAGTAAATTTAATTAAGGTGTTATTCAAAATATTATAAAAAAAAAGTGTTAAGGAGGACGAATTTTCTCGTTTTGCATATAATAGTCTTTTTCGAAAATTTGAAATTTTAAAACCTAAACACGCTAAAATAAATAATGATCACTTTTTTAAATGGCTATATCGTGTGTACTACAATTAAAGTCAGGCTAGACTTGATGATCCAGTATATAATGAATATATTAACGATATAAAAAAACTCAGCAGCAAAAACAACAACAACCACAGTATCAGCTACCTCCACCTCTGCAACAAACAGAACAACAACTTCTCCATTATCAACCTCCATCATCTCCGAAACAAATAGAACAACAAAGGATGATGTTGGAAGGTAAGAAAATTAGTAGTGATCAAAAATAAAAGATAAGGCGAAACAAAAAGGGGAAGAGAGGAAACAAACAATATAAATGGTGAGACAAATGGACAAGAGAGGGAACAAAAGGAAGCCAAACGACAGAAGAGATTACACTCTTCACCAGGTACGAAAAAAGATACTGGTGATGATTCTTCTGGCGGTACTACAGTAAGTGGTCTAGGAAATAATCATATCACCAGCCTTGAAAGAGTAATCGCCGACGTGGATAAACTAGAAATTCTCATAGGAGGAAAACGCGCTGGGAATACTTCTCATGAAATTATCAACGAAATGTCTGATATCTGTCCACGATTATTTACCGGTGGTATCATGGACATCAACACCTATCGGGAATTTATCGATGAAATTACAGATGACTAAATCCCTTGACAAATAATTCAGATCATGTTGAATAATTAAATAAAATGATCGTACACAATACGTATCGTAGACCAAGAATGATCAGAGTAGTAAACTCACGATTACTAGTTTATGAAATAACATATGAAAATGGACTTGGTGATGTTGTTCGGGGTTTATTTACCAGGATATCCCATTAAGCAATGCCAATAGCAAAATAGTTATCTATGAAAGCTATCGATGTTATTCGCGACAAAGCTCCTAGCGCAATAGGTGATCTTGCCGGTAAAGCGTTTTCTGCGGTCAAGGACAGAATTTTACGATTATTACGACTAAAAAAAAACAACTGAAATTACCATCTACTCAAGTTATGCCTGCAAATAAAAGTAAAATAATAAATCAGGTCGCAACCCAAAGATTAATGGATCTGGTTGATGCATTGTTAAAAGAAAAAGAAGATAACATAACCGCTAGTCTGTTAGCAGGATGTAGTCTTCGTAGATAATTAAAATTTAGATCATAGTAATTACAATAAAATGTTTAAGCGTGAAATTGATACAGTGTTAGACATGGGTGAACCAGTTCGCAAAAATGATTCCCTGCGCGATTATCAATATTATTCTTACGATGCAGTACAACCAAATCAACGTGGAAGAATAGAATTGCAGGTACAAGATACAAGTCGGTATTTCTTATCCGCTGAGGCATTTATCGAAGTCGAGGGGCGACTTATAAAAGTAGACGATACAAATTTTGAAGCTACAACTAAAATTGCTTTTGCCAATAATGGTATTATGGCATTATTCAATAGTGCCACATACATCATCGATGGAAAACAAATCGAATCAGGTCTGCAACATGTTGATATTGCTACGACGATACTTGGTCTAGCAAGATACTCTGATGACTGTTCAATATCAGCTGTCCCATCGATGACGTTTGCAAAGGATATAACCGATCATGCAGATCACACAGATTTAACTACTGGTAATGTAAGAGCCGCAGGTGCAGTCGCAGACGTAAATGCAGTATTATCAAGAAATAACAAATTCAACCTTGGATTTGCATCACGTAAGTCAATGTTGAACGCTAATGGAGAATTTTCGTGTGTAATTCTATTATCTCATATTTTTGGATTTCGCAGAGCTGTTAGAAAGGTTATATTTGGTGCTAAACACACTATAGTACTTGTCAGAAAAGACTCAGACAATGATGCAGTCTGGCGAGCCAATGGGGTTGTTGATGAAGCTAAAATAACTATAGCAAAATTATCATTGTGGAAAGAAAGTTGATCCAATTGAAAAAGACTTTCCTGATATATTTCAAGCTTGTGTAGTTACCAGAGATATGGCAAGGAAATCTCTTGAGAATGATGTTGATGTAGCCAGTATTCCTTTAGCTGACACGTGTATAGGTCAGGCTTTTGATGAGGTCACTTTTACTCTTTGTTTGGATCAATCAGAAGGAACTAATCATAGTGATCCTCTTTTAACAACTCATTTTCTTTATTCTAATCAGGGTGATAAACGACAGTCACTTGTCGTCGAACAGGATAAAGATCCTGAGATCACCGGTTTATTACAAAGGGCCATAAACGAGACTGAAGCCACTGAAGTGCCTGTCTGTTATTTCATTAAAAATGGAATTCTTATTAGAAAATGGAGACCTCCCGAGGTACCTGCTGGTGATGAGTGGTCGGTGAACTATCAAATAACAGTTTCAAAACCTTACAGATAGGAAATACTTAATCTGGCCCATGAAACTCCTTTGGCTGGTCATTTAGGGATTAATAAAACTTATCACAAGATCATGACTTACTTTTATTGGCCAAAAATCAAAAGTGATGTTACCAAATACTGTAGATCTTATCATACTTGTCAAATGGTAGGTAAACCCAATCAGAAGATACATAAGGCTCATCTACAACCTATTCCTGCCTTTGACGAACCATTTAGTAGAATTATGGTAGATTGTGTAGATCCCTTACCCATGACCAAGTCAGGTAACCAATACCTGTTGACCATTATGTGTGCGTCAACACGGTTTCCAGAGGCAATTCCGTGAAGGAATATAAAATCTAAAACATTAGTAAAAGCTTTGATAAAGTGTTTTACTCAGTATGGCCTTCCCAAATCTGTTCAGTCTGATCAAGGTTCAAACTTCATGTCTGGAATTTTATGTTATGTAATGAATTAGGCATTCCGCAATTCAAATCTTCTGCCTATCACCCTGAGAGCCAAGGGGCATTATAAAGACTCCATCAGACTTTGAAAAATATGATCCGATCATATTGTTTTGATACTAATAAAGATTGGGATGAAGGCATTCATTCACTGTTGTTTGCTGTTAGAGAATCGGTTCAAGAATCTTTAGGCTTCAGTCCCTTTGAACTGGTTTTTGGACACACTGTGCGTGGACCATTGAAGTTATTGAAAGAGAAACTTCTGTCTGATGAAGATACTGAGATCAATTTTCTTGATTATGTTTCTGATTTTAGATACAAGTTGGCAAAGGCTTGTGAGGTCGCAAGAGCAAATCTGCACTCTGCTCAATCTAAAATGAAATCAAGATATGATAAAATGTCGAAAGAAAGGAGTTTTCAGCCTGATGATAGAGTCCTGGCTCTCTTACCAATGCCACAAAATCCTCTTCAGGCCAAATATTATGGTCTCTACACAGTTGACAGGAAAATTAATGACTTCAATTACATCATAAATACTCCTGTGTGGCGTAAACAAAAGCAACTCTGCCATAAAAACATGCTAAAAGAGTATATTGAAAGAAATAGCCATGTTAAACATGTAATTAATTTAGTTGTACCAGTCCTGCTCAATGAAGGAATATCACCAGATTCTACTGATATTGAAATGATGACTGATTTTGAAATGAAGAATCTTTGTAATTCAGAAATTATGAAAAATCTAGACCAGAAAATTTCACATTTACAAGTGCAAGAAAGAAATGAACTGAAACAGTTATTATTTGAACAGGATCACCTCTGGTCTAGAAAATTATGATGCCTATATAGATGACGTCATGATCTACAACGACACCTGGATAGAACATCTAGCAACAATTCGAAAATTCTTTGACAGACTCACTGTTGCATGTTTGACAATTAATTTATCTTAAAGTGAGTTCTGTCGTGCTAGTGTGACTTTCTTAGGACATATTGTGGGACATGGACAAGTTAAACCAATAGATGCTAAGGTTGAGGCTATTTCTAAATTCCCTGTGCCTGAAAATAGAAAGCAACTGATGCGGTTTTTAGGTATGGCTAGATACTATCGTAAATTTTGTTCAAATTTTTCCATAGTTGCAGAACCTCTGACAAATTTATTGAAAAAGAAGAACAAGTTTGTTTGGACTGAAAAATATCACGAGGCTTTTGATAAGTTGAAAGCCATACTTGAAACAGCACCAGTTCTTGCAGCTCCAAATTGAAGTCAAGCTTTCAAATTATCTGTCGATACAAGTTATGTTGAGGTTGGATCAGTTTTAATTCAAGAAGACAAAATTGGTATTGATCTTTCTATGTTGCTGCTTATTCGAGCCTAAGCACGTAACACCATGCTATAATATTATATCATGGATGTAATTGATTTTTCAGCGACACAAAAACGAGAACAGGTAAAACATTTATTACAACAACTATTACTTAATCTGGTAATGACATGGTTGAAATGGAATAAATTGTATTGAGTTGCACCATCTGATGCTACGAAGTACTCAAGGAATTTAATGAAAACGCACGATTGCTGAGCGGTGATGATATTATTGATTTTATAACCGATATTAATGAAGCACCATATGTCGATTATCTCGATGGATTCGTTAATAATTTAGTTGTGTAAGATGACGTAATGCTAGATAAACAATCAAATCCGACAAGAATATTTTCTCGAGGACGGCATAAAAATACCGATGTCTTTTACGTAACTCAGCGGTATACACAAATTCCGAAAGTAGATAATTGTAATATTTTAGCTGTATTTAATGGAATTGATACACACACGCTAGTAAATATTCATAGGACCTGGTGTAGCGGAGATACGGACATAAATAAATTCAGAAATTTCTTTTCACGTGCGCAAGCAACACCGTATGGTTTTATAACAATAAATCTGCATGATCCCAGGACAAGATATCGTGTAGGTATCGATCAAATATTTGGCATATTTTGTAGCAGCAGATTGACAAAATAACGATATCCTCTAACTGTTAAAGAAATATGCATGTATTTAATTGTATGAATTTTAAGGGACATATATAACTTATTTGTAGAAAAAGTTTTCTATTCTTAAATGCACAATATCCATATAAATGCTACCATAGTTCTAGGCTAAAATTGTGTCAAACTACTTAGTGGTAAAAATCTTTTCCGTTTATTCATTAGATAACAAAATAACATTTTCTAGTGTCACAATAATTTATTGGGATGTTTATAACCTGTAAGATACATCTTTGTATTATTATGCTTTAGAGCTCAAATGAGGGGCTCAGCCATACCTAAAGAGCTGGGTATTATTTAGAGCTTGGAAAATTTAATGTAATTGTGGGTCGATAAACCATATTCCATACTTCTAGCGTTGATCATAGGCAGTTTCGATTCCAAGAAAAGAATATGTGATTATTTCCAACATTTATCATGGCCTCGTTAAATACTGTAGTAAAAGTAAAGTATGTACACGTAAAATGTTTATGTTAGAATTGTTTATAAAGCAAAGAAACATTTTTTTAAAATTTTATTTATCAGATACGTCAGTTAGACCTATTATTCACACATAAAAAAAATTATTTTATTTCCAGACAGATTAAGTTTGTAAATATGTTAATACTTGTATCTGTATTTCCATGAAATGTCACACAGAAAATAAATTAATCAATAGCCAACATTTTTTATCTTCCACAGATGAGGTGTCAACAGTAAAACAGCTAGTTGGAAGGATAGAAAAAGACTTAAGAGACACTACATCAAAAAGAAGACAAATTGAAAGTAGTTTGAAGAGAGGCTTAGAAACCCTAGAAGGCAGGGTTGAAAGTTTGGAAAAAGGTAAATTCGGTAGATCAGCTGAGTAATGGTTTTTGAATCAGTAATCAAGAAATAATGATCATTCTCGATATATTTATTTTCACTTCGAGAGGACAAAAAAAGCGAAAAGCTTTGATTTTCCTTTCAGCTTTTTTTAACTTGGCTGGATTTATTGGTAAATCAGTTTGTTTCGAAGTGTCCTGATTCTATGAGTCTTGCAGCCTATTTGAGCTTTCAATATGCCTCTGACAAAAATTTGGTAAAACGTTCCCGTCCGTGTTGTCATCTACCCGTCTTTCAGTTCACATGCCCGTCGTGCTTATGAAAATGTTACTTTTCGTAAGTCACTACTTGCAGACTTTATAAAATTAACTTCGCATGTGATCTGGCTGATGAAATAACATTGTTTCTGTTGGAAATTATATAACATCAAGAGTGTAACGTTTCTTTTAAGGTCAATTTTCCGATATTGCTTTCCTACTCAACATAACTACAGTTTAGTTTCACCAATCATTATTTTAATTGCCGTTTCAAATTATGATAAAATTAAAGCTGTGATCACGCATTGTGTGTGGCTGACATGTAGAATATTATTATATCATATATACACAATTGTTTTGTGCATTGCACTATGATCAGGCACTTATACATTTTTTAAGTAAATTGTCAAACATAGAATTTTATTTTAATAAAGCCTATCCATCATTCGATTACTTTTGTCTTCCTGTGTTCTAAATAAAGTCACAAGTCTTCATTTGAATAGCGATAAATATATGGCATGACTTCGATGTGATATAGATATATAAACAAAACATTTTTATCTTTTTCTTTCTGACCGATATTAATACGAAACTCAACAGAGATTAACATAAATAAATATTGAGAGAACCACACATTTTTTGAATATCCTTTTATGATATCACAATAAGAATAATGAATTACATATCTACCATTGGCAGCGAATAAACTCTTTACATATAACCGTTTACTAATAAAAAATAACCTAATATCTGCAACACTAATATCTAATTATGCATAAATAGACTAAATTCTATACATTTATCCAGTTAAAAATAAAATATGAAATAATTAGTTATGAAGGTGATGCATATGATTGTATGGATTATTTTTAAAGCGATGTTTGAGTTTTCAAGTTTTGTTTTAAAGTGCACAATTTCAAACGTTTTATTCATCGCATACATGACGTGTAACCTGCGAGCTTTCTCGGATCATTTCTTTCTCCTATCTTATGAAATTTTATTGACTCTCTTACAAAATATAAATATTGTTGAAATCGTATTTAACGAGTAATTTTGCATGAGGAGAGATAAGTAGAAGTATATTGTTTCCTTGCCGCATTCTTTATTTCATGTTTTTATTTAATCACTGTTTTTAGACTCTATTGAAACAAGAAAAGAGTGGGACGGTCTGCGTAAGTGTTCTTGTCATTTCCATGGACAAAATAAGTTAGTCTCTTGGGAGTCTTTAAAGACTTGTCATTTTCCTGAAGTATGCACCAGTCAATTACTTATCAAAGTATTCACAAACTGTACATTTAAGTATAAATTCTATATTCATACTTTTTCTGGGTGGAAGATCTAGCAGTCAAACATTCATGTAAATAATATTTTGATGTATGAAGATGTACGCTTAAAAGCTGCATATATTATAGGGACGAAAGTAAAATGCAAGTTTAGTTATAATTAATACATAATTAAGAGTTATCTCCCTTTTAATGATGATGTGTTGCAGAATATAGTTTTAATTCTTGGAAACCTGAGTTAAAGTGATTCAAAACATACCGCCATCAAGAACCACACTATTCATTCTGAAATATGTACATATATTGTTCTTATAGATATTTTCATTTTTTAATATATTGTAATATATAAGTGTATGGATGCAATAAGTGCTTCATTTAAAAACGCTATTAAAGTATTCCAAAACCATGCAACGTTTTATCCAAGGACATGCAATTTAAATACAAATACAACATTGTTAACTTCAACACTTACCATTCTCCTCTGTTCGCTTTGTTGCAGGAAAAGAAAGGAAACCCGTCATCAACGAAATTGAACAACAGAGGATAATTGGTACTATTTGCTTTCTCTGCAAATTAAAACGTAATAGAAAAGTGATATATTAAACATTATTACACTACTACTACTACTACTACTACTACTACTACTACTACTACTACTAATGGTAATAATTATTATCATATAATTAATCAATACGAACGAAGATCATATGAATAGCAGGAACATAAACCGAGATATAAATAACCAGATGTATATACTGTATATACTCTCTCTCTCTCTCTCTCTCTCTCTCTCTCTCTGGCTGTTTATATAAACTTGTAGTTTGATATAATATCACGCACAGGTTAAATATTTCATTACATCACATTAACCACTTTCATATTGAAATTAATTACCGTAATAAGCATTACTGCATTATAAAAAAATCCATTCCCAACGTTGGACTGCACTATACGTGATGTGTCTAAAGCAATTCTTTGATATGTATGTATGTATGTATGTATGTATGTATGTATGTATGTATGTATGTATGTATGTATGTATGTATGTGTGTGTGTGTGTGTGTGTGTGTGTGTGTGTGTGTGTGTGTGTGTGTGTGTGTGTGTGTATGTATGTATGTATGAATGTATGTATGTATGTATGTATGTATATGTGTGTGTGTCTGTATGTATGTATGTATGTATGTATGTATGTATTTATTTGTCAGGGTAACACAATTTGTACTTGATGAAGACTTTAACTTTCATATCATAGACTAGCATACAGGTACATCGATGACACAAATATACAAAATAACCACGCATTGTTTTGGTTATGATCAGTCTACAAAATGCAAGTAAATAAAATTTAAACAAACAACACCAAAATGTTTTTCTATTTGCTATTGTATGCGCAATATCGCCTTGCAGTGTCTTTGTTTGACCTGGTGACCTTCACGAAATTTAAATTTGAAACCGTTTGGCTCAAACTCTGACTCCAAGAACAATATTTAATTCTGTTCTTCAAAATGTTGCAAAGTCTAAAATAAATATATAGCGATCGATTCACATGAAGCTTGTTGCAATAATTCATTCTGTGTAAGCAATTTTCCCCTCAAAATGTGTGGCTCATGAAAAAGCATATCATCTGAAGCAATACAATAACTTCTAAATTCAATTCTTATACTTGTTAATCTTAATTAAAATATAAAATAATAAATACCACAGTAAAATGGAGTTATTTTAAAACATTGTTTTTCTTGAAAACATTTTTTGGGGCAAGAAGTCATATTAAATAAACCTACATTCAAAAGTTGCATAGATGAGATTTGGAAAGGGAGCGGAATAACGCATATAAATGGCAACTGTGCAAATGAAGTCCTTAACAGTTAACACTATTTCCTTTGCTCTCAGCCAGATGGCCAATTTACGAGTATAAGAAGTCCATTTGAGGTCAGATACTGTGTACGTATGTTTATAGTATTGACGGAAAAGCAAATTGTCACTTGTTCTGCTATTTGTTGTTCTGCCTCTGGTCATGTTCCAGTCTCTGTTGTACAAATGTAAAAAAAAAAAAAATACAGAACCAGGAATTTGTATACTGTCATTATTCCATTAGTTCCACTTGTATTGTCTAGTTTACAAGAGAAAATTCATTTTAGTTAGTAGATGAAAACATGTAGCACAAATAGGCAGTGTTAAATTGAAATATCTCAGTTCATCCAACCAGAAACTTAAGTACGTATTAGTTTCCAGCCATTTAGAATGAATCCTTTATTTTCCTTTAAATATATCCGGGTGTGCACCAACATGTCACATTGAAACGTTTTGCAATATATCAAGTTATACACTTAATGAGTTAAAATTTGACTGCTATTAAAGCTTAAAATATCATTTAAAAATGTAGATTCAATCAATGTTGTATCACATTTGTGAACTTTCTCCGTTTTCTAAACTCGATATCTTCATTTACGGACTTATCTTCAATATGTGCACAAGGCCTGAGGATTCTGTATAATTATTGACTAGTAACTAGATATTTACGCTGAAAGTGAGTGAACTCACGGCAATTACAAATTAAAACTTTTGCCGTTGCATAAGGTTTGCGAAGTGTCAGGATTATGGGCTAATACTCGGAGAATGTCAGAAAAACAAAGGAATAATTACCATGATTATTCTCAGTCTTATTTTAAGAAGTTTTATTACCATGTTGAGTTTATTAGGGACACTTCGTGAATTTGTCACCTCGTACCTTTGATGACTTTTTTAGAGTTTGACCGTTACACACGATTTCGTTCTCAGCAGAGCAGTAAAGATAAGTTTTTGTTCTCTAGTTTCAGTGTGAACTAATTGTACTGGTCTCCTACGAACTTGATCCATACTCTTAACAATTCAACCATCACATTCTTTGAAAGTAAATTGCACTTAGCTTACATTAAAACTATAATTGAGAAAAATTGCCCTAATACAGTGTTCTGATTCTGTTACATATGTTTCTCGTAGTTATGATTTACTCTTTATTTTTCTTTGATTATTTAAACTTTCTTGAAATTCTGTTGCTCTTTAGAAGACGATATGACACACAATGATGTTACTGAAGTGCACAATTATTTCTACCATTTTCAGATTCAAGCCAAAGGATACTACAACAACATAGGTGTTATGCTGAGAAAAACTTCGTTCAGACTCAAGCATACATACATGCAGACAAAATACTGCGGCAACACAGGAGACTGATAATAACAGGTAAATCAGGACAAGGTAAATCATACATGGCTAATCAGCTCTTGATGAAAATCATCGCAGACGACCCAAATATAAAACCTCTAATTCTAACCACTGTCGAGCAATGGAAACGCCTAATCGATGTATCAGTCAGATTTGGTATAATTGTTGATGACATGTGTGGGAAGATCTGCTTGAACGAAGGTGAATTGATGAAATGGAGAGAGGAATCTACATATATGCTAACTCTTATAGAAAATGGGAGACATGTCGTAATTTTTACAATGAAATCTTATTTCAGTGAGAATATATTAGTGACCATGCAATCTTGTCCATTGTTTTCCACACAAATCATTTTGAACTTGGACAATATTAAATTAAAATTTGTAGAAAAAAAAGAATTCGCAAATATATACTTCAAAGAGTATGCTTTGAGCACTGATGAGGTATCGACTATATGTAAAACAGATGAAACAACGGTGGGATTTCCCCAGCTTTGCAAAGCTGCAGAGATGATTAAAGATAAATCAAAATTATTCGGCCTGTTTTCCAAACCTCGTGAAATGATACTCGAGCAAATCAATCATTTCTGCCTGGATGACAAAATGACCTATGGTTGCCTGGTTCTTGTGTTGTTGTCCCAAGGAAGACTTAACATTCAATCAATCAGGGAGCTTGCAAATGACCGTGAAAAGAAGGAAAACATAGCCTTTTCGATTTTTTTTTCATGTGGTATTCCTCATGTAGTACCTCTTAAAGTGTTACACACTCTCAGATCTTTACAAGGTACATACCTTTCATTTGATCCAAGTGAGGAATCATATTCTTTTGGTCATGATTCCATCGAGGATGCTGTATTTTGTTCATATTTAGAATTATTTCCTGAAGAAACACTGCTTTACTGCCCATTACAACTCATTTGCAAACGGTGCACAATCAAGTATGATTCAAATGACATACAGAAAACACCACAAGACAATACACTAATTTTGCATCCATCTTGTCAAGCGCATCTGATCAATAGAATCACTACAGTGTTGAGGGAATGCAGTCCAACGGATTTTAGAATTGTTTCCGAGGCAAATATATGGACTTGCGAAAACTTTACTAAAGCTTTTCTTGCTGAATTTAAAGAAATACATTGTATTGCTGACAAAGAAAACAATTCCCTTCTGGTTCATGCAGCAAATGCTAACAATCGTGATCTTGTTGACAAGCTTCTATACGAATTGGACAATATTCCAGAGAATAACAAGAAAAACGTTTATCACTTTCTTACCAAAAGTGCCCAAGCGTCATGTGCCCACAAGGATACATATTTAATTGAGAAAATATGTAAAGATGGCCGTGTGGACGTCAACGATATTCTTCCGAACTCGATCCAACACGGATCTGTAGATGCAATATAATTTCTTTTGGAAAGTGGAGCTGATATTAAATACAGATCCAAAAGAGGAGAAAACCTGCTTCATATTGCATGCCTTCACGGCAGACTTGACCTTGTCATTTTTCTGCATTCAAAACAACCAAATCTTGTAAACGAAGTTGATGGTGATGGCCGAAGTGTCGGCCTTTCAGTTGCTGCTGGGGGACGAGTTGAGATTTTGGAATTTCTTTTAGCATTAGGTTTAAATCCCATGTATACTGATCAAACAGGTTGGAACCTTCTGCATTATGCTTGTTGGCATGCGAACAAGGCTATGACTGAACACTTAGCAGGCAAATATTCCAAACTGCTCATCGGTGAAACAAATGAGGGTTTCTCTGTACTTATGTGTGCTGCATTTGGTGGAAATATAAATATATTTTCAACAATATACCAATTAATGGAAAAATCGTTAAACTTTGACAAGAACTCATATACAGATATGACAAATAACGTCCAATATTTGACAAGAAAAACAAACGATAAACAAACATTACTGCATTTGGCATGCATAGGAGGTGGCTTCGAAATGACCAAGTACTTGGAACAAACCTATCCTACAATGCTCAATGAGGTGGACAAGATGAGGAGAACACCGGCTCATTACGCTGCTGAGAGCGGAAATATCGCTGTATTAAGCTATCTAATTGAATGTGGTACAGATCCGTGGTGTAAAACCGCTGAGGAAGAGACCTTGCTGCACAGGGCATGCCTTACGGGTAAGTTCGAAATGAGCAAACACTTGGTACAAACTTATCCTACAATGCTCCCTGAGGTGGACAACATGAGGAGAACACCGGCACATTACGCTGCAGAGAGCGGAAATATCGCTGTATTAAGCTATCTAATTGATTGTGGTACAGATCCGTGGTGTAAAACCGCTAAGGAAGAGACCTTGCTGCACAGGGTATGCCTTACGGGTAAGTTCGAAATGAGCAAACACTTGGTACAAACTTATCCTACAATGCTCCATGAGGTGGACAACATGAGGAGAACACCGGCTCATTACGCTGCAGAGAGCGGAAATATCGCTGTATTAAGCTATCTAATTGATTGTGGTACAGATCCGTGGTGTAAAACCATTGAGGAAGAGACCTTGCTGCACAGGGCATGCCTTACGGGTAAGTTCGAAATGAGCAAACACTTGGTACAAACTTATCCTACAATGCTCCATGAGGTGGACAACATGAGGACAACACCGGCTCATTACGCTGCAGAGAGCGGAAATATCGCTGTATTAAGCTATCTAATTGATTGTGGTACAGATCCGTGGTGTAAAACCGCTAAGGAAGAGACCTTGCTGCACAGGGCATGCCTTGCGGGTAAGTTCGAAATGAGCAAACACTTGGTACAAACTTATCCTACAATGCTCCATGAGGTGGACAACATGAGGACAACACCGGCTCATTACGCTGCAGAGAGCGGAAATATCGCTGTATTAAGCTATCTAATTGATTGTGGTAAAGATCCGTGGTGTAAAACCGCTGAGGAAGAGACCTTGCTGCACAGGGCATGCCTTATGGGTAAGTTCGAAATGAGCAAACACTTGGTACAAACTTATCCTACAATGCTCCATAAGGTGGACAACTTGAGAACACCGGCTCATTACGCTGCAGATAGCGGAAATATCGCTGTAGTAAGCTATCTAATTGATTGTGGTACAGATCCGTGGTGTAAAACCGCTAAGGAAGAGACTTTGCTGCACAGGGCATGCCTTACGGGTAAGTTCGAAATGAGCAAACACTTGGTACAAACATTTCCTACAATGCTCCATGAGGTGGACAACATGAGGAGAACACCGGCACATTACGCTGCAGATAGCGGAAATATCGCTGTATTAAGCTATCTAATTGATTGTGGTACAGATCCATGGTGTAAAACCGCTGAGGAAGAGACTTTGCTACACAGTGCATGCCTTAAGGGTAAGTTCGAAATGAGCAAACACTTGGTACAAACTTATCCTACAATGCTCCATGAGGTGGACAACTTGAGGAGAACACCGGCTCATTACGCTGCAGATAGCGAAAATATCGCTGTATTAAGCTATCTAATTGATTGTGGTACAGATCCATGGTGTAAAACCGCTAAGGAAGAGACCTTGCTGCATAGGGCATGCCTTACGGGTAAATTCGAAATGAGCAAACATTTGGTACAAACTTATCCTACAATGCTGCATGAGGTGGACAACATGAGGACAACACCGGCTCATTACGCGGCAGAGAGCGGAAATATCACTGTATTAAGCTATCTAATTGATTGTGGTACAGATCCGTGGTGTAAAACCGCTAAGGAAGAGACCTTGCTGCACAGGGCATGCCTTGCGGGTAAGTTCGAAATGAGCAAACACTTGGTACAAACTTATCCTACAATGCTCCGTGAGGTGGACAACATGAGGAGAACACCGGCACATTACGCTGCAGAGAGCGGAAATATCGCTGTATTAAGCTATCTAATTGATTGTGGTACAGATCCGTGGTGTAAAACCGCTGAGGAAGAGACCTTGCTGCACAGGGCATGCCTTATGGGTAAGATCCAAATTAGCAAATACTTGGTACAAACTTATCCTACAATGCTCCATGAGGTGGACAAGATGAGGACAACACCGGTTCATTACGCTGCAGAGAGCGGAAATATCGCTGTATTAAGCTATCTAATTGATTGTGGTACAGATCCGTGGTGTAAAACCGCTAATGAAGAGACCTTGCTGCACAGTGCATGCCATATGGGTAAGTTAGAAATGAGCAAACAATTGGTACAAACTTATCCTACAATGCTCCATGAGGTGGACAACATGAGGAGAACACCGGCTCATTACGCTGCAGGGAGCGGAAATATCGCTGTATTAAGCTATCTAATTGATTGTGGTACAGATCCGTGGTGTGAAACCGCTGAGGAAGAGACCTTGCTGCACAGTGCATGCCTTATGGGTAAGTTAGAAATGAGCAAACAATTGGTACAAACTTATCCTACAATGCTCCATGAGGTGGACAACATGAGGACAACACCGGCTCATTACGCTGCAGAGATCGGAAATATCGCTGTATTGAGCTATCTTATTGATTGTGGTACAGATCCGTGGTGTAAAACCGCTGAGGAAGAGACTTTGCTGCACAAGGCATGCCTTACGGGTATGTTCGAAATGAGCAAACACTTGGTACAAACATATCCTACAATGCTCCATGAGGTGGACAAAATGAGGAGAACACCGGCTCATTACGCGGCCGAGAGCGGAAATATCGCTGTATTAAGCTATCTAATTGATTGTGGTACAGATCCGTGGTGTAAAACCGCTAAGGAAGAGACCTTGCTGCACAGGGCATGCCTTATGGGTAAGTTCGAAATGAGCAAACACTTGGTACAAACTTATCCTACAATGCTCCATGAGGTGGACAACATGAGGACAACACCGGCTCATTACGCTGCAGAGAGCGGAAATATCGCTGTATTAAGCTATCTAATTGATTGTGGTACAGATCCATGGTGTAAAACCGCTGCGGAGGAGACCTTGCTGCACTTAGCATGCCTTACGGGTAAGTTCGAAATTATCAAATACTTGGTACAAACTTATCCTACAATGCTCCTTGAGGTGGACAAGATGAGGAGAACACCGGCTCATTACGGGGCAGAGAGCGGAAATATCGATGTATTAAGCTATCTAATCGATTGTGGTACAGATCCGTGGTGTAAAACATCTCAGGAAGAGACCTTGCTGCACAAGGCATGCCTTAAGGGTAAGTTTGAAATGAGCAAACACTTGGTACAAACTTATCCTACAATGCTCCATGAGGTGGACAACATGAGGAGCACACCGGCTCATTACGCTGCAGAGAGCGGCAATATCGCTTTATTAAGCTATCTGATTGTTTGTTGCACAGATCCGTGGTGTAAAACCGTTAAGGAAGAGACCTTGCTGCACAGGGCATGCCTTACGGGTAAGTTCGAAATGAGCAAACACTTGGTACAGTCTTATCCTACAATGCTCCATGAGGTGGACAACATGAAGGAAACACCGGCTCATTACGCTGCAGAGAGCGGCAATACGGATTTATTAAGCTATCTGATTGATTGTGGCACAGATCCGTGGTGTAAAACCGCTCAGGAAGAGACCTTATTGCACAGAGCATGCCTTAGTGGTCATTTGGAAATGAGCAAAGACTTAACAAATACGTATCCTACAATGCTCCATGAGGTGGACTACATGAAGAGAACGCCAACTCAATGTTCTGCAGCGCCATTAATTTAGGGTATTTAAGTGATTCTCCCGAAAATAATACATCATATGTATATCTTGAAAGGAGAAAAGAAAGAAGGGGAAGAGGAAATGATAAACGTTGCCAATTGATGTAAAAAGGAATAAGATGTTGTGAAGTGGTTGGTGTACATAAGCAATACAGTTTAATTAGATAAGTGGTTGGTGTACATAAGCAATACAGTTTAATTAGATACATGATTGGTGTAAATAAGCAATAAAGTTTAATTAGATAAGTGGTTGGTGTACATAAGCAATAAAGTTTAATTAGGTAAGTGGTTAGTATACATAAGCAATGCAGTTTAATTAGATACGTGGTTGGTGTACATGAGCAATAAAGTTTAATTGTTTTGCCTCACCGTTTGTAAATATCCTTCAAATCATTAAAGGCTAGTGTCATAATCGTAAGTTTGTTTCTGCAAATACACTACCATTATAATATTATTGAAAAATTTGTATACACGTGTTTTTTATAGATGTACAATAATGTTTCATTCCTCAATGCCATCTTTGGGCATTGTGTTGAATAATTTTGTCGATAAAATGTAAATTTCGGGATTTAAACTTATTGATGAGAATTGGAAATTTTGAAGATTTGGCTTTTTATTTAGTATTTATGTAGCCTTAGACAAAATTATTGAAGGAAATTTAAACAAGTGTAGAAATAACTCTGATTTTTTTATTGTGCCAGTTTGTGACTGAATGGAAACGTGTTGTTTGCAAATATGAAGTGTACGTTCAGAAGAAAATGCCTGATGAGCGTACATAAGCATGTTTGTAACTAATGTTTAAATCACTGTACGTGGACTGTAGACCACATTATCTGTTCCTTCATATTAAGATATCTCTCAGACAAGGAGAGAAAATCGTTGTTTCTTATCCAGTTAATGCTTCAGGGGTAGGCTGTCATACTTTAGAATCAGTAAGTACTACCCTTTTATATGTTAACACTGTACCATCCTTCAGTACAGTAAGTACTGCCCTTCATGTTTGTGCACTGTACCATCCCTCTGATTTTCAGGCAAGGTCAATATTATTTCATAGTGAAAACGTATGTATAACTGCATAAGAGAGAGAGAGAGAGAGAGAGAGAGAGAGAGAGAGAGAGAGAGAGAGAGAGAGAGAGAAGCAGGGGTGATATACTATTGTTTTGAATTACCTGTGCATTAGATATCATTCAAATAACAAACAACGTGTACATCAATATTATATGTGGGTAAACATTAGATTTGCAAAGACGTTACTCGAAGAAGCTTGGCTTTGCAAGACTAAAATGCGCTCACTGATATATACCAACGTAATTTTGTTGTGTCACGTCAAGTCGATGGTTATTTCAGTCTATATGACTTCACAATTGAGAATGATAGCCGAGCTCCAGTCTAACAGTATATGAAGAACTTGTTCAAGAAGAATAGTACAGTTATAGCCAATTTGCTACAAATTGTATTTGTAAAATGCAATGGAGGCCGTGAAACCGTTTTTAATCAAACCAGGTATTTATACGCCATTAATCTGAAAATAGAATAATTACCCTTTCTTGTTACTCAGAAACAATATATTTAACAAAATTGTCGGTGAAAAAATACGGCAATAAAACACTTCGCGCAATTATTAAACAATTTATATTACATCTGGAACGCGAGTTAGTGAGACATGAGTGAAGAACAAGTTCTCTATCATATATACTCTAATACTAACATGCAAATAGCAAAGATCTACAAGATGAAGATGAAAATACTTCACATACGAGGTTGAGGAAAGCATCATAATGATACAAATGAGGCAACACTGCCATGGTAACTTAGGAGGTTGATTATAATACTACTATTAAAAAGACTAATTTTAGTGCATGATAAACGTTAGCGACTGCCCCCGTTTTCCTAATAAAAATCTAATATAAATCTAAACCACCATTGGTATTCAATAGTTAACGTATATATTATATTCTTTAATTAGACATGTATTAAAAATAATCTGTGTAAAAGAGTCTGCAAATGGAAAATTGGTAATGTTTCATCGCGCAAAGAGCGGTTGATCGGCTGTCCTTTTATTACAATTGGTGTAATAAATCTAATTTTAAGATTAAAATATTCTTGGCACAGTATATAATAATATATCATTGTTACGTATCATAAAAAGCATCCTGTTACATAACAGAAATACCTATGCATTTACTTAGGTCTCCGTTTACTGGAGCTACCTTGATTTATATAGCTACAGTTATTTCCTTTTGAGTTTGAAAATGTTCTTGGAACATAAAGCACAAATAATCTACTCTGTTTCGCCAGAGTCATCACCTTATTTATACGACCAAATAATTTTACTTGAAGATGATAATTGTATTTAAAGCTGTAGACCTTTACATCCAATGGTATCTTATAGGTTAGACAATTTTTATTTGTACTTTTCGTAATTGGCACCAATGCCCTTATCTGTACCCTAACCACTGTATATTATGGTTGGTGTATGTTTGTAATCATATATATATATATATATATATATATATATATATATATATATATATATATATATATATATATATATATATATATATATATATTTCATATCTGACATTGTATTAATTTTGAATAGACCTACAATTCATTTCCTAGAAATGCAAAAAGTAGTGTGCTTATTTTGGCTTATATAATTTTTATTGTGAAGACATAGACTTGATTAGCATTACTAAGACATAGACTTGATTAGCATTACTAAGACATAGACTTGATTAGCATTACTAAGACATAGACTTGATTAGCATTACTAAGACATAGACTTGATTAGCATTACTAAGACATAGACTTGATTAGCATTACTAAGACATAGACTTGATTAGCATTACTAAGACATAGACTTGATTAGCATTACTAAGACATAGACTTGATTAGCATTACTAAGACATAGACTTGATTAGCATTACTAAGACATAGACATGATTAGCATTACTAAGACATAGACTTGATTAGCATTACTAAGACATAGACTTGATTAGCATTACTAAGACATAGACATGATTAGCATTACTAAGACATAGACTTGATTAGCATTACTAAGACATAGACTTGATTAGCATTACTAAGACATAGACTTGATTAGCATTACTAAGACATAGACTTGATTAGCATTACTAAGACATAGACTTGATTAGCATTACTAAGACATAGACATGATTAGCATTACTAAGACATAGACTTGATTAGCATTACTAAGACATAGACTTGATTAGCATTACTAAGACATAGACATGATTAGCATTACTAAGACATAGACTTGATTAGCATTACTAAGACATAGACATGATTAGCATTACTAAGACATAGACTTGATTAGCATTACTAAGACATAGACTTGATTAGCATTACTAAGACATAGACTTGATTAGCATTACTAAGACATAGACTTGATTAGAATTACTAAGACATAGACTTGATTAGCATTACTAAGACATAGACTTGATTAGCATTACTAAGACATAGACTTGATTAGCATTACTAAGACATAGACTTGATTAGCATTACTAAGACATAGACTTGATTAGCATTACTAAGACATAGACTTGATTAGCATTACTAAACTTGTAAAGAAAAGCTACGTTAACTGTGTATTTACAAGAACCACATTAAATATTTATTTTTTTTACTTTTTATATTTTTTGCACTGGTCATCTCTTTTATTGGATGGGAGAATTAAATTGTAGTATTATCACATAGTTATTGTAATAGTGATAAAAACAATATATGATGTAGTAAAGAATAAGCTCCAAAATCGATTAAAATATTGTTTCATTTTATCACACTTGCACTTTTAGTTGATCTTGTGATTTAGTGTAATATATTAATATTACAAATGGTTTTGAATGTCTTGGAGTTTCCTTTCCCGATAGTTTTTAACTTAATGTACAAATGTTATTTTAATCCTTTCATTATTTTCATATTTTCTATATGTATGTATGTATGTATGTATGTATGTATGTATGTATGTATGTATGTATGTATGTATGTATGTATGTATGTATGTATGTATGTATGTATGTATGTATGTATTTATGTATCACTCAATGAATCTGTAAAGCCTGTTCAAGTCACTACTCGTAGGTTATGAAATAAATGAAAGTAGCTTTACATACCGTAATTGTTATCGACATATAACAGTTAATTCACTTGAAATTACGAGCATCAATAATAATAATAATAATAATAATAATAATAATAATAATAATAATAATAATAGAATACGTTGCATGCATTGATGTGAGATTGGAAAATTACACTCGAGGCTAATAATTTTGAGGAAAGATTAGGCTAAATCGTATCGCATGCTTTAAACATCTGCCTAACCGTAAACACAACCCCTCAATAATGAGTTTCACTAACCCACACCAGTGCAGACGCCATATCCAATATTACCTATTAGAGATGGCAATGGTTTGGAATGTTTTGTCAGAGCGATTAGGCAATAAAATTTGCTTGATTTTAATACGTCGATATATATATATATATATATATATATATATATATATATATATATATATATATATATATATATATATATATATATATATAGCAATATCGCATTCTAACATGAAAGGTTTCCATTAATAATGAAACAACAGAAATATCGTTTACGCATGTCTTGCTAGTAATGTGCATTCAAAGATAAATACATAACTGAAACTGAAGAATTATTAACTTTTTTTTCTTCCGGTGGCTACTATATGTGTATCAATGGTGAATATAAAATAATTTTGTATATAGCAATTACTTCCATAGAAATTGTCTTAGTAGAAGACTATATAAGGTTGGTAATTTAAGAGTGATCTGCGATATGTTCATGGAGCTATTCTCAAGTTACTTTTATAAAATATATTTCATTGTTCTGATCTAGAGTCGTGTTTAGGTACCACGTTGATGGCATAGACATTTCCATTTTATTTTTATTTCTCTCGCATGGTGAAATATAGTCACTTCTTTGGTAAGGGCAGCACCAGTAAGAATGTTGAAGTTTTGTGTTAAAGTATTTGGAAGCCAAATAGCTCCAACCCAAGTGGATGCCTTCTGCTAGCACTTCAAGATAATAATGTTATGGGTCAGGTATGCCAGGAATTTTCTTCCCTGTATACAGAGAAATCTTTTGTTATCATTGTAAACTGTTTTAAAATGTTGTTCTAAAAGTTTTGAAAATCACATGTTGTCAATTATAAGACTATATAGAATATTTTAATGCAGAACGAAAGTTAATATACTAAAATGCAATGAGTTCTGTATACAGAATATTCTGGTCTCCTGCATATTAGAATCATTACTGTCAATTTGCAACAAGAAATATAACAATTCTAAAATGCAGTGAGTTCTGTATTGCGCGTTGCACCAATGCTGTTTGTAAGGATTAATAAATAGATCCTCCTCTACATGTGTGCTAAACATTGTCAGAAGTAAAACATATACAGAACAAATAATTATCACAAAATCTACAAAGGTTTCTGGTCTCCTGCATGTTAGAATTATTAGGGTCAATTAGCAACAAGAGATATAACAATACAAAGTTGTGAAGGAATAATAAATGAATGGGTTCTTGTGTATATCACATAAAAAACCAAGCAGTATCTTTTGATGTAATTCTAATTAAAATGCATGGCTTTTGCAAGGCATACAGCTTTTAACCAGACAAAATATGCTGTCAGGATTTAACGTTGTAGATGTGGTAACATTATAATAATAATAATAATAATAATAATAATAATAATAATAATAATAATAATAATAATAATGTTAACATCACAACTTCATTGATGTGTTTGATATATATATATATATATATATATATATATATATATATATATATATATATATATATATATATATATATATATATTTTGCATGTTAGGTCTCTAACATGCTTCTAAAATTTAAGCTCATTGACCTTTGCACTTTTAACACTTTGGTATTGTTTCGAGCTGTTTTAAACACCAATGTTTCAAAATTAGACAAATCATGTGTGCACTGGCAAACGCTTTATCTTCTCAGGAAACGGACACACCAGCCCATAAATGAATCTCCTGCTGCCTTGCAGGTCGGCTTTGGTTAGCCAAAGGCTAAGGGAGTAAACCCTAAACGACAATCCGGAGTGGAGACCCTAAGGCAGCTGGAAGATGTACTAGACCCTCTTCTGGCAATTCCTTGGTCTGGAGAGGAATGTGCTCCGCCAGACGACTTTTGCATACAGATACGCTGATAATGCTGGACAAATCTGAAGTTACCATAGTGGTTCGGTCGTCGCCCGGGTAGACAAGGACCGTGCCTGCCGTTGTCCACCAGGGCGGAGGTGACAAGTGTGCTACTGGTACTTTGTATAAAGTCAGAGCGAGAGACAGCAACGCCATCGCCACTCTGGCGCAAATTGGAACACTCCAAGAGTTGACACAAGAGATGGAACACTACACATGGCACATTCTGGGACTATGTGAAGTCAGATGGAAAGCCCGATAAGAACACCAAGCTGAAGATGGGCATATATTCTACATTGGTGGAGAGTTAGACAAGTCCTTAAATGGGTTGACTTCATTTAAACAAAGCCATCAAGGGATCTGTGCTTGAATATCGCCCCATATCTAGCAGAATCATCTCCATTTGTCTGAAAGTATCTCCCATTAATATCACAATTATCCAAGTCTAACCTCCAACTACTGATCATGATGATGAAGAAATAGAGGAGTTATACAATACTCCAGGATATTCTAAACATGGTAAGTAAAAACGACTCATCATCCAAGGAGACTGGAATGTCCAAGTTGGCAAAGATGCTCTAAAAGACTGGGATGATCATTGTGAACTTTCTTGCAATGAGCTTACCAATGAAAGCGCAAGCTACAACAACTTGGTATTGGCCAACACACTGGGCCAACATAAAGCTTTACGATGCTGGACATGGCACGCACCAACTGAAACCAATCATTACCAGATCGACTACATACTGGTTCAAAGATCTGGCGTCAATAGAGCAAAACTAAACCCGTTCCCAGGTGCTTCTGTTGGGTGTGATCACGACCTCGTGATTATGAACTTCCGAGCGAGACTGAAGAAAATTAACAAGCCAAAGAAAATTAGGATCAAGTTCAACCTTGAACAACTGAAGGACCTTAACATCTGCAAGTCATTTCAACCACAATTGGAGAAACATTTGCTCCACTTCTTCTGATGGATGTTGATGTTAACGTGATGACAGACACGTTCAACACAGTCATGACAACAGCTACCAAGAACATCATTGGCCTCCCAACGAAAAACCCAGGGGTACAGAAGAGATTCTGAAACTGTGTGATGAGACCTAAAAAACATCCTACACACAACAAGGGCAATGTAGTTCCGAGAAATGAACAAGAATATCAGAACAAACTTGAAGAAACAAAAGACAATTGGATGGAACAAAAGTGCACAGAGATAGATAGCAGTCTGATAAAGAACAACAGCACAAAGGTATTCCAAATTGTGAAAGACCTCAACAGACAGAAGCAGCCAAGAGTCAGTTCCATTCAAGATGAAACTGGAAAATACCTTACATAAGCAAGTGAGATTGTATTGCAGAAAGATGGACTGAGTATTGTAAAGAACTCTACAACCATCCGTCCACAGGAGACCCAAAGGTGATTGAGGTCCCACACTCCACAAATGATGATGACTTCCCCATTCTGAAAGAATAAGTGGAGTCAGTAATAAGAACACTGAAGAATGGGAAGGCAGCTGAACTCATCAACAATGTGTGTGTGTGTGTGGGGGGGGGAATCAGTGATAGAGCTACAAACAGAACTCTGCAACAAGATCTGGCAGACAGGTTAATTGCCAACACTCTCCATAAATGGCAATCTCCAGCTGTGCCAAAATTACAGAATTATCAGTTTGATCAACGATGCTAGTACGGTAATGTTCAAGTTCATATTGAACATAATGAGTTCACAAGCAAATTAAATAATCGCCAAAGAACAGGCAAGGTTCCTTAGTGGAAGAAGCACAAAAGAACAAAGATTCAATCTCAGGGCTCTGTGTGAAATGTACTCGCAACATCAACATGACATCTATTATGTGTTCATAGATTTCAAAAAGGCTTTTGACAGTGTGGCATGAGGCATTGTGGGCCACAATGAAGAAGTACAACATGGGTCAAACGTTGACTAATAACATCAAGGAGCTGTACACCAAGGCGAACAGACCAACTTTATAGGTGTCCGTTTGTCAAAAGAAAGCTTCGTACGAAAACGAAAAATATAAGGTCAATAACGATAAACCGAAGCCTCTTATTGACCGAGAGAATCTTTGTTGGGTTAGTTGATTTTGTTACTAGGCGAGCTCTGACTGATCTGATTAATATTATCAGAGATGCTAAAAGATAATTTGGTGATGATGGACCATCTCAGACGTGCTCGACATATAAAACTGTTCGCAACACTAAAAGTGTCGACAAAGTCATTGATGCTACAATGAATGATACATGTGCGAAAATGATTATCGATTACCTTAATATTAACAATCAGAAATCTTTTTTCAGAATAAAGTTTAATGTGCTGACAGATACATATGATTGGATAATCCGTGACAAACGAGATCCTGTCCTTGCTAATTAGAAAACTGCTATACTCAGTAAAATCTCAAAACCAGGAATGTTGATCGGGATTGACAGACTTTTTAACGTTCAAGCGTATCCCATGACCGCGGTTATTTGTGGAATTTATCCGATAAATGAAAAACAAAATGTCGACAAACTAGTGCCGATGATATGTTCATCGTTGAACTGTGTAGCCGAACGAGTGACAGAACATTTTATAAACAGAAAAAGGCGGAAACGGTCTAACAGACAAAAGACGTAAAAAAATAAACTCGTGGGGGGAAATAGTTAAAGACAGGAGTATAATATAAGATGTGGCTGAGATAGAAAGAAAAAAAACATACAATTTCCAATATCAGTAAAAAGGATAATCGGAGAGATTTTGTGCTAATCAAAATATAAATCAAGACGAGCGCCAATCGAAATTATTGATCATAATGCCCATGCATGGGATAATGCGGTCACGGTGTTTCCACGAGATCGAACATGAAGATTGTACCCCCAGAGAGAAATATTTTTGATTTTATTCACGAGTTAAGTAAAAACGACCCTGTGTCAGTATAGTTATTTCAGAGTTTTGAAAGTATGTTGATAAGTATAAGTTTGATCAGTTTGTAAGACCTAACGGCGAAATATACCGTCAAGAATCTCTTCATGACGCGATGAGAAATCTTGCGCAGAAATTTTCGTCCCTGGCTTTGCCCCGACTTTGTCCGGTGGGACAGATAAATTATTAACAAGTTGATTAACGGTTCCGTCAGTTGTGGCTCACTTTGCTGAAGAAAAGAATTTGTGGAAACCAACATGATTTGATTTTCTTGCAGATGTGCAGCTGAGCTGTTGTGAATACGACCACGGAGGATTATGGAATACTAAGTATAATAACAATGATATGATATCAGTTGATATGGATGCGTGTTATCCAGAAAGTTTTTGGGATGGGAGAGTGTTCTGGATATTTTAAGAGACTGGAACAAAGTTGGGCACTATTGTTGGTTATATGAAAGGCGAATAACCTCAGCATACACATCTAAGATCATCCATGCTCGCTTATATTTCTATAAACCTACTATCGATGATAAATAGATTTCCTGACACTACAGTCAGAGTAGCGACGGATTCATTTTATATCGAAAACAAGTATATAGACTCAGTGACTTGTTTTACAAACAGTGATGCATCATGGGATTCGTGGAGAATAAAACAAGAAATGTTACATGATTATTGTGAATCCGCGGATGTTACGATTAAAGATACTTATCGTAGTGATCAAATATCAGAAATGCCAAATCCACCTTCTGCTTTGTTTGATCCTATATCAAGACATAGTGCCATTTATCTAAACGGATCAGGAGGAAGTCGTTAAACAACTCGTGTGATCGAATTATTTTGACAAAATTCAGATTTAATTGTATTACACCTACACACAGACTTGCACGATAAATGAAATAACGACGACTTAATTCTTGTACTTATCATAGTCTTTTTTAGATACAAAGGCGATGCATGGACTCCTGATTGAATGGGGAGAGTCATATATTCCAATGATCATTATTTGGGATGAGATATGTACAGTGCCTCTAGATATATTAAAAATATTTTTCGGCTGGTTGTTGTCGAAAAATACAGCTGTGATAATGTGCGGCGATCACGTTCAACCAGTGCGAAATAATGCGTTAAATATTTTCAGAAACAAACGATTTTTTGAAAACGTGGAGACCAAATGATTTGATAGTGGCAAGTAGAAATATAGTCAGATACAAACAGCAACAGAAGTTATTTCGGTTACAAAAAGAAACGTTTCCAACGCTGCCTGTACCGTTATGTTGTAGAGCAGCTAGTACACGCTGACAGATTATTGAAGTTGATATTCCTGGGCAAACCGAAAAAAACAAAATCTTGTGTTAAATGACATTGTTTTAGTTGTGGAGGATGCATTACGCGCTGAAAAAATTACGTGGACGCTAGGATACGCAATGACGATACATTCTTCTCAAAGGTTAACTATTTCTGATTCAATTGTGTGGAGGATCGTTCATGATCGTATCGAGTGGTCAAATTTAGTCTATTTCGTAGTGTCACGAGTTAGAAGAATAAATCAACTACGGAGAGTTATCATAAATTTTGATGACACCAACAACGACATTATCAACGATGATATAGTAAGAAACAAATTACCTGGTTATAAACAAAAAATGACTAAAACATAATCGCGACTTCGATATTGATGCTGAATTTGTAATGATGCTGAAACAGCAACATAATACTCATTCTCAAGTTGTAATTGTATAATGCTGTATCAGTATTCCGATAACATTCTGAGACAATTAACCGTAGACAGAAAAGATAGTAAGTTTGGTCATACACGTGAAACTACGATGTTGACCTATCTTGAATGTTATCGAAATCGAGGTGCTGATATCTTGGTTAAGTCAACCTGGTGGTAATTGCGTATCTTTCAGGAATCACTTGTAACTGTTCACGTTTAAATCCTCGTTGAGGAGCAGTTTGATGTAACCTGTATATTGCGGATCTACCAGTAGATCTTACGACGCTGGAAATTGTATGTGCTGTAGTACTCGAGATAGGATTAGTCGCTCTTTGCTACCACCTTCAAGCTCATCCGGTTCGTACAAATATCTCACAGTGACATTACCAAGTATTTGTTGTTTTGAAAAATCACCTCATTATATTGTTATTCGCGCGCTTTTGATTGAAATAACGGGTTTCAAAGCAGTTGTTCTAGTTATTTCATTATTTAACGAAGCTATCACACTTGGTAATCTTGCAACCCATACACGAAATCTCTTGTCTTGAACGAATTCCTTCGCGTTTTGAGTTTTAGTTCGTTTGCGTTATATCCCGGAAATTTAAAATTCAAAAAATTGGCTTCTGTTTTTTTGTATGCATCTAAAAATCGGTGTTTGTGGCCGGTTAAATCATCTTTTGAATTAATTAATAATTAAACCATTCGCTGGTTCATATTTTCCATGTCTGATACAAGTTGGTTTAATATTTCTATGCACCCAATGATTTCGCTGCGTGAACTTCTCATATTAAAGAGATGTTCTTGGAAATATTGCCGTAGTTTTTCTAGTTGTTTTTTGTATTCTTAATTAATTTAATTGAAAGATCCAATAATTTCTCCTTGGTCAGTAATCTTTGCTTCTACTAATCTTTCTATTCGTTTGCCTGATTGATACCATACATGTCTACCCAAAACATAAAATAATCAGTACCCAACGTTGCACTTGTTATATCATGTAAATGTCGTATGTATGATGGGGGGAAATTTCATGATATGATTTATTGTTCGTTGCATAATTAGACTTATTTGGTACTTGTATTGACGGAAGCGGCGGTGGCGGAATTTCTGATCTTTTCTGATAGGTTTGTCCATGTCAAATACTACGCTGGATATACGCTCGAACATTTGTATTATAATTTTGTTGATCTAAATCATCGTCTAACACAAGGACCACATCCTGATATCAAACTCGAAGTTATATTTCATTCTATTTCTTTGACGGAAGGTACAACAACCTCTTGATTCATCAAAGCTGCTAATTTTTTATTTGCGGCCCGATATTTTTTTTTTGCGGCCCGATATTTTACTAACATTCGCTGGCATATTCTCCTCTGCGCTTTGTAATTTTAATGGTTGATGCTGAACCATCTTTCGTCGCCGTAATAATTATACTATTCTGTCTTTGATTGACGAGAATGCCTTACCATCAACGTCACTGATCGCACCAGAAACGTTTTCACGAATAATATCAATAGCTTTTATCGATAATTGTTTTGCAATTGGCCCTGGTTTTTGAGCTATCCTTGTAAACAATCCCTGAATAATATTTCCAAGTCCATCCCCGTAATATGCACTGTAGACGGCGTATCTGAGTTTACTACTCAAAGCCGTCAGGGCATGTGGTGAGAGTCTTGTATCATCATCTTATTTAATTGTTATTTTTTTAACAATTAGTCACTATGGTACCCATCCACCATTTCATCAAAAAATTCCCGGTAAATATTGATATGTATTTAACCACCTTGAAATAATCGCCGACAAATATCAGCTGCTTCATTGATGATATCAGGAGAATTATTTCCAGCACGTGTTCCTTCTATGAGAACTTCTAATCGTGATATATCATTAAAAACAATATCAGGACAAGTAACAAGATCACCACCTGTATAAAACCACTACCAGTAGCGTTATGTGCATCATGAAATTCTTCTTCTGGATAGATTCCAATATTACTATATAAAACAATCATCATCCGCTTTTTCTGTTTGTTGCAGAGGTGGATGAAGTTGATAGGAAGGCTCTTGCTTGGAAGTTTTTTCTTCTTTTATTCTTGTTTTTCCTTTATCTTTTGTTCATTTTGTTTTTGTTGCAGTTGCATTTCGTCATGAATTTCAACTCCTGCTAAACATCTGTTATAAATATGATCTTGTTCGTCTATATAACTAATATTTTGATTTAATTTAAACACCCAACCGATCCACGTTTTACGACTTACACCTTTATCATTCTCAAGTTTAAAATGTTTTCCATTTTACGATAACTTGAAGCAGCAAACGATCCAAACCCAGGTAAATCCTGCCTGGTTTTTATGATCCAATTTTTTATTAAATGTATACCATGACTAGTAAATTTCTCCGTAAAACTAATCCCCTTTTTTTCAACTTTAGGTTGAGCTTGCGCTTGAGGTTGAGCTTGCAGTTGGAAAATCTTCTAAAATCTTTTTTGTTTGTTTTAATACTGAAAGAAGACCTTTTCTTTTCTCTGGCTCAGTATCTCCCCATATAACATTTTCGGAGGTTGTAGTAATAAGTTTAAATAATTGTTGAGTTTCTTCTGCAAATTCAACTTGAGATTCCTGACGTTCCTGTAAGTTTTGCCTTATAGCATCTCGAACAGGAATATATTTCTTAAGCGCTTCTTCTCGCTCTCGTGCCAATCGAGTTGTTAATGATTATCCAACCATATTGGTATATAATAACGATTTAATTTATAGCAGCAGAGGGGCGCGACGAAGCTTTCGTTTCACAAATGGACAGCTATAAAGTTGGTCTGTTCGCCTGCTCTAATACTATCCAATATTTGCATCAGTTGCTTCTTATTTACAGGCACAGAGAATTCAGAGATAACTTTAATTTTGACTTATGTAGGTTTCATTTGGTTGTGTCAAAAAGCATATCCTAAAAAGTAACACAAATATTTCAAAAGTCAGCTTAACGTAATCTGACTGACAGATTTGTTGCAGTAGCGGACTAAAGCACGTTTGGATGGTTAGCAGGTGGCCTTTCCCGGTGTCGTTGTAGATCATGACATCAACGAAGCAAGCGTCGCCATTTTATATACCAGAAGTATTCATTTTCAACAAAGGTTATTAGGTATTGGGGGAATATTTCAATACGAACGGCATAACCTTAATATGGTAAAGTCCATCTAAATTCACGAATTTTGAAATTTCCTACGCCCTTTCCGTAAGTGGAATTTGTCAGAATCCCATGAAGAGGTCACGCTTGGTGATATACTTGACATTTCCTATTCTGTTAATGCAGTCGTCAGTTTTGGATATTCGCAAAGAATCTGACATGGAGACACTTTTCTTTAATCAGTACACATACTTCAACATCAGTACAGTTTAATTGTACATCTTCGTTCAGGTCCTCAGCGTGTGGAACAGTAAAACCTTTAGCAATCTTTATTTATAGTCAGAGGCATATTCAATAAGATTAATGTATGACTCTTCATTCGAAACGTATTTCTCTTTTAATATCTTCAATGGTCCGTGGAGAATATATCCTAAAACTAGTCAAAATTGGCAAAAACGTAAAAGACTTTTGAAATAATTAACTAACATCATGCCTGAAATGAACACTCTCTTCTCAATCTCCTTCAAGTCTGATGAAATATTTTCAAAGAGTCATGACTCTCATGGTGATAGGTAGAGATGATATAATCTATTGGATGCCTAATTCACCACCTTAAAATCAAGAAATATGCAAGTACAGTCACGAGAGGAACAGACAAATTGTGGATTGACAAGAAAAGCTTTTCGGGCTAAGCAAGAACATTTAAAATCTAAAGTAAAACAAAATAATCACAATCGGAGTCAACCGATATCAGACGATGAAATAAATGCTTTGTACAGCAACAAAAAAATGAAGCCATTGTTAACACATTGAGGTTTAACAACCCTGTATACTTTGATTTAAGGGGAGTGACTGAACACTACAGTCTGAAATGGGGGGGTGGGATGTTACGCAAAAGAAAGAATAAAATGGCCTGAGTATATTGAAATCACTGAAAGGCAGTCAAAAACCAAGACTGGCAGACACTGTCAAGGACATCAATCCTAAGATGTATGAAAATAAAAACAACAAAGAGAGAGATCTACTGCTATCTACAAACGGTATGCTGAGCTAAGACTAGCAGAATTTTGTCAATGTGAAATTCATTTATATCTTGCACCCGACACTATGACAATCTCAGCGACAAACCCAACATGGTTTAGGAAACAAGTTGGTGGAGTTAACAGACTTGGATGCATCATGAAAAAAGTTAAAGAGAAAGCAAGTATTACAGAAGGAAAACTTAACAAACACTAGAACTTAATGCAAAATTAAGAATCCAAAGCATTCCCCCAAATGATGTAATGCAAATATCAGGCCACACACATGTAGTCTATAAACAGCTACTCAAACGTTTGTGACAAACAACAACAGACGTACTCCTATTACCTCAGTAACACCGGCCACCCAAGTAATGAAAATGTCAAACCACACCCCCAAAACACCCCCAAAACACGGAAATTTCAAACTGCACAGTAAGAGAATAAAACGTTCCTAAATGTGTAATATTCAAAAGAATCAGATTATCAGCAACCTATTATATGGATCAAATTTCACCGTACAAATTATGTTTGTTATGAACCTCTCGCAAAATGTGAACGAGATACATGTACCTAACTGGGGTCAACTTCTTTCAATAGGTGAATACTCAAAACAAGGCTCACACAGCGGAAACGTAGGATAGTTTTGAAAGTAACACTGGCAGTCAGAAAGGAATAGCGAAAAATGGACCGAAACGATATCAGTGAAATGTAGGAAATTTCGTATAGGGCAATTTCAGTTAACACTGACCGCTGTGGAACATTTTTTGGAGTTGGTATGTGAATCGATCTGCGGAATGGTATGCTTAGCTAAGTATGCAGTCGAACTTCCACACATCTGTAAAGAGTCCATCTAGATAGTACCTTTTATTTTCCAACGACTCGAGAATCTCGTGAAAGCATTGGCAATTTAATCATTGATAGCTTCTGTATATCTTTACGGTTCAAGGCTATGACCACAGACTGTATGCAAAAAGACTTCTGATGAGAATTCTCAAAGGAAATAGATAGTCAAGAAGGTATTAGAGTACGATAGCACGTGTTTAAAACATATCAATAACAAGAGTAAATTTTAACAACTAACTGGTGGTCTCGCTAAGATCATATGGTTACCAAAACACCGCCTAAACTATATTAGCTCTATTCTGGAAACAGTCAAGTCGCTCATGTTTATTATAGGCAGTTGAGACCACCCCGATAACTCTAATCCAGCTTGGTGCTGCAACGGTAACTCGTGAAAACACCCTGTTGCAGAATTCAAAGCCAGGTATAAAATTTCTGAAACTATGCCACTTCAACAACAATGGGCTGGAATTCACGGACATGCCCACCCCCGTTGCATTCCCTATTGATTACGTTGCATCAGTAATGATTGAGCCAGGATGAGAAATATTTTCAAAAAGGTCTCAACGAAGATGCGAATTGAATTATTCAACTGCGTAATGTGTATGGGTTTAAATGAACGTAAATGCCAGGAACCAACAACTCACAATCGCCAGAAATTCAAATATTCGCCAGATAAGTTTGTATGATTGTATGAAGGTTGTACCAGTAAAAAAGAATAATTGGTTGGAAGTGCCTGTGCGTAATGCACCTGAAGGAGGCCAGTCTCTCGAGCAATTACAGTTAGCAATCACATTATTAATAAAAGAACCATAATGGACCTTCAATACAGCCGCGAAAATAATCGAAGCGGAACGATTACTGCGAGATAAAATTACCAAGAGAACCGCGTTACTCGTAAAATACAAATGCATGCCACGCTGCTACGTTTGCATTCGCCAAGGAAGCAACCGCTGCCTTTGGTGTTGTTGAAATTGTGACAGAGTGTGGCATGAGGCATTGTGGGCCACAATGAAGAAGTACAATATGGGTCAAAAGTTGACCAAACCATCAAGTAGCTGTACGCCAAGGCTACCAGTGCAGTAATTGCTCATAGTTCTGTGGGGGACTGGTTCCAGACAACAGTTGGAGTACATCAGGGATGTCTCCTGTCACCAACGCTTTTCAACATCTATTTAGAGCAGATCATGAGCAAAATCATAGAAAGTCACTGTGTGACAGTCATCATACGAAGGCGTAACATCACCAACTTCCGTTTTGCAGACAACATTGATTTGCTGCAGGCAGTGAAGACGAGCTTGCCACCTTAGTGAAGTACTTGGATGAAACATCTTCCAGATTTGACATGGATATAAGCGCTGAAAAGACAAAGCTGATGACATAGTGGCAAACAAATCAACCAAGATTATAGTCAGAGGACACGAACTGGAAACAGTGATCTAGTTCAAATATCTTGGTTCCATGATCACCGAAAAGGGATTAAAAGCAGACATATTGTCACGAGCAGCACAATTAACGGCAGCTATGTCAAAACTAAAACCCTTCTAGAGAGACAAGAAAAGCTGTCGGAAAACTAAAATCAGACTATTGAGAGCACTATTCATATCCATCCTTTTGTATTCATGTGAGGCCTGGACCCTCACAGCATAATTACAACGAAGAATCCAGGCACCTGAAATGAGATGCTACATAATCATCCTTGGCATCTCTTACATGAATCACATTATAAATGAAGAAGTGAGTAACACCATCATACGCAAAGTTGAACAATATGAAGACATCCTCACCACCGCTAGAAAGGGAAAGCTAAAATGGAATTACCAGTTCATTAGAGTCAACAGTCTGTCCACAACAGTCATTCAGGGCAGCGACTAGCATGGCAGAAGGAGAGGTAGGAAGCGAGAAAAGTGGAGTGACAACATCACAGAATGGACCAGGGAAAGCTTTGCGGAGACACATGCATTGGCACGTGAATGAAACAAATGGAGGGAATTCGTGAGATATACAGCAGCACAGCGCATCGACGACCATACTATGTCGAAGGATTGATTATGATGAAGACGATGTAATTGCGACACAGCAATCACAATATGACCATGACACTAATGTATGGTGTTTTGTTTCCTTAATTTATATTGTTTGATTAACTATTGTCATGATTTTATCTGAAAGACAGAATGCTTACATAACATTTGAGTTCAAGGCCAATCTCGTTAACAATTAAATCAGATCTTTACATCTAATTGCTTTAGTTTCATTTACGGCATAAGTCAAGTGAAATAATTCATTCTTGTCTGCGGAAATCCATGTGTGATCAGTTTACAGCTGTGCTGTTGACCTCAACATAATCTAAGATGATTTAATTTTTTAAAAATGTATTGGAATTACTATAGAGCTCATTGACCATTTGATCACTACATTACTTTGTATTTTTGCTGATTCATTCACTTTCTTTTTTTATTAACATAGTTGAAAGACCTAGAATCGTAGCAATATATATGTATATATATATATTAGTTTGGTTCCCAGCTTCGCATGCGACCTGCTTTGCACTTCGCTACACGAATTCGTTGTATGCTGTGCATTGGAACGTAGGGAGAATACAAGACACGAGACCAGACTATGGAATATGTCGATACCTGCCATTTTGACTACTTCTACTGTTTACAACAAGGATTGCCAGATACGGAGCCCGTGAAGGGACACACTTCACATATTTTGTAATCTGAGATCTCGATTTAGTAATCTGAGATCTCTGTTTACTAATCCGAGATCTCGGTTTACTATATATATATATATATATATATATATATATATATATATATATATATATATATATATATATATATATATATATATATATATATATATATATATATTGAAATTGAAGAATTTGTCATCTTGGGGCCTCGTTTTGACTGAATGAGTTTATTGTGGATACACAGGCACTTGATTCTGAGTAAATTCATGTAGACACTCACCATATAGCACATGGTGAGTGTCTACATGAATTTACTCAGAATCATGTGCTTGTGTATGTATTATAAGTCTAGCCATAGTAAAGGTTTGTACTGTAAATACAAAATACATAAAAGGCAATATTGCCTTCAGGAAGTCCAAGAACAGCAGGCGGTTCATCTCATTGGAGTTCTTTTCTGGTTTTCATTCTGACTACACTGTTTGAACACACTTGTTGTGGGTTCGGGTTCGGTGGTTAGTACATTAACAGTCAGTATTAGTGACTGTAAGTGTAATGGAACTTAACATATGACAACATCAAGTGTTTTGGCTTGTATACAGAGTTACGTTCTTCAAGACATCGTGTTACTTGCAAGGAATCGTCGTATGTTTCTAACCATGTCAACCAACGAGCTGAAATTTGTTTCATATGCCTCCTTGCAGTCAATTTATGTAATGTTGCTTCTGTCCCAGCCTCCTGCAATTCTGGAGCAAGCTGGTATCAATTAGCAGCTGTTACCGATTCGCAGCTTGCCTCGATGTTTCATAGACATTCATATTCTGGTTCTTCTCGGAGAAGTTCTTTTATATCTGGGATGCCATTTATTAAATTTGCGATCATTTTTTGTGAGTAACTTCTTTTACTTTGCTCGACAAGTTACTAGTGTATAGCTGCATACGTTCGGCCTTGTGACATCTTTAATCATTACTACTTGGCGACCTATTTTCATCAGTTTGGAACTCTGTGTTTGTACCAACCCGAGGTCGAGTTGCTTTTTTTCTTTCTTCAAGTTAACATCATTAAACGGAATCTGCAAATCTGCATCTCTTCCGTATATTTGTTTTATGTTCAATATAATAAAATTAACACGTTTATTCTCTTAAATGTTTTTCTTCAACAAAACTAACTTAGAATACGCTTTTATCCCGTCCAGATATGTGCATAAACATACATTATCTCTTGATATTCAAGCTCTGTTTTTAATTTCAAAATCGTTACAATGGTATGTCTCCACTCTGAAAGCTAATGGCTCGTTCTCGAGCATAACGCAAGTTTTACAAATCTTAGCATTTTAACTGCATCAACTCCAAATTACTGAATTATATATTAATCATTACTCTGGTTTAAAACTGGACACTTAAAATAATTGTCGATTGAGGATTATTAGATTTCGGATCCTGTTAGTCTTAAATTTCCAATTTTTTTATATACAGTTGGGCACACGCATTAGGACACAAAACATATGAAATGAAAATAAAAGTCAAACAAACAAACACACAAAAGAGATGAATAGACGAACATATTTAAATTCATTTATTTTTTATGTCACATTTGTGAGGTACAAGAAAAAAAACACACAGAGTCTCTTGAAGATTGTGATCTCAAATAAAAGGAATACGAATTTATTTTTCTCTCCTTATCATCAACGTATTTTATCAATCACTTTGTTTTATCTCATTTTCTTTCTCATCTTCATGTTGATTTATTCTTTTCTTTTTCTTCTTAATGTGACAAATATTACAAGAAATATGAATAATTTATCACAGAAGAGGAGTGTCAGGTAGATCATATAGGAAAGCTTACCTCTGTACATTTTGTCTTGATACACTGTATGAGATTTTGCAATTTTAAGCAAATTGTGAATATATTGTTAATACAGGCTGGTGCAATATTACATTAATACAGGCTGGTACAATATTACATTAATACAGGCTGGTACAAAATTTCATTACTACAGGCTGGTACAATATTACATTAATACAGGCTGGAACAAAGTTGCATTAATACAGTCTGGTACAATATTACATTAATACAGGCTGGATCAAAATTACATTAATACAGGCTGGTACAATATTACATTAATACAGGCTGGTACATAATTACATTACTACAGGCTGGTATAATATTACATTAATACAGGCTGTTGCGTGTTAATATTAAGGCCATCAACCTAACTATGATTCCAATTATGTTTTGTTTTGTTTGTTTTTCTTTCTTCATTCACTTATTTTATATTTTATCTTGCAGTTTTTTAATTCAATGACGTCCTTAATTGATCTAGTCTTTGAGTTATTATGTTATCCTACCAGCTTTAATAGAAGTATGACTGTATTATACAATATATATATACAATAATATATATATATATATATATATATATATATATATATATATATATATATATATGTATATATATATATATATATATATATATATATATAAATATATATATATATATATATATATATATATATATATATATATATATATATATATATATAATATACACCAATTATTGCTGCATGTTATCAGCCACAAATAATTTCCTGTATAGTTTCCACACACCATAAATAATGAAATATTTATGTCTGAGTCAATAAATGTTGCAGCCTTGAATTATCAGGAGTTGGAGGATCACAAGAAAAGACGAGATGTATTTAAGTTTCTTAATAATAAAGATTATTCAATACACTTTCTTAAAGATATACGCTGTATGGAAAAAATGTTAAAATTACACAAACACTCCAGTTTTTATTCTGGCAATCAGTGAGTAGCAGTTATATCATTTAAAAACAATTTCCGTTAACTTTCCATGAAATAAATAAAGATAATCCTGCAATAAACCTGGCAACCACATAGGGGACGTCCATTGATTATGTCAACAATTGTTATACAATTTTTTTAACCCCCCTCCCCCCACTTGTCAACAACTGTCAAACTTTCAGTGACACCCACACACACACACACACACACACACACACACAATAAAATTTAAAGTTTTACACACACACACACACCAACCATCAAACTAACAATATTTTATACGGCTGACTTTTATGCTAAAAATATAATAATGGAAATTAAAAGGTCTACAAATAAATTTTTAAAACTTGTTTAACAGATTTGAAATTGACTATAACACTTTGAATTCATGAAAAAATCGAGATTTTATATTCTAGCTTCTATCATCTTCCCATGGGGAAGCCAAATGTTCCTCAATTGTTATAATGGGCATAGTGGCTGATTCATTAATTTCTTGTGGAACTGATATACCCGACAAGTCAACATCATCTTCATCTAACCATTCTGCGCTTAACATCTCTCCATCAGCAATAATTGCCATCAGATCTCTCTGTCTTCAGATTAATACCATATGTGGTTAATCTGTCTACAATCTACAATCTACATTGAATATAAACAAAATATGATGATGCAAGACTTCCTTGGCAAGAGCTCAACCGGTTTAGGATTAAACTGGTGGGCTGTTGACGGGCGAGTGAGTGTGTGCCATACCAACGCACTGACTAATTTCCTATTTTTGGATTTATTAAATTTATTGTAGAAAATAACATTGTTAACATGTATTTGTTATTGTCTTTATTAACATTTTGATAAAGCATGTTTTGATGCTGATATAAGTGGAACTCTTTCTAATGCTTGGCATTTACTAGCCCTTAGTGATGTCATCATGCGTCCAATAACAAGCATAAACCCAAATGTTAATGGTGAGAAAGATGGTGCCCGGATCTACCTCAAAATATCTTTTATCCAAGTAATCCGCTCAAGTCCGCTTCACCATTGACCGTATTGTGGTATTCAATAGAAAATGCTGGAATCAAATGTATATTACAACGTCAACCACTTTGCAGTAGTCACTGACGTTGTGTGGAATGTGGAATAAATATGAAGTGACAAGAAATTAAGAAATGCAAAATATCGTCTTATGGATTGTCTGCCTGTGAGAGTGATTGATTTCATGATGATGCAGCTGATGATGACAACAATTATGATGATGGAGCCACACAATCACGTAAACAACTACCATTAAAAGTTCATCAACTATCATGCAATGGGTCCACGGATGGTAACAGTAATTATTGTTATGATGCTGCTGGAGATGATGGTGTCAGAGATGATGATGTCAAAGAATATGCTGATAAATACATAAATATAATAGTGTTATTTTTAGCCATAATGGATTAATGATCCTATGGAGAATGAGAACGGTACAGATCATCATGAAAATGAAGTTTTTAATTGTGAAAACAGCTAATGTTGTATGAATCATTTGAAGAAAAATGATAACTTTTTAAGCAACGAAGACATTTTATCAAGTCTCACTAACACCAACAATTGCCCAACTGATATACCAATTAAGACAGTGGTCTAATATTCAGTCAAGACGACGCTGAGTTTGCGAAATGAGAAGATCTGGCAATGTATTTAAAACAATATCCCAATTTCACTTAAGTACATGTACTTCAAAAAGTTCATGTCAAAAAATTAAAATATTTGTGTATAAACAAAAGCAAAACTATCATGAGCCTTTGGACAAGCAACATCTCAGAATCAATAAATAATAAACTTAAGCAGGTTGCTGATTGGAAACAACACAAGATTCCTGAAGTAACAGATTATATAGTGTAACTCAAGGTCAGTTCATAGATTTGCGGTGCGCAATATATGGCTCTGGCAATTATAAATTATTTGGCCCTACATCTTCATAATTATGTAATTGATGAACCCATTTGGTGCACAAATACATCAGCAGAAAAGACAAGAATCTTTACAAAATTTTAGAAAAGCAACTAAATTCCAATACTTTGAAGTACATGTACATACATTCATCCAATGGAAAATTCCAATGCATCTGGCCGATAATAGATGCTATGAATAGACCTGTGTTATATTATCAAATATGAGATCTATGAATATACACCTGTGTTATATGATCAATGATGAGATCTATGAATAGACCTGTGTTATATGATTAAACAATGGGATTTATGAATAAACCTCTATTATATGATCAAATAATGTGATTTATGAGTATACCTGTGTTGTATGATCAAAGATGAGATCTATATATATATACCTGACATGTGTTATGTGATGAAATGATGTGATCTATAAAAATACCTGTTATATGATTAAAGATGAGATCTTTGAATATACCTGTTATATGATTAAACAATGGGATTTATGAATATACATGTGTTACATGATCAAATGATGTGATTTATGAGTATACCTGTGTTATATGATCAAAGATGAGATCTATGAATATACCTGTGTTGTATGATTAAACAATGTGATTTATGAATATACCTTTGTTATATAATCAAATTATGTGATTTATTAAATTCAGTATACCTGTGTTATATGATCAAATATCAGATCTATGCATATACCTGTGGTATATGATCAAAGATGAGATCTATGAATAGACCTGTGTTATATGATGAAATGATGTGATCTATGAATTTACATGCATTATATGATGAAACGATGTGATCTATGTATTTACATGCTTTATATGATGAAATGTAATCTATGTATTTACATGCTTTATATGATGAAATGATGTGATCTATGAATTTACATGCTTTATATGATGAAACGATGTGATCTATGTATTTACATGCTTTATATGATGAAACGATGTGATCTATGTATTTACATGCTTTATATGATGAAATGATGTAATCTATGTATTTACATGCTTTATATGATGAAACGATGTAATCTATGTATTTACATGCTTTATATGATGAAATGATGTGATCTATGAATTTACATGCTTTATATGATGAAACGATGTGATCTATGTATTTACATGCTTTATATGATGAAATGATGTGATCTATGTATTTACATGCTTTATATGATGAAATGATGTAATCTATGTATTTACATGCTTTATATGATGAAACGATGTGATCTATGCATTTACATGCTTTATATGATGAAATGATGTGATCTATGAATTTACATGCTTTATATGATGAAACGATGTGATCTATGAATTTACATGCTTTATATGGTTAAACGATGGAATTTATGAATATAGCTGTATCATATTATCAATAGCTGGGATCTATGAATATACATGTTACATGACAAACACATTAGACTGAGACAGTTTATAATGAGTGAATACTTGTATGTCAGTGATCGTGCTGGGGCATTCATGTTTAATTAACACATTTATAACTTAGTGGTACATTTAATAATCTTTTTTTCTTTTCTTCGCAGGTTATCTTGGAGGTATAACTATTAGCATGAGTTCAGTTGGATGATGGCTCATCTCTTGCTCTGCACCAGAGTGGAGGATACAATTCTTGATTTTCAGATCTTCAGTCATGGTCTGGCTCCTACCTGTATAGAATACACCAATGTTTTGGCCCGAATTTATGATCATGATGTACACAGGATATGTTCTTCTTCATCCAGAATGAACCTGTTAGCATAATCTACAATAATCAGACAATACCACAACCAAACAATAACAAAAAGAATGTCTCATATGTACGACGATCATCTATTGACCTTTTTGATGAAGCTGCATTGGAATGTTGTCAGAGAAAGGATTTTGATATTTTATTCAGGGTGTCCCTTATTCCAGTTCTTCCATCACTTCGGTGTATAGTGGATGTAGATGCTCATTTGGCAGCACTGATATTTAAGCATTTTATGACTTCAGCAGTTTTCCGACATAGATTTATAAAACTCATAAAACAATGGTTTCAGTTTGAAACTGCCGTGGATATGAACCTAGTAACTAAAATTGACAATATTTATAGTGTGATAGTGTATATGCCATACCTTATTGACATTAGAGTCAAGGGACCCAAACTACACCTGAGTCTTGGATGGTAAGTATGAAGTGATAGTGTATGCCATACCTTATTGATATTAGAGTCAAGGGACCCAAAGTACACCTGAGTCTTGGATGGTAAGTATGGAGTGATAATGTATATGCCATACCTTATTGACATTAGAGTCAAGGGACCCAAACTACACCTGAGTCTTGGATGGTAAGTATGGAGTGAAAGTGTATATGTCATACCTTATTGATATTAGAGTCAAGGGACCCAAACTACACCTGAATCTTGGATGGTAAGTATGGAGTGATAGTGTATATGCCATACCTTATTGACATTAGAGTCAAGGGACCCAAACTATACCTGTCTTGGTTGTCCATGTATCTTTCTCTTGTTACTGTTGAGCTCATCTCCCAACAAAAGCATTTCAAACCTCCTCCTCCTCCCCACAACCACCCCCATCCAGTTTTGCCCCATGTAAATTAGTCAAAATTCTGCATATCTACAGACTGTCACCATTATTGTCTTAATGAATAATGTCCATATCTTGAATGATATGAAAGGAAGTGAATGACATGATCCTCACATGTATCAGTACTGTAGTACCGTACATGTTCATTTATGTGATGAGTGTGTAAACGACACAGATCCAGATCTGCTATCACATAATGTTCCAGCAGATCTTGGTCTGTGCAGTTTGTTCTAAGTAATCAGTTATGTTAGAGCAGATCGGGTTCTTTAACTTTATTGTATGCAGTATTACTGCACTTATAAGCAGTGTATACGGTGTAATACACTGATTGTCACAGAGTTGCACTGAAACAATATGAGCCACAAAATTTTATTCAACCTTTACAGTGACTATTGTTTTGTAAAACGGGGGAGGTGAATGCATGCTGTTTGATAATTGAGGAAAAGTATAAATAATGCTGGGTGCATCAGAATGCTTGCTATATATTTTATAGTTGTGGTGTCATCTTGCCTGCATTGGCATGGTGAGAGCAATGATGCTGTCAGCTTCAATTTAATGTTTTAAAATTGTGAAGTTTTAAAATGTTTGAAACTGATATATCTTCTTTATCAGTGGCTTCATTCAATAGAAACACTTTGATCATACAGTTTTCGATCACCATACAGTCCTTAGTATACTGTTGCACATCATTCAATGCAGGTATGGTCATAAATCAGTTAAATTGTTGATTTTGTTCTTTGGTTGCTACCTAATTGTTTCTATCAATTTTAGTTTGTGGCTAATGAGTATGAATTATATTGTTTGTGGCTAATGAGTATGAATTATATTGTTGTTTCATGCCATCGCATACCCTGTTTTGTATTACTAGTTGTGACAGTCTTGCTAGAAGAAATGGCAGGTCACAGGTTTGAACCCTGGCCCTGTTATACCAAAAATTTATAAACATGGTACTCACAGTTGCCTCGCTTAGATTTTAGCATTAAGATGCCAGTGTTATCACTGGTTTTTCAGGTGTTAGAATACTGCTACTTGGTAAGACATGGTGTTGCATGTCTGTGGCATGATATCCCAGTGCTAGACATCACTATAAACTGCCACACTGCTTACATCTTATCAATATTAATAAAATTGTTATGCTACATTAAAAAAATAAATCACATATAGTCTTATTATAACATATTCTTCAGTCCAGTAAAGTCTCTTTTGTGCTGCCTCTTCATTAAGCTACCACATATCATTTATGACCTTAAGCATCTTGCATAGATTGATTTTATTATATATACATGCAGACGTGAGCAACCACCTACTGAACTCGATCAGTGAACCAATGATGTTTGCAAAATACGTGTTTTGATGCTGCTCTGAAGAACCACATCACAAAAACAGATATAAATATTACTGATGTTTTTTTAATCCTTCATAACAATGACAACTTAGGACATTTCACAGGTAAAGTGAATATTTATTCTAAGCTCTCAAATAAAGTTAAGCCCTACTACTGGTTTCCTATTTAGATCAAGTTAAATTTTCCAGTACTTGCCTAGATTCTTTTTTGTAAATATAAAGAAAATTCTGGTTATTTGTACATTTTCATGAAAAACTTTTATCTATTGGTTGTTATGTTTTGATTTATCTGGTCCAAGATGAGACATGCGTTTTCCACAAACCAGTCTACTTGTGTTCTTTTTATTACTTTCTAGGTGTAAAAGAATCGAATGCCTAGTTCAGAAGAGGGTTTATATAGAGGAGATAATGGCTTGGTTGTCAACACTTGGGGGAGCATTCACCTCCATGGGGGATTACTTTGTCCATTTTGTAAGTACATATGTGATGAAATTAAGTTGAATCTGTTTGCAAAGGCTGTCAATTGATATAAGAAAAGCATCTGCATGATTGGAACGCTGAATTAACATGGCATTAGTTACATGTATGAGATATACTGCCTGATGTAATTATAGAGATAATCTTTTATCCGTTTTATCACCTTGTGGTTTTGTGAAGAAATTATTTAATTCCTACAATCCTTATATTTCCTTATAATATTGTGTAACTCTTCCTTTTTCGTTGGAGATAGAGACTTCAATCCATCAATCCATAAGATATAATTGGAGCAATGGTAGTCTGTAAATAAAGACTTTAATCCATAAGATATAATAGGGGGAATGGTAGTCTGTAAATAAAGACTTTAATCCATAAGATATAATAGGGGGAATGGTAGTCTGTAAATAAAGACTTCAATCTATAAGACATAATTGGGGGAATGGTAGTCTGTTAATAAAGACTTTAATCCATAAGATATAATTGGGGAAATGGTAGTCTGTAATTAAAGACTTTAATCCATAAGATATAATTGGGGAAATGATAGTCTGTAAATAAAGACTTTAATCCATAAGATATAATTGGGGAAATGGTAGTCTGTAAATAAAGACTTTAATCCATAAGATATAATTGGGGAAATGGTAGTCTGTAAATAAAGACTTTAATCCATAAGATATAATTGGGGGAATGGTAGTCTGTAATTAAAGACTTTAATCCATAAGATATAATTGGGGGAATGGTAGTCTGTAATTAAAGACTTTAATCCATAAGATATAATTGGGGGAATGGTAGTCTGTAATTAAAGACTTTAATCCATAAGATATAATTGGGGGAATGGTAGTCTGTAAATAAAGACTTTAATTCATAAGATATAATTGGGGGAATGGTAGTCTGTAAATAAAGACTTTAATCCATAAGATATAATAGGGGGAATGGTAGTCTGTAAATAAAGACTTTAATCCATAAGATATAATAGGGGAAATGGTAGTCTGTAAATAAAGACTTCAATCTATAAGATATAATTGGGGGAATGGTAGTCTGTAAATAAAGACTTTAATCGATAAGATATAATTGGGGAAATGGTAGTCTGTAAATAAAGACTTTAATCCATAAGATATAATTGGGGGAATAGTAGTCTGTGTGGTTGGAGATGGTGGAGTTGAGAGGTACTTTTATTTATTTTTAAAATTCCTCCCAAATGAAGAAACCAATATTTCTAAGAATAAGTGATAAGTGGCTCAGATGTGGACACATGTCACAAGGGGGGTGGGGGTGGATTAGAGCTAGACTACTGGGGCATAAAGATTTTGCCTCTGGGTCTTGACCAAGAAAATAATTAAATTCCCTCCCTTTAATCATGTATAAAGTAAATGAACATGAGAAAAGCAACTAACATTGGCCCTGAAGACCATCCATACCCCCAGGGACTTAAGACCTGGGTGATAACTTGGAAACTATTTTGATTCACACCCTATACCCATATATACACTTATAATATAGGTCAGATATACAGCTAATGTTTACTCCTGCATCAGTTCTTACCCCCATGGGAATTGACCATAGGGTATATATTTTGTGGTTAGTGGGACAAAGCAAGGGAGTGCAGGGATCTGTGATTTACAAACACTTGGATTATTGATATTTTCACTTTTGTTATATATTGTGATCAGTCATATCCTTCCTTCAGTTTTTTGTGTGCTGTGTAACCGTGTATTTTTCTTTGTGTAATAGTGATTTTCTGTCTGAACAGTGTGTTTTACTGTGTGGAGCAGTGTTGAGATATGAGGATCCTAAATTCAGATCTCTTTTAAAGGTTGGGTATAACAAGAAGGCACCTATCTTGAGAAGCAATGTTTTAAAAAGATCATGTAAACAAAATATTGAAGAAATTAGCCTCTATTATGGAAACACCAACATTAAAATGCCAGTTTTCTCCATTACACAAACTCCAATATTCCAATGCCAATCTTCTCCTCTACTCAAGACACACCAATATTCAAATGCCAATTTTCTACACTACGCAACACACACCAATATTCAAATGCCAATTTTCTCCACTACTCAACACACACCAATATTCCAGTGCCAATTTTCTACACTACTCAACACACACCAATATTCAAATGCCAATTTTCTCCACTTCTCAACACACACCAATATTCAAATGCCAATTTATTCCACTAAAGTAAAGTGCCTTGTCTAGGTACATGCCATAGCTGTTTACCCTAGTCGATCCGATTTTCAACATGTCATTTTCAGTCATCTTTCTGGTGCACTAACCAGTGAGCCACTGTTGCTCCATTTGTTGATGTTGACTTCAGACCTGTTCTTTGCATTAAACATGTTTAATCCTTTGTAAATGATGATGACATTTTTTTAAAAGTCTAACTAAATTAACAATCTTGAGACATGTCATATGGTAAATATATTCAGAACAAAATGTGTTATGGTTAATATATTCAGAACAAAATGTGTTATGGTTAATATATTCTGAAGAAAATGTGTTATGGTTAATATATTCAGAATAAAATGTGATATGGTAAATATATTCAGAAATAAATGTGTTATGGTTAATATATTCAGAATACAATGTTATATGGTAAATATATTCAGAACAAAATGTGTTATGGTTAATATATTCAGAATAAAATATGATATGGTAAATATATTCAGAAAAAAATGTGTTATGGTTAATATATTCTGAATACAATGTGATATGGTTAATATATTCTGAATAAATTGGGATATGGTAAATATATTCAGAATAAATGTGATATTGTAAATATATTCAGAATAAAATGTGTTATGGTTAATATATTCAGAATACATTGTTATATGTCAAATATATTTAGAATAAATGTGTTATGGATAATATATTCAGAATAAATGTAATATTGTAAATATATTCAGAATAAAATGTGTTTATCGTTAAATATATTCAGAATACAATGTGATAGGGTTTATATATCAGAATAAAGAGTGTTATGGTTAATATATCCAGAATAAAATTTAATTTGTTTAATATATTCAGAATGCACTGTGAAATAATTAATATATTCAGAATATGATGAATAATATGTGATATCTAGATTCAAAAAGATTTCAAACGATTTGTGTTTTTCAAAGGTAAAATCTTAATGTTTATAAATTTATCAACGAATGACAAGTTTAGAAATTTAATGAGCTGAGAATTTATTTTCATATAAAATAGTTCTACATATATTTCTATACATACTATAAATCATAGAAATTAATTTTATCTTAAATTTTATCAGTATCAAAAATCTTAATGATTCTTTCCTCTGCCCTATCATCTATTATTCTGATTATCTCTGTTTTTCTAAGACGTAAAACATCTAAAGTTTGCCGTGATTGATCTTTCCTGTCTTGGTGAATTTAAGAAGACGTAATTGTGAGAACAAAATATTTCTTTCAATTTACAATGGTTTTGGAACATTCTGTATCTTTTCAAGTCATGTTGGTTTATATTCATCTAAGATACATTTTTATTTGGCTCATTGTTACAGTTTATCCAGTTTTATAAATGTCGGTTTGTATCAGTTGTCAGTCATTCCACATTGAAACCTGTATCCTCTCCTTCTGGTAAGCATTTGTTAGTATTAAAGATTGAAAGCAAATATGAACTTGATCAAAACAAATGTTAACCAACTTTTGGAAGAAAGTATTGACTTTCAGTTGAACAAAGTCATCAATATTTTTTGCATAACAGCCTTTTGAATACAGAATTATGTATTATTTTGAATTATCAGTACCTGTATCAGCACCCACCCAGTCAGTCACCATTGTCATTTAGAGCTGGTTGAGTAAATTTTCAGATGCTGTTCACTGCATTTTTTTCCAGGCTGAAATGGCGGGGAAGATCTCCATGAGACAGTTGAAGGTTGATATTGAAATGGGCAACCCTATGATTAGGTACACATCTTTTTCTGAGGAATCTGAGTCCTAAAATTAAAAAAAAACTTGTTGGCCTTATTAAAAGTCCCACATCAAATGCGAAAGTCACCCATTCCATCCATCCATCTCTCTGTCGATCCATGCACAATTTCCTGTAACTAGAGTAGTTCCACGCATAATTGAAGGTCATTAGGTACGTGAATTGCATATAACATGTAGATATGCCTTTTAAAAGTTTTATTTTCTCAGACCTTATCTTGGCAGAGTTATTGCCCTTTTTCCATCAAGATGAAATCTCCACTACAGTAGATTACTGTAACATCATTGCATTGGAACTACTTAACATATTCTGATGCTGTTTCATGAACACATTTTCTCATACTCCTAGATATGCCTTGTATAAATTTTGTCTCACTGTTGTGCCTCATAATTTCCCATTTCTTTCGAGTTTGGTTTGCACGTGTGCATTGAAACAATATAAAATGATTTATAATTCTTGCTTCGGAAGATTAAAAAATAAAACAAACACATGTAAAAGCTAATATTTAATTACCATATTACAGTATTGACCTTCATTTATCAAATACAAGTAGCTGTGTTAATCTCTAGGAATGAAAACCGTAAGAAAACGGGGGGAGGGGGGCATGATCCAGAGTGGCTTGGTTTTCATTGGGGATTAAAATTTGTGGTTTGTGGCAACAACGAAAACCACGAAAATGTGTCCCCCACGAATAATGATGATACTACAGTATTATTATAATTAGTAAGACATCGTCATTATGTTAATATTCGCATTTTGTATCATACAGTATCTTCCTTAGAAATAGGAAGTGTTTATAACTGATTGAATGATCATGTTCTTTTCAGTATAAAAAGTGAACATATTGCTCCAAAAGATATAACAACATAAATAAATCGCTTCTCTCTCTCTCTCTGTCTCTCTCTCTGTCTCTGTCTCTGTCTGTCTCTCTCTCTCTCTCTCTCTCTCTCATTAAACCATGAACCATGCTTTTAAGCATGGTGTACAGAGTTATTCTATATGACAAATCTATCAGAACATGCAAAGAGATGGTGGAGGGTTTTGTTTCTTGATCCTCTCCTTTCTCTCCACCATGAAAAAAGTGGAAGGTTTAAAAAAAACATCATATGTGCTAGACTGTATGTGATTTTTCTTGCCACCATTACTTTATTCTTATTTACATCAGTATGTAGGTACAAATATGTCTCAAGAAATTTGCCTCAGGAATAAAAAAAAACTATATATAGGATGGTTTTAAGAGTAACAGGCAGTTATCCAGGTGTGACTGGAGATTTAGAATTGCCAGTTTTGCTATTGCTTCCCTTTAAATATTTTTCTCCAAGAAAGCACATTTTTGGGGTTATTAGAATGTGTCATGCAAGAAAAGTAAGATAAATTAAGGCCAGTATAACTTGTGAATGAAGAACCCAGGAAAACCCCAGAAAGAACCACTGACCCCACAGGAAGCTACTGACAAGCTTTTTTCTTACATACGCACATTGGCAAAGCCCAAGACTCAACCCTGCATGGACAGAGGTTACATTCATAAATTAAAATCTCTTACTTTCCAGTATGGGCAAAAGACCCTCATCTTTGTTCCGCATTGCTGTTTGGAAAAGACATTATACATGGTTGAAAAAGTCTTCTTTGATAAAGATATATTTTGAGATTGTAATTGAATCAATTTATTACAATGTCTTGATCCCACAGTACGAACAAGTTTGTTGTTCATATATTTATGTAAATTCATATAGAGGTAATCTTCAGATTTCTTTTTATACAGGACACTTATGAAAAATACAAAATTATCTTATGCCTCACCATTTTTTGTAGGCAGGTGTCACTGTATAGCAAGGTGTTCCTATGTAAACAGGTGTCACTGCATAGTCAGGTATCATTGCAAAAGCCAAGTGTCACTGCAAAGTGAAGGTATCATTATACACCTCTCCCTTGAGGTCCACAAACATAGACTGCACTATAAGTGAGGGCACAAGTTACCGAGGGACCTCTAAAAATTAAAATTTCACTTTGGCATTGAGAAAACTACGGAGGGGGGCAGTGTAGGGAACTAGGCTGTTTAATGACTGAATCCTCGTTTTACAATCATGTCGATAATAATTGTTAATAACGAACTTTTTCTTACGAAGTTGTTCCTTTTTCTGTATAAAGAAGATTTCTTTTCAAAATATCTGATGTAAATGTTCGTTTCAACTTTTTTCACCAACTATCATGTGTACACAAAAACATCTGTGTATTACGTCAGTGCTTTTTGTTTTGTTGATTAGCCTGGTTCCCAGAGTGGAGTTTAATTGTATAATGCCAAGTCAGGAGCCAAGGTAGCAGGAGACTGCCGATACACCACCAGACAAGATTCCTTTTTTTAAAAGAACTTGTGACAATTATTTTGTTAGACAATCGTGTACGCTGAAACTAAATATTTGGTATTGTTCAGTTGGTACACTATTGATGTGGTGATGTCATTGGAAGTAATAGTGAAACTTCTTATCATCCTATTTCTGTAAGTGCCAGTTCAGGAATTCTCTGAAACTTGCTTGCAAACAATGGTCTGTATTTGTGAAACCAAGCTCTTTATTTGGACGAAGTATTCGTTTCACTTGGTTACCATGCTATATGTGATCACAATTAGGAATGAGTCAGTTAATTATGTTACATACACAATAACATTTATTCGATTTGAATGCCTTTCAAGTTTTCTTTTTTACCACTTCATTTATTTGATTCAAAAGACATAAATAATGTGATATTTGAAAGTAGGTCAGTTTTTAATTAAGTACAACAATACAACAAATACTTCAACAAGTCAGTTATCAAAACACTGTCAGCACTTAATAATTAGGTTTTCAGAGAAATGTTTGTGGACATAGCTGTTACGGTATATTGCCACATTTTACGTTTAAATATACATTGCATTACATTAGGTTTTCAGAGAAATGTTTGTGGACATATCTGTTACTGTATATTGCAACATTTTACGTTTAAATATACATTGCATTTATGATGATTACACTTAAGAGGAACAAAAAGAAAACACAAATTTCACTTTATAAAATGTATCTAAGTGGCATTTAAATACTAATGTAATGCATACACTAGGCTTAACTGACATTTTCATTGATTGTAATTTCCATGAATATCAGTAATTACAGTGAACTAAGAATGTTGTTTGGAAGAAAATGAAACATTTATATGACTTCTTACTGAAAGTTGATAATTAAAAAATGGTGATTAAAATTTCCAGGTCCTTTGACCGTAAAATGAACTATATATCAGCGTTTCAGTTACCAATTTTTAGCATGTATTTCTTAAAGTTCAAGAAATAGGGATAAATTTTTGGGGGTATTTTCTGGTTTAAAAAATGGGATCCATTCTTGACTCTGCGTTATGAGCGGGTTCATGAGTTATCGAGGGAGAAATGCATATGCAGTTGTCACTGTTGATCCAGATGTCACTGTATAAGGTAGCTACCATCATAGGTGTCAACCCCTTGAGATGAAAACCTGACCGATAAAAACCTTTCAAAAAGCCTTACATGAAAGCGCTATACAAAGTCCTCATTATTATTATTATTATTATTATTATTATTATTATTATTATTATTATTATTATTATCTGTACTACTTACATCATTATGGCAATGATTCTTCCTGTTTTCATTATATATCTAACAAACTTAATTCAAAAATATCACAGAACGATAAAATGCCGGTACTAAGGATTAAAGTCTTTATTTACAGACTACCATTCCGCCAATTATATCTTATAGATTAAAGTCTTTATTTACAGACTACCATTACACCAATTATATCTTATTGATTGAAGTCTTTATTTACAGGCTAACATTCCCCCAATTATATCTTATTGATTAAAGTCTTTATTTACAGACTACCATTGCTCCAATTATATCCCCCCAATTATGTCTTATAGATTTAAGTCTTTATTTACAGACTACCATTCCCCCAATTATGTCTTATAGATTAAAATCTTTATTTACAGACTACCATTCCCCCAATTATATCTTATAGATTGAAATCTTTATTTACAGACTACCATTTCCCCAATTATATCTTATAGATTGAAATCTTTATTTACAGACTACCATTTCCCCAATTATATCTTATAGATTGAAGTCTTTATTTACAGACTACCATTTCCCCAATTATATCTTATTGATTGAAGTCTCTACTGATAGACTACCATTCCCCCAATTATGTCTTATAGATTGAAGTCTTTATTTACCGACTACCATTTCCCCAATTATATCTTATTGATTGAAATCTTTATTTACAGACTACTATTCCCCCAATTATATCTTATGGATTAAAGTCTTTATTTACAGACTACCATTTCCCCAATTATATCTTATTGATTGAAATCTTTATTTACAGACTACTATTCCCCCAATTATATCTTATGGATTAAAGTCTTTATTTACAGACTACCATTTCCCCAATTATATCTTATGGATTAAAGTCTTTATTTACAAACTACCATTCCGCCAATTATATCTTATAGATTAAAGTCTTTATCTACAGACTACCATTCCTCCAATTATATCTTATGGATTAAAGTCGTTATTTACAGACTACCATTCCCCCAGTTATGTCTAATGGATTAAAGTCTTTATTTACAGACTACCATTCCCCCAATTATATCTTATGGATTAAAGTCTTTATTTACAGACTACCATTTCCCCAATTATATCTTATGGATTAAAGTCTTTATTTACAGACTACCATTTCCCCAATTATATCTTATGGACTAAAGTCTTTATTAACAGACTACCATTTCCCCAATTATATCTTATGGATTAAAGTCTTTATTTACAGACTACCATTTCCCCAATTATATCTTATGGATTAAAGTCTTTATTTACAGACTACCATTCCCCCAATTATATCTTATGGATTAAAGTCTTTACTAACAGACTACCATTTCCCCAATTATATCTTATTGATTGAAGTCTTTATTTACATACTACCATTCCCCCAATTATATCTTATGGATCAAAGTCTTTATTTACAGACTACCATTCCCCCAATTATATCTTATGGATTAAAGTCTTTAATTACAGACTACCATTCCGCCAATTATATCGTATGGATTAAAGTCTTTATTTACAGACTACCATTTCCCCAATTATGTCTTATAGATTAAAATATTTATTTACAGACTACCATTCCCCCAATTATATCTTATAGATTGAAGTCTTTATCTAGAGACTACACAGTCAAACACAAATTTCATTATCAAAATAAAAGAGCTGTTTTGAGTATGATTTGATTGGTTGTTTCAGGCAACCCTGATATTCTTGAATTTTCATTCTAAAAATATTATGTCCAGAGTCCCAAATGCACACAAAATGAAAAATAATTGAGAAAAGAAAATCGTACAAAACTTTTGTATATCCATACACTGATATAAATGGAAAAAAAACCTTACAAATTATGGGTAAACCATACAAGATGACATCTATGCGATCATATCTGAAACAAATCAACAGTAAGTAATTATATTTTTTTGGTTGCTGTACAAGAGTTAGTAGATTATAGATTTAATATCCTGCCTGAAGCCTCAGGGATGACATTATAATCTGGCTGCTGGTCAGAATTCGGGAACAAAAGCACAAATATTTGTGATGGATTCTATCTATAGATTTCATTTTGCAGGTCTGAGAATAGTTTTGCTAGACAGCTTAACACCAATGATCGGCAAGTGGTCAGAATTTGTCAAGCTTTATGGAGTAAACTGCAGTATTTGTATACATGTAGGAAGAAGAACAGATGATGATAGATTTCTATTCCATCGTGTGCCACTGTAAACACGACCTCAGGATAACATATTTGAAGAAACCACTCATAATATTAAACAATCAGATTTTGTATATTATATTGCTTGTTTGTTTTTTGAAAAGCTTTTGTTTTGTTTGTTTTCTTTTTTATTTGACATATATGTTTGTATTTTTATCTTCTGTGATTGACTTTAAATATATTCAAAATTATTTTTAAAAAAAGATAAATTTAAATATCTAAATTAAATTATTTTAAAGAAAGGAAGAATTTAACTATATTATAGCTTGTGCTTTAGTAAAAATTCAAAGGTGAATTTCTCTGTAATTCTCGAAGCCCAAGGTTTGAAAAATTTCTTAACATTTCTCTTCATATTAAGATTTTACATTATCTTAAGTTTCTCAATACACTTTTGTGGAAGACAAAAATAGTGAAAAGGATGCAAAGTAGCCTTTTATTGAAAAACATTAAACACTTGTAAAGTTTTTTTTTAAAATGAGTTGAGTTATATCTTCAAAATATCATCTAAGATATTGAAAGCAAACTTAAAGATTTTATGACTTTTAATCCCTAATGTTTGCTAAGTGTTCTGTACAATAATCCATGTTCCCAAGCATGTAATAAGAAAGATATTTTTAATATCTAAATTTTAGTATCTCCTATAGTTTTCAGGATGTACAATAGGCCTAACCTAATACACTCACCTGCACATCATTAAAAGCAGCTAATATAAGCAGGAGTGGTGCTGACTCATTAGTGTCAGTCTCAACCAAAATAATTGATTCAAGTTGTGTTGACATGTCAGTCTCATCACCCAAATGCATTACTCCAGTGCCTTGGCATGTCAGTCTCTTCACCTAAATACATTACTCCAGTTGCCATGGCATGTCAGTCTCTTCACCTAAATACATTACTCCAGTTGCCTTGTCATGTCAGTCTCTTCACCTAAATACATTACTCCAGTTGCCATGGCATGTCAGTCTCTTAAACTAAATACATTACTCCAGTTGCCATGGCATGTCAGTCTCTTCACCTAAATACATTACTCCAGTTGCCTTGTCATGTCAGTCTCTTCACCTACATCATTTGCCTTGGTATGTCAGCCTCATGTTCAAAATAATTGACTCCAAGTTGACGTGTCATGCCAGTCTCAACCAAATACTTGACGCCAGTTGCTATGGCACTTGTTAACCTACTTGACAATGTGTTCTTATACCATAAAACACTAAACCAAACCATTATATATTAAATTATATTATATTTTCGAGCTGTTTAGTTAAACTGACTTGAGTTCACAAGTATTTTAGTGTGACTTCAATTAGGGCTTTGTGAATAAAGGGCAATACCTTTTAATCCACCCCAGGTTCTCTTTTTTATTTATAGGGAAATAAATATGAATGTAGTTACATGTACATCAATTTATTCTCTGCATAATACTTTCCTCAAAATAGACCTTAAGTTTAAGGGGGTGGTGAGAGATTACACCTCAAGTCCTTGTGAAGACATTCAAACAGATATGAGCCTTACAGATTTTCTTATCAGGCATATTTGCAACGTTTGTATCATGTCATTATCATGCATGTTTGTGATTAGAGGGAGGAATTGTTAACTTTTTTGTGTACTGTCTAAAAGTCATACTCGGTCCAAAGTCATCTCTGTAATCAGAGCTAATTACAACAGGGTCCTAAAGAATGTGAATGATGAAGATATCTTCATCTCTTCCTTCCATGTACTTTTACATTCTTAAGCTCTTTTTATACAATAAATACTTTTGTGTTTGGAAAGCTGACATTATTCCTAGAACTATTTGCTCATGTGTCCAAAATGTGATCAAGCAAAAGGAAGTTTTTCTTGTAGACTTTAAATACTTTTGTGGCTTATATCCATTGCTATTGTCACTTACAGTAGATATTTTTTGTTGCTGTCTAAAGGTCTTGCTATCTAGAGGTCTTGCTCACTTAAGGTCTTGCTGTCTAAAGGTCTTGCTGTAATAAGAGCAGTTTTGCCCCTCAGGAGTGGAGACTGACTGATCAGGCTGAATAACTAAGATTGTTTTTCTTAAGATGCTTGACAATCTGCATTACTGAGGTGTGCAGACTAACTGATCAGGCTGATGAGCTGAGATTGTTTTAACTAAGGTGCTTTGCATTTCGTTTTACTTAATGGAGTTTGGTGTTGTAAGAAAATAGTTATTTAAATATTATAGATAATTTCAAGAAAATTCCTTCATGAAGTATTCATTGTTTAAGTTTTGTAGTTTAACCAATGTGTTTGCATACTAATTATATATGTATTATAGCATATTATACAATATATAATATTTCAAACAGAGGATAGTTTCATAATAAATTGATTTGATCAGAGATAAATATGTTTCTTGTTGTATATAACAATGAGTGAGTTTTTTTTTTCTTAATCACCAGCATAGTTTAACTTTACAGTGTAAGTTTAGGATAATTCTGTATGTCTCATCATTCTTCTGCCTTTCCAGTGTCTTCTTTGCTTGCATTTAAATACTGGCATAGACATACATTAGATATAGGAGCCCCGAGTGGCCGAGTTGTATAAAGCGCTGTCCATTACGGATCACTGCCATCTCTCCTCTGTCTGCGTGAGTTCGAGTCTAAGATTCAACTAATGTAGTTATGTGAGAAAGCTTGCCAGTAGCTTCTCGTGAGTCAGTGGTTCTTTCCGGGGTTTTTCCCGGGTTCTTCCTCCACCAATAATACTGGCCGCCATGTATAGCCTATCGTGTGTTGAAAATGGCGTTAAAGCCTACTACTACAACAACAACCTCTTAATACTGCGCACCAAGCGAAGCAGCTACAAACCCATTTGTTCTAAGTCTTTGGTATGATTTCGCCAGGGTTCGAAAAGACGATGTAATATATACGAGGAAGACGCTCAAATAACTAACGCTACCGGTAAGATTGTGTTGCCGTTTGTTCAGCTTCATTAGATCTCCATTTTGAAGCCCATTCCAACGTTAGCATCTTTATTGTAAGGTTGTAGTCACGATTTTCTTATATGAACTGGCAGACTCTCAACATTTGCAAGCCTTACTTTTTCGCAAACGTTGCGGGTACGGTTGATGGAACGACATAACCTATCCTGTATATTCCGTGGCAAGTAACTAAGTCAGTTTCATGAATTATTTCTTCGCCAAGTATTAGAGTCTATAATTGGAATTTATTTTCCTGCTAAAGTTAAATTAGATGATTTTATAGAATTTAGTTTTGCGAATAATCTCAATCATTTTAGTTACGTTTTCTGGAGATTATTTAATAGATATCTAAAAGCCCAGAGCAGTTGCAATCTATACGTCTTTTTACAACATAAACTGCCTTCGTCTAGACGTTGAAGCAACTTTTCTCTATATACCAGATACAAAAAGGAGAACATCACACCTCCCTGTCTAAATCCACGCTTGATTTCGAACTATGGAAACTTGTATGTGTTAAACTTCGACTGCACTTTGTATGCTTTCATACTTGCTTTCAGCTTGTCAAGCGGTGTCAAAGACCTTTTGAGTATTGAGAAATGCACAGAAAGTAAGACTACTACAGACAGATGTAAAATTAATGACCTCTTCAATTTAAATGATTCTTTGAGGCAGCATTTTTGAGTTTTGAAAGCATTGCTGTGGTGAATTATGTAATATGATTTCCTTCGTCACAAATATTGCTTGCACAATTTTCTCAAGTAATGTATAAGCACTGCCAACAAGGATATTGAACTCATTTCCTTTGTCGATGGCACGGTACGACCTAATATCGAGTTGAACAATTTTAAGGATGTTTAACATAGCGCCATATGTTAATATCACTGTTAACAATAGGAGATGTGTTTGTGTAGGATAGTTTTTCTTATGTTGTATTAATGTTCAACCTTAGTTGTTACTAACATCTCTGGTCTGCACAAAGCACTCCTAAAATGCATGTTTTCGGTAGCGAGTTCTTCATTTTATTTCTCAAGGAGGCAGAATCTATTGTACCAATTACATGTTGTTTTCCTATTTGAACTTAGTTTCAATCGTCCATACAGCTGTGTATGATTGTTTTAAGTTCTGCCGTTCCTACCCTGTTATGCAATGAGCAGTTTTTATTTTCTATTCTGTTGATATTCCGTATTACTCGTCCATTCAAAATTTTCTCAATACCCTCGCGAAGTTCTCCGTGAATAAAAACATGTATTGTAGCAATCCTTTGGATATTTATCAGATGCACTGAATTTTGTCTGATAATTGGCACACCGTGTGGACAGTTTTGGCAACATTCGTGCGTGACTTATTAAAAGAATCATGCATTAAATAATCCTGTACTAATTTATAAGGTTTTCGTTGTTGATTTCTAAAGAATACTATCTTACATAGATACCTATTGGTTCTCCATGACAGACATTACACTCTCTCTCTCTCTCTCTCTCTCTCTCTCTCTCTCTATATATATATATATATATATATATATATATATATATATATATATATATATATATATATATATATATATATATATATGTGTGTGTGTGTGTGTGTGTGTGTGTGTGTGTGTGTGTGTGTGCGTGTGTGTGTGTGTGTGTGTTCCTAATTGGAAATCTGTATTATATGTGTTATCAACATCATCAGGGCGAAAATCAAGGTTATTACTGTGAACTGAATATTTGGAGAGAAAAATGCGTCATCTTTGTCATAAATCGTTGGGTCTGGGTACAGACAAAATGCCCGGCGGGAGGTGATGTGGTTGAACCATGAACATATTGAGGAGACAGTTAATTCTGATTACAAGCATCACTTGATATACAATTTGATGTTGCTTCTAGCAGTGTATATCTTCCAGGACTTAATTTGTTTATTAAACACTCGTGTTTATCACTATTGTTCTCTATGCACTGTTTTCAGAGCGATGCATCTGCCGTTCATCGACAACAGCCATTTTTCATTATAATGTTGTGGCGCCCAAACCTAAAATTACAGACAGAAGTTATTTACACAAACGGCCACAATTTGTCTTACATCTATGGAAAAGACAAGTATGGCCTATTAGTAACATCTCATTAATATTTTCCTCAATCACATTCTCTTCATAGTTAATAATACAATGCAAAAATATATCAAAACAGTTCATAATCCTTCAGCTGTAAACTATCTGACAATTTTCAAGAGGTTCAGTGATTATAATAATGTCTCACAAGTTTACCTGTCAATCTTGCAAAGCCTACCTATAGATATGCATCCAAACCATTGGCGTAGCGAGAATATTTAGCGCCCAGGGCAAAACACCCAAATTTTCGCCCCCGGCTGCCCCTTCCCCCCCCCCCTTATTGATACTTTGGGCCGATTTGGGAACCATTTGCCCCCCCCCACGTCCATTTAGCGACCCCTAGCCACCGGCGCCCGGTGCGAACGCCCCACCTGCCCCCACCCCCTCGCTACGCCACCGATCTAAACTGCCCTCTTTGGCAGTTTTAAACTTGACAAACTTAGCGTAATAAAATTTAAATGCCACATTGAACTATAGTTATCAACTACTTTTTTCCATCTCCGTTACTATAGAATAGAAGCGTTAATGGGCGATGACGAATGAGAAGTAAACGTAGAATGACGCAAAAAGATATTAAGAGAGAAAGAAAGATGTTAAAATGTTTGCTTTGCAGAAAGTATTTTTGTTTGCTGGTAATCTTTAAAAGCAATATCGGCAAGTACTTTGGTAATTAACGGTTTAAGCTACTCGATACATATTATGGAGATGGAAACGGGGAAATATGTCATATTCGAATATGCTTATGTTTATGTAAAATATGCATAAACTTTATGCGGTTTAACTTTGTAAACAACTGGGGTCTGTTGTGTTCTTCAATGCAATCAAGAAAATGCATGGTTTTTTTAAGAAATATTTTTTAAAAAAACATCGCTTTAACATATATTAATCTTATAAAATTTTAAAGCCAGCAAAATGTTTACAGGAAGAAACCGCACTATTGAATTTCTGCACTCCATTTATTAGGTTTTAGACAGTAGGTTAGTTAACTAGTTTTGCAGTTAGCTTCAGGGTGCATTTTATTTCACCAATAAGATCTTTAGCGTGAAAATTGAAAACACTAAATAATTAGTCCAGTTTTCTTTATTTACAACTGAGCCGTGCATTTTTGCTGCCAGCCCTGACGGTCGTATATCAAGGTGAAACAGGTGAGCATTGCAATGGATGGCGGTATACTGCTTTAATCACCATAAACTACAAGAATGGGATCCAGTGGCAATAAATCTGACGAGCGTACGAAGTCGGGATATTTGGCATTATAAGGCCGGCTGTTCACATAAGTCACGGGAAATCATGTTTTGTTACAAGCCTGTTTCATGAAGGTGACTAGATACAACAAAAAGTGGTAAGCAGTTTCATTCATAAATATTCAATCACTGTTTAATGATGACATCACATCAGTGGCGTGACAATCCTGCAAATTTTGGATTGGGAGTGAGGGTGGATGGCAGACCATTTGGGGGTCTCACAATTCTCATCAAACATTCGAAACAAAATTTAAACGGGTCCACCACAATTGTTTTATGGGATGGGTTGCATAATTTCTTGCTACGCGACCGCATTACATCTTGAATTTAGTTGTATGTGCTATTACTAATGTTCGAATATGATTCTCCTAAGAATATATAGAATTATTGTGTAGACGAGCCAGTGACACGATGATTGGCATTCGAATGAAACACTACTTTTAAGTTCCTGTCATTTTACCGTTGGTGGAGTAAGTGGAAGTCAAAGTAAATGTATTATTCTCTTTTGAATATGGTAGAGAAAATTTAGCCGTATTGCAAATACATTGGTCCCTCCACCCATTCTTTAAGCGCAATTATTTTTTTATTTTATTTTATTTTTAGCTTTTAACTATTTCTCAATTAGTATTATACCCATTCCTGCAGCTTACTGTGACCTGAATTTAATGCCTGATATGTAACTTATCGCGAGAAGTATTACACCATTTAATCTAAACTAAGTTAAACAATTTCATCAGATAGATTCTTTTTGTCTTGATCTTTCTTGAGGTTATGTTGTTCGACATGTATTACTTTTCGTACATTTTCAGGAACGGTTTTGTAAGTGATACAAAACTGTAGATTCTTCTTTCTAACAACAATAGTAGTTTTTATATTAAACTGTAAGCACTGCGACCAAGAAACATCAATTTCTCAATCAGTTCTTTCTAAACTAAAAGAGTCATTGAAATTTTATAATTTGCATGATATTACCAGATCTTAATGGTCTACGCATTGATTTGTATTTTGCTTACAAGTAAACCTTTGCTGAGGCAAATTATTGTTCTCTGCCGTCCATCAAAATTTCACATGTAACGTTGAAACATATCAAACTGTTTGGTGGGTTGTTTATTTTGTTATTGTTATGGGGGGATGCAAATTATTTTGATTCTCAGAGGCAATGTAATAGAAAATACGTATAATTAACTTAGCTGTCAAAACAGGACGAAATTGTTTGTGAATTTTGTGAAAGAATACCTTACGATTTGAAACGATGACCCATAACCCGCCTTTCCAAATATCGACATGTCTTCATAATTTCGTGAAAACATTTTGTCTACTAAAAAGACGATCATTTAATAATTCACAGTTAAAATTAGGTTTGTTAAGAATACTATGTTTCAGTCATTGGACAACTTAAGTTATAAAACTTCTATATTTCATGTTTATTGATTTTGAATTTCATCAATGATAAAATTAAAACATCGCGTGTAATATATCAAATAAGTCGTCGTTACCCATGTTATAGAAAATAATTTATTTGTGTTGAATTTCGATTAAAATAAAATATAAATAATATTTTAAGAAAGAATGGGAGGGTCAATCAAAAAGAGCAATATTGTGAGAAAAATATGTTTACAATTAGCTTAGACTGGTTTCCACATTCTACGGTCAATAAAAGCAAAAGCCAGTATAAGTAAATATAATTTATCTTTTTGTCACAGTTAAAGAATTTTGCTTTTTTAATTACTTCTGATCTGAATGATAGAAATTTGTTTAAGAGAAAATAACACCACAATACACTCCTTTGGCTTGCAGCGCGCTACGTATTACCACTACAGACGATTGGACCCTGTCATTTAAGCATATACGCAGAAGATACGTGTACGCCATACAATTATTTTATGTATTTACTCGTCAAAAGAGCACGTTTTCCTACCTGAACAATATGTCGAAACACTCAAAGTCCCTTTCCCTGTTTCATGACTCATACGAGAATATATAAAAATATATACTGACTGAGACATAATGGTCGTTGCGATATGCATTTGCGCGTATTCAGTACACCATTTCCACTTAACAGGATTGTCCATGATTTGTTTTGACAGGTATGGCCCCAGCCCACTGACGTTTTAGATGATTGTGGTAGATAAATGACAACAGCACCATCGTATTTCGGAAATGCGTACAGATATATATATAAACTACGAAATATTTTTGTTTATGGACGGACTATTTTCAGCTGAGCGCACACGAATTCTATATGAAAATTGAAGGCTCCAGAAAACACCGAGAGGAAAATCTTTGACACGAAGTTTTATCCTCGAGAGCATATTTAACGGATTCAAATGAAACTACGGAAATCTATATCGAAACCAGTATGGTTCTCTCAGAGATGCCGCTGTTTAGGGTGAAGAGTGATATATAGACTATCTCAATACGATATAAGTCTTCAGTTCCATTTTTTGCTGCTGTTTCTATGGATGCCAATTTTCTAATCGCTACACATGGACAGAAATATGAAGAGAAACACCATTATTTATATCTTATGCTGTGTATACATCCTGATTCTATGTATGTTTCGTGGACTTAATGAGTTTACATCGCCAGGTTTATTGGAAAGCGGTGAACAAAACTTAATTGATTCGTTCAAATGGCGCAATCTATCACAAACAGAGTTCAGTAATATGAGCTTAGGAAAGCAGCCTGCATCTTCTGTTCTGCAAAATGCTTGTTCACCAAGGAAGCATACGCCGATACTGTGCAGTAAACTCATTCGAGGAGATGCAAAATTCGTGCAGTTTGTCAGAGATATTAAGATCGAACCAATAATTGACGAATGCCGTCTCGAAAATTTAGTAAAAGATTGTACTCGGTTTAAAATTTCTCACGGTTATTCGTCTGTTGACATTCATGAGGAAGAACGTTCGTTTCCTTTGAGTTTTACAATCAAGATGCATCAGAATCCAGAACAGGCAGAACAGCTTCTACGGACCATTTACAGACCGCACAATTTCTATTGTATTTATGTTGATGGAAAGTCACCTGTTGAGGTATTCGATACCATGACAAAGACTAGTAGATGCTTGGAAAATGTAGTGGTTGTACGTGACAGAGTTAATGTTGTCTACGCAAGTTCAGCTCATATACAAGCGGAGTTGCAATGTATGAAGCTGGCATTGCAGTCTCGAGTAAAATGGAAATATTACATCAACATGGCGGCTCAAGAGTTTCCGCTGAGAACCACTTTCGAAATGGTTCAGATTTTGAAAGCTATGAGAGAAGTAAACGATATCGAGACGTATGACCTTCCAGTGTTTCTGAGATGGAGGTTACAGAAGAGTTTCAGTATTGAGGGTAACGGACTGGTGGAAACTTCTGACAATAAAAGACCATTTGAGTACAACGTGAGGCTCAGTAAAGGAAGTGCATATGGATTATTTGCTAGACAATTTGTTGAATTCATACTTGAGGATGTTATTGCACAGAAATTCATTCTTTGGCTAAACGATACTTATGCTCCAGAGGAAAACGTTTGGGCGACTTTGGTGACTTTACCATGGGCTCCAGGTAGCTATCCGTTGGAAGTGCGCCATACGCAGGGTGATTTTCTGTCCCGAGCTATGATTTGGTACGGGGAAAGTCAGAAATGCCACGGGAAATTCGTACGCGGTGTGTGTGTTTTTGAGTCTGGGGATCTTCCTTGGCTGATAAAACAACCGCACTTTTTTGCAAATAAATTTGACGTTAACAAAGACGCGACAGTGATAGACTGTCTTGAAGAAGCTCTCAAAAATAGGACAATAAATCCAAAAGTTACCGATTTACAGTGGCAATATTATCTAACTCGACCTCATGTTGCTTACTATAGACGATTAAATTCAAGCGAGAAACTGGTAAAAACAAGAGATTCCCGAAGGTGGACATGGCTTGCTCATCACTGTAGAGATTCAACGTCCGATTCTTAGATAAATAAAAATACAGTGCCATACCAAAGGAAAGTATTTGTTTTTAAATAATATCCAATAGAGTAGGTGTCATGCAAATATTCGAGAAAAGTAATTGTTGTTCAATGTATTGAAATCTGTGAATTCTTTGCTGTTATATTGTATTATTTCCGCATTTCACGGTTTACAAAGCTTGGTTTAAAACAATGCCTTCTAGAATTAGCTGGCGTAGATGTACATGTTTTTTTAAGATAAATAAAATACACTAAAAGTATATGTCTTCATACTTAATCTTATATTTATCGACAATTTTAAGCTTAACTTTCCACTTTTAATTTGTTACTAAACTTAGATGATTGACTGCCGGGAGTCTGGTATGTCAGAGCCAGATCAAGTTAAGTGTTCGGGTGGGGTGGGTCCAAAATGTAAGAAGAAAAGCCTTACTTTCCTCGAAATGATACTTAAGCAAAAAGGTCAATGTGTCTATTTACTCAATGTTGCTTAATACACAATAAACGTAAGACTAAAACGATGCACACATTTTAAGTGACAAATGAGAGTCCGTGCATGTTTTGTTGGAAAGTAAAGTTTTTTGTAGAGTAGCAAGTAAAGTAATTTAGCCGATATTTATTATTTGGTATCCATTTCTGAAAACGTCATATCTATCTATCTATCTCTCTCTCTCTCTCTCTCTCTCTCTCTCTCTCTCTCTCTCTCTCTCTGTCTGTCTATCAAGAAATGTCTAACATTACTTAGACCAATAAAGTAATATCTGACATTAGTTAGACCTATTAAGGAATGCCTAACATTACTTAGACCTATTAAGGAATGTCTAACATTATATATATATATATATATATATATATATATATATATATATATATATATATATATATATATATATATATATATATATAAAGCAATGTCTAACATTACTTAGACCTATTAAAGAATGTCTAACATTAGTTAGACTTATCAATGAATGTTTAACATTACTTTGACCTATTAAGGAATGTTTAGACCTATTAAGGAATTAATTAGATCTATGAAGGAAAGTCTTACATTACTTAGACATATCAATGAATGTCAAACACTATTTTGGTTTATTAAGGAATGTCTAACATTATTTAAACCTAAATATTCGCAGTCTGCAACGTATAAGCGTTAAATCTAGACGAAAATAATCGATGAACTGTCAAAGCCGTTTGCAGTTTTTTCAACTGCTGTTTTTTTCTTCTCTTGTACTTTTTTTGTGAGTGAGACAAACGATAAATTTAAAATTTTTATTTTGAATAGAGATGGCAGCTAGCATGAAACACACACGTTTTCTTTTCTATCCTTAATCCCATCCCACCCCACATGCACGTCCATTTTCAGGATCCGAAACCCCATCTGTCAACAAACCTCTCTCAGGCGGTGTATGTCGAGTTACGTGGAGTAGAGACTAACAGTTGGATGGACACAGCAGCCAACACTAAGACACACGAACAAGCATGACCCTGATTAGTTGTCTAAATCAGTAAAATTATCCAGATCGGGCTATTTTGTCCGTTGCATTGATAATTTAAATGGTTATATAATCTATTTTTCCTCTTCCATTTGTCTGTGAAAACTACATCTGGTGATATGCAGGTCATGATTTTATTTCGTCATACCGTCTATATTCATATATAAGACGAGGCCAACTGCAAACTGCACAGACCCATGTCTGCGTCCCATATTGTGACAACAGATCTGGGTCTGTTTAAAGGGCCATAGTGAGCGATCACGGGCTCTGGGGTATGAAAGACCCGGGCCTCTCCTAAGTTCTTGTTCAAGCAAACTTGTTATTTTATATTATTAAAACATTTTGTTCGGCCCGGGCCCGTAAGTGGGATGTTTTCCCCCTTCCCCTCCCCCATTCGGCCCTGTCTGTTTAGTTTGTTAGAATAAATCATTAGAAAAAAAAACAGCATAGACTCTAAACTGCAGGCGTATTATGTTACGGCTTTGATGATTTTTAATGACTGATTGCACTCGACTTATAAGCAAGTAACAGTCGGCATTTTTTTTCTGAGGTCAGGTCCGGCCCTAGGATGTGCAGGGCCTAAGGCAGCAAGCCATGCGCGGGACCCCAAGCGAAAAAATTGTATTGCCGGAAAGCGCGGGACCAAAGTCGGTTGCATTGTTCGCCATGCCCTTGGGCCTGGCTAAGTTGTATGGAATGTTGTTTTAGCAATAGGTTGATATGATTTTTCTCAAGATAGTTTCATGAGTGACTTGCGTCACGTAGTTGGCAGATGCATGTAAGTCAATAAAGAAGTAAACGTGTCTAAATTAATGTTTGGTCTTGCAGTTTGTTTTGCATTTTCAACTTCGCTGTACTTTAGAAATGGGTAGTGTGCTATAGATTTAAACATGTTCGTCTGAATCTGAAAGTTTCATTGTAATAAAAATAGCGAAATACGCAAACGCGCGCGCGCGCGCGTGTGTGTGTGTGTATGCCAGTGACACATAAACGATATCAATTCCATCGCTTAGAGAAGCAAAACTCCAAAACTAATGAAAATGTCACAAGCGAAGATAAACAAATACAAGAATTAACCATATTTCTAAAAAAGGAACTATAAATAAGTAAAATAAATAAGTAAATAAAAGCCGACCCGGGCCGGCCTTGACTGGTATCGTACCCGTTCTGTCAACAGATCTACCGCAGTTCGTATGAACCAACACATACCTTTATGCACAAATACAGAAGGACATGCTCGCGTGCGTTCTGTTTTTCGGCCTCATTTTTACCTCCTTCCTCTCTTAGCAACTTAAAGTGACAGATATGACATCTACCGTCCGAATAATTAAGCTAACGTTTGAAACAGAGATTGCTTAACAGTAGAAATATTAATACAAAGTAATCACATTATATATTGAAATTGTAATCCCATTGTGCCTGTCTTTTAATATAATAAACGCGTCAAGATAAACGATCTTTGTTAATGGATATGTGGAATGAAGCGTAAAACCCTGAGGGTATGTTAAAAACAATAAAGAAAAAAAAATGTAAACAAGAGATTCCATCGCACTAGAATACAACCAATATAACAGTCTTGAATAAAGATGTACAATTTTATTAATTTTTTTTTTTCATCTTCATTTTACATCCCTTTAGGGAAATACAATGAATTTACGCACAACACAGTCCACACGATGGTATCCACAATGAAATAATTTAATTGATTCTATTGTGACTATTATCATTTTAGGTAAAGACATTATTACGCGTATTGGATGGAGTCGTGTTTCTGAAACTTCTTTTCAAACCGAAACAGTAGATGAATTGATAAGTGAGCCAATATTTGAATTTATGTTCATTATTTTGTATGAAACTCCTAAGAAAGCTTTTGAATGCATGATTTCTCACTGGGATATTGGGATGCAGTCGGCATATTTTTTTCTTACAATCTCGTGTCCCTCCCTCGAAATGGTTAGCATAACAACTTTTGAATTGGCTCTATCACATTTAGACAGAAATTCATTGTCATTTACATGTTACCCATTCAACTAGTGCAAATTTAATTTTTATCAGTAAGGGATAGAAATAGTGTGGCACTCACTCGTAAATTTGTGAAAAGCACCACCACCAACAAATTCATGCTAAGAATCTCTCTCTCTCTCTCTCTCTCTCTCTCTCTCTCTCTCTCTCTCTCTCTCTCTCTCTCTCTCTCTCTCTCTCTCTCTCTCTCTCCAGCCAGGGGTAATAGACTGATTAGGTTATGAAATCAATTTAATATGAATAGAAGAACTACTGTATTTAGTAACAGGGTTGATGAATTTAGAATGTCTTCACGTTCCATTAGTAATTGTATTAATCACAAGCCAGACAAGATAAACGAGCATAATCTTCATTCCATTGCCTGTAAGTGAAAGGAAGACACTCTTCTGAACTGGGGAAACAATACCAAAGGACAATTAAAAGAACAAAAAACCCAACTGCACAGCTTGTTGATAGAGGTAAATCAGTCTAATGTGGGATGCAACTGACGCACAAAGTCGTCAGTTCACGTCCGGAAATGAGCTTGTAGATAGTGACCTTCCATAACCTGTATTTTATGTCGCCCGTGTACTGTCTTGTTCAGGTATAAAATAATTACCATTAAGGAATAAGAACACGCTCGATACACGTCATCAAATTAGGGTCAAGCCTGTCTTGAAGGAAATAAAACCTTGATAAAACACCGTCAAACAAAAATGTACACCTTTGCAGGGGAGAATCTGGGTCGCGAATAAGATTCTAATAAACCTTGCGCACTTCATCTGATTCCCTCAGGGGCATTTATCACACAAATGCGATATATAAGCATTAGTATACAGGTCGAACTAAGGTTATCCAAGGTCAAATGAATTTATCCCTAGATGACCCATAGTCATTATTCTGTCAAGAAAGGTTAGGTTTTATTATCTTTGGAATAACTCGTCAATCAATGTCCACAAGGTTACGGACAGTTCTCAAATGGCATATAAAAAGGTTTTGCTATGTCTTTATTAGCGCACGAGTTTTGACTACTTGTGTACTAGAAAAACATCTCACGTTCTGTTTCTGTTACCGATGACCACTCTTTGATCACCGATGTACGAATTTATTGCCGGCATGGGGGAAGTGGGTGTGTGGCATGAATGTAGTATTACGAAAACTCAGATACATTTTGAAAGAACAAGATAAAGAGCTGATTAATATTTCGGAATTAAAAATTTGTTGTCTGTTTTATTGTAACTTTTTGACGGCCAGTCATCCAGTTTAGCTACGTATGTATCTTTTTGCCGTGACTTTGTCATAAAAAGTCGAGAATTAGGTTAGTGTGACGTCTTTTTCACAATGAGTGACAACTAATGCCGTGTGTTGTTTCTTTTCGTGATTATTCGCTACCATTCGAGTTCTGACATTCCAGGGGGGTAGTTATATCCACTAAAAGCAACTTGTAGAGCAATGAAATCGCTTATTATCTTTTATCTTAATTATAATTATAATTATAATTATTATATAAATATTATTTATATTTATATTTTTAATATTTATTTTAATTATGATCTTAATATATTGATTCGATAGTATTTGTTCACTTCCTCAGGTTTATCAAATCAATGTTTGATTTGGGGTTTTTGATCAACTACCTCCTGTTTGACTTAGAATTTTTCTGACGTATCTCAGGCAAGAGGCGCGTATGAAATGATAAAGATAATGTTACAACACCACCTAATTTGACTGCTCATGAAAGAAATAGTTTGATCAATTTCGAGTTCATTTAGATGAACAAAATGAAAGGACAACTTTTTCTTTTCTCTTTGTCTCGATGAAAGTTGTAAATAGCGTTCGCCAAGCTATCGGGAGATCCAAGCAAGGATCGAACTTGAGTCACTTGTAGCGGCACCATTTGCTAACTCTCAATTCAACTTTTTTCGGGGGTAGGCAAAATTGTTTGGAGCAGGGGGCAACGTATATAGTCTATCAATATTACAGCGCATGTAAATTCAAAACCCTCCTTATTACGTCCCAGCTCTCAAGCACCAGACCTCTAACTCTGTCGGCCATGCGCCAATTCCAAAAAAGTGTCGATGTGCACAAGAACTAATTCAGTGGGAATGGGGGAACTGACCACTGAGCTAGATGCACAAGCCTGTCATTCTTTTTAGAAATGCAAGTTATTCTTACGAAAGTTTAACGAATTGACACATATATATGGGGCAGGGAGAAATATGATTATCCCTAGAACATGAAATATGAGCGGATATTTGATTATATGAAATTAATTTGCAGAGAATAACACAAAAATATGGAGACCCTTAAGTGACATGAATGAAAATATTTTTATTTCATTTGAACGAAATACTATTTCGTTTTTTCGAATAATATTTCGTTATTTCGAAATAGTATTTTGTTTAAACGAAATAGTATTTCGTTATTTTGAAATAGTATTTCGCTATTTCGAAATAGTATTTCGTTATTTCGAAATAGTATTTCTCTCAAACATAATCACACTGTCTTAAAATTAAAATTCGAATTATATAAAAGTTTTTAGAATGATATAAATGCAAGCAGGTTAGAGTGTTATAAGTCATTCTCAGCAAAAATCGAACAGGTCTAGCGAGGAACGGCACCCAAGATATTACCTTTCCTGCACAAGTGATTGAATCCATTCTTCTTTATACTCAACAACGGGGTCAGATACTGGGTTACGTACGGGTTATCTTGTTTGATGATGCATTATAACAAACTACGCAGTTGCCAGTGACCGAGTACGTCTTACACCTTTGTCTCATGCCCACTGTCAGACTAAACAAGGCAGAAAGAAACAGCGACAGATTTACAGGAACAAACTGACAAGACAAGCGGAAATTAATACTCGGCTTGATGTAAAAACAAACTTGATTTCTATTTAGAGATCAACTGTTTAATATTCTGGGATGGGATTGTCTTGAAATTAATTTGTTAACCTGGCTATTTTTTCTTTAACTTCATGATAAAAAAAAGAATTTTCAATAAATATAACGGATATATTGGGTTATTCATTTTATATTATTCAGAACAAGAATTTATAAAATACTGTTTGGTGACCGATCATTTTTTAAACTCCAGGGTTTCAGGGTTCCTCTCCGCAGAAACGGACTATACGTACGCACGCACGCACGCATGGATGCATGCATGTATGTGTGTGTGTGTGTGTGTGTGTGTGTGTGTGTGTGTGTGTGTGTGTGCGTGCGTGCGTGCATGCGTGCGTGGGTGGATGGATGGATGGTTGGCTGGATGGATGGATGGATGGATGGATGGATTCACACATGTTAATAAGAAGAGAGGAACGTGCTTTAACTTGCATCCTACTGTTTACATGATTATATTAAAGAAGTTTCTATAGAAAACCACAAACAAAGTGAAACAAGAGAGGAAATTGTGCCTTATCCATGTGATCATCCTAATGAAAAAAAGATGGAAGAAGGTTGAACATGGTATAAAAATCAACAGTTACACTTTTCACTTTTCTTTCAGTTTCATGTTACAATATATTTTATGAACTCAGATTTTATTACATGTTTTCCGATTTTGATGTAATAAAGGAATCAAAGTTAATATACACTAAATAATATGATTAAAATCAGATCTCCAGTCCTGCATATCTAACAGAAATAAAAGTTAATGTTGCATTGACCTTTTCAATTTCCAATCCACTTTCTTGTAGTCTCCTATCAAATAATTCGGTGCAAATTCTTGTCAGGGAAAGATTTCGTTAGTGATTATATGTTCTGAACGACGTGCGTTATTTTCATAAAACTGAAAGTCGTGGTTTGATTGGTGAAACACAAGGTCAACATGATATGACCTCTTATCGTGTCTAACAAATCTACTCATATGACTGGATATCTGATTTTAATCAAATTGCATAGGCAAGTACATAACTGTTGTAATTTATTAGACAAATTTATCAATTTTTTTAAATGTTAGGATAAATGCTGTTATTTTATTCACTTTCAATGTAAGACTAATTTTCATTAGTTAAAATAAGTCTATGACAGTTTTCGTTCCTACTCAACAAGGAAAAATGCTCTCGATGTTACATTAACAGCAATGCCGTTGTCTTAATTAATGCATTCTTTTCGTAGGGATAGTTTAAAATGTCAACCTGGATTTTTGTTATACATTTTCAATCTTGCTTCATGAAATGACTTAACAATAAGGCTCCCCGTGAACGTTACATTTTAAAACTTTTCTTGAACGTTATCTGCAAGAGGTAATTAAAAGTCCCTACCTATTAAATAGATCTTCGTCGATTCCGACATACTTTAAAAATTACAAGCTGTTAGCGACAAGCCTCAGATTTCCAGACAATCTTAACAATGTCAGTTTAATGAGCTTTATTTGAAACCAGTCATTCTTAAAAATGATGGCTAAGAATGAAATGTAAGTATGTATCAAATATGTCAAAAGTAAGGGTGGCTTTCGCAGTCTTAATTTTGAAACAAAGCAGTATCCTCAAGGGACAAAATCATGCTGAGTGACAAAAGCTTTTCAAGGTACTGCTATGTTTAATTCTGACACCAAACCCTTTCAGAGCAAAAGAATTGCGCTAACAATGGCATTGTTCGACTTACGGGGTACCGGTACTTACAAAAAGACACGCGACTCAACGAAACGTTCTTTCATAAGTCGGATAACAGGGGTTGATTGAAAGTTAATTTTCTTCTTACCATTCACTCTAATCTACTCACGCAGTCTGTCCTATAAAATAATCTATAAAATAATTGCATATGTGTTTGCAAATTCTTTACCTTCCTTGTGAAGAGCACTTTTACAACACAATTAAGTGGTGAAAGCTGCTTGACTCAAAAGTTATTGCATACAAATTATTCCATTCCATTTCGATATTTTAAAAAAAGTATATAATGAGTCACCGAAACTGTTTATTCAACATTAATGTTTAAACCGTTCTCGAGCAGTCGAATATATATATATATATATATATATATATATATATATATATATATATATATATATATATATATATATATATATATATATATATATATAAGTCTAGCCATAGTAAAGGTTTGTACTGTAAATACAAAATACATAAAAAGCAATATTGCCTTCAGGAAGTCCAAGAACAGCAGGGGGTTCATCTCATTGGAGTTCTTTTCTGGTTTTCATTCTGACTACACTGTTTGAACACACTTGTGGGATCGGGTGGGGTGGTTAGTATAGTAACAGTCAGTATTAGTGACTGTAAGTGTAATGGAACTTAACATATGACAACATCAAGTGTTTTGGCTTGTATACAGAGTTACGTTCTTCAAGACATCGTGTTACTTGCAAGGAATCGTCGTATGTTTCTAACCATGTCAACCAAAGAGCTGAAATTTGTTTCATATGCCTCCTTGCAGACAATTTATGTTACGTAGTTTCTGTCCCAGCCTCCTGCAATTCTGGAGCAAGCTGTTATCAATTAGCAGCTGTTACCGATTCGCAGCTTGCCTCGATGTTTCATAGACAGTCATATTCTGGTTCTTCTCGGAGAAGTTCTTTTATATCTGGGATGCCATTTATTAAATCTGCGATCATTTTTTGTGCCTAACTCCCTTTACTTTGCTCGACAAGTTACTGGTGTATAGCTGCCTACTTTCGGCCTTGTGACATCTTTAATCATTACTACTTGGCGACCTATTTTCATCAGTTTGGAACTCTGTGTTTGTACCAACCCGAGGTCGAGCTGCTCGTTTTTCATCGATGCCTATGCATTTCATTAGCCAGAACTTATGAACCTGTCCTGTGCCCGGGGCTTCTTTGGTAAGTGATTTAACTAAGATTTGTTGCTAGTGTGTTTTCTTTCTCTTGGTCAATATATTTTATTTTATCTCTGACCGCTTTCCTGTCTTTCTTTGGTTAGTCCCATGTGTGTTACCACTGAATATGGTTTCCTATAGAGCGTTGCAATAGTTCTTTTCTTCGTTAGTCCGCATGTAATTGTTGATGGTTATTATTATTATTATTATTATTATTATTATTATTATTATTATTATTATTGCTGGTGGTGGTTTTGGTAGTGTTCATTTTATTGTTGTTTTTGTAATACTTTTAGCGACATATTTGATTTTTAAGATTGCCTATGTTCACTTCGTGCCAGCTATGGTCCATCTTGTAGTTGCAGTACATGGTGCTTGTGTAATCGTTTTTAATGATCTTATTTATCCCAGATGGCATACATGTAATCGTTTTTAATGATCTTATTTATCCCAGATGGCATACGTGTAATCGTTTTTAATGATCTTATTTATCCCAGATGGCATACATGTAATCGTTTTTAATGATCTTATTTATCCCAGATGACATACATGTAATCGCTTTTAATGATCTTATTTATCCCAGATGGCATACATGTAATCGTTTTTAATGATCTTATTTATCCCATATGGCATACGTGTAATCGTTTATAAGGTCACATATGCTGTATTCACTATTAAATGTAAAGTACGATTTTATTTATCTAATGTAGTCGTCCTAGTATTGTATTTATATAATTTTGTAATTGTTAATTTGTACTAGTCTTAACATGTGATGTGTGTTTTGAAGCTTGTACGAATGGTTTGCATTGTAATTTCCTGTATGTCTTGTTGTTGGTATTGTTGTTGTTGGAGGGTTTAACGCCATTTTTCAGCACACGATAGGTTATACATGGTGGCCAGTATTAATGTTGCCTGTATGTCTTGTGTACAAAACTTTTAATAACGTTGGCATAAAGCTCAGTATGTTAATGTGCTAAAAATAGATTTTAGTTCACCAGCCTTGGCGGCATTGTGGGCTGCGAGTGTGTCACGCCTATTTAGTCACAAACTCCACGAGGTCACACCCGTTTAGTTACATGGTTAGTGATTTTCTTATTCTTGAAAACATGTTGTTGTTGTTATTATTATTATTATTATTATTATTATTATTATTATTATTATTATTAGTTATAGTAGTAGTAGTAGTAGTAGTAGTAGTAGTAGTAGTAGTAGTAGAAAAGAAAATAAAGAATTGAGAATAGAAGTGTATCTTCTTTTATAATCATTTTGTTAAAGATCTGACGATTGACGATAAAAGAAAGATTTTAGATGTTCACGTTTCTCCCAAAAGTTTTATTGGTGATGCGTTTCAGTTTAAGGACTTTTGATCAAAAATTTATTTAAATATTGTTTTTGGATCGGTCGTATTCCCTATTATTTTTTAGGTATCCTGGCTGGTTCATCTCAGCTAATGGGTGGGCTTCATCAGTCCATTAAACGTTTGACAATGTCCGATTTCTTCCCGCTACTATTGTCCTGTGTCTGGTCTGCCATGCGTATGTATGCTATATTTTTGCTTGTATGATATATGTATATGTGTGTGTGTGTATATATATATATATATATATATATGATATATATATATATATATATATATATATATATATATATATATATATATATATATATATATATCTGTGGTGTAAGGACGGCAGTTGTATCATATTCTCTCTGGTTGTCTATATTTATGTTTTTAAATTTAAAAACAAATATTTGTGTGGATAATTTTTGAATTTGGATGATGAATTTTTATTTTGGATTCATTTAGTTTCCTAATGAGAGGCGTGAGTTTATAAGATTACAAATAATAAAGCCTATCGTATATTTATTGTTTGTTGTGCCTGTTTTTGTATTGTTTAATCTCTCATTCATCTCGGAGTTATTCGGGGGCACTTAGGCCCAGTCTGGATGAAAAAAAAAGCACAGTTTTATTTATTCCATTACCATGTTGCTTTTGCTTGAAAGCATAGTCTTTTAGTTCCCCCTAAGGACGTCTATACTATAAGATTATAAAGAAAAAGCCAAAAGGTTTTATTTTCTTGTGTGTCGTTGTATTATGTATAATTTGTGTTTTATTGTAATGGAAACTATTTTATTATTACAATAATCGTGTATGTTTTGGGATTTCTTTTTCTTTTTTTTTTTTTTTGTCCATGTGCTGCATCTGAGGTTTTCTTGAACTCTGGCAACATTGGGACAATATCGGCTACCACATCTTCCCCACGATCGATTGTTCTTTTTCGCAAGACACTAATTGCAAGATGCCAATCAAATTTGTTTTTGTTTTTGTAGCAAGTCATTGATGGCAACAATCCAATCAAACGTGTTCTTTGTAGCAAACAAATGATTGTAACAATCCAGTCAAATGTGTTCTTTGTAGCAGGCAATTGATTGCAACAATCCAATAAAATATATTATTCGTAGCAAAACATCGATTACAACAACCCAATCAAATGTATTCTTTGAATCAAACATTGCTTGCAACAACCCAATCAAATGTATTCTTTGAATCAAGCATTGCTTGCAACAATCCAATTAAATGTGTTCTTTGTTGCAGAACATTTACTGTTACAATCAAATTTAGTAATTTCCACTTCTGCATCTAAAATTTCCATATTCTTCACGGCAAATTATAATACCTCTCGTTGTATATATCAAAATGTACACGTGATTGAACTTAGTTTCTCAACACTCATTTCTTGAACTTAGTTTCTCAAGAATCATTATTACGATAATTTACACGCGCTTAAAACAAATTGCCATCTCACGAACACCGTACACGTATATATAACCCAAAAAATCTTTTAAATTGGCAGTGTCATTTCAATCCTCATCTTTACGTCATCTACAATTTCTTTCTTTTTCTTAATCAAGTGCCAATTAATATGTAATTGTCCAGATGATGTCAGCAGGTTTAAATCTATCTAGGTATGTAAAACAAATGGAACAATGTGCATTCCAATCCAAGAAGATATTAAGTAAACAAGACAGTAATTTTTCGTCGAGTTGTAGTAGTGGCATGCAAAAGCCTTTAATCATGATGTAAAACATCCGTTATCAAACATAATGCATTTTGTATTAGCTGGAGTCACTTAAGGTTAAAAGCAAATCTCTCTTATCTTGTCTGGATGTCGTTGGGTTGACACGATCATGTGTCTGACCTTACGATCAAAGGAAATACGCATATCGTCATCTCCTTTTTTCTCCTTCTCTCAGATGTCGCTCTCCTTATTTCTTCCATAAAAGAAACTTCTCACATCTGAAGATCATTTCGGCTTTGCATGGTAACAATCAGTTACCTAAGTCCAGAAACATGTGTGATGTATTACTTAATGCTGATATGCCATCCAAAAATAGTCTCATCAATAAAATTAGTATTTAATGCATAAAAGAATTAGTAATTATTCCATTAACGGGTCCCATTTCATCACGCGTTTTTCGATTGCTAAATACTCTTTCTTTCTGAACTAACAGTACTCAGTGGTTCTACCTACTCTCTTTTGAAATAGGAGTGTCTTTAAAAATCGCTCTTGAATCACGTATTCCTTTCCAATTATGACTGATAATTAACTGTAGGATATTATAGTAACACAAGTATGTGGTAAATTACCACCGTTTAATATTTTAATATAATGATATCTTTGGATATTCTCAGATTTAAGTGTTTATAAATTAGCGATACGAATAATTCGGTGCATGTTTTTGGGACCTGTTTATTTTTACCTATCTTGAAAACCGATGGACCTTTTACAGTTGGGGACTGGTAAATCGAGAATGTGCAGTAATAAGAACTACCATACTGCTTATGAAAGTGCTCTCGCGTGGTCCTTAGTTTCATTAGAGGAAATTATTTATGGTATTAGTGCATTTCATTGATAGGGACTACACGGTAATAAGGAAGAAACAACAACTATAAGTCAGATTCGCGCATTGTTTGCGATATTGATTTATGTTCCGCATTCGACCTTGATGTGAACTCGTGAACGACCTTGATGTGAACTCGTGAACTTAGCCACCTTTAGACTCCTGTCTGGTTACACTATGTTTTATTGCACAACTTCTGCTCGAATACATATATATGTCGCCCCTTCAAAACCTGTTGTGGCAAAGACTTTGTGGAAACCAAATCATACATTAAATTCGGTAATCAGATTACTTATAAAGCAAATTAGGTTTGTACATTGCAAGTAATTATTTATTCTGCAGATACGTTTCAAAGAAACTGTATTCGATGATGCTCAGTTTTTCACAGATGTAAGACAATTGTGAGCCTTACTTTTCGTGTCTGGTTCCATTTATTTACCTTTACATATAACTAACAGTATCAAACATGAGAATCAACTGTTATGGATTTCATGAAAAAATAAGTCGGTCACATGTCAACAATTTAGAACATTAATGATGACATTTTAAAAACCAGATGCTATATAAAATATTTATGAAAAAGAGACATCAAAATTGTTAGAGAAAGAAAAGAGACAAGGAAATCACAATCCCCTGGTTACATTACGTATTTTACAAGTCACAGCCTTGGCAAAGGTAATCTACCAATCCCTTGAATAGATTGCCAATCTGTCATCCGCAACACTTATCGATGGGTGTATTGCTGATCAGTTTGAATTTCAAATGATTCCATAATCAGTCTTCACATTCATTTTTGATACAAAGGAACGTTTATGAAATTCTCCATACAGCTTTAATAATTTTATTCAAAGTCTGATCTGATTAATTTTCAAATATTTATATTATCTTTGACCATACAGGAACCAATTATTTGATAATAGTACACCATGTAGTGTATATAATATTAGTAATTAGGACGAATCTGGCCCCATAAATGGCACTCTTGCTTCAATAAAAATGAAAATTAGGGTCGTAGTCTTCAAAAGTAGGGATTTCTCATTTCAGTTGTAATTCCATGATACAAATTCAGTAGGTTTAAAATTAATATGGTATTGTAACCTAAATGTGAATTTAAAATTAGCATGTCACGCTGGTCTCAGTGGAATCTTATTAATATATTATTGATCATCCGGAAAGATGGCCGCCATCGCTTAACTGCTCGAGGTAGGCTCTTCCGATTTTGTGCTATATTTATGATATTGGTGCTTGTTCTCTATCATCGTCTACATTATTGTGTTTCATCATGCATTGGCTGTTCCGTTCGTATTTGTTAATTCATCTCCTTGTTTTGGAAATGAAAACAATTAGAATTTTTCTCAGCTGTTTTGTCCCAATGTTAAGACGTCATTTGTTTTTTTAATAAACCGCCGTCACATGACCACTTACTATACGACGGACCCTCATTAATTGAATTAAATGACCACACCTTGGTTCTAGATACTACATTGTACTCAAGACTAAACGAACTGGGAATACATTCATCATTTCTTAAATGTAAACAGAAGCGAAAAAAGAAACGTTCTTTCAAAGCTGGCCGGCGTAGAACAGGAAGAAGAATTCCAGTTATCTCCCTTTCGCCCGTAATGGATAAACAACTTAAAAATTCTGCCGTTAATTTTTATAACCTGGCTCAAATTCCTCTTAAATCGTCAACCGTTGTGTCAACTGTTCCAGGGATACCACTACGTATTGCATTATTCAACGCTCAGTCAGTAGGATCACCGGAAAAGCGCACAGAAATTGTTAACTTTATCAACGACCAAAATATTGACGTCTTCTTCCTGACAGAAACTTGGTTACATTCCGAAGGTGATGAATGTAAGTGTGCGGATTTAATACCCGACGATTACTCCATCAAGTCGTTCCCCCGCAACTCTCGCGGAGATGGAATTGCTGTAATTACAAAGAATTCCATGATCAAATGCCTTAAGTACAACACAACCTTCAATTTCTGCCACACATCGTTTGAACTAGTCCAAACAACGCTCACACTGGAACAAAGGTCAGTCCATTTTTTCTGTCTGTACCGTCCTCCTCCTAGTAGAAAAAACAAGCTGACTGAATCTCTCTTTTTGGAGCAGTTTCCAAATCTTCTAGAGTATGGAAATTCAATAGGTGGCAACTTAATTATTCTTGGAGATTTCAACTTTCACTTTGACTGTCCTGGTCAACCATACATGTCAAAACTCCTAGATTCCATTCATATTTTCAATCTTAAACAGTCAGTTAACCAACCTACCCATAAACTTGGTCACATTTGAGACTGGTTTCTTTATAGACCTGATGATAATATTCTGCAATCCACCCTTGTATCCCACGAACTTGCATCGGATCACCTCTGCATTGTATGCCATCTCGACGTATCAGTCCCTAACCCTCCACCTCTATTTGCTACTAAGAGAAACCTCCGTATGATAAATAGAACCAAATTCATGCCTGACATCCAGACCTAACAACTTTCTTACATCCAACAGCAGAACAACTTGATAACTGCTTGCGTTCATTGCTTGAAAAACATGCCCCAGCCACCAAATGCGGCGTATCAATAAAAAATGTGTTCTCCATGGTATAGCAGTGTTAGGGACCAGCCTCGCACTGCTAAAAAAACATCGCCGAAAAGCAGAGAGGCTTTGGCTTTCCACCAGACTCACTATTCATAAACAAATCTACGAAGCCGCTAAGAAGAACGTCACAAACATAGTCCATTTAGCCAAATCATCCCACTACAGTACTAAGATCACGGAGAGTTCCAGCTGCAAAAAGCTCTTCGAGAAAACTAACAAACTAATGTCAACGAACAAATGTACACCACTTCCAACAACCTTCTCTCCACTAGACCTACCAGACCAATTTGCAAATTTCTTCGATGACAAAGTACAAACTATTAGAGATTCGCTTGACAGCACAATTTCAACTGATTCGTCACCATACAGTTATGATGCAGAATTTCAGCGACAACCGTTAGGAGCATTTGAACCTGTTTCTATTGATATAGTACGGACACTCGTGATGAAAAGTGCACCAAAGTCTTGTGAACTTGATCCAATTCCGACATCACTGCTGCTTGAGTACTTAGACCCAATATTGCCTTCACTAACTGATGCTATTAATATCTCTCTCTCATCAAGGGAATTTCCATAATTTTTCAAAACTGCCATCGTAAAGCCACTGCTGAAGAAATCAACACTGCACCATAACGATTGAAAGAGCTACCGCCCAGTTTCTAATCTCCCATTCATGTAAAAAATCTTGGAAAAGGTTGTTCTAACTCAACTTGTATCTCATTTGAATTCAAACAGTCTTTTTAGCAATGTACAGTCTGCATCTCGTCCTTACCACAGTACGGAAACTACTCTTCTGAAAGTATTTAGTGACATTCTCTCTGCTTTGGATAGTGGAAAGATTACAGTCCTCACTCTCCTGGATTTATCTGCAGCATTTGACACAATAGACCATGATATATTACTTCACCGTCTCCAGCATGTATTTGGCATTCAGAATATAGCCTTACAGTGGTTCAAGTCCTACTTAGTCAACAGGACACAAATTATATCTGAAAATGGAATACACTCCAGCCCAGTCGACATATGTTGTGGTGTTCCACAGGGATCTCTTCTTGGACCTGTTCTCTTCATTCTGTACACTCATCCGCTCTCAAGTGTCATAGATCATCACCCAGTGTCACACCAATTGTATGCTGATGACACCCAGATATACAAGTCTAGCCAGCCATCTGAAGTTGATGCTACCATCCATGGAGTAGAGAAGTGCATTTCTGATGTGAAATCATGGATGACATGTAACAAGCTGCAGATGAATGATGATAAAACTGAGGCTATTCTGATCACAACACAAATACTTTCTCATTCACAACCTTTACCTCAGACAATACATATCAGCAACACCAACATTAAATTCTCACAGTCAGTACGGAACCTGGGCGTTACTCTAGACAGTACTCTCACATTGCATCAACATGTCATGAACATATGCAAGGCTGCATATCTTGAATTGAGACGCATCAGTTCCATTCGTAAATATCTTTCAGTTGATGCCACTAAAACACTTGTTTGTTCATTAGTACTTTCAAGACTGCACTATTGTAACTCAATTCTGTCTGGTTCGTCACAATATTTACTCCAGAAACTTCAAAAAGTTCAAAACACAGCTGCAGGGATCATCTGTAGAGTACCTCGATCAGAGCACACATCACCACTGCTCTTTACCCTACATTGGCTATCGATTCGATACAGAATCAAACACAAAATTTGTTCTCTGTGCTATGTTTCAATGACAGACTCCAGTCCAACATACCTATCCAGCCTCACCCATGTGTATACACAGCTAGATCCTTACGCTCTTCTTCTGATAATCGTATACTCATTGTTCCCAAGGTGAAAACAAAGTCATATGGACAACGTTCGTTTGCATACCAGGGCCCGGCGACGTGGAACGAATTGCCCATTGAAATTAGACACAAAGACACAGTGGACCCTTTTAAGAGTGCTCTTAAGACTCACCTGTTTCGACTGCAGGGACAAACTTAGCGACCTAAACGTGTTTTGTATCTTATATGTTTTCAGCATGTTTTTATGTTTTCCAATTTCACTGTTTTTGTCATTTGTTGCTCTGTAGTGTAGTCATATCATTATTGATGGTGTAAAGCGCTTAGAGCTTCGTAAGATTAGGCGCTATAGAAAGTCCTCATTATTATTATTATTATTATTATTATTATTATTATTATTATTATTAATTTTTATTATTATTATTATGGGACCTGAGTGCCAGTCTTATACCAATGGAGTTAATATAATTTGGATAAGATCGTATTAAAACTGTATCGACAAACCAAAACCATATTTCGGCTGACCAATATTGAGTTATATACAGACCAATGCACACGATTACCGTCCAATACATTGCTTGCAGTGACTTGATTTGATTATAATCATATATCCACTGTCATACATTAATAACTGATAGCGACCGCTTAGGGGTCATGTCTGGTGACCTATGTTATTACCATAATCTCCAATTTTATCAGGCAATCAGATTAAGTCTTATATCTTTATGTTTGTAAGACTGAGCAGTATGGCTGAATAATATCAATGGGTGCCGAATGATTTAATTATTTACAGATATCTGAAAGCTGCATTCCCATTAGCTAATTCAAGGATTACCAAAACATGCCCAAAAGCGGACGCTGTCACATCGTAACTTAGAACAAGTAAAGATCATCTGGTTTTAATAAGATTAGGGGTAACCAGCATTTAGCTATCTAATAACAATCAACAACACTTAAAATCCGAAACCGTGACGTTTAAGTATTTTTAGGATAGATCAACAGTAGTATGTCTTATTGCGAGAACTGGAGAGCCCTGAACAAGTCTGTTAGTTGTCGTCCTGGATTCTTGAAGAAGATCTGTAGATACAGGACAACTGCACCTCTAGAGCCAGTAACGACAGCAATACCACATTTAATTAAAGCCTAATTTTATGTTTATCTATCTCCAATATCTAAGTTGACCGCGCTCAGGTGGCCTAAGTGGTTACATCGTCTGTCTAGAATGTGGAAGGTCTCACGTTCCAACCCCGCCGAGTCATCCCAAAGATTTTTAAAAATGGTAATAACAGCTGCCTGCTTCGCCATGAGCTCTGCATTAAGAGGTTAATTTTAGGACTGGTCGGCCTGTCGTCAGGATAATGTAACTTGGCGGAACATGTTCCGACATGTCTGCGGCATGATGCCCCAGTTCTAGAGATCACTATAAACTACCATACTCTGCTCTAGACATCTTAGCAAAATGAATGAAATTTCTAAAAGGTTTCTCTAAACACACACACACACACACACACACACACACACACACACACACATGTATGCACGCACATACACATTTTACTAGTTTCTAATAGCGGAGACAAGTTTAGCTCTGGCATATGTTGCCTCTATAGATGTGGTTGTACCTCATTTCTTGCTAACTTATCTCGTCAGCCGTTCTTGTACCCTTATCCTGTTTGGATTGAGAATCGGGAATCCCTTCACTCTTCTCTATCTCACTCTTCTCCTCCACCAAAACCTTTTTGACATTGGCTGACTCCTCATCCAGCCCTTCTCTGATGAACTGCAATGCTGTTTTTAACACATTAACCCCTGGAGGTGTTTGCTGTTTTCGCATGAAATGAGAGTAGGAAACATATTTTAGGAGTTATTTCTGAATACATCCTAAACAATCGACTTCCAAGCAATATTGCACTGGTTATTTTGCTCGTGCATGAGCAGAAGGGTAAATGTTGATTATTTTTTTTTTTGTTTAATGGACACATCATTTTCGTATGGGGACCACTCTTTATTACAAATGCCCACCTTATCCTACTTTTTGCACAGGTTCACCTTAATGCAGTTCAGACCGGTCTGTTTTAGATCTGAGGCCAAAAAGTCTCAAATCTGTACACAAAATTGGATTCAAAACGGGTCCAATAAATTAGGTTATTCCCTCTGTATTTTGTTGTACAACTATAACGTCTAGATTGTTTGGTATCAATGTAGAGCTAAATATGTCCACCTTTCTAAAGTACAACCCACGTTAGTGTATCGTACATTACGTTTACGCTAGAGAGCTTGACAGTGGGCCACTACCTCATGTCCCGTAAATGTAACGCCAGAGGTTAATATGTTAACAAATCCCCCTCTTTCATCCTTCAACGGGAGAAAGAATCTTTATATTTTATATCAGGAAGTGTTTCACTCTGTCCAAGAGAGATAGCGGTGCTTAGATTTACCCCCTTTGCAATGTTCTGCCTTTCTTCTGTCTTCTTTTCTGTTGACAGGATTGGCGATGGATAACAAGACTAGTGAACGTACTGCTAAGAGCATGGACCCGAAAGAAAACATTCCTTAAAAGTAGAGACGCAGACGTGAAAGAAAACATCCACCAAGAAACATTCCAAGAGCGACATAGAGAGAAAGTCGAAGAGTATGTCAATCAACATTTCATAATGAACCTTGCTAACCCAAACATAAAAAATGAAGAGATATGATTAAGAACAACACATTCATCTTCATCTATAAATACCCAAACAAGTGAAGCAAACCTAGACTTCCAGTGATTTACTACTGTGTAGTTTATGCCATCGATTAGCACTAACTTTCTAAGCTAAACTAGAAAACGATATCCATAACTTTCACAAATACACCTTTTTTCATGGCATCGTTTCTAGAGAAATCACTTCCAGAAACGAGTCGATAAATGTCCAAATGGGAATCCGAAAACAGCGCAGATTCACAATATTATCTACACACTATCAAATCTGATCCTTGTAATCTTGTTTATAGAATTGTGTGAATACGGCATTTCTTCTCAAAAAGCCACTCATTTTGTCTTCCGGAAGAGGATATCTATAGGAATCAACAAAACATGCCACTCTGTGGTCGTTGCGAAAGTTAACGGCTACCCATAATGCCCTGTGCGATGATTATAGTCTGTGTTGATGTCATAAGCTTAAATGTTTTATGTTTGCGATGAGGAAGTTGGCTCTTAGCTTCTGACGGGTATGGAAGTCCGAGAACCGAGTTGAGTAAAGTTGCATCGTCTCACTTTTAAGACTTTGTACCGCCATGGTCATCATAATCTACTGATGGTGCAACTTAATGGATGGTGGTTTAAGTAGGAGGTCATACCGATGTACTTTAGCCGATTGTCTCAGTGTTGTTGGCTTTGCCTGTTTCCCTGGTGTTGAAAACTCAAACGAGCACAGGATGTAAGTGATAGACCCTGACAGGTGTTAGATTTGTGCTCATAAATATGTGAGTGTTGTTTAAATGACTGTCTTTTGCATCGGCATAGTTTTATTATTTTCTATTCATTGGTTTCGGTATTTGTTGGGAGTAGCAAATTAAACTGAATGCATAAAAAACGGCAAACTTTGACAGTCAAAACAATGTGTTCTATGTTTTTTACAAAACCACGAAAACTGAGAGCAACGAAAATAAATTATACACAGTATTGTGAGTTTCTCCATACAAGATCGCATTCACTGTATTAAGCACGACAAGTGTAAACTGAAGTTTCACACTGAATTCGTTGAAGTTTTCAGGGTGGAATGTCCTTTGTCGCTACTCTAGAGTGAAATCAAATCCGCACAAAGCATATCCACTGCAAAATTGTCATACAAAATGTCGTGGTTAAGTAAGATCACAAGTAATTTTCTGTTCAAATGTAAGTCAAAAAGATGTGGTCTGACCAGTCTCGGGTGACTTCTGTCGTTGATTTATTGGAACTCGAGATGACTTTGATCAATAGTTCCGTTAAGGGTTTCATTGCTGAGGATGCCAATAAAAAACGCATGTTTAGCCAGTTGAAATCGGGAAACATGATGTTCGATCCTAGAAATGAGTACAGATGCAATGGCTAATGTTTTGACTTCTGCTTTGATGAATATTTTGTATTCGTTATCACTTGCAATCTAATGGAATATGATTATATATTTATGAATGTTTTGTATACGTTATCATTTGCCATCTAATGGAATATGACTCTACTTTGATGAATGTGTTGTATACGTTATCATTTGCCATCTAATGGAATATGACTCTACTTTGATGAATGTGTTGTATACGTTATCATTTGCCATCTAATGGAATATGACTACTTTGATGAATGTTTTGTATACGTTATCTTTGCCATCTAATGGAATATGACTCTACTTTGATGAATGTTTTGTATACGTTATCATTTGCCATCTAATGGAATATAATACTACTTTGATTTAGTCTCAGACTTGCATGGGCACCATTCAACAAATATTTTTATTGCTAACACATGTAAGTGTAAATGATCCATGTTTTTATAACTACTACCATGTCTAATATAAATTAAAAGTCATGGAGTCGTCCGCTCTCAAATCTTGTATCACTGAAGATATTAGGATTTACACACCCGATGGATCCACATTTGTGTTCCTTGCTCCTTTTTCGCAAGTCAATATGTTCTTTATGTTAAGCATTTGTTGTTAAAGTCAACCACTTCGTTAAACAACCAATGCATTAAATTGTTCGTGGGAGTCACTTTAGCATCATGGCGTTATTTGCTGGTGTCACTTTTATTAATTGTAAATTTGTGTAGGTAACTGTTTTGCAGAACGATGTAATATTTGATTTGTCCTTGATCTAAAACTTTAAAGAAGCTGTGCGATCAAAATTGACGCCTCATCTGAGGATTTGCTGGTGCCGGTGTTTTGGTTTAGGAAAAGTCCAGATCAATTCTGTTTTTGAAAATGTCCGTTGAGGATTTCTCCGCCAAAACTGTTTGCATGCTCGATAAATTCCAGACCTGAGTGAGATGAATAACTTCTACCAAAACCACTTCCAAATGAGCTTCGTAAACCAGTTGTATGGACTGAGGTAATGTGGACAATTATTGTGTTTTTTTTTTTTTCTTCTTGTTGAGAAGAACATACACAGAGCTGCCACCAGGTAATTCTAAATACAGTTGATTTTTAATAGTTCAATTATTCGTGTCGCCTAGCAGTCAATCGATTTCAAAGATGAATGATGATTTTGCGAGGTGTGTCAGAAGAAAAAATTACGATTTTCCAAGGAGGGTTAGAGAAGATTTTGATGTGACCTGAAGATTTGTGACATTTGTTGGCGTGGATACCGTTGGCACCTTCAATATATTTCAACGATTGAATGGGGAGAAGATACCAAATACAACTACTTAAGAATATAGTTCAAACTCGTTTGTCTCCTTGCTACAAAGTCAAATTTTCAGTGGCTGCTACAATGACGCAATACACCACAAAGATATGAGAGAAAACAACAATTTAATTGTCAAGGACACTTTCTAACACCACACACAAACTTGCAGTTCTCGGTGAGACGAACTCTGAGGAGGTGGAGTTGTGCTTAACGTCATGTTGGTAACTATTATTCATTTTTATATGTGAAGCGACACTCAACAATCAAAACTGGGTTGATATCCGTTCCAAAGAACTCTCAATTCTTGAGTATAAGTTTTGCCGATTTACGCGAACTTTAATCGAGAATTTGTTTCGGTAGCATTCACTTCATCATCTTTCCTTACCATTCGTTCCTTTTTTAACAACTCTTTGTTCATATATTCGAACTTATAGACAGAGTGATCACTTCATCGCTTTTGTCTTGTAACAGGAAACAATTATGCCGTCTAATTCGGTATTTAAAAAAAAAACTTTTATCAAACTTATGTTTATCTCGAATGGGTTTGAGTAACATGTACTTCGATTGCTCTTTCAACCATTGTTCTACATCTTCCAATGTAGACTATCGATTTCATTTTTGGCTGCACGATACAAATTTTTTAATTTCTCATTAGCCAGCTGTATGAGCAGGGTAGTAGTAAATGGTGCTTACAGTATGTATGTGTTCTTGTTCTTGCTCAATAAGTCACCCAATGTTCGATATTTCTCTTCGGATTGTGTAGCTGTTTATAGTACGATGTTTGACGTGTCCAACGAGCAATATGAATATGAAAAGATTCACATAAATCGTGGGTTCTTTTGTGACTTCTTTGTGTCACTTACATCTTCCTTCTTTTATTAGTATGCTGAATACATTGTCTTTTCATGAAGGCTTTCATTTCTTCTCGAAAAAAAGGGAAATGTCAATAGGGTTGACATACTGGTGAAATGAGAAGGTGTTTGAGCAGACCAGGTTTGAAACACTTGTTTCGTTCTCTTCTTCCATCCTTATGCCATCGTCCTGGGGTCTGTGTTTAAGTTTACACGAGATTCTTGAAACTCGTTGCCTATGTTTATTGGTCGCACCTCTTGATTTAAGTGTGAGATTTATATGAGAATTGAATTAGGAGGAAGTGAGGCATCCGTTATACCATAACGTTCCAGCCACCGGTTTTTCAGGAAATTAACAACTTTCGCCCTTCCATAAGATCCAATAAGGTATGGATGTGATACCCTTCTAATAAGTTATGTCCCTCTTTTTTATTTTCACCTAAAAATGTCTCCAACAAGAGGTTCAGCATGCATTCCTAATAAAGGGGCAGAAATGTTTAACAACGGTCCAACCAGCATAGGTAGTACTCCTCCTCGTTTAAAGAGCAATCTTTTGATTTTTTAGAACTTTCTTTTCCAAGAACCGTTCGATTCAACATTCACAGGCAATCGTGTCTTAAGCTTGAGTGATCTGCTTAGGATTGGAGCATTGACGTTGGTAAGTACTTACAAGACATTTCAATGTTTAGCTAGACGAGAATGGATAAATATTTTACCAGTCTGGAATACATTTTTTGACGTTGCAGATGATGGTGTGAACTTTGATAAGACACCGTTTTAAGAGAAAATGAAGTAAATCTTATTTACCATTTATTCTCTTACACAGGAATTAGTTTCCACTGATTGACTTCTCGTACCAGCTTGACTTTACTACGACAAGGTTTTCTCAGCAGACTAAATCGTGCCAGGTCTTGCTTGGACAAATCTAGTAACGTTTGTAAACTGCCTCTTCTTGTACTTTTTCTATATCTTTTGGTTGTAGTAGAAGAACACGTGGATGTAGAATGCACAGACGTTTTATTTTACGAATGTGTTTCCGTATTTTTATTACTTTGGAAAACACTGGTCTTAAATCACTGGACATCATCAATAACGGAAAAGTAGATCGAGAGACGTGTCAAAAATGGAGATTTTTGTGAGTACGCTTTTTAACTGCTTTACATCTCTTTCTTATAGGGGTATAGGGGGGTCTTCTTGGGAGATAAAGAAGGCAACCTTCCTGTTACATATTCATCTTGTTCGTTTTCCTGTTTTGGATCTGGGGATATATTTTGTTTTTTTAAGCTTCGGCATCAGGATCCCAAAGTATAAGCTAGCGAATAATGACCCCTCCTAGATATATTCTTTCACCTGGTTAAAAGATGATTTTTGTTTGGTTTTAGTATTGACTCTTGGATTAGCCATTTGTGTCAAAGCTACTTTATATTTTTAAAACCTTGTGTTTGTTGAATAAGGTGAACGATGCCTTCCAGATATTTTTGTGCTGTCTAAGTACTCTATCGTAAAATATCTTTTAGATTGACTTTCTAACAAATGTGAAAGTACATGTACATATTCTTAGAAACAAATGGTATTCAATTTGGCAGGTTAATGACACTGAAGGGAAGTCATGTTGAAACGTTGAATATTATAAGAAAAGAAACAAATGAATGAAGTTTTTACAGTTTTTAGAATGACGGAAGAGAGCTTGTAAATGACTGGACCATCCTTTCACACCATCCCTGAAACAGGTACGTACAAAATCTCAAATAATCTGGAGCATAATGTTTTAAATCGGTGATGATTACATACTGAGTAGCATGGTCATAAACATAATTCAATGAAGGTGCTCGCAACCTTTTAGCGAAAACTTGAACTTGCGGACTATCTTTTAGACTTTTAAACATCGTCACATCAAGACCATTAAAACTGACCGTGAATTAAATTTTAAATAATTAACACTAGCATTACAATGTAAACAACGCTTACTTTGGTTTTCTCCCACTTCATCATAGAAGATGACGATTTGTAGACAGATTAGATCCCGTCGGGGTCTCAAGGAATTACTTCTACTGACAAAATGATGTAACAAAAGTGAATCAATCAAACGTTTATCAAATTCGGTTGTGCCTGAACCACTGGGTCCAGCAATGAGCAAGCCAACGGGATTGTGAGGACATAATGCGTCCCAAATTTAACGATTTCACTTTTCGTCAATCACTTTTTTGGAAACGGATTATAGAGCCAGAACTCTCGAGCAGTTTGAAATATTCTAAAATAATCACCAAGAACACAAAACATTTTATACATCTTTAATTGTGTCCCTAATACAACAAACATATTTACGATAAAAAATCCAAGCAAAACAAAATTCAATTTTACTTCACGGTACAACAAAAATATTTACTTTTCATAAAATAAAGGTCGTGTTTATTTGACCTTTGGTCAGTTACGCAATGTCCTTAGGACGATCAACTACCCCTTTTTTCCAAGCGACGAATCGAATGGAATACTCTTCCCGTCAAGTACGTCATTTCCGGTGTACAATTGTTGTTGTATCTTACCAGCTATAAACACGTCCTGATAGCTATGAACAGCAGATTAAGTGTGGCGAATGCCATTTTAACGCGGAGTTCTATCAACGAAATGAGTTTATTGTGCACATGAAAGAGTTTTTACTGTCATGTCTTTGCATGTACTGTTCAAACATTTGCCACACAAATCATTCGGTAAACGAAATCCAAAAAATGTATTCAGTTACATATACAACGTGTAGTCCAAAAATTCAGAAGAATTGTTTATGGAATCCGTTTTTTTATAATTAATGCTTTGTCTTGGATGGTGTCATTTACTTTCTTCAAAGAAAATGGGTGCAACTCTGTTGACCAAATTCTTGGGATCTCAGACTTTATACTGTATTACTATTATAACAATATCTGACCAGCTGAGCATTTTCAAAGTACTCAGTCTTTTAAAAGCATTGGGAACCAAAGGTTAAAACGTAAGTCATTACGATGAAATCGGTTCTTGCTTTTCAATCAGTACAGTCTCTGTGTTCTCTCGGCCCCAAAGGAAAGATTCTGAATGTGCTACTCTAACTAATCATTCACAGGGTTGTCTCTTTGGAGGAAATAATTATTTGTTTGCCAAATGGTATTTCCTGGTAAATCATGTCCAAGAAATGAAATCATTAACCGCCCATACATTACACGCCATAAAGGATTTCTTAGACTTTCTGCCACGGAATGTCGTGTTTCATTCCAACAATCTACTGCATTGGTAACATTCGTTTAAATTTTAAATAGGCAAGAATAAATAAGGAGTTAGAAAAATAATGAAATTAATCTGAAATGAATGTGTACTCATTGCATTTTGTTGATGTGTGAACTGTATTTGTTGTTTCAAGTCTATACGTATCTGTCTGCGATGCAATATAGTCGATACAAAAGACAAGAATGCAGATTGTCACAATGCATGACTAACAAATATGATTTAATAATCTCCTTAATGATGAGGTCGGCCACCTTGTATGCTTCAAAGTTTTAAATGTTATTGAACTTCCTCTTCATAAGATCTAATTTTCCCAGTCAATTGTTTGCCGTGTGTTTTTACAAGACTTTATACCCGATCACATTTACGTAATGAATATAAGACATACTACGTCCAGAACCCAGCCCTTCCAGGGGAAACATATTTTACTATAAAAAAAAATGTGCTTTCTCCTTCGAATAGGTTCTATGATTAGAAAAAAGTTAGGTAATAGGCGAAGGGAATGTTTATAATCCTACCTCTACCATGGTTAACCTCTGTGGGAAGAAGTAACAATGAGATCGTCTAAACCAATATCATTTCTGGGTGAGTCTAGCGAAAGCTGCACAGGGTGCCACTGTGGAGTTTGTGCTGATATCAAAATGGGTCTCGTATCCACTTTTGTAGCTTGGACGGGGACAACTAGCTCCATAGTGTGTCGCTGGGGATCCAAGTCTCGTAGATATAAACTCGCGAAGGATGACTGTACCGCGATATCTTTGATAGAGACATTACGGTAAATGCAAAATGCTCGCAGAGATTACACTTATTTCGAAGGCAGTTATAATCATTTTGCACTTCTGACCCCACCATTTCTGTATAGTGTTTGGAACTAAGATCTTTTGGAATAGGCAAAGGCCTGCAATGTCTGCCAATTGAAAGAAAGAGGGGCAACATGACCAAGCCTCAGGATCCTGTACTGGTGAAACAAAGGTGGACGGTTTTTATGCCCACCTGGTTGGAGAAACGACCAATAATCTAACGCTCCCATAGTTGACAAATCTGATGTAGAGGCGCCCTAGCGGGACAAGATCCGCTCCGACATTATCAAATCCAAGGAGTTTCAGAAACTCTCTGGCTATTAGTAATTTCTTGTTAGAAATGGAAGTAGACGAAGTCGTACGAACAGGAAGACGGCATAGTAGAGAGGTTTAGTACAGTCCAAGGCTCTATAATTGAGAGAGAGAGAGAGAGAGAGAGAGAGAGAGAGAGAGAGAGAGAGAGAGAGAGAGTTTAGTCGAACACCATCATTTTTAAAGTTTAATTTTTTTGTACAACATTTTACAATGTGTTCAACAAGTACCATTTTCTAACTAAACTTTTGAACATCTCGAAACTATACTTACTTAGCATTTCAAATTTTATTACAGATAAATGGAAGATAGCAAGGCCGGGACGCGAAAAGAAGAATGTAAGATGGACAAATCATAGGAGAAAGTAACTTACACAAAACGATCCGCGCTGAACCAACAACACTGAAAACGTTCACAAAATTCAAGAAGACCAGAGTTGAACGTTTTGAATAAGAAAAAACGAATCAACGCTCGAGTGCACATCACGCAAACAAAATATATTATTTTATAGATCTTGGTGTAGTTGTATTTGGTAGTATAGCTAAGGTCGTCAGCAGTACGTGATAGTTATATTTGCTGCAGATGTGAATACTCATGTCTCGATATTTGCTGGAGATGTGAATACTGTTTAGAAGCACATTGTCTGATGTCATGATTCAGTTTAATCATCGGTTAAAGCTACTGCACGCCCTTTCGAAACGTATTATATTATTGTTTTAGACTCTTTGTTTGGTTGACATGGAAATCCGTTTTTTTCTCAAAACAAAACAAAAAAATATAATATTTTTCGGGAAGTTGTAAATTCCAGCATCACTTTTTTTCCATGTCGCGCAGCTAAAATATCACACAATATTCAATTTCGTTATATCACAGGTAGGAGCATTTAAAATTAAAGACACTATAACTAATCTTACGATAACATGGATCGTGACAGAAAGAATTAGTTGCTTATTACAATATTAAAGTACAATGATTCATTAACTTGACGTTACCTTTGTTGTGAACGTCGAATTATTGAAGCTACACAGACAAAATATACATGGAACATGACAAAATCACTCACATAAGCGAAATCTTTTTCCTAATATGTCATATCTTAGATGACAAATTGTGAGAGATTGGAGTGATTACTGTTCTGTAAGAAAAACAGTTTTCGTCAATGATATACCATCTCACACAGAAACAAGACTGAATCCTACATCATATTCTAAATTATTTGGTTCAAAATGCTAAGAAACTTGATTCTTCTTGTACAACTTGTTCCTTGCATTCTGAGTCGAACATTTCCGTCTTAATTTAAATGGAATAATTATATATTTAATTCAGTTTTTAATAAATAAATCATAATTACTAGCTTACTCTTATTGTTATCTTTCGTCTGTTTCGAAAATGGTCCAAACATACAAATAAAACAATTATTTACTTACCCTAGTGAAACAACTCATTTAAAGCCTGTCATTTTGTTTGTGTCTGTGTTGCGGTTTACGTCTAACAGCTACGTCTCAGATTTGTCAGAACTTATTATCAGATCGTCATTCAAGAATTAAGACTGGACCTAAAACGACAACACCAAGTGAGATTTACATGGAAATGAACTGCCATGCTAATTCTTTTAACGACAAAAATTGCATGTTTTCCGAACCTCTACACGAAAGTTTCGATTTAGGAATGAGTATACGATTGGATTGGCAGCATTGTTAATGAAGTACAAATAAAATATCATAATGCGCGTTTCGATAACATTGTGCGTCATGAGGAACATAGGCAGAAAGGAGATAATGTAGACAATTGTAACAATAAAGAGCACTTGTGTAGTTTTTATGTGGGCATTCCTATGCGAGGAAACAACATTTCTTCGCACATCTCTGCTTGCATTCACGTTTGTGTCCATTGGTTTGAATGTGACATGATTGACAGAAGTTCTCCTTCTTTTTGTTTTTTCGTCTGAAGACAACAGATTAGGCTTCAAGAAGCGGGGTTCATCTGTCGACCTTTCTTCTAAATCCGAAAGAGCTAGGTTGATCTCTGAGCACATCTGTTGAATTTGAGATTTTCTATCAACATTGGTGGTTTTGCATTGTTTACTTGAAGACGGTGTTTGATAGGTACCAGGCGCATTATTTTCCCTCACAGTTTCTGCTTCATATCCAATCGTTTGCTCTCTTGGACGACAACATAAAATATTTTCTCGCTTGCGTTTTGGAGTTAAATTCTTTTTGCTTGAGGTCTCTGTTACACTGCTGAAAATATTTGAATCTGACTGGTCGTCTGGAGTAACAATGACAGCCGCATTGTTAATTTTTTTTTTAGGAACGAGGTTTGTGCCCGACGTGGAAGGATGGACCATATTTCTCTTCCTATGCCAAATCCAGTGTTTGTTTTGTTTGTACACCACAACAAAAATAAGAGAGTACAGTACAACAATAATGCATATCATCAGACCAAAAATTGTTGTCACGAAATACCAGTAAATCTTCAGTCCTGCTGCAGTTATCAACAGTTCGGTGGTCCTACATTGACCCATGTTTACCATCTCTCCCATGAACTTAACGTATACACCAACCCCAAGCATAGGGGGGATTGCAAGGGAGAAAGCCAACACAATGATAGTTACTATCATGAAACGTGTAACCTTTTTCAACATTAGTTTGCTACCGCCGCGACAGATTATGAAATAGCGCTCACAAGCAATTGCGACGAGAATCATAGCAGACGCTATGATGGCAAAATTTCTCAGCATTTCCCATATCTTACAGAGAACGTCGTTATTAAATTTGTAGAACCACTGCTTGACCACTACACCCGGGATTACCAGAGAGCAAGCCATAAGGTCTATAACGGCAAGCATTAGTATCAGGTATGTCGAGGCCTGCTTACCTTTACTTCTCATGAATACAGTCAGCACTACAATGTTACCAATTGTTCCTATGACTCCAAGGGTACCTAATATAGCCGCCAAAGGAACGAGAGTTTGGATGCTCTTTTCTCGCTCTCTCTCCCATACACAATCCTCATTAAAACACTCGGCAGATGAATCGTAGTCAAAATCACCATCATAATCACTTGAGTTTTCCATGTTATCGAAAGGCACGAATGTGCTTCCATTAGCCACCATTGTTATTCCAAAATGTCTTCTTTCGGTCTCTTTTAATATTGTCCTATTTACTTGTATCAATGTTTCAATGTTGCATTCCTCTATCGCGTACAAAGCGTTGAACAAACTCGCTTTTTTTTAAAAAAAGAAAAAGTTCAAGGTTTTGTTCAATTTTCTCTTTCCATTCTTATTTTCTATAATCCCCATGCACGAACTATTAAGTAGCGTGATGTTGACTAGGCGTTCTGTGCGATCTGAATATCTTCCTTCTTCTGAGATATAATTCATATCTTCCTTCAAATGTATTTTTTTGGGCTTAGACCCATACTGCAGAGTGCTTCCTACTGCCTATCGACTCTTTACTTTACGAGCGTTCCTAGCTTGTCTATATCATTTCCATTACAAGTTTCCATTAAATTGTGACTATATGTTACCCTTGTTTGCTGAGTTGCCCGAGCTGCTGTAGTGCACTATTCCTTCATTTCCTTCGTTGACCAGATCATATTGATCCAAAGAAGGCAGAATCAAAACAAATATATTTTCATCTCCTCGTCGACTTTTAAACTATCATTCATTGTACTGCCTAGATGACGTCCCTAGCACTGTGAAATGTTTGTTGATTTTCTTGGGAAAACTGCAAAAGGAAAATAAATATCGATATAGACAACACAAATTAAATTTCAATGGAGAAATGACCTATGCCTTATAATATATGGAATTGTCCTTCCACATGTATTAAACAGCTGTCTTGGAATCAATGAAAGCATGAGAATACATTTAAATCACCAAATAGACTCCTTGTTCAGTAATATGTTCTCGGAAATGAAATTATAAATGAAACCAAGTTTCAAAATCTTGAATTCATATCGAGGTCATTACGGCTAGTTCGGCAAAACAAGTATGAAAAAAAACAGTTCATTTCAGGAACATTCATCAATTTTTATATTACATTATTTTTTCAGAGCATTAGGCATTTCTGAAAGGTCTGTCAGCTACTAATTCACAAAACCAATAGCTGAATATTGTTGTTTCATTGAATGAAAACAACAATGAAACAAAGGTAATTCAAAAGATAGTAATAAACAGATCGCAAATCAAGAGAAGATCGAATTGGGAATTAAGTTGGATACTCACTTTTTTTTTTTGCTAAGCAATCTCGATCAATAAATTTATATTTTAATATCAATATTAATTAGTTACCTTTATTTCAGACGGAGTAAAATAGCACTACTCAGTCTTGCATTCTAAAAGTTTGAAACACCCTGGTAGCGAACTACTCCAATGATGTGAACTAATGTACAGAAAAAAATAACATAATTAATATTTATCTTTTCTTGCAAAGGTGTACATAACATAGAATCTTAAATGATTTACGTTTTACTTACAAAATATCGACTCTTTATTGATGCAAATGCGTTGTAAGGCTTTGTTTTATTATTATTAGTATTATTATTAGTATATATATATATATATATATATATATATATATATATATATATATATATATATATATATATATATATATATATATATATATATATATAGTCATCATACTTATTGTTAGATACTGCAAATCTGTACTTCTTCAGTGAATGGTCAATTGAGAATTAATGAATTATATATTATTTGACTGTACACTCATGCCTACTTACAACATTAAGTTTAATTATTTTTTTTATAAGACCATCAATTGTCCACAAGATTAACCGTTTGAAAAAGCCCAAGAAATTTCAAGATTATATTTATAGTCATATAAGTTGAAATAAATTTGAAATGTAATGAATATTACCTTGTTCAATCGCTCCATCTCCTTACGTGTATCCATTATTGCAATCTCTTAGTGAATGATATGATGAAGAAAAGTCGCATTTATTAAGCAACACTTTTCCATAATTGCCTGGCAGATGCTATTATGTTCGTTTGAGCTTTCTTAAACTCGGCACAGTAATCTCCGATAACAACTGATGCTGGCTACGCTTTCTTTGCTGTTCTAATCCCGTGACTTAATAAATCCGCGATCAATAAATTTCATTAATATATGTTTAACCCACAATCAGGAGAACAATGATGTTATAAACAATTAAATTTGACTTAATTGGATATACGAAATACCATTCCCAAATGCAAGGAAGACGGCCTTGCTTAGTTGTTACCATTCTACATTGGTATTCAATTGACGATTCGGTTTGGGATATATAGGGTAATACTAAAAGCAATTTCCGTTTTGAAAGTACGATTCACAAACTATTCCGTTTTGAAAGTACGATTCACAAACAATCTGCGTCATATATTAAATGAAAACTACTTCACATAATGAATAGAAACACTATATCGTTGAAATGTATAACGAAATGACTCCAGCGGGAATTATTTTATTTATTAAGTCACACTTTGAATGAACATCTGATGAGTTTGGTTTAAAAATGTTAAGTTTTCTCATTGCTCTTTTCAGTTTCGAATGTCATGTTCGATAACTCCGTGTGAATTGTACATGAAGACCCTAATAGCAACTAGAGTTAAAATTTCAATGATCCAAATTGTTTCCAAATACCATATCTGTATTTTAATGTGATTTTGTTTGCATCCACATAAAATTAAAAATGTCAAAACTTTTTCATCTTTCAAAATCTTGAGCACAAAAGTGTTTCTCAACACAATATAATTTATAATTATTTCAAACAAGCTATGCTCTTTTCCACGCTACATGCAGAGACAATATTTCATAATTTTGGGGGGATAACAGGAATGGATAAAAATCAGTATAATTAGGCACACAAAAAATTAATTCATGAAAAGAAATATTTATTTCGCCATTAAAAAAAAGACCGAGATTGATGATATACAAAATTTAACAATCCTATATGCAAAACTGATTTTATAAGTACAATGGATATATCAGGCATATTTTGTCTTATATCAATATGCTTCGTGCTTTTAAGTTAACATGGAAATATATAGTTCTTATAACGACTGTGAATGCTGTGAATAGGACAAAATTGACAATAGAACGTTTTGGCACAGTTAATAAAGTTACAGAGTAATTTATTTACTGACATTCAAGCCTTTTGATTTGTGTATGTGTATATATATATATATATATATATATATATATATATATATATATGTATGTATGTATGTATGTATGTATGTATGTATGTATGTATGTATGTATGTATGTATGTATGTATGTATGTATGTATGTATGTATGTATGTATGTATGTATGTATGTAGGTAGGTAGGTAGGTAGGTAGGTAGGTAGGTAGGTAGGTAGGTAGGTAGGTAGGTAGGTAGGTATGACTGACTGACTGACTGACTGACTGACTTTCTTTATTTCCTCTTCATAAGAGATTTCATTCAGTTAATTTTTCGTAAATACAAAAAAGTTATGAACATAGTTTGTGATTAAATTACTTACAGTACACTATATAGCAACAAAAGCAAAGAGAACTTAATGTCAAAACACATGAGTGAGAGAACTCGCTGCAAACGAGTTATATACGCAACATAGATTAAGAGAGGGGAAATAATGGAATTGTTATTATTTACATTCAACTAAAACGATTTAAATTAAGTATCATGTTCTCACTCACTTAGAACACATGTGAGTTATTTATTAGATATAAATGAATTGGGTCCATTTCCTTAATTTACTGAATAAGCATACTATGGGATATCATTTACAAGTTCATTTGCTCTTCTGTAAATTGTGTCTATTCCATCAGCCACCACACACATGAATGTCTGCCATGATTGATCATCTATAGAATCAAAGATGTCCACTTTCTTGCCCAAAAGGATATGAAGTAGGATGTCATTGTCCTGACAAAAAAGCCAGTGGGAGTCTAGGATGTTGATGGTATTTATTATTTTTTCAAACATAGTGTTACGCTCGTCTTTTAGGGCGTTGCAGAATAGTAACATATGCTTGGTTCTGTTTATAATCAATCTTTTGCAGAGTTTACAATTATTTTCCTTCTCTATTGTAATGGGACACATAGATAAATAAGCAATATTAGCGAAAGTCCAAGTTTTATTAAGAACACATTTACCAAGTTTCCAAACTGCAGGTGGTTGAAGATTAGTATGGACACTTGCATAATGTAAAAGTTCAGGTCTCATTTCAAGTTTAGATCTCCACCATGATTCTTCGCAGCAGTGAACTGTATGTATGTATGTATGTATGTATGTATGTATGTATGTATGTATGTATGTATGTATGTATGTATGTTTTTGCTATAGTGCGAGTTGTTTTCATTACATGACTCACAACGGAAAGAGTACGTGTTTGAATCCAACATTAGGATCAGCCTGGGTATGTTACCTTTGTTTGTCCTTTGCAGGAAACTTTACTTCTCGCCACTAACCTACTTGTATTAATGTGCTTTAAAACACAAAAATATTTCTCATTTCTGTTTCTTCTCTTTGTCTCCTAAATCTGTATTTTCCCTTGAGTCAGTGGTTCTTCATCCACCAAATATACTGGCCGCCATGTATAACATATATCATGTGCTGAGAAACGGTGTTAAGCCCGACAGGAACAAAAACATCACAAGCTCTTTTTTTTTTTAGCGAAACAGATCAATTGTTCAGAACTGCATATACTTTACGTCTTCTTTAACCCGTTTCAAAATTGTTGAAATGTTCAATGTAATACGCGAGTGTGTAATTGACCTTTTTGTCCACCATAATTGTCTGTATATGTGTAAATGAATCCGAATTCTGGTTTGCAGTCTGGCACATGGTCTAGGTTTGTAAAATAAGATTCATGAGTCCAGTGTGGCCATTACGACATGTATTTTGGGTCGTATGATTTTAAATGAATAAGCCAGAAACTATGCACTGTAATTGTGATAAGATTAAAAAATGTATGTATGTATGTATGTATGTATGTATGTATGTATGTATGTATGTATGTATGTATGTATGTATGTATGTATGTATGTATGGGTGGATGGATGGATGGATGGATGGATGGATGGATGGATGGATGTATGTGGGGGGGGGTAGGTAGGTAGGTAAAAAGTACTAACGTTAGTCTCGTGTCATAAGCTTGCTTTGAAGCAGACATCAATGAATGCGATGTATATTATAAATAATAATATTATTAATGTTACATTTATTAATTTTACTTTGTTTTGTTTTACAATTACTATTGTTTTCTTGACTATCGTTTCATGCCTTTTTACTCGGAACACGATTATTTTTCCGGAATTTTATAACATACATCCAAACAATGAAATTGCGAAATATCGAGTTTTATAAGCATTGAACCTTAAAGTTGAATGCACTGCGCATTAAGATTTTATCACATTGAGACCGGTGAGTCTTTGGGAAGGGATATTTCGACCTATCTTACAAATTTCTTCCATGTCAGTGTTAAAACTTCATAGTGTCCAGTATTCCAATTCAATAAAATTCACCAGTTATCTTAACATGGATTTTAGAAAGACACAGCTGAACTTCCGATACATGACAAATAGTACTTCTTTAAAGGGAAAAGTTATATAACGTAGTTAAGAGATTTAGACTGACGAAACAAATGATTGTCTTGTGATTTTTAAAAAGTAGAATACCACTGCTTACGATTGATTGAGTGAAATTAAGGCGTACACCTTGGAATATTGTGAATGTAAAGTGACAACCTTGCATAAAATTCTTTAGTGCGAAATTTCTGAGAGAGAGAGAGAGAGAGAGAGAGAGAGAGAGAGAGAGAGAGAGAGAGAGAGAGAGAGAGAGAGGGTGGGGGTGGATGGCTCTGAGGAAGCCTAGGAAAAGAATAGTGCTTTCCTCGTTAAATGTGTCTGTCTTGTGAGAGAGAAAGGGTCTAGTGCTGAATGCACATGTTCTAAAGTTAACAGTATCAAGGAAACAGTTTTCAGAGGGATATGGAGACGCGACAGTCCAAAGACCGAGTCCGAAAAAAGGGAGAAGTGACGAGTGAAATCCGAAAGAGGGAAGTGGCGAACTGGAAGGTGATGCAATCAGTTTTGGACATTGCACTCTTTTCACCAACCGTTATGATTAGACACTGCTATAAAATCATGTTGCTATCATTTAAGTTGAATTGAAATTACCACTATTATTATTTATTTATTTTTGGATTAAATTTGTTGGGTTTTTTTTCCCCTTGTCTAAGCGGGCTCGTATGGCATTATATCTTCCCAATAATCTTGTCCAGTTCTCTGTTGATTTTCTATCTTTTCACTCACACCGGGCCATAATATCGAGGGAGGCCATTCTCTAGATAACGTAGCTAAATCTAATTAACAACCCTCTTACTAAGAGTGAGATGTTACGGACAGACACGCGCAGCATATGTTGTTCAAGCAAACGTATCGAAGAATACAGTGACGTAAGCCAACATAAATGCCAACAAGTGTGCTTGCAAACAGTCTAAGAATTATTACATTTGTTTTCGCATATTTATAGCTAATGCTTTATCCTTGTTATGTACGTGAGTTCGAATGGGTGACTGAGCGAGTTGGCGTGTCACTATTTATAACTGACCGTTTGACCTATTTCTCCTGTCGTAAATAGAAGAGCTTATATATACATTATACTTATCTGACGCGTAATCTATCGATTTGCATGCTCTCTTTGAAAGTTAAACTATAGAATTATATTTATTTATAGCCGGCATAACTGAAACAATAAGTCGACATGAAATTTATACCGACATAACATAAAAGTAACAAAGACCTCAAATCAATGCGATATGCAAGACATATAACACAGCATATTAGATAATACATTGGGACAAATCATAACACACAACTTAAAATATCAGCAAGCAATATATATATATATATATATATATATATATATATATATATATATATATATATATATATATATCCGAATGGCAGTAAACGTTTACTTGTAAAAGTAAATTTAGTGTTTAGGTACCTTCGAAAGAAAATGCACGTTATGACCTGAATAATGCTACTAACTAGACTAAACCCTTATAAATGAAAAGAAAAATGATTTAAAAGACCCTAAAAAAAAAAATTATAATGAAAGCACCTGTTAATTCTGCAATCGTGTTCAGATGCAAATGAGGCCTTACTTAAAACAGATGCAGTAACAATTGTTCATGAAAGTACACAAGTCAAAAACGGTGGCACAGCTCTATGTAATCTAGGCAGAAGAGCCAATTAGTTGTAGGCATAAAATGTATGGTCTTAATATAATATTAATGATCCATTTGATTCCTATGTAAAACTGTCTGGTAACTCATTTCATTGAAAGACAGCTTAAATATCTGAATATATAAAACTGTATTTAGTATATTTAAAACGTAACAAATCATCTAAATATTCAGGAGCAAACGTATACAGAGCCATTATTCTATGTTTACGTACCATCAGGGTTGGCATTTGTGCCTGAAGTAAGAGTATATGGTAACTGCTGTTGATGTCGTTATATGCAAATCGAATGGCACACTCTTGTAGTTTTTAAGTTAGTAATGTGCAAGGCTTAAGATACAAATGTTAAAATTGAAAAGGATTAAGGTATGTAAATTGTCAGTCTTTTCTTTCATTTTGACTACAACGTTTTAAGATAGCTGTCTTTTTTCTTACCTACAGAGAATTTTCACATGAGTATCGAACTGCATTTGACATTCAGTATGAGTTCCTAACAGTACGATCATTTCTTCCCTGTTTATGGCAGCATTGCTTATTTGAAATATTGGTTCATACAAAATGTGTTTTTTTAAAAACCCACATATTTCAAACATATCCAGGTTAACCTACATGTATTTCGCTGTGAACAAATATATCAGTTTCTTGGACAGTTTGCCAAATGTACCAGTGTCAAAGTTCGGTTCAAAGTGTGATCATTCGTGTACTTATATAGAAAAAAACATATTTAATAAAAACTAAAAATATCATCTATAAAATGTTTGAAAGAAAAGATCCTAAGCCGAAACCTAATATGTGTGATTGAAATAATAAAATTTCTTTCTAGTCGATTAGGTTGAAGAAACAATAATTTCGTTTTTTTTTTCAAAAAATAACCAAATGCAAGTCTTTTTTGTTATATATATTTTTCGAAACTATATAAACTTAGAGAGAGAGAGAGTTCTTGGCGCTGCTTGGTGCGGAAAGTGGTACATAATCCGGAACCCAAAATCTTAATTGATCAATTCACGTCAAGATATCTTTTGATCTTCCTGTGCTAAATCATTTTCAGATGTAGAAGGTTTAATTACACTCAGGTTGTAAAGGGTATAACAACTTAGGAAAACAAGAAAAAGAAGACGAATAACGTGTAATGATATTACTTAATGCTCAACAGAGTTGGCAATCATTGGTAAACACTATCTAAAAACCCTGAAATATTTTGTAAGAGTCGTACGTTATCTGTATTCATTAATTGATTGTATGTATAAACGTTAATCCTGGAATTGTAAAGGTGAATTATAAACTTTCCTCTCTCATCGCAAAAACAAGAACAAGACAGAAGATAGTGACATTCAATCTTCATTTCTAAAAAGTGTGCAATATCTTTAGTTATAGGGAACATTAGCCCACCTGCCAGTTTCGAGGGGAAACCTATGATATTTGCAGTCAAAAACCAAATAAAACATTTAGAAATATTTTTTGTCAAAAATAAGTAGATCCAAACTGGTTTTAAGCAGCATTCAATTTAGATAATGTATTTATGTTAGCTGCCAAAGCTTGTCTGTAATGATCATGTAATATTTAATCTACTGATTTTTTTTAACCATTTAACTGACTCAACACATTTGTTTTCAATTCTTAACTTAACCCAACATTATCTAATGTAAATTTTACTTCAAGTAACCATTTCTTGTCATACGAATTATCACCAAAGTGTTTGTATAAGAGAGAATACATACGATAAGATAATTTTTCTTCATAAAAGACTTTAGCCCAGAGTTTAACATGCGACTTTTAATGTTGATAATTATGGGGAAACGACCAAGTTCGCCATATACCGTATAGAGGGGTATATCTTTTAACATTCAACATACTATCGAGGAAAGAAAGATAAGTTTTCTCGACTATATCAGATTCCAAAAATCACCGGGGCCCCGAGTGGCCGAGTGGACTAAAGCGTTGTCCGTTACGGGTCACTGCCATCTCACCTCTGTCTGCTTGGGTTCGATTCTAAGATTCGGCAAATGTAGTTATGTGAGAAAGCTTGCCAGTAGCTTCTCGAGGGTCGGTGGTTCCTTCCGGAATTTTCCGGGTTCATCCTCCACAATTAATACTGGCCGCCATGTATAGCCTATCTTGCGCTGAAAAATGGCGTTAAACCCTAAAAACAAAGAAACAAACAAAACAAATATCACCAGATATATTAAAATCGATACAATGGTTTTATCGAAGAGTTTCAGTTGACAATCAATAATCAAATCTAGACTGTGTCTTTTATTTTGTTTGTGTTTTTATTGCTCTTTTTGGGATTATTTGTGTGTGTGTATATATATATATATATATATATATATATATATATATATATATATATATATATATATATATATATATATATATATATATATATATATATATATATACAAACAATCTCAAAAAGAGCAATAAAAACCGAAACATAATAAATGATAAAACAAATATTTAAAACTAGAAATTTAAATTTTAAAAACGATGGCTGTTTATAAACTTGAAAGTAAATACAATACGACTACGGATACGTCATGATCCTCCTGGTGCTCCAAGTGAAAGTGGTCTGTATAATCAAACACCTCAGTTTGTGTATATTATAATATTTGTACAATACACATGAGGTGTCGCATAAATCTTTCTACACCTGTAAGGTAGACCGCAGAACATGGTATATAAATATGTTTAAGATCTTAAACAACAACGAGTTCCTACACAACTTACACACTTTGTCTACGGCTGTTGGTACAACGTGGTCTTTCGTGATCGAGGAAACCGGCAAACTAGGTGATAACCATTTACAAAACACGTGCCTAATCCGTGTTTCGAAGCTGTGAGAGCATAGGTGAAACCGAGCGCGCTACCGATACGCTATTCAGAACCCAACCAGGCTGTTTTTCAATAGAGTGATGAGAAAGATGGGGACATGGTAGGGGCAGATATTGGTAGAATGTGATGGCTGACAAGAAAAATAAAGGGCTTTGGGATGATGCATTGAACTTTATATTTCCAGTTGTTCTTGTTGTTTTTTTTTTACATGTAGTATATATCAGTGAGAGAGAGAGAGAGAGAGAGAGAGAGAGAGAGAGAGAGAGAGAGAGAGGGGGGGGGGTATAATACGTGTATACTAAACACTACAACGTTGTAATGTCTTTTACCGGAAAACAGATAAAAGCCTTTGGATATTAATGTGAAAGTGGCAGCAAAGACATTTGACTAATCTGGATTTGAGCGATAACCTATTTGTCAGGGTGAAGTGCCAATTGACTTAGTAGATCATTACCATAGCAGTCCTCTGCTTTGGCTTTTAAGAATATTTGAGAAGCACTTTATGTGGATGTTGAATAAACTATTTCACTAAGACTGAAAGGAAACAATTGTCCCTATTTGGGTATCAAGACCGTAATTTAACCGTTATCTCGCTCTTTCATTAAGTACGGAATGAAGGACGTTGGCGTGCTGTTAATCTCTTATCAGAAAAACAAACAAACAAACAACAATCGACGTGCGTACGCATATTAGAGGAAATAAAAGCATGTTTTTATACGTTAAAGACGCAGTGCACAAGTTGGAAATATATACATGTACCACGAAAATATTTTAATCTTCGGAATTGAAGAACAGGTATAGTGAGAGAATAAAATTGAAAGGTATAATATCTGAGACCGAAAATAGTGTTGGAATTAAGATATTAGTCCATTGATAAAAAGAAAAATGTGTCAGTTAATGGAAATATCTGTGTAACTACACAAGCCCGTCATTTCTGTGAACAACGACATCGTACTTAACAAATCTCGAAATAAGGTTCGGGTATCTCGCTACGGTTTTTTTTGTGTCAGTTTCCTACTTATAATGTAGTAAATATTAAATATTTTTCTCGATTTAATACAATATTAAATATATTTAAATATTTAGCATTTGCCTTCATCTGGAGAAACTAGTGTTTGCATATAAGAAAAGAATTCATTCATTTATGTTGAATAATAATAATAATAATAATAATAATAATAATAATAATAATGAGGACTTTGTATAGCGCCTAATCTTTCGAAGCTCTAAGCGCTTTACACCATCAATAGTGATATGACTACACTACAGAACAACAAATGAAAAAAACAATGAAATTGGAAAACATAAAAACATGCTAAAAACATATAAGATACAAAACATGATTAGGTCGCTAAGTTTGTCCCTGCAGTCGAAACAGGTGGGTCTTAAGAGCACTCTTAAAAGGGACCACTGTGTCTTTGTGTCTAATTTCAATGGGCAATTCGTTCCACGTCGCCAGGCCCTGGTGTGCAAACGAACGTTGTCCATATGACTTTGTTTGCACCTTGGGAACAATGAGTATACGATTATCAGAAGAAGAGCGCAAGGTTCTAGCTGGTGTATACACATGGGTGAGGCTGGATAGGTATGTTGGACTGGAATCTGTCATTGAAACATAGCACAGAGAACAAATTTTGTGTTTGATTCTGTATCGAATTGATAGCCAATGTAGGGTAAAGAGCAGTGGTGATGTATGCTTTGATCGAGGTACTCGAAAGATGATCCGTGCAGCTGTGTTTTGAACTTTCTGAAGTTTCTGGAGTAAATATTGTGACGAACCAGACAGAACTGAGTTACAATAGTCCAGTCTTGAAAGTACTAATGAACACACAAGTGTTTTAGTGGCATCAACTGAAAGATATTTACGAATGGAACTGATGCGTCTCAATCAAGATATGCAGCCTTGCATATGTTCAAGGCATGCTGGTGCAATTACTTCAACAAAATATTTTATTAGAAAAATAATTCCCAGGTGTATCTGTAAGATAGTTAGATATCAATCCAGGCAATTATGTTGGGATATTTACCCAGATATCTGCTGTAAATGTATAAGGACAGTCCTTAATTTGTACGACTTAAAGTTTCTGTAAATATCATGCATTAGCATTGACATCCAACATCTCTTTAGAACCGTAAGAAATTGCAAGAATAACCAACTGATCTTGTGATCCTGGCGTTTATATTCGTAATTTTTTATTTGAAAAGTGTACAATATACAAACTATATAACAAACACAGCCTTCAAACTGCCTTGACACTAACTGGCGTATTTAATGTCGTGTATACACGTACGTGACACGTACACACTGCTGCCACCCGTATCAACCTAAAATATATTACGACTATAATAATACATGTATTCGAAAGACACATTCGTGGTTATATAACTTATTACTGCTTGCGCATAAGAATATGCTGCACTTATGAACAGATACACAAAAATTATACAAGATATAAAAAATTATGAAAAGAAAACAAAAATAATATTAAAAAATATAGGCAAACTAAAACGGTTTGCAAATATCAAACATAAATAATGCTACCGTAATGTTACTATGCAATTGTTTTCACTTCCGCAAAATGGCGGAGAGTATGTCGTTAAGCTTGTGACGTCATGTCGACCCAACATATGGGTTTGACTGACCAGGATTGATTAATAATGTAAGTTACTATTTAGAAAACAAATAATCTTTTAAGAACTTACATATGCGAAAAAAAGTTTTATTGATGGAATTTCAATCCTCTAACAGTCGTTAGTTTGGAACACTCGTTACTAAAATTAGCACCTAACTCTTTGGTGCGGAATTGAAAGCACATGTTTCAACCAAATGAAAGCCCAGAAAATGTCGCGGTTCATATCCTTTCCTCAGAAGCTGATATCCAGGTTTCATCTACACTGATAAATATAGGTTTGATCATGAGCACTAAAACATGTTAAGTTATTGATTTTTTTAATGACATGGTGTTTGCATATGTTTACTAAAGGAACTGAATTAGTAACGCGAGTCCTATAATGGACGGCCCATAACAATACCTGAACAAAAATAATATTTATTATTAATCCTTTTATCTGACTTATTGACATCGATTTTACATAGTAGTTGTCGTATTCAATGGCTTATGTGAGTTCAATTAAACACGGCTGATCGCCGTTTCCCGAAAGCTACAATACCTGACATGGGACACTGGGAAGTTCCGAATGAAAACTTTGATAGTCTGGTTTCTTGACTCTTCATTCCGCCATCTCTATACGTTCCGTTCTATATTTTCGCAATTTGCATTATTTCCTATGTCATCCTCATCGGTTATTCTGGTTATTTAAAACAGGCTTTGTATATATTATTAAAATTACTTTAAAATTATATTGATTTTTATGTATGATTGGTGAGAATAATTGGGTTTACAGGGCTGGGCTTTTTTTTTTATTTTTATTTTTTTTTTGGAGGGTGCTCTTTCCGCTGATCTTCGCAGACCATTAATGGAAAGGCCCTCCTGTAAATGTTAAAGTTGTGTGCTATAGTATCTTTTTTTTTTTTTTTTTTTTTTTGCAAATTTTATTTTGATATATTTTTTTTCTTCTAAGTTTTATTCTTCTTTCTCCGGTTGTGATCTCTATTCATCTATTCTAGATCCTCGTCATGGTATAAGGCTTGTTCTGCCATTAATTGCTCTTCTTCTCTTATTCTTTTCCTTTTATCCTTTCTTCTCTCTATCCTCTCTTTTATAAAAAGCTGTTCTGCGGTCATATGTTGCCTTGTATCTTTTCCTCCCTGGATGCATGTTGTCTCCTCTTGTTGATTTAGCGTTTTACTGACTTTTTGTTGTTCATCCTTATTCAGATTTTCTCGGCTTTGGCTGTTAATCATTTTGGGTTTCTTATTTGGTTGTCCAGTTGCTACCTTGGTCATATTTGTAGTTTGCTGTAAGCTTTGGTCCCTGCTAGTTGTTTGTTTTTCCGGGATAGTTGATCGTTTCTTTGGGATTGGTATTAGTTTCATTTCATCTTTCTTCCCTCTAATTTGTTGGTCTGGTGTCCTTTGTTTTGCCTCGTTCCCAGATTTAATGGGTGTTGTCTGTTTTTTTCCGGAATAAGTTGTTTTTCTGGGGTTTGTGTGTCATTAATATCCTCTTTATTACATTTGTTGGGTGTGTGTCCTGTTTCTCCAAACTGATTAAAATCAGCTGTTACGTACTACGACACTAACAGTGTCGTAGTACGTAACAGCTGATTTTAATCAGATTGCTGTTTCTCCGCATCTATTGCACTTCCTATGGTATATACACCCCTTGTACCATGTTGTTGTTAAGAAACCATGTATAAAGTTTGCTCTTTTTATTGTGCGAAGTTTTCTTTTCAATTTCTAAGATTCTTGTTTCGTCAAATATGTTGAACCCTGGAATTACTCCATGTTTGTATTTTTCCACTCTTATTCCGATTTTTTCTTCAAACCATGCAACAACAGTTTCTAGTGGTATCTCCATTGGGATTCCTGATATATGGAGCTCTCCTGTTTGTTTTCGTATTTTCCTCATGATGGGTTTAGGACTTTTTATTTCTGCTCTGATTCCACATATAGTAGTTTCCTCATACGGTAGCGCAGGTGTATTCCCTCTGTATCTTATATTATATCCTCCCTTTGTGTAGTTCATAGAGTATATCTTGGGCTGGTCTTGCGTTGAATATGCATTTCTCAAAAGATCTTATAAACTGGCATCTTAACTAGCCAAGGTTCCGATAACTCTCTGTAGATAGAGTTATTGGAACCTTGGCTAGCGAAGATGATAAACTGGAATTATTTAATTTTGGGTACGCGGAGGTTTGACCACAGGTGCTTTGACCATAGGTGGTTTGACCATAGGTGGTTTGTCCACAGCGGGGGTTTGATCATAGGTGGTTTGACCACAGGGGGTTTGACCATAATATGAAAAGACTACGATTAGTTGTTGGAGCATTAGATGTAAGTATATTTGGGGATTAAAGTGAGGGATTAAAAGCATATCTTCAGGGATTATAAGTTGCGGCATTTAATTCACTAAAATTTGTATAGTTGAAGGATTATAAGTTGCGTAATGTATATCTTAACGTTATCAAAGGATCATATTTGCATGCTATTGCACATCTGTCATTTAGTTAACCATAAAACTGTTATTCCATTAACTATAATATTTGCATGACATTAATGTTTTGATTTGATTTTATCATTTATATGCGGTATGTATTTTGTAGGACTGAGTGTAATTTTCTAGTAGATCTACAGCTTTAATTTGTGAAACGTTGGACTTGTTGCCTAATTTGTGTTCATTTTATGTTTAATAATAAATCGAGTAGGCCTGGCACCAGCCTTTATGTGGACCGAAAACAAGCTGTTATTGACTTTTATTTATTACATGTTAATTACTAATTAGCATTCACTTATTGGCAACTCAAAGGAAACTTGTCACATAAAATTTCATTAATTGAACCATAATTTTAAACTGTAAATAACAGTTTATTATTATTATAATAAAAACCGCATGTGGACAAACCACCTATGGACAAAACCCCGGTGGTCAAACCCCCGCTGTGGACAAACCACCTATGGTCAAACCACCTATGGTGAAAGCACCTGTGGTCAAAGCACCTAGAACTTAATTTTGACTAGTAATAGTTCATACTCATTTATCGAGCACACTGGAATTGCCATTTTTATTAGTGTCTGATTTTGATAAAATTACCACATATAGAAATTTTTTGTCACAGTACATGAAAGTAGAATAATGTATGCAAATACTCTCTCCAATGAGCATTTTGCCAATGAAAACAACTTCACCTTGTACCGGCCTCTCTCTCTCTCACCAGAATTAAGACCGTAAGCGGAACCATACTGCAGGGAACCAGACTAATTTGTATCACATCGAAGTTACGAATGGATAGTTTTTATGTAGAAGTGGCCAATAATATTTAATGTTACAAAAGCCGTTTTGTGTAGTCCTGGAGGTATTTGTAAACATAATGGAAGCATCAGTAACTTTTTAGAAACTAATGTTTGAAAGGAAGTGATATTGAAGTACAATGAAAATTTAAAATGGGAAGTAGTAGTAGTAAATCACCAGCTGATGAATTAAGACGAACGAAAAGCGCCGATTTGCATCAGAGAAAAGGGTATAAGATTGGTGGATTGTCATTCCTTATCGACGGAGTATCTACTGACTCTTCATTCATGAGAAGAAAGACTGCAGAGGATAACAACACCGTGTTTCCAGAGGAGGACTACGAAAATGGAACCCTGGGCGTGACAGTATGCAGTTTCACAAGCAATTATATATATAATTATAGCACAAGTCACTAGAGCTGTACCGATGTCACTTTTTGCCGATACCGCGTATAGCCGATTATTACAATTGCCGATACCGCGTATAGCCGATTATTACAATTGCCGATACCGATTATGAGATAATTAGTTATAATAAGTATAATAAGTTATACTCGCGTATAAGCTGAGAGGCTAGCTTTATAGGCCCAAACAAAAGTCAAGGGTGGTTGTTTTGTTTTTTTATCCGACCGCGACATTAAAGCCAGGCGGCAAGATCAACTAATTGTTGAACAAAGTATGGGTTGGAAATGGCAACTTGTTGACATAAATGATTAGAAAACAAAGGATTTGTTCAAGCTGGGACCAAGGGCTTCTGTCAACATGTATGTTTATCTTTTATCACGATGTCGAAATAAGCATGACAATTTGGTAGTAATAGTAGACCAAGGGACTGTTATTTTGGTTTTTTTTGTCGACATAGGCGGCTTGTCGATATAAGTGATGTCAATATAAACAGGTAGGACTGTATTTAATTTTGATTTAAAATTCAAAGCTATGTCAACATGAATGTTATGATTGAATTTATATTTTGGAAATTTGTTGTTTTTTTAATTTGTTTTTACATTGGCACCAATTATTTCTGCCAATACTGATTATACCGATTGTTCTAATAATCGGCACGATTATGAGTACAGGGGATTAATTGTTACAGCTGTACAAGTCACATTTACTCATTTTGAATTTAAAACTAATTTTTGTAACCAAAATCAATTCAACCCTGATTATTGATTGCTTTGCACCTTAACTGTCACCAGGAAACTTCAAGACGAAAATTATATGTCGTTATGGACTTTTATAATGGTGGCCACATACTAAACTTGGGTGAAAATAACAGTGGAATTGTCACCATCAATGATAGTACGAATTTGTTTGGCAATATGCATAGATTTAATTATGACATCACAGCATGTGACATTCAATTCGGATTGTACTGGATCGCACCTTTACGTTCATTTAGTCCAAAAATGTCTACACTAATTTTAATTTTGTGGTAAGCACCTCTTAGAGCATCTAAATAATGACCTTTCAAAGGAATATGGATGTATCCAAATATAAATTAAGTGAATACTTGCCACTAAAAGGTTTTGTAGAATGAAATTCTAAAAAATGACACCCATTACTAAAATAGTAGATATTGAATCCCTACACAACCCATGTGACTTGTATTATAGACTCATCTATCATAGAGGTTAATCTCGACCCCACCCTCCCTGACCAAATATCTCTAACTTTAAGGTCTGAAACATACTTCTGAGACTCCAAACCCTTTAGAACAATCATACAACA